>CM031242.1:730183480-731383480 GCA_018340775.1 Taxus wallichiana var. yunnanensis
TCTATTTTCTTAGCCAAATTATTTTCCTTCAATGACAAAGCATTGTTAGTTATTGATCATCGTCTCTTGCGATCAACTCTTCCCAATGCTTTATAACCCCAAGTTTATGTTTGTCATATAGTTGGATGAACATTCTTGAAAAAGAATTTATATATATCAACTAACGATACACTATACAATTTTAGAGTTATTTTTAGTGGTTGATTTTATAAGTTGATGAGATTCTCTGTATTTACATTGGTGTGTATTAATTTACACTTTTTGGGTTAAGTAAATAATTTGATGTTGACTAATGCTAGTGTATTTAATTATCCATACACTATTGTATGTGATTAAGATACACTTGTAATATTTAATTTTAATATAATGCTTATTCTATTTATAGAGAAGAGTAATAATCAATTTATTGACTTCCATTATTAATAGATTAAAACAACTATTAATAGATTCTATTAATAAATAAAGAAAAATTATTATGCAAGTTAACTACTCTCGAAAGCATAATAATAACTTCTTTACTTGTTTTTATAATAACATAGAGAGCTAGTGTTAGGGAAAATGTAGTAAGGAAGAGATATTCCTTGTAATGCTCCTATAGGGAGGGTCATTTATAGTGTAGTCGAGTCTACCTTGATCAAATCCATGTTTATATTGTTTTTATGTTTCACAAGTATATTCATGTAGGTGGATGTTTGTCTTAAGATTAATACAATGATCCTATAAGAAGTCTAGAATTCTTGCTTGGTATCAGAGCAATAAATGCCTCACCACATTCTGCATACAATGTTAAAAATTATATTTTTTACTTTTTCAAATTTTTACTACAGGTATTAGATCACTTCTAGTTTTTTTCATTTTTTCTATTATTTATATCCAAATTTATAGGCTCGGTGAGGTCGAGGGTTTGTATCTAGTTTATTTTGGAACTCCCATAGGCTCGAAGCGTATTCTAGAAGTTTCAAACCTTAGGATCTATCATTCTAGGATTTTTAATCTATTTTACGAGTTGTGGTGTGAGGGTGATGCCCGATATTCAAGCCATTAAATAAGGATGTATATGTATTTTAGCTTCCATGTACCTCACGGTATATATGAAGCACCTTTTTTTTTTCTTTTTCCAATAGGAACCCATTCAACTATTTAATTATGTGGTGTAATGGTTAGCCTTGAGAATCTAATCTCAACATACCTTAGATATGGGAGAGTACAGCTACATGAAGCGATTTGAATCCTCCATAGTTAGTGGCTTGAAAAATTGGCCCGGTTCATTATTTACAAATGTGATAAGTATATCTAAGAGTATATAGATCAAAAACATCATATCCTAGTAATTCCAAATCAAATTTGGGTCATTTGGTCAGCTCAACACACTTTTTCTTCCAGTTCAAGTAGTTTTGGGTTACCTTGAGAATCATAAAAATCAAAGTTCCTTGTTGGAGCTAACATTTTATAGAGAGGTAGATTTCAGCCTATACAATAATATGTCTATTTGTTTAAGATGTTTGATCAATTGTTAAATATAACATTTGGGACACCTTGGAATTTGTGTAAAATGCCAAAGTGAATGTTTTTGAAGTGGAAGGGAGTGCAAATCAGATATGAAATATGATTTAAACAAAGATAGTGATTATCTAATCTTTCATGGAGCAGATAACTATTAAAGTAGTAAGCTTGTCAGTGAGATTGATGACAAAATATGCACTGAATAAATTCAAATAATGAATCCCAAGATTGTTGGTTTTATTTGTAAATACCCACAAATAAAATCAATGCAAAAAGTGTTTCCATTTGGAAAATCGCACCCCACTATTGCTTATTCAATTAATCAAGATAATATAGCCATTACAACAAGACTTGTCTAAATTTGCATGACAAGCAAAAGACTAATAATAGGAACTACAACTCCTAAATGAACTAAAGTCAACTAAAGATGACTAAAAATAGAATCAAGATGACAAACATCTATCACCAATAATATATGATCAACATGCAAGAAACCATTATTAGTTTAAGTGACACATGGACACCTATTATGCATCCTAGTCAACCGTGCCCCAATCTCATGTAATAATGGAAATGGACTTAAATAAGACTAAACTTAGTCATATAAACCTAGAAATGGTGCCTACCTCTTGGGGATGAATGGATAATGGTTTGAACTCAGTTAAGTGCACATCCAATGAACTACACTCTAATTGTCGTTTCTAGTGTAAAAAGAGAATTCTAATAATCGAGTTATAAAAATAGATTTATAAAAATATAATTTTACACTTAACCAAAAAACTCCTAAACACCAAAAACACAAAAATTAATTTAATCGATAACTAATTACTTCCCATATTGACATCATACTCAACACAAAGTGTTCATATTGGGTAGCTCTTAACTTGTAAAACAAACCTTCCTTTTGGTATAGGTGTTGATTCAGCCATTGTACAACACTTTTGGGGTACCTTAGACTTCATACAAAAATAAAAATGCTCTAGTTAACCTAAAATTTTACTCAAAGCTAGATCTCATCATTTAAAAAAACTTTTTTCTAGCTTAAGTGGTGATTAGGCTTCTATGTGGTTCTTGTTGTGGCTTTAAGTTTTTGTGCAAAAATAAAAAAGGGAAAAAGTATAAATAGAAAACAAATTGGGGCTATTTTTAGACCTAAAAATATATTAAAAAGGTAAAGGGGCTATTAAAATTTTGATCTATTTTTAGACATGTTGCAAGCTTTTCTTGCATACAATGGTTGAAATTAATCATATTAATATCTTAACTCTACATAAATATCATACATTAAAATAAACAATGTAATAATGATTGCAATCTAATGGTTTATGGTCTATGTTGAAGGAACACCCATCACCTTTCAAAAGGAATATGCATATTTTGTGTACTAGAATAAAATGGATGAAGTCATGGGCTCATTGGTATGTATGTCGCTAATAGTCTATTTTTTCACATCACAAATTGGAAAACTCCAAAATCCATGTGGGATAAAATTGACATTTTGTTTGGCAAAATTAATGAATTGAGCTTTGTAATTGGATATTGAATTTTCCCTCTTTCACATAAATTATTTCCATATATTCAAGACTTTCTAGCTAAGTTTAAATTTATTCTTTCACAATTAACAACTTGCTTTAAGGAACAAAAAGATGATGAGTATATTTTCAATGCAAGAACATCCTAGGTTCAAGGCAATCCTATAAAAAATTTGGATAGGTATGGGCGAGTGTAAATATGGATGGTGTAAGGAATGAAGAGATGAAACACATATAAGTGAAGAGGAAAGTGTGTGGAAGTGTGCAAAGGCTTAACAAAATGGGTAGATAAGAGAGCACAATGCATGCAATAGGAGAAGGGTGCACAAATAGTACACGCAAGTTTGAAGAGGCACGAAGAAGAGTGCAAAGTGTGTAAAATATTGTGGTATTTTGGTTCACATAGGTATTTTGGTTCCAAGTAGATGAATGGACGCACATGAGGAGTGTGAAGGATAATGCAAAAAAAGGATATTGCGAAGTATGCGAGATAAAGATGAGCAAAGGGATTACACAATGATATGGATTGTGAAGGAGGCACGCAGATGTTCTAAGAAGGCCTAAAAGGTAGTGATGTGAAAGAGAGAAGGTAAAGGGTGTAATTCAAGACCATGAGCATGTGCAAGAAAGAAGAATAAGTATGGTGAATAATTACACAAAAAGGATATGCATATGATTTGATAGGTGACATGACATGTCAAGAAAAGTGACAAAAGGATTGATAAAGGAAGCGATCGAGATGTAGTGGTCGGAGATCTCAACTATGAGACTACATGGACCAAACCTACAAGAGTCTAGGTGAAGGTAACATGTAACATTAATGACATTAGGTATGAAAAATAGGAAAGGAAAGACACATCTATAAGGATCCAACCTGCCAAAGGAAACTATTAACACACAAAAGTAACACCCTAGATTTGATCATGGAAGATCAATACTTTTGGATAACATGGGATTGTCTCCAAGTGTGGGACTTGCATCTTGAGACAAACCTCTAGAGAAGGTTGGTTCCTCTACCTATTCCTAATGCTAACACTAAAATACCTCTAAGCTAAGCCTATTCTAACACATCCAAGTAACAAGGAGAGAGAGAGGGAAAACATAAGCAAACTAAGCTAAAAAGAGGTGATAACACCAAGAAAAGGGGGATAAACACTCTATGAGGGAGAATTGAGAAGGAAATGGAGAAGGGAAAGGGAAGACACATGTGCCACAAACCAAAATTACATTTAACCCTCCTTTTCTCACACAAAACACAACAAAAATGGAGAAACCTGTAAATACAACACACACAACATACCAAAGAAGGAAATAGAGAGGCAAGAATGCAAGAAAATACAAGCTAGGGCAGAGAGAGAGCCACAAAACTAGATTTTATTGCAATAAAAGTATGCACATACCATTACATTTGAAGTAGAAGGCACAAAATGCATGCAAGAGTCCAAATCGAGGTCTGCAACTCACAAACACTTGGGAAACCATTTTGGCATGGTGCCTTTGCATTTTAGAACATCCCTCCTTTACAAATGAAGTGATTTGCAGATATATATAGAAAGGGGAAGAGAAAGAGGAGGGAAAATATTAGGGCACGCCAAATTTGAGCTCAACCACTGACCAAATGCATTGAAATCCTATAAACACATATGGGCCCTCGACTTGGCCATTCTTCCATGCCATCACGCTTATAGAGAAGGTATGGGTGCCATTCATCATTAATTTTGGTTGGTGGAAGTGGTTGAACATTTTTACAAGAAAAACTGCCCTTTTTCCTCCTGAACCCGTGTTTGCACTTTTGACCCCAAAACTCCATAATTTTTGACATTTTGGTACTAAAATGAATCCTTGAGGATACATTTCCAACACCACCTATTTCATGTAATTTGCAGCTACGCCGCAAAAATTATGGTTAAAAAACCATTTATTCCTTGTTTTGCGACTTTTTGCTATGCGTTCATTCATTTTTTCAATGTTCCGTAGATTTCCCTTTGTTATGTGACATATTGAATTTTGGTGACATTTTAAGCTTCAGGGTTTCAAGTTTGTTTTACTTTGTTACATGGAATTTCGATTGTTATACGACTTTAAGAGTTTGTTTCCTTTGTTCGTGGACTTAAAGAGTCCATGCAAAACATTGTTTTATGAGAAGCTTGTGGAAAACTAAGATAGTGTTTCGCAGCTTTTAAACTTTAGCTACTTTGAACCTATCTCTTATGCTATGCAACACTCTTTCCTTCTTACCTCTTGTGCATCATGACCTTCACTCATCAAAACCCACCAAACACCTTAATTTCAATTCCCTTTGTTTCGTGAACTTGGAGATTCTGCGGAACACTACATGTTCTTGTTTTTTTTGCGGGTTAGGAGAACCCACATAACACTAAGTTTGTCAATTCCACAGACTACCGAAAAAAATAGTATTCTACGACATTTTTCCACAAAATTTGTGTAAGTCAAAATTGATTTTGTACGTTGTCAAAATATCCCGAGGGGTTATTTTGGACAACAAAACCCTAAAGCATGACTATAAAAGGAGGACAAGTTCACTTTTTAAAGGGTTTACCAAGGAGGAGAAAGTCATATGAGAGTGGATAAGTCATTCTAGGCCATTATAGTTGAGTGAAGAGTGTAACTTGAGTCTAGGTTAGGTCCTTAGGAGAGACATGAAAAGTTTATAAAAGTTCCATGAGACATTTATTAAGCTCTATAGAGAGCAACTATATGTAGATCTTTGTTAAGGCCATTGAATAAATAGAATAAGTTGTCAAAATATCCTGGGGGTTATTTTGGACAACAAAACCCTAAATCATGACTATAAAAGGAGGACGAGTTCACTTTTTGAAGGGTTTACCAAGGAGGAGAAAGTCGGATGAGAGTGGATAAGTCGATCTAGGCCATTATAGTTGAGTGAAGAGTGTAACCAGTCTAGGTTAGGTCCTTATGAGAGACACAAAAAGTTTATAAAAGTTCCATGAGAGAGTTAGTAAGCTCTTTAGAGAGTAATTGTATGTAGATATTGTTAAGGCCATTGAATAAATATAATAAAGCTTCGTGTTTAATTCCGATGTGTGATCTATAAAAATGTATTGGGGTCATCCCTATCCCTAAGCAAACATCAAGTGGAATAGAGTAGGTTACTTTCTTACAAAGAGGAAGTGAAAATGTTGGTAGACTGTTGAATGTGAGGCAACTAGAAAAGTTATTGTGTTATCCACTTGTGAGAAATGTGGGTAAAGAACACAAGGAGATATTAGAGTGCAATGGTGAAAGAGTTGAAAGAGACAAGATGTCACCCAATAGAGGTGAAGTGGATTTAGCAATGATGAGAATGATGCATGAGATAATGACGAAGATCAAGGGTGTAAGGACTAGACTTGATGAGGAATACTATCAAATAGGTATTGAATCTCATAACAAAAGTGAGAAAGGAAAGATAATGTATGATGAAAATGTGTAAGAAATCCATTGAGGACTTAGTAAGGAGTCAACAACACAAAAATTTTAAATGTATGTAGAAAGCACCACAAATGTGTAGGAAGAGAGAAGAATTGATGGAGAGTGGACGGTGGAACAAGAAATATTGTGCAAGGATTACATGAGTAGTGCATAAGAGAAAAAAGGTCAAAGGAGAAGTATCTTGGTAAAAAGATACCGACACGCAATATTTGATGGATGGTTGTATATATGAAAAGGGAGACAAAATCATGCATTAGAATGTCCTTGTTGGGCCCTAGAATATTGGCTAAGTATAAGAAGGTGCGTGGGTGTGCGAGACCTATTTGAAGAAGGGCATGCGGGTTGAAGGCGTGCAGGGAAGGGTTCTAGTAGGGTTTTCGAGAAAACATGACATGCACACAAGGCAAGGTAGGTTTTGGGACTTAGCCATATTCAGACTTCCGAGAAACACACGAGAAAAACTTGACCCATCTAGCATGCGAAGTGGATAAGGTGCCAACTTGGTAGTTGTAGGATCAAAAAGAGAATATTCCATGCATGTGATGGAATGTTCCAGAAGAACATCATTTCACAGAGTGGAGAACTTGGATCAAAGGAGGAATGCTCCATCGGAGGACCACTTAGACACTTGGAAACTGATACATTACCTTAGAAGACATGATGATGAAGGCATAAAAGCTATATATAGAGGTACATGGATAGTTGAGAGGAGAAAGGACTAGAAAAGGGATAATTTTGAGAGAGCAGAGGTGCTAGAAAAGGGGCGAAGCTCTACAGAGATCGTATGGATTATTTTATGGGTTGGGACTAGTGAAAATCAGGGGTGATAGCATATATAGAGGGATGGGTCTATATTCATCTTTGTAATGTGAAGGACATAGTGTAGTTCTGATGCATGAATTTGCTCTCCATTGTTATATGGGTCTGTTATGGCCTCAAGGAATGTAATGTGGTTACTGAACTCATCAATATGAATATAATACTCTATTCTAAATTATATATATGTTCATGAGAATAATCCTAGTGCATTTCCTTTGTGTATGAATCAAGTCTATATGTTATATGTTATTTCTCTTCTATGGATGCATTGATGTGATAACTCATCATAGGTTCTTAAAATGAAAACATGTTTTCTTCCTTTCTTTTGCACTTGAATATCTTTCATAAGATGATGCATTCTCAAAAGACTCAAATAAAGGAGGGGCTCGGCACCCACGCATGCCTTGGGTGAGTGCCCAACACCCTTTGGGTGATAGGCCGATGCACATGGGATTTTATTGTTAATCTGAGGGTATAAAAATGACTACATCTTGGTGCCATTTGGGACCTCTTTTCGAATTTGTTGTGAGAAATGACATACATATTTGTCCTTGTGATGCGTGATGACAAAACGTTTGACCTTGGAAAGTGTTGAAGCATGGTTCAAGAGCACGGAGGATGAATTTTATCAAAGATTCAACACTAGATCTGAGTTCGATGCACGTAGATGGTTAGAAGAGAACCCGTACCATGAGTTGTATGAGACATTATCTTGCTATTTTCTAGTAGAACTATGTGAATGGATTTCAACATATGCATCTAGATCGAGTTGGTACTATAAATCACACGTATGGACCCAAGATGATTATCAGAGGCTGCAGGATGCAGATCTAACTTAGACGCATGGTGTTGATCACTGGTGGAAAGGAGTGCTGACCAGTTATACTCTAGAATATTCCATTTCTATGTATTCTTGCCTAGAAGTTGCTCAGTTCAAGTTTATGAGGGAGCCCAGATGATCATTTTTGCGTGTTATTCCTTTGGTAATGAAGATATTGGTAATTACCCTTAGTTTAGAGGCATTCCCCATGGATGGCTAAGCTTCTTTGAGCACTGGGAGAGGAAGATATGGTGGAGGAAGATGACAAAAATTGTAGCTGAAAAGGAAAGGGAGGATAAACGACTCAAGTATAACGAAGCTCATGAAAGGGAGATGACTAGACAATGCAAGGTTGCAAGTATGATGGATCTATAGAGGTAGACATTACGGGAAGGAGTTGAGGTTCACGCAGAGGACATGGAACTTGAGTAGTTTGTGCAATACCCCATCGTGGAAAACACTAGAGAGAAGCACCTTTAGTTTCTTATGAGATTTAGTCGCGTGGAGAAAGGAGAGCCGTTGGCATGCATTTGAACCCACCGGAGACCAACCCCTAACGCTTGGTTTTCCGGATCAAGGAGAAGTATTACTAACGTAGTTGGTATCGGTGGGAGTAACCGATCCGTGCTTAAGAGATATCATTTCTCATTCGAAACATCCATGGCTGCAAACCATTCCGGTATTTGAGGGAATTTCTAGACAAGGTACAAATAGACAAGGTTTGGGTATCGATCCTCGGGAGTGGTGCGGGATACACAACTGGCAGTGGAAAATATCACAAACCATCGGTGTGTAATTAAATGGGACATTGGGAACACTAAGTGTGACCACTTCAGGCCATTTTCTCACTGTAGGAGGTTGATTTGGTGGTATAGGGGCTAGACGACTTGGTGGATCTAGTGGGTCATGAGGAATGGGACCGTGGATCCAGTGGATCTAGTGGAGGAGGAAACACCAGAGGAAACCAAGGCTCTAGATCAAGAGGACAAGGGCCTCAACCACCTCCAAAAGTATTCTTTGAGATGTCTTTGCACTTACTAAACTATAAGGGTATTGAAGATGTTGCAGAGCATGTGCACAAGTGTGAATTACTATGACGCACATAAGGGATCACTACCCTGGAGCGGAAGGTAAGTCAGTTTACAACAACGTTGCAAGGATGCACACATATTCTGTATCGGAAGTATGACCCTCATCAAACAGTGGGAGACTACACTACATTGAAGAATGCCTTCCTAGCAGAGTTCCAAATCCTGAAATTTAAACAGAAGAGCATCATTGCTCTGAAGGAGATCTAGCAGGGAATGGAAGAGAGTGTGTGGGAGTATGACGCATGTTTCAAGAATCTCTTATCTAAACTATTCTATGACATTCATCCTTCTACACATGCTCAATGGTTTATTGGAGGGTTGATAACACCATTTAGAAGGGCTCTGTCACACAAGAATTTCAAAGACCCGCACTAGGCATTAGAAGTTGCCCCGCACGCCGAGAAATTTGTTGGGAGCGTTGATATTGGTGTTAGTCCTTTTCTAGAGGCTCAAATTGTTGCAATGGCCAAGTAGTTGGAGAAGCTTTTTGCGAACTCAGTGAATGACGTTCATAGTGGGCTTTAGTGTACAAAATGTGAAGTGGAAGGGCATGCAAAGGATAGTTACCCTCGGAATTGGTACGTCTTTATGGCGGTAGATTATGAAATTTTCCATGGGGATCATGATGAGAGTAAGTGTCCTTTACTACAATGCGTAATTCATAAGAATGTTTTTTGCTATTGTAAGATTTACACCCCTATAACCCATGATACCAAGGATTGCATATTGATTGACTAGATCCATGATGCTATTGATCTTGGTGTGCACCAAACTAGTCTTGCAAGTAGTTCCAAGGATGGTGATCATCGCTATGAAGGGTGCACAGATTGAGGAGCACATGGAAGAGGTTTTCATGAAGGATTTTGTGGTTGCAATAACCACGACGAAGGATGAAGTGAATTCCCATGAGGAACCTATTATAACTATGGATCTACAGAGCATTACAAATGTGAGTGTCCTGATCTATTACAATACTTGTGGTGCGGGAAGAAACATAAGTATGAAGAGTGTCTAGAGATTTATGAGCATATGAACCAAAACACTGGAAATACAAAGGCATTGAGATGGTGAGCATCAAGAAAGCCGATTCACAGTGGATGCCAAGAGTGGTGTGTGAGTCAAGGCTAGAACCTATACTAGTGATGATGTGAGTAGAGGCCACGTGTGCTAGGGAGATGCCAAGACAAAGGACACTAGTTTCAAGAGAGGAAGTGGTACATGGAAAGTATCCGAACCTTGCTCATTAGAAGGAGGTGTATCAAGAAACTATGGATGTGATTCAAAGTTTACAAGGGGAGATCCAATGTTTAAAGGAGAAATCAAAGCAAGTTAGAGCAAAGGAAGAATGCTGAGGCTCCAAAGGATGACTTGGATGAAGTCAAGGAAGTATGTAGGATGTTAAGGCAAGAGAATATTATTCCCTTGCTAGGAGAATGAATGAGGGAGAAGGTACCACGCATCGAAGCAGAGCACGAAAGGCAAGTTTTGCATGAAAACCTACCTCCTCACAACCTTGACTATGATAAGGAAATTACATTAAATATAGTTGTTGATGGTGGCTTCTGAGTAATATCCTCATCGACATGGGAATGGAGGTCAATGTTCTTACCTTGGATGCCTGAGATCAAATGGGAAGGCCCGCATTATAACCATCTTTGAATGTGTTGTATATGGAAAAAAAGACTAAGGTAATGCCCATTTGAGTCCTAAAGGATGTAGTTATCACCATTCAAGGGGCCAAGTTCAATGGAGAATTCGAAGTCTTGATGCGCGAGGCAGACAACTTTCAGCGTTGCTTGGGTGCCCATGGTGTTATAAGAATAATGCCAACCTTGGTGTAACAAGGGGTGTATCAGATTTGAGAACAAGGAAGAAAGGGTGATTATCCCTTTAACTGATGGGAAATCAATGCCCTATAAAGAGCCCTTATGAGAGGAAGTACTCGATAGAATTTGTGTGCGCTCCATCGATATCCATCTAGTTTGAAGATGCTTAGTCTTTGAGTGATACCACTAGCATGGCATGCGTCAATTGGGTGCATGGGACTTATGAGTTGATTGGGAAATAGTTGAGAGGATCTGTAATACAGGGTGACAAAGGTGCGTTCAATCGGGTGCCTAGGAGGAAGGAAGTTGCCAAGTTACTCTAGAGGAGCATACCTTAAAATTTTCTTATGAGAAATGGAGGATTAGTGGAAGAATGAGGATGAGAGAAGGGGAATGCTTAGTTTATAAACTACTCGGAGTTGTAGCACGCTAGTGGGATACACATGGGAGAGCCTCCTAGAATGGTGTGAGGTAAGAATCACATTTTTGTAAGGTTCTCCAGAAGCAACGTGCCCATTGTCATACAAGATTACCATGGTAAAGAGACCGCCTCATTTCATATCTAAGCATGTGATAAGTCCTGGATGGGAAGCACAAAAGCATTACCACCTTCGTTATGGGTACATAAGTTGTATTCCACCTTATACGGTTTTGTGTGCATATGGTATATTCATTTAGGAGATGCATCGTCAAATAGGTAATTGGAAGGAGTTGGCAGCTGATCTCATTTAATCTTTTGAGTATAGGAGTACCAAGCCATCAGTGGACAAGGTATTACAAGTAATCAAACACCTTATAATAGGAGATAGTGCTATGGAAGAAGATAGGCTACTAGAATTATTGGGTGAGCCTTATTTGGGAATGCACCTCAATGAAGAAGAATCAGAGGAAGTACAACTTGAGCACGCGTGCATGGAAAAATAAAAAGGAAAAATGGTCTATGTAGTAGATGGTGAAGAAATGGAAACTTTGGATGTTAACCATTCTAAAGGTATGCACGAAGTCATAGATAGCATTGATGAGTGAGCACATGCCTACCATGAGCCCTTGAAAATAAAGAAGGTTAACATTGGGATATAGATAGAACCTAAGGAAGCTATCATTGGGGACTATTGGTCGGAAAGAGAAGTTTCAAAGGTCATTGATCTGTTGTGCGAGTTCTAAGATTTGTTCCCTCATAGGTACCATGAACTCAAAGGCATCCACCATTCCTTGGGGGAGATAAAGATCAAGTTGAAGGAAGGTGCGTTCCCGATTCGGAAGAGGCCTTATCAGATGAATCCTAATCTACACGCATGGTCAAGGAAGAAATAGACAAGATGACAACATTTATATTTTTGAGGCGGTGGAAGAATCGAATGGATAATCCCAATGGTTATCGTGATCAAGAAGGATGGGAGGATAAGAATTGTCTTGACTACAAGGATCTAAATGTAGTATGTGTCATTGATCCTTTTCCAACCCCCTTTACTGAAGAAATTTTTGAGGGAGTAGCTAGGCACAAAGTCTACTCTTTCACGGATGGGTTCTTAGGGTATCACCAAGTCAAGATTGCAAAGGAAGACCAAAGAAAGAGACAAATTTTTCCACTGAATGGGGAAGTTTTTCCTACACGGTTATGCCTTTTGGATTGAAGAATGCGCTTGTTGTGTTCTCACACATCGTGGTACAAGCATTTCAGGACTTCATCCATAAATTTCTTCAAGTTTACCTAGATGACTAGATTGTATATGGGTTGGTGAAAGACCATCGTGAAAATTTGAGGCTGATGTTTGAGAGATGTCAAAAATTAAGGATATCCCTAAACATTAAGAAATGTGTATTTACTACTCCATTTGGAACCCTGTTAGGACATATTATATGCAAAGAAGGCTTACTAGTGGATCCCACCAAAGTTATAGTTATTATAGGATTAGGGAGCCTACTAGTCAAAGTGTAGTGCACGGATTCCTTGGGCATACGGGGTACTATAGGAAATTCATCAAAGGGTATGCCAAGATCTCCGTGCCCTTGGAAGAATTGCTAAAACACAAGAGTTCCTTTCATTGGGAAGAGGCACTGTGAGAGGGCATTTGACGCTTTGAAAGATAGGCTTGTCACAACACTCATACTACATTTTTGTTCTTGGGATAAGACTTTCCATGTGCATGTTGATGCCTTAGGGAAAACTATGGGAGAAGTACTAGCACAACCTAATGAGGGGATTGTTGATCATCCCTTGTGTTTTTCCAGTAGAAAGTTGACACCAGCAGAGCAAAATTACACAACTACTAAGCGCAAAGCAATGTCAATGATCTACGTGTTGAATAAGTTTAAGTAGTACCTTTTGGCAACACCATTTATATTCTACATGGACCACAAGGTATTGAAATAATCAGTCAAAGAGCTTTGTTGTACAAGGGTGCATATGTCGTTGGGTCCTATTATTCCAAGAGTTTGAGTTCACGGGGTTGTAAAAATAAGGAAAAGTAATTTAGTACCTGACCACTTATTAAGGATTAACTTAGGGGAGGATGCGCAAAGCATTGAGGATACCATGCCAGACACACAACTATTTAGGTTACAACATGTGCCCTCAGACTTGGAATATATCATAGTGTTCTTGAAAATAGGTGTGACACCGAAAGGGATGAAGGCTCTGAAAAGGAAATAGTTAACAATACGCACCGCACCCTATATTTTGATTAGTGGAGACATGTATAAGTTAGGTCGTGATGAGGTTCTGCACCGATGCGTATTGGAACATGAGTGCATGGTAATTATGGAGGAAGTGCATGGTGGGATTGTAGGAGGACACTATGCAGGAAATGTTACCGCGTGGAAGATTTTACTAGCAAGGCTTTGGTGGGAAACCATCTACCATGATTGTATTGAGTTTTGCAAGGCCTGTGACCATTTCCAACGCCTTGGCAAACATGGGAAGAGGGATGAAATTCCCTTGCGACCAATAGCCAATGCTTGAACCATTTGAAAAATGGGCAATCAAATTTGTAGGGCCAATTTCACTAGCCACATGAAGGACTGGTTCACGGTATATCATTACTTGTATTGATTACTTGACACGTTGGGTGAGGCAATGCCTATGAAGGATTGCACTGCAACAACAACTGCTAGATTTTATGGGAAAACATAATCAATAGGTATGGTTGTCCTTTAAGCTTAACAAGTGATAGAGGTACACATTTCCTCAATGAAATGGTCAAGATTCTATTATAGAATTTATGGCGGCCTATCATAAGACTACCCCTATCACCCATAGGTGAATGGAACTATTTGAAGCATTTAACAAAATACTAAGTCACATCTTTGAATAAGATTTGTGACGTTGGAAGACAAGATTGGGATGACAAAGTATCAGTCATTCTATGGCCATACATGACAACATACAAGAGGTTGAACAAGGCCACACTGTTTCAATTCGTGTTTGGCGTGGATACTGCTTTTTCTAGTTGAATTCATGTTACCATCATTGTGTATATAGCACGAGTAGGAGGGTTGGATGATGAACAAGTGCTTGGAAGAGAGGATTGATAAGTTGGTGCTAGTTAGACGAAAGGTGACCACTTACTAGATGGAGTCGAAGATAGAAAAAGTAAGACAAAAGGCATGGCATGATCGTCGATAAAAACAAGCGATTTGAGGTTGAGCATATGGTGTTGTTGTATGATTCCAAGTATCCGCACCATCCGGGATGTTGAAATTCCATTGGTTGGGACCCTACATCATCTCGTATATTATTTATTCGAGATGCTTCATCGATTCAAGTGCTAGATGGGACGATATTACCGAGTCATTTCAATGGGAGTAGGTGAATCCCTACTATAAGTAAGTCTTCTTGGTGTTTGTAAATAAGGTAATATTACAGTTAGGATTTCCCTTTGTGCTTTTATTTTCTCGTGTTTTCCTTTCTCATTGCTTGTTCCTTTCTTTTTGTTTCATTTTGTGCCTTGTGCACCAATAACCACATTATTTTTCCAAAGTTGTGTATGCGTAGAGGACCGTGGATTTGTTTTAGTGTGGGGTGGAGTAATACAAAGCAAAGTATAGGCATGTAATACAAGTTGAGTGGCCTAGTAGAAGGAAGTGCATAAGATTGAGAAATCACGTGATGAAACGATGGATAATGAATTATGGTGTCAAGAAGGTCAGTAAAAAGACCACGACAAAGGATTAAGAGCGCAGAAACAACATGAGGTAGGTGAGGGAAAAAATCAGGAAAAGGATAGAAGAAGTGCCTTCGGTGCTGTAGACGCGCATGTAAGAGTCTTGATCAGATTTATTTATTGCATGCTAGAAGGTTGTTGAAGGTTTTTCACGTAGGATTGGGTGCATGGGTAAGGGCACTTAAGGTCGACTTAGTGGAAAAATCCACATTTAATGTTAAAGTACATTAGTAGGTGGTATAGCATTTATTGCTAGAGGGAAGCAAAAATATAAATATAAGGTTGGGCAAGTCATTATTCTATCTTGTTATTATGAAGTTGAAGCACTCTTGTGAACTAGGGCATCCAGAGAGATTTGTGCGAAGGAAGAAGAATCCAAGAAATCTAAGTGTGTGACTAGAGTGGATCTACAAACTAGGAGGAAGGAGTACATGGGCATGAGAGAAGTTAGTTTGTAGTGCGCCATCTTGTGGAAGGTTTTCCTAGTTAGGGTTTGACAACTAGGGCACGAAGATAGAAGGATTTATTCTAGGAGTTGAGCTTTGGAGTTGAGTTTGGAGTTAAGAAGAGTAGCAAAGAAGAGTAAGAAGTTCTTAGTTTATCCCGACAAAAATCATGACACCTAAGAAGGTGACCGTTTCACCAAAGAAATAAAAGGGCAAGGGAAAGGAAAACAAACCGCTGCCGTTGCAAGTTCCAATGAAGAATGGTATATAGAAATGCAATACCCAGATGGAGTATTGCTAGGAAAGGAGTGGGTGTTGCACTTAAGACAAATGGCCGTGAGCGATTATAACCATCGCACGAGCACAAATGAGAAGGAAATGGCATTAGAGTTGGTCGTCCAACTAACAAAAGGACACTAGATGGGATGCCTATATACAACGACGAGGTGAAAGTCAAATTGGAGAAGGTAGGGTTATTGCAACTATATGAGTTACCTTATTTTGGAAAGCCCGAGTGCCTTTATCAATGGTTGATGTCACATGTACATGAGGATCACTTCTATTTTACAAGGTGCAAGATGCACATAATACTGAAGTTTATATCCAAGTTCACAAGATTTATTTGTAAAGGAGAACGTATAGACGATGATCTAAGTAACAAGGAGGCTATCAAGGAGACAGTAGTAGTGTATTACTATAAGAAGGGTTCACGATACTTTGACATTGTAGAGATTCTAGACACTGTTATGAGGATGGCTGTGCACTTGGTGACCAATCCTAATGATCAAGAATGATGGATGCAAGTGAACAAGGCATGGCTAAATGAATGTTGAAAGATATCGAGGGAAGTATCTATAACTTGTCCGCTTTCATTGTGGATGAGATAATAAGTAGCACAAAGGAAGGAGAGAAGATATTATTTAGCAACATCCTCCTCACCATCATCTTCTTAGAGATTGGAGTTCCCAATGGGCCAGAAAAATTTGTTTGGGAGTATCCAAAGAGGATCCCTCACCCACAAAAAGATTTGAAAAGTACACTTGTGAAACCATGACAAAGCCACCACAAGGCGTGCTTGGAGAAGTGGTACAAACAAATGTGTGATGCATTCAGGGAAAAGTGGAGGATTCTAGAGTAGTTGCTCACACCCGTGGATGGAGAAGTAGAGTTTGTAGTATACTAACATTTATGCATTGGTAGATTTACATTAACAAATGGGACTAAGGGTCCATGGTGCAAGCTGCCCTTCTCCTTCCTCACCGCGCAATAATTTTAGGAAGGGGTCAACTGTGAGTTCGGGGAGGCCAAAAGACTAAGGTTTGACTTTAGTGAGGTGGACCAAGACCACCGCAAGCTATGCTGAAAGCTCGTGTACCCTAAAATGTGTGCATACGCAGAGAATTATGTCTCCCATGAAGTGCAATTGATGAATCCCATAACACCGCTGATCATTGGAAGGACTGCAACAAGGGTGTATCTGTGCATAAGGCCTAAGTTTGAGAAATGTGCCTATTTAGAGAGTGATGTCTCCATTCTAGAAGACCCCACAAGGAGAAAGAAGGCCACACCAAAGAAAAGAGAAAGAGAAGAGGGGTAAGAGAAGAAGGAATCGAGTGTGTAAACAACACAACTGTGGGTACACAGAAGTAGTTGCGAAGCCTAACACTTATGCACACATAAAGAAGTCCCTTGTCAAGGCAAAGACCCAAGAAGAAGAAGTTCCATGGTAGGAAGAACACCTCACACATGAGGAGTCACCAAGGAAGACATTTCCTAGTGAAGAAAAGAAAATGAAGAATCTCCTATAGTGGATTCCCTGTAAGGAAGAAGCAGAAGGTGACATAAGAGGAAGACTCAGAGGAGATAGAAATTTTAGATGCCTACATTGGCAACAAGGATGATGTTGAGCCTACAAGAGGTGAAGGCCATCCAGTATATGATGTACATGATTCAGAGGAGGAGGAAGGTGAAGAGAAGTATAACAAGGAAGATGAGGAGAAGAATGACGAGGAAGAAGTAGAGGATCAAGGAAAGGGGGTGAGCGAAGAGGTGAGCACCAAAAACCAAGGAACCCCAAGCCTCACCAAGGAGCAAGTGGAGAAATCCATGGAGAGAGAAGTGACATGCATCATGAAGGAGTTGGTGGAATAAGAGTTGGAGAGGAGCGCAGAAAAAATTAGGAAGGAGATGGAAAAAGAAATTGTTGGGAAGGAGTATGGAAGCATGGGTGGGGATTTTAAATTGGTAGTAAGCTTACCAAAAGTTGCGCGAACATGTGGGAAAGGCGTAGTGGTGGAACAAGAGCAAGGAATGGGATACATTAATGATCTTAGCAAGGTGCTACATGTGCGCTTCCAAAACACCATACCAACAGAGCAACTCCTGGCTATGTCATCGTTTGATGAAGAAGGCACATATCCCCAAACCAACAAGATGCTATCTTGGGAATTTGAGTCTCATGTTGTTTCACTGATTCTTAGATGTTTCTTTGAATTTTTGACGAAACATATAGGATAACGGGTGTAGTAGAAATACCTGTTTTAATGCTGGTTGATGGGTTGTTGCGTGTGTATGACTTTTAAATCCACAACTGATTGTGAGAGCTTCCTTTTAGCTAGGAGGAACTACCTGTAATGAAAAGAAAGACCACTAGAAAGAGTTAAACAATATGTGTAGTGAACTGCCTAGCGTGTGCTAGATCCGGGAAGTGTGATACTTCCTAGACGGTTGTCAGTCCACTATTTTAAACAATTTAATGCAGAAAATGAAGTAAATCCTATTGTAATTTGAAATGATTTAGATATCTCACTTAAAGCACAATAAGAAAGATATAATCTAAGAAGATAGGCTAGAGTAGGATCCAAAGGTCAAATAGTTGGTTTTGGGTATCTGTAGGTCTGACAAAAGTCTCAGGTACGTCACATGTGATTAAGGGGATGTAAAATTAGGTGGATAGGTCCCTGTTCTGGGTTGTATGAGCACATACAGTAACCGATGCCAGTTAAGGGTGATTGATTGGCAGCGGTTAGGTGTAATCGTGTGCGATTACTATGGAGTTCGGGGATGCCACAAAATGAGTTTTGGGGCCTCCTTTGTGATTGTAAAAAGGACTTTGGTTGGTTAGGATGAGGTGTTGGGTGATTTGGGTAGGCTTTGGTGAGGTTTTAATGGTTTTATGGAGGGGGAATGTTGAAGGAGGTCAATGGGTGGCTAGGTAAACAATAGGTGATAATATAATGAAAAAATGAAATGAACCAAAGAAGTAGAATGTTTTACTTGGATTCTAGTCCTGGACACTTGTTAGTGAGGGATGGGGGTGCTGGTAAGAGGTTGAAGGCTACAGGTGATCACCAATCGTAGGAGATATTTTGCATGGGCTGCATGTGCATTCCTCTTTGCTTGGTTAGATCAGATCAATGCTTTGGGGTGGCTGTGTAGGAGAAAATACTTGATCTCCTTCCTTGCATGTGTGTTCTCACTGGAATTCAATCTCAAAAGATGCGATATCTCTTAGGAAGATCTCAATGTTTGCCAACTTTTTCCAATCTTTGCCAACCTTGAAAATAAGGTTGTTTTGGGGTTAATGGGGTAAGCGGCGGGTTACGACATAACCGGCGTCGGTCAAGGTGGGATTTTTAGGTTTACTAAACTAGGGAGATCCTCTTGATTTTCTCGGATCTCGTGTCGTTAACCCACGGATTGAACTAGAAGCTTCTTGTAAGCATGTGAGAATGTGGTTAGAGAGAATGTAGGCATTGATTTTTAGGGTTTGGGTAAGTCTTAGTTAGTTATGGCAACTTACTAAGAATAGGTCTTAGGGTGAGTTGGCTTGATGAAGTGTCTAGGTGAAGTGTATGTGTGGATATTATTTAAATTAAAATATTTAAATAATAAATATGGTGAGGATAATGAATTAATTTAATTAAATTAATATTAGTGAGGTGAATGTGAATGTGATGAAGGGGCGACGACTAGGTGAATGTGATGAAGGGTGCTTATTTGTCAAGGGACCAAAGGGGAGTGTGACCTAATTTTAGTGTCTACATTTTGCCCCTTTTTGTTGTCTAGCTTGTATTAGTAAGCGACGCTAACAAAAAATAAGATGTGGTTGCCCCATGTGTGGGTGAAGGTGATCCCCCTCAAACCAGGAACTGACGAGGCAATAGGCAGAATCGGTGAGTGGTTTGATAAAAGGTAAATGTGATGAAAAGAAAGGTGGGTAATGGGGGAAAGAGGAGCAAGGTCTACTCAGGTAAGCTAGGTAATGGGTCAGGGTCAAAGGTAGTAACAATCAAACACATGCACACGTATAAACTGTAGCATGCTGCCGGGTTGAAGAGTAGTCAAACTCTACATCATCTAAGGTCAATAGGTTTATCCAAACGAGGTTGAAGTGATTTCGGTATCCAAGGTATAGGATATGGTCAGGAAACATGACGTAGGTTAGGTGCAGGAACATTTAGGTATGTTCCAATACACCAAAGGTAGGGTTAAGATAAACGGTCACGAAATAGGCTAGGTAAGGTCATTAGGTCAACAACACATGAGTAACAGTGTAAGCATGCAAGGTATAGAGAACACATGAGGTCAAAGGTCATGAGCGATGGTCCAGTCCAAATATCCATGTCACAGCATGAGTAAGGCCAAGGTAGGGGTAAAATAACGAGTCCCCAAAGGAGGACAAAGGGAGGTAATAAATGATGAGGTCGGGAATGTGAGGGAAATGGTTTGGGTAAAGGTGGGGTGGGGTAAATGATCAGGGTGAAGGTTGGGTGAGGTAAAAAAGGAGGTAGGGGTAGGGTAAAAGGGTAAAATTTAGGGGAATGGGTAGGTGAGGGTGACCGATGCCGGTCAAGGATAACTGATGTCGGTAGAGGTCAACCGACCATGGTTGGGTAGGGCACGTGACCGATGCCGCTCAAGGGTAACCAACGTCGGTTACGTCGGGTTTGTTATAAAAAAAAATCCACGTTTTTGTTATTCATTTGTCTTTTAGCTATTTGAGAAAATGAAAAAAGAGAGAAAAGAGTCCAGATGGAGCAGAGCATTGAGTTGGTAGTGTGAATGACGGGTGATCGGTTGGTGAGAAGCGGGTCCACAGGATCAGTGAGGGATTTGATTAGGTAGAGGTTGCGGGTACCAATTCGGTGATGGCGAAGGCCGGAGAGGGATCGGGCCAGCTACCACCAGGTGCAGTGGCTAGATGTGCCACCGAGATGACGACAGTGTGACAAGGTAAGTGCCCTACCTAGGTGTATGTGATTAGATAGAGTAGAGGATTAGTATATTGTTTTTTGTAGTTTGGTTGGGTTTTGTTTTTGTGGGCGGGAATGGGTTAAATTTGGAAATGGGGGAATAGCGGGTAAAAAGAGGAATGGGGAGGGCAATAAATGGGATAGGTGGGGTGGGTGAGAGGTTCCGGGGTAGTGTAGGTATTTGTAGGTGGGTAAAAGGGGTAAGGGGAGGTTTTTAGAAAGGAGGGTTTTGGGAAATTATGGGTTTTACCACGACAATGACTGCGTCGGTCAAGTTTGGTCGGCGTCGGTTGAGGCTGAACGATATCGGTCACCAAACAGGTGACCGATGCCGGTTAAGGGGTGACCAGGGGTCGGTAAGGGTGAACCGATATCGATCACCAAATAGGTGACCAATGCTGGTTAAGGGGTGACTAGGGTCGGTAAGGGTGAACCGGTATCAGTCACCAAACAGGTGACCGATGCCGGTTAAGGGGTGATCGGGTCGGTAAGGGTGAACCAGTACTGGTCGGGTTATTGGGAACAAGGGTCCAAAAGTGATGTGGGCTAGGTGGTTGAGATGGGTAGGGTGAAAATAGGGTGTGGGAAAATGATAATTGGTAAATATGGATATGATAAATGGAGATTAATGTTTTGTTTGTATGGATGCAGGGGAGAGCAACTACATATGCGGGATAGGGTTCCGCCCCTGCTTATGATAGTGCGTGGCGTAGCGACCCCGGAGGAGTTGCAGCATGTGGAGGTAGTGGGCTTGAGTGGGGTTTGTTGCTATCGACATGTAGTCCGGAAGCCAGTTTGATGGTCGTACTCATCGATAGATGGGATTCCGCGACCAACACGTTCCACCTGCCGATGGGTGAGATTACTATCACCCTAGAGGACATGTTCGGATTCTTGATTACCCATATTGGGTGCACAGGTCTACTCTATCTCACCCGAGGCCTCAGAGGAGATAAATGTGACTATTTTTGGAGAGGGGATGACCGACTTGAGATTCCATAGTCTAGCTTGAGCTATGGAGAGATGTACCTAGCTCATCCGGAGGAGACGAGGCTAGTGGTTCTATTGATGGAGGCAGTGTGCTGCTATGCACTGCCAGATGCAGAGGGTGGACATTTTCCCCACTCACTAATGGGGGTACTCCATGACATGATGGTGGATGAGACCCACTTTTCCTAGGCACCAACATTCTTGGTGCAACTATACAGGGAGTTGTGGGCATATGGGCGGTTCTTGCGAGTTCGGCATGTGTTGTACATTTTTTTACCTGACTGCTGGGTGTATGAGCACATAGTTTGTGTGTGGCCTATAGGGATGACCCAAGCAGACACATTCCTAGCGAGATTTGTGCGGGTGGGGTATAAGAGATGGGTGCCGGTTATTGGAGAGCGGTGATCTGAGAGGCCCACACATGATGTGGCCTATTTTGATAGTTATTGGAGGGGTTGTCCGGAGTGGACATTATCTAGAGGCCATATGTGGGATTCCCCTCATATAGGCATATGCATGAGGAGCTAGCTAAGCTCCAGCTAGAGAGATGGATACAGGGTCACCGTGTCAGGGAGTATGAGATGATCCTGGTAGACAGAGTCAGCTGTAGTTAGTTCGGAATAGTACAGGACATACCTCCACCCTTCCCATAAGTACTTAGAGAGATGACGTGGAGAGGCCCTTACCTCTACCATAGCCTACAGTGCCCATAGGGTAGGAGGAGCAGCCAATGGACCGGTAGATAGATGACGTCAGGTGCATAGACAGGTACATACAGTGGTGGGAAGCTCACTTACGAGCCATACCTCCCAGACTGGGGCATCCGGATCTAGCCACCATCACGGTGTAGAGAGAGACGCCTTACGAGGCGGTGGCTACTCTCATTGCCCTGTTGGGTATATTGGAATATATATGGAGGGCTTTTAGGTAGAGGTAGTAGAGCTACATGTACATGTGGCAGTCACAGTCTAGATGGTGTGGAGGAGATGGAGATGGAGAGGAGGGGGATGGTCAGGTGGTAGCCTTACAAGCTTAGGTGGTAGGGTTACTGAGGCTACTTGGCCATAGCCCAGGCACATATTGGGGTCTTACGAGCACGGGGTAGGGGCACCACCATAGGCACCACCATCACGAGTGCACCGGTACCAAGTCCCGTTTATAGGCGAGGAGGCGGACGGGGTCCCACAGGATAGGTACAAGGGCCGAGACCTATGGGACCACCACAGACCATGCCTATATCCAAGTTACAGGATGCCATAGGTGAGGCTAGATATTACCAAGACCAGCTGATGGTGGCCAGGATAGACTTCATATCCTATGCACGAGTACATGGCACAACAAAGCGCCAGTGAGAGAGAGGCGAGATCCCGCACTCATAGTGTGGAGAGCACATGAGGTCAGCGAGCTCCAAGGCCCAATCAGGAAAAGACTACCAACGCACGGAGAGCCGCTCCAGTTGAGGCACCAATAGGGACCCAGGAGGTCGAGGGCATAGGTGATACAGAGATGGAGGACATCCGTCGAGATGCCTGATATGTGGTTGCCTAGTTTTTGATGTATGATAGTCTTTTTGTGATTTATACTAGCCTGCGTGCTGAGAGATAGTTGTATTTTTGATCACATACCGGCCTGCGTGCCGATGACAGTGAGGATGTATGAGAGATTTTGTCTATTTTGAGCATATACCGACTGCGTTCGAAGATATTTTGTATTGTGTATCGGCGTGCGTGTCGATGACTTTGAGATGATGGACACGATAAGAGAGCCATTTATTTTGAGATACACATTGATTTATTTATATGATGAGATACATGGTATGTTTTGATTTGGTGATGTGTTGATGAGATTTTGATTTGTTATTTTTATATGGATGGAAATTAGGTGAGTTAGGTTGATTTAGGCCTGGATCAAGTGAGGTTGGTTAGGAATGGATCGAGTTAGGTCGGTTTAGGCATGGATCAAGTTAGGTCTATTAGGCATGGATCGAGTCAGGTTTGTTAGGCATGGATCGAGTCAAGTCGGTTTAGGCATGGATTGAGTCAGGTCATAGGCATGGATCGAGTCAGGTTATAGGCATGGTTGAGTCAGGTTATAGGCATGGTTGAGTTAGAAAGTAGGTGAAGTTTTGATTCATTATTTTATGCAATGAATGATAATATGGGTCATATGTGAGATGTGGTATAATCTAAGCATAGTGATGATAAAGAAATGCTAGGTGTAATAAATGTATGTTGTGATAAGGATTTAAAATATGAAGTAACTTGTTGTTTGTTTGGTTTAATTTCCAATTTGGGATAAAAAAGGGAAACTAAGTGAGGTGTGAGGAACATGGAAGATGAATTATTTAGGGTAGAGAATGGCTGAGCTAACCTCCAAGGGCCCCATGCCCTCGGAGTGTTGCCTACATAGTCCCGGTGAAAGGGGACCTTAGGCCGATGTAGTTCTCCCATGAGCTAGGGAAGAATATGATGAGGTATGAAAATGAGTTAGTAGGTTTTAGGCATGGTGTGGGTTTAGGTCTGTTAGGTGTGGGTGGATTATAGGTAAAGTGATGTAGGTGATGTCGATTGTGGCAAAAGAAGAAGATTACCCCAAAAGTAAGTGTCGAGGACCAAGTCTTGTATAAGGTAATCAAAACGTAAACAAAGATGGTTTAAAAGATAAGAGGGGGCAAGAAAGCCACCTGATTGGGTAGGATCATACCGAGTAGATCATGCCTTGGAGGAGGTGATGAACGTAAGAGCCTAAAGACATTGCATGATTGATTGTTCTACGGTGAAACGAGTCACATGATCACCAATGTCTAAGTTCTAAGAAGTCCCTTGAGGCAGTAGGAAATGGGAGTGGGAATGGTAAGAAGGGTGAAAGGTAGTTAATTGTTATATGGTGTGAGGTAGCATGCTCTTTGGGCAAGAGAGATCGAGGTCATAATGGGTAAGTCCATGACTAAAAAGGTTTGTTGTTTTGACTTATAATTGAGATAGACTTATCGATGTGGGAAGTCTATATGGGATGAAAAAATTTAACTCCTTGAGGTCTTTGTGAAGGCGATCGATGCGGGAAGCTTCATTTTCTTTCTTTTTTTTTTAAGCTTTACATAGTTGTCCTTGAGGAGCAATCTATTTATAGCAGTGATTATAGAGAGGAAGATGTCCTGTTGAGGGAGTCATCTTTTATTGGAATTTTGACACAAGGAGTTATATCCCATGTGAGGGCTTTGAAGTCATGGACTAGACCAAGGTGGAGGAGAGGACTATTGTTTAAAAGGTAAGGTGGAATGACCATGGGATCTCATCTAAAGGTAGATGAAAATTATCCATGAGAACCATGCTATGTGCAACACCAGGGTACACATATTCAAGTGAAAGTAACAAGTAGCGGGTACTCACATGATTCTTGTTTAATCATTTTGAGGTGTATGAAGCGAATAGCGCTCAAGGGATGAGCATGGAAAGAGACAAAAGGTGAGGTAGGATGATAAGTCAACAATAGAATGGTCGAAGATGTAAGGCGTTAAGGGGCTCAGGTTTGGGTTTACCATCGAGTGAAGATAAACGATAAGCACCTGATCCGTAAGTATGGGTCACGATGTATTTTCCAAGCCAATTAGGAGAAAATTTTCCCTGTTTACTTTTTTTGCTTTGGTTACGTGTTTTTTTTCTTTCAGGACAAGGTCACCGACTTGGAAGGTCCGTTCATGGACATGTTTTTCGTAGGCACGTTTGATACGTTTTTGGTAAACTTGAAGGTGATCTAGAGCGTTAAGATGATGTTCGTCTAGTAACTCTAACTATGCTAAAAGGTCTTGAAGAAAGTCCTCATGAGTGAGCATTTCATGGAGATAAATGTAGAGTGATGGGATCGGACTTCGAGAGGTAGAAGCGCCTCGCTCTTGTGTAGACCGAGAGAAAATGGTGTGGCCGCAGTGGAAGTGCAAATACTAGTATGGTATGACCACGGGGCAAAATGAATGTGTGTATGCCAATCCTTCCCAGTATCGTTGACCACTTTTATGAGAATCTTGTTTAGGGTTTTGTTAGTGGATTTGGCTTGGCCGTTAGTTTGTGGGTAATAGGGTGATGAGAAACTAAGTTGAATGCCAAAGGCATCACAAATTTTTACAATGTTTTGTTTTTGAATTATTTTCCATTGTCATTGATGAGGCGATGAGGAACACCAAAGCAACAAATGATATGGTGGTTAATGAACTCACATATTTTCTCAGCTTTCATGGAGATGAGTGGTATGGCTTCCACCCATTTTGTATAGTATTTGGTAGCAGTGATGATCCATTGATGGCATTGGGAAGAATGGGGATTGATTTCTCCGACAAGATCCAAACCCCATTGAGAGAAGGGCCAAAGGTCATGGGTGACCTGTAAGGCGTGGATGGGTGTATGATGAAGATTGGAATGTTGTTGGCATTTTACACAACATTTGACGTAGTCACAACAATCATAGTTAAGGGTTAGCTAGTAATAGCCCAGGTGAAGAATACACTTAGCAACAAGTAAGGCCACTGAAGTGACCTCCACATATGTCATCATGAACTTCCTTAATGGTATAAGGAATTTCAGAACTTATGAGGCATCGTAAGAGAATACCATCAAAGCCATGCTTATAGAGGAGTCCCCCCAAGATGACGTAATGAGAGACCTTTTTAAGGAAGGCACGTTGTCCGTTATGGGTGAGATCAGGAGGTAAGATGGAGAGAGAAAGGTAGTCGGAGTATTGTTTATACCAAAGGTCACTCGAGTCGAAGGTGTGAGTTTACGATGGAGTAAACATCGTGAGGTAAATAAGAAGGTGATTGGAGTCATTGTACGGTGACAAATATTTTAGAATCAGTGGGTGAAGCAAGTATTTGGGAAGCTAAGTAGGCCATGGTATCTATAAATTTGTTGGTTGAACGTGGGATGGTTTAAAGGGTGTAACGATCAAAGGTGGTCAAAAGTACATCTACATGATGTTTATACTTTTGAAGTATCTCACTACAACATTAGTATATACCATTGACTTGGTTTACGGCCAATTAAGAATCACCAAAGATGTTGATGGATGTGACATATAGGGCATAGGTGGCTTGGAGACCTAGTACAAGCGCTTCATATTTAGCAATATTGTTGGTGCATTCAAAATATAGTTTGAAAGACAAAGGCATGGGCTCACCATCAAGAGGAATGAGGATAATACCAGCCCCAACCCCACGCTGACACTTGGAACCATCGAAGAAGAGTGCCATTTGGTAAGGGTTCATCAGAGAAAGGGTAATAATTGACTCATCAGAAAGTCAAAATTAGAGGGTTGATCCTCGGAAATAGGTGCGTCAGCCAATTGGTCAGCGATAGCTTGGCCCTTGATGAACTTTTGATGAATGAATTTGAGGTCAAGATCAGCTAAAAGCATAAGCCATCGTGCGACATGCTGATTTTGATAAGGTTTGGCGTAAATGAAGTGTAAGGGGTCGGTGTTGGTCACAACATAGGTTTTGTGGTTTAGTAGGTAATGACGGAGTTTGGTGGCAATGAAAACTAAGGCTAAGAAAAGTTTTTGGGATGGGTTTATTGGGTTTCATAGTCCAAAAGAGTATGGCTTATGTAATAAACTACCTGCTCCCTGTGTTGTGCATTGCGATGAGTGAGCATGGATCCCACGAGAATGATCGATAGCTAAGATGTATAGGTAAAAAGGTTGATCGTATTTAGGTGGAATGAGTACGGGTGGTTGGAGAAGGTATTGTTTTAGAGCCTCAAAATCTTTGTGGTAGTCATCATCCCATTTAAAGGAGACATCCTTCTTGAGCAGATGATGAAATGGTTGACATCGATAAGATAATTGCGAAATGAAATGGTGAATAGACTACAATTTACCTTGCAGGCTATGAAGTTGTTTAAGGTTAGTGGGCAGAGGCATTTCCAGAATGGCCTTGAATTTATTAGGGTAAACTTCTATACCACGTAGGGAAACGATAAATCCCAAGAGCTTTCCTAAGAGAATCACGAAGACGCACTTCTTAGGCTGAAGGTGGACACAATATTTAATGAGACTGGTCAAAGATGGTTTTAAGGACGGTAAGGTGCTCGAGGCGACACTTAGATTTGTCTAATAGATTGTCCATGTAATCTTCTAATATGTGATGCATGATGTCATGGAAGATGTAAGTCATAGCCCACTGATATGTGGCACCAAGTGTTTTTAAGGCCAAAAGACATGACTCGATAGCAAAAGGTCCCCAAGGGGTGATGAACGAGGTCTTGTGTTGATCCTCTAGGGCAAGCAAAATTTGGTTATAACCCGAGAAGCCATCCATGAGTGATAGCATCTTGTGACCAGTGGTAAGGTCAACCAGTTGGTCAATACCAGGTAAGGGAAAGTCATCTTTCGGACACGCTAGGTTGAGGTCACGGAAGTCCGTGCAAATATAGAGTCCCCCTGTCACCTTAGTGACAGGGAAAATGTTAGAAATCTAACGAGGATAATCAATGGGTAAGATGAAGGAAATGGAAAGAAGGCGCTGAAGTTATTCTTTGACAAGAAGGGAAATACGAGGGTGCATTTTCCTCAGTTTTTGTTTGATGGGTTTGGCATCGGGAATGGTTACGATATTGTGGACCACTATGGTGGGGTCAATACCGGGCATGTCTGCGTAAGACCAAGCGAAAGCGTGGTTATGGTCTTTGAGGAAAGAAGTGATGGCTTCTGTTCAGTAGCATCTAAAGATTGATCGATCTTTAAGATGTGCGGGTCGTCCTAAGTATGAATGTTTATCTCGATATTTGATTCATTCAACATGGTTTACATCTTAGAAGGTAACGACCGATGAATATATGAGTCTTCGGCACCAAGGTAGGTGAGTATAGAGTCATCATCCTAACATTGAACGATGTTAATTGAAGGTGTATCATCATTGATCATTTTAGGATACATGAAGTGAAGAGTGGAAGGGGCCCCACCCTCATGTTGATAAGTCAGAGGCCCCTAGGAAATGGTGTTTATGATTATTTTTTATGAGGGATAGATTCAGGATCCATCAAATCCATCGGTGAGGGTGGTGATGAAGGTGGAGTGGGTGAAGAAGGTGGAGAAGGGCTAGTGTCCTTAATGAGTTCAATGCGGGCTTGTTTGGTAGGTGGTTTAGGAAAATTGATACCACTACTGTCATTATGTTTATAGGTGGTACATGGAATGACAGTATGGAGGCCTTGCTCGTAAAAGCCAAAGCCAAAACCCTTCCACGCACATCGGTGCAGGAAGGTGTGGGCGAAACGGAGATTGGTAAGTGATTGGAAGTCGGTGGAAAATGGGTGAGTTTGTGACGGTGGTTTGGGTGTGTAAGTGGTAGTATCAAGTCCCCCATAGGTGAGACTAGTACGAAGGTAAGGGGACCATACAAGATACATTCTCCTATACGGTGATCATAACAAGGGTGTTGGTGAAGGCTTTCATACTCTCTTGGAGTTAGGAATGTGTTGACACTATATAGGTGTTACTCCCCCAGAGTGAGGCATTGAAAAACACCTTCCAAGGGATTGGTGGTTGGTATGTAGGTAGCTAAAATGGATGAAGTGTCGAAGGTCGATGTGGAGGTAGAGTTAACGGATTGGGAAGCTGATGGGTCAGCCGTGGAGGTTGTGGCAGTGGTAGGAATGGAGGAGGTATGTGTGGTTGAGGTATGCTGTGCCCATATTGGTAAGCGGAGGTGTAGGTGAAGCGGTGGTGGTCATGGAGGTAGACACTTTAACAGGTATGAGCACATCATTGGGTCGGTAAAGCATGTTGCATGTTTTAAAAGGTGATGGATCAGCTGGAATGGTATAGGTGTGTCCTTCGTGTTCAAACTTTACACAATGATGCAAAGTGGAAGGAACACAACCCATGACACAAATCCAGGTCTGCCAAGTAACAAGTTATATTGGAATTCCCCCTCCAAGACATAGAATAGTTCTGGAATAGTGCGGGGCCCACGCAAATGTGGAGGATGACGGTGCCTAGTGTAGAGGTGATAGTGTCATTGAATGAACACAACATGACAGGATGTTTATGCATGTAATTGTCAGGTATGCGCATTTGAGCGAATGCATGGGATGAAATGATGTTAATGCTAGTGCCCCCATCAATCATCACACGACGTACCCATATGTCATTGATGTGGATAGAGATGAAGAAGTGCTGGGTCTGGTTCATTTTTTTGGTGTGGCGCGATCTCTTCCTCACGAGAAGCTAAGGGAGGCTACTTGGTGAATAGGGTGGGGTGAAGATAAAGGTGGTAATTTGGTGAGAGAGGTTACATGATGGGGTGTGATAATGGATGTTACGGGTGTTGGGTCATTGGGTAAAACCTCAATAGATTGAAGAACCTCCACGAGAGCTTGATGATGGGATTAGAGGTTTGAATGAGTTCAAATGAGGACATCTTGAGGGGAGATTGGTGTAAGTGTTTGAGCATGGTGTGATGTGTGACACCATTAAAAATGGGGTACGTGGGGCCACAAATAGTGATTTTAGGTATGGGTGTAGATGGTATGTTGGGTATAGGATTGGTTGGTGGGTCAGTTGCCTTTTCTTTACCTTTATCCTTCTAAGCATGTGTAGTGACATGTATCATGTTGATCTGAGGGGAGTTGGCAAACGGAGAAGGTGTAGGGTGAGTGGTATAATGACATGATGGGCAAAAACCTATTGGAGGAGAAAAACCTGTGAGGTGAGCTGGGCGCAACGACATTTGGGTGGTGGCGTGGCAAGTTCTCTGATGCGAACCATGTTAATTTAAAATATTGGGGGTGGCTCTAGGAGCTGTGAGGGTGGAGTTTGTGGTTGTTGAGTGGATAGTGTGGGAGTGGGTGTTGGTGAAGCAAGGTCCTTGTTGAGAAGGTCGTCATCGTCAAAGTTGGCTTTCGGAGGACATAACTAGATCAGGATGGTTTTCAATGCCTTGCAGTTTTCCACATTGTGCCCTAGCACATGATGGTAGGCGTAAATTTTAGTATCATCAAACCCTTTTGGCTTGGGTTTGAGGGGGTCATAAGGTTTGAGTGGTAGTAATGTGATGACAGAAGTCTCAAGGAGGTTGGTTAAAATTTTGGCATAGGACCCTGCTAGTGGATCGCAATGGGAAGTGAACGTGGGTTTGGGTGTAGGTGTGGTTGATTGTTGAGGAATGGTCTTTGGAAGAGGAGGAGCAGATCGAGCTATGGTTTTGGGTGTCGGTTGTGTTTGTTTAGGTAGGGGTATGGTGGATGAACTGGTAGGAGGGTGTGTAGTTGTTTTGACTATCTTATTGTGGGGTAGTGGAGTTTTGTTTTTGGGTTGCACCTTCTTGGGTAAAGGTGATATGGGTGTATGAGGTCTAGAAGGAAAGGCCAATGGGGGAAGAGGATGAGTTACCCACAGGGATAACAGAGGTGCTATGAAGGTAGAGGATGTGGGTCATGCAGGAGGTGTAAGGGACAGAGATTGAAGTGTAGTGGGTAGTGAAGGAATTGCTGAGGGTATTAGAGGTAATGGTGGTAGCGATGTTATAGGTGCGGGTGTAAGTCGTGTTGGGAATCTAGGGATATTAGAGGTTTGTGAGGAAGGAATGGGTTGTTATGCTTTTGGTTTATTGATGGGTGGAGGTTGCTTGACCATGTTGGGAAGCTGAGGTCTTAAGACAAATGAGATAGGTGAAGGTGTGATTGGCGCAGCTGGGGTATGAGTTCTATGGGTTTGGTGATTTTCTTGGGTGTCGGAGTAGGTGTGGTGTTGACTTTGGAGGATGTAGCTAAATCCAATTTGATAGGTGGATGAGTAAGGCTGGTGGTTGGGGTGACCCCTAAGGTGGTAATAGGTTTAGTCGAGGAAAATGTTGTAGGTGTGGGTTTGGGTTTAGATGTAGTTTGGGTTATGGGTAAGGGTGTATGTGAAGTTATGATGGGTGTCATGGAAGGAGTTGTGATAGAGGTGGTTGTGTTTGGTTCGATTGGTCAGAATACTTTTGGGTAGATAGTGGAAGTATCAGTAAGTGACATCTGCATCTGTGTTGAGACCTGGAAGCGAAGACACCCCCATAATAAGGCTCTATCCACATAATCTAAGTGATTGGCCAAACATGAGAATGGCACATATGTGGGTGAAGTTGATGAGGACTTAAAATAAATTCCCTAAAATGTGTCTTAGAGACTAGGAAATTGGCTAGCTTTAGCTTTATGGGTAGGAGAGCCGAAAGTAGGTCTATAGGATTTTGGGTAGTTGATGGAGAATGCTCACCAAGAGGCAATGGTATCTCAACTGGGTCTATGATAGGCAGAGGAGATTATGGGAGCTCCTCTATAGGTGGAGGAGATGATGGGTGCTCGTCTGCGTGGGTGAAGGAGATCTTTGTGGGTACCGGTTCTCTAAGTGGAGAAGCCAAAGGTGAAATGGTCTCGATGTTAGCGGAAGACTCCTCCATAGGTGATGAAGGCAATGAAAGGTGTTCCTTTGTGAGTGGAGGAGTAGGTGTGGTGAGTTCCAACGTGGAAGGAGGATTTTGGGCTAGGATTTCCTCTATGGAAGGAATATGGGGTAACTGGGAGGTGACAGGTACAAAAAATAGCGTGAACCTTGTGGGTATGAGTATCATGAGTTGAGGTCTCACCAATTTGATCAGACGAAGGGGCATGGTTGGGAAATGGTTTCTTGAAGATGTGTAGGTTTTGGTTGGTAGGTGTGTTAGGATTATCCACGGTTAACTCACCTTTCTCGAGCATTTCTTGGACAATTTTTTTGAAAGTGATGTAATTGCCATCACTATGACCCTTTACTCGATGATAGTTATAGAAGTCATGTTATTTATACCATGCGGGCATGGGGCAAGCAGGGTTGAAACCAAGGTGTGGTTTTATAGGTGGAAGGGTAATGGCCCGGCTTTGATAAGCTTTTCTAAGATAGAAGAGTAAGGTTCCCCAATTGGGGTGTATTTCCACTTTGCTCTCATCTGAATTGAAAAGTTTGGACGGGTGAGAGATTAGATGAGGGTAGCTTGATTTGACGGATGAGTTGGGCCAGCCTTGAGTACCACTGCATTAGTGGTGCCCTTAGCTTTTGAGTAATTGGTTTATGGTTTGGAAGAAGAAGAGGTATCATTCGACTTGAATGCCAAATTCTTATTACGTAATTGGATTTTCTTCTCTTCGATGGCCCGAATCTCTAACTTTCATGTCATAGTGAATGCTTCATCGAATGTTTGGAAGGTTTGGACTTGCAAGGTCGGTGAGATATGTCTAGCACAAGCCCGTGTGAAGAGCTTAATGAGTTCTATTTGTGGCAGTTGGAAGGTGAGTTGATTGATCAAGCTACACTAACAAGTGACAAAATATACAATAGATTCGTCCTCATATTGACGCGTGGAGTATAGGTCAGTCATGGTAACCTTCTTGATGATATTGATAAGAAAATGATCAAAGAAGGCTTGGGCTACCTGATTGAATGAGAATATAGAGTGTCTAGGTAACCCACTATACCAATCTAATGCAGGTCCAGTCAGAGACATGGGAAAGGTTCTCAAGAGCAAGGCATCATCGTGAGTGATCAAATAACACCCATGTTTGAACGACCACAAATATTGTTGTGGGTCTTCTTTGCTATTGAAATGATTGAATTTAGGCATTTCCCAATGCACGGGATATGGGTGGATAGGAATGGATGGGTGGATGGATTCGTTGCAAATCTTGTCGTAGGTGAGAGTGTTTCGGGAGCTAGAAAATGATGCCTCAATGTCTACATCTTGTCCAACATCAATTTGATTAGGTTGTTGGTAGGTTACGATGATTGGGGCCTCTCATAGCATGAGAGGGTTGATTTTGGGCATATAACGAGGGTGACACTCCAGTGTATGGTGCTACCATGTTGGTTCATTGAGAAGAAGGCATTAAAATAGGGGTATGTACCGGAGGGAATAATAGATGAAATCGGAGAGCGAGATGATAGTATGTATATGGAGGTGGAAGGGTCATGGTAACCCTAGTGGTAATGGGGGCTAATGATTGTGGAATAAAAAGGACCATGTTCTAAAAAGGGGTATGGGTCACCGACACGGGAAGTGGCAGTGTAGCTACGAGTATGTGTGAGACATTAGGGGTGAATGAGGTTGCGTTGTGGGTAGTTGTCGAGGGTATGGTGGATGCGGCAGGTGCCACAGAGGTGGCGACAGGGCGGTCATAGCGGGTATAGGACCTAGCTACGAAACGACTAGGGGTAAGGTAGATGCGAGATAACACGAGAGCCGAGATGGGGGCCGATGCAGGAGTGGGAGTGAGAGTCGGGGAGATAGATACGGGCATGCCATATATCAATTGACCCGAGGCATCTCGAGTAGATGAATGGGAAAGGTAAAGCGCAAAGCAACGGGTTTTGGTCAAGGAGCCATGTGAACTCCTCATCTCTGGTAGCGATAGTGATAGGTTGGATGGGATCCATGGCTGGTGATAAAATGGAAGGTGGTGAAGGACTAGGTGGGAGTGGTTGAAAACTGGCATGAAATATGAGTGCACTTTCTTTCTTTCGAGTTAGCACCATGTGAACCAGACTCGATCGGATAAGGTTGTTTCTCTATAAACGACACAAAAACAGCGAGAGCAGGTGAATGAAAGTAAAAAGTGTATTTGATACCAAATGTGGGTTGGAAAGTGAAATAGGCTAACCGATGCTAGTTAGGAAAACCGATGCCGGTCAGGGGTAACTACCGGTCACTGTAGAAAATGGATAGTGAGTGAAAAATAGGTAGGAGGTCAAATCTGATAGGTATGCCAAATCTGATGAGTTTTACAATGTCAATGGGAATGATGATAGTGATAGGGACTATGAAAAGTGGAAGAAGATGAATAAAAATGTCCCTTTGGGTAGGTTAACAAAAGGACTTGGAACCGACATCGGTTGGGTATAACCGACGACGGTCAGAGGGTAACCGATGATGGTTACTGTGAAATTGAAATAGTAATGAAAGAATAGTGGTTGTGAATTAAAATCTGATGTGGAATTAGACCCAGAATTTTGAGAATGATGATAATATGGTCCAGGAACACTCAGGTGAAGCTGGAATACACCAGCTGTGATGAGGAGCGTGTAAGGATGAACAAGAAAAAAAATGAAGAACGTGCTCTTTCACCTCAAAACACAAGCCAAGCGAAACACTAAGAAAAATGCGATCCTAGGAGTGCCTTTTCTATTATGTTTGTTGAGCTTATGCTATTTAAGGACTGACACATGAACTATGAAATAGATTTTTTCGGTGAGGATGGATTCCTACGAAGAAGGAGATCTAAAAGGTGAGGTTTTAAGTATGTTATGGTGGGGGCGGGCCTCGCTCTGAAGTATGACTTGATAGAGCAGCAAGCTGGGTGCCCACTGTGTCGTGATCGTGTGATCACCTACAACTTCTTCCAGGTAAGATGTTGTTTAAGAATGTGTGTATTTTCAATTTTTGTGAGGTTTGGTAAGACTCAGAGAGAGAGAAAGAGAAAGAAAGTACTTTCTACTATTTTTTTTCAACCATCAGCTGGTCATGTCTTCCAACATATAGGTTTCCCACAATTAGTGTGAGCTAATGCGATAAATCAAAATGCAATGTGCTTATTTTTAAGCCCAAATCAAAGTGTGAAGTTGGATGACACAAAAAGATGAAAAGGAAGAGGGATGCTCTTTCACTACAATGTAGAAAACATGAAGAAATGGTTCTTTTTAATTACACCAAGAGAAATATTTCTTTTAGAGAAAATAGAAAGAAAAGGTAGGTTATCAAGGAAATAAATTAATGTGTATGATTTTCAGAAGGGAAACAAACACACAACTTTTCCTAGGAATGAATAAAATGCAAGGAACCCCAGATGGGTCCCACTGGGCATGCCAAAATGTTTCACCTGATTCTTAGACGTTTCTTTAAAGTATTGATGAAACAGATAGGGTAACAGCGTAGGAGGAATATCTGTTTTAATGTTGGTTGATGGGTTGTTATGCGTGTATGACTTCCAAATCCACAGCTGATCATGAGAGCTTCCTTTTTGCTAGGAGGAACTACCTATAATGAAAAGCAAGCCTGTTAGAAAGAGTTAAACAATATGTGCAATGATCTGCCTAGCGTGTGCTAGATCCGAGAAGTGTGATACTTCCTAGATGGTTGTCGAGTCCTTTGTTTTAAACAATTTAATGAAGGAAATGAAGTAAAACCTATTGTAATTTGAAATGATTTAGATATCTCACTTAAAACACAATAAGAAATATCTAATCTAACAAAGGCTAGGCTAGAGTAGGATCCGAAGGTCAAATAACTAGTTACGGGTATCATAGAGTCGATGAAGTCTCATGTAGGTCACGAGGTGATTAAGGGGATGTAAAATTAGGTGGATATGTCCACTGTGCAGGTTGTATGAGAACATATAGTAACCAATGTTAGTTAATGGTGACTAATACGGTTACGTGTAATAGGTGCCGATTCTTGTGGAGTTTTGGGGATGCCACAAAATCAGTTTTGGGGCCTCCTTTGTGATTGTAAAAAAGGACTTGGTTGAGTCGGGATGAGGTGTTGAGTGATTTGGGTAGGATTTGATGAGGTTTTAATGGGTATATGGAGGGGGAATGTTGAAGGAGGTCAATGGGTGGCTAGGTAAACAATAGGTGATAATATAATGACAAAATGAAGTGAACCAGAGAAGTAGAATGTTTTACTTACTTGGATTCTAGTCCTGGATGCTGTGAGTGAGGGATGGGGGTGCTGGTAAGAGGTTGAAGGCTGCAGGTGATCACCAATCGTAGGAGAGCTTCTGCATGGGTTGCATGTGCATTCCTCTTTGCTTGGTTAGATCAAATCATTGTTGGGGTGGCTATGCAGGAGAAAATACTTGATCTCCTTCCTTGCATGTGTGTTCTCATTGGAATTCGATCTCAGAAGATGTGATATCTCTCAGGAAGATCTCAATGTTTGCCAACTTTTTCCAATCTTTGCCAACCTTGAAAATAAGGTTGTTTTGGGGGTTAAAAGGGTAAGCAGAAGGGTAGTTCCGCCAAATCGGTGTGATTAGGGCTAACCGGTGTCGGTCAAGGCGAGATTTCCTAGGTTTACTAAACTAGGGAGATCCTCTTGATTTTCTCGGATCTCGTGTCATTAACCTCTGATTGAACTAGAATCTTCTTGTAAGCATGTGGGAATGTGGTTAGAGAGAATGTAGGCATTGATTTTTAGGGTTTGGGTAAGTCTTAGTTAGTTATGGCAACTTACTAAGAATAGGTCTTAGGGTGAGTTGGCTTGATGAGGTGTCTAGGTGAAGTGTATGTGTGGATATTATTTAAATTAAGATATTTAAATAATAAATATGGTGAGGATAATGAATTAATTAAATTAAATTAATTAAATTAATATTAGTGAGGTGAAGGGGGCCATGGCTAGGTGAATGTGATGAAGGGTGCTTATTTGTCAAGGGACCAAAGGGGAGTGTGACCTAATTTTAGTGTCTACACACGTAGATGAACGAGTTTGAAGTAAGCCAAAGAGTAATAATGAAGGTTCAAAAAGGAGTAAATCCCTTGGCTAACGCTCAACAACTATCAAATGAATAGGTTTATAACACACTCAACAAGGTTTCAGTTGAAGTTGAGGCTAGATTGTTCGGGAGAAATGATAGAGTGAGATTCCTGGAGGAGGAATTGGAGAAGAAAAAGAAAGATCTCATGGAAAAGGGAAAGGATCTAAAACAAGAGGAGCTGATCGGCGCTTAGTTGAGGCATGAGATGAAAGAAGAAAAATAAAAGGTGCATGAAGTCTCCAAGAAGGTGGAGATGATTACGAAGTTGTTGTCTGAAGCACCCTAACTTAGTGCCACTTGAGCAGAAGTATGAATCAGCCTTGCAATGTTTGGAGGATTTGACTCTTATTCTCATGATGGAGACCGAGGTGACCACTTTCTTTAGAGTCTATAGAAGAGGCGTAAGCACACCAAGAGAATGATAAAAAAATGAAGGTTATCGAGATTGTGGCTCGATACACTAAACTTCTTGCGAGAGGTAAAGGTCATCGCTCAAGTCGCTAAAGCTGTTGATGAAAATTGCATTGATAAGGATAGAGTGGAAAGCATCTTGGTTTCCACACATGAAAAAATAAGGGAATAGAGTGGAAATAGATAAGATCCTATCTTGGAACTCAAGCGGCCCAAAATAAAAATAAGGGGAATAGAGTGGAAATAGATAAGATCCTATCTGAGGTGGAGAATAATTCAGAAGTAATCGAGACCCTACGAGGCTTGATCAAAAGCCGTATAAAGAAATTATACCCCTAGATCACTTGCAGGATGGATGTGCTTGAAGACTTGGGGAAGCAAGCGGAAAGTATTACTAAGACCATGAGCGCAAAGGGAGGAGCTAAGTTTTGAGGAGGTGAGCACCCTAGTGGGTGACCTCTATCAGCAAGCTCAGAACAAGGTCAACGCTTGGGATAAGTTAGAGGTAGAAATAGGAAAGAATTTCCCTCTCCTCCTACAACAATAAAAAAGTTCCCCATTCTTTCATTCTTTTTCTGAATTCTTCATTCCTTTATTCTTTCTTTCCAACCATTTTAAGACCCCACTATTCTTTAATTTATTAAAGAGTGTTTTTGAGGATGGATAACAGGCGTAGTGTGGGGTTATGTTGGGATCCAAAATATTGGCTAAGTATAAGAAGGCGCATGGGCATGTAGGACCTATTTGAAGAAGGGCACGCGAGTTGAAGGCATGTAGGGAAGGGTTCTAGTAGGGTTTTGCAAAAAACATGGCATGCGAACAAGGAATGATATGTTTTGGGACTTAGTCATATTTGGAGTTCTAGGAAGCACACAAGAAAAGTGTGATCCATCTAGTATGCAAAGTGGATAAGGTTCCAGCCTGGCAGTTGTAGGATCAAAAAGAGAATATTCCATGCATGTGATGGAAGGTTATAGAAGAACATCATTGCATAGAGTGGAGAACTCAGATCAAAGGAGGCATGCTCCATCGGAGGACCACATTTACACTTGGCAACCAATCTGTTACCTTAGAAGGCATGGTGATGAATACAAAAAATCTATATATAGAGGTGCACTGAGATATTTGGGAGGAGAATGGAATAGAAAGTGGATCATTTTGAGAGAGTAGAGTCTTTGGAAAAGGGGCGAAGCTCTACAAAAATCATATGGAGGATTCTATGGGTTGGGACTAGTGAAAATTAGGAGTGATAACATGTATAGTGGGATGGGTTTGTATTCATCTTTGTAATGTGAAGGACATAGTGTAGTTCTGATGCATGACTTTACTTTGCATTGTTATATGGGTACATTATGGAATGAAGGAATGTAATGTGGTTACTGAACTCATTAATATGAATATAAGACTCTATTCTGAATCATATATGTGTTCATGAGAATAATCCTAGTGTATTTACTTTATGTATGAATAAATTCTATATGTTGTCTGTTATTTCTCTTCTATGGATGCATTGATATGATAACCCATCATAGGTTCTCGAGAATGAACGCTTATTTTCTTCCTTTCTTTTGCACTTGAATATACATTATAAGATTATGCATTCTCACAAGACTCACATAAAGGAGGGGCTCGGTGCCCATGTGTGCCTTGGGTGGCGCCCAATGCCTGGCTGGGTGATAGGCCGATGCATATGGGATTTTACCGGTAATATAAAGCTATAAAAATGACTACAATCCCAAAGCGCGGTGAGGAGATGGATAGCATTATCGAAGGTGTGTAGAGAATGCATAGACGGAGGACACCAAATCATAAAGATGTGAAGAGAAATCGTGAGAAGTACATATACTAAAAATAACCAATGTGGAGTCATAAAAGAAGAGGCAATAAATATTTTACACAAGGTGTAAGAACAAGGGAAAATATTACCCAATGGTGGTCAACAACGGGAACACCAAAAATCTTGTTGTAGAGGATATGGTGAAGAAGTTAGGATTGTCATGTAGAAGGAATCCCAAATCATGCAAAGTGACCTAATTAGCATAAGATAAGGAAGGAATTGTGTGTGAGCAATGTGAGGTGGAGATGAAGATTAGGAGATTCACCGATCAAGTGTTGTGTGGAATCTTATTGATAGATGCACAAAATATCTTTTTGGGGAGGTTATGATAATATGACAGAGAAATTATTTACAATTGGAGCAAAAATATTATGAAGGTGTGTAAGGATGGGAAAATATCCCATCTACTCCCATTAAGAGAAGAAGGTATGAAGCACCAAAGCTATATGATGATGCACAAAAGAAATGAATGCCAAATGTGTGCAAGAACCGAGTATAGTGGTGCTGAAAGAAGAATGCAAAGAAGGCCAACTCAAGAGATGAGAAAGGGGTGAAGGGAGAAGATGGAATCACTTGGGACTATAAAAATAAAAAAATGCAAGAAGATAAGAAATTTAAACGAGTGAATTTCAAATTGATGGTAGCGTGTGTAGATATTGTGCGGGAGGCAAAAGAAGTTGAGGAGAAGGAGATGGTCGTAGAATACCAAAACCACATAGAGGAGAGTGACTTGATGTCACGGTTGGAGGAAATGGATAAGGAATGATAGGAAGTGCAAAAATTCCTAACATAAGGATGAGAGGGGTGCATAAGGAAAAAACCCCTAGTGGGGAAATGAGTGTGCATATGAAGGTGCATGTGGCAAAGGAGCACATTGAAAAAGAAAGTAGAGATAAGAGGAGAAAACTTTTCCTGAAGGAAACTAAAGAGTGGTTCGTGGAGGATATTGTGAGAATGCACAAAGAGTAAGGTTCATGAGGAGAGAAAAAGGTCTATAGGGATATCAAAGGAAATGAGCAATAACAATTATGTGACAACAATAAAAAACTAATAGGAGGGGAAAATATTAGCCTAAAATCAATAGAGGAAGAGCAACATGAAGAGAAGGAAACATAAGAACTACGTAAGGAGTAGAGCACAATAAGATAAGTGGATGAGAAAGATATCAAAGTAGACCTTGAAGGAGAAGGTGAAGGAGAAGTCACCAAGGAGGATGTGCACAAAAATGAATCTACCCCAAGAAAACAAGGGAAGGTGATTTATAGCTGCAAAAGGAGAAGCATGCATGAAAACAAGGATACTATGGAAAATGAGAGTGTGTGAAAATAATATACCACACCCAAAGAGTGAATATGATGAAGAATCCACAAATCAAGGATTTTGTAGGAAAGAAAACATATGCTTGTTGATCCATAGGATGAGTAGAAATAAGAGATCCCAAAAACATGTATTGGGCATAAATGTGAAGAATACGTGAAGGAAATGAGAAATGAATGAAAAACTTGGAGATAAAAGGGCACAAGTAGAAGGGATAGAAAAGAGGAGGAAGAAAACTATGAGAATGACCTTTGGTGAGTTGAAACCCACAAGTGAACTGGAAAATGGAAGAGGAAGATGCACTGATAGAAGATAACACAAAGAAGAGAAGTTATAGAGAAGAAAATGTGCAAGAAGAATACATGAAGATGATAATGGTGTGGAAGTAGGAGGCACAAAGGAATACCATTGTGTGAAGGGTGAACATGTAATAGATAGATGCCTAAGGAAAAATGGGCAAGGAAGAACAAAAGTACCAAGTACTTTTAGTGGAGGTGGATTGTTGGAAGCATAATGGATCGAGAGGAGGGGGCTGAATCGGTCCCTACAAAACATTAATCAATTTCAGATTTGATTACTTACAACATAAACAATTAAACCATTCATTAATGTGTGCATAAAATTCAAAAAAATCAACACAACCATGAAAGGGATGTGGGAAGCAAATAGATAAGAAGAATGTGGAGTAAATAACTCTCAACACATCTTATATTATTATGGAGAAGCACATACAATTTATAGGAGAAATAGTAAACAACATTCCCCTAAACTGGAGGAGGAAGATATGAACGAAGATGAGAGAATAATGGAATACAACAGTTAGGAGAGAATAAAGGGATAATATAAAACAAACACACCTAAAATATAAGCTATGCTACGTATGCTAACATTCCCCCCTTATTACATTATTCTTGCAAATGTGACCTCTGAAGAGATCAAATTTGACTTTTCCAAGTGCCTTGGTGAGAATATCAGCTACTTGTGCTTCTGTAGGACAATACTGGAGCTGAATATGATGGTTCAAGACGTGCTCTCGAATGAAATGATAGTCAATTTCAATATGTTTCGTTCGTTCATGAAATACTGGATTTTACACGAGCTTCAACACACTTTGATTATCGCAATAGAGAACAGGTGACTATTTTTCAGGAATTCCCATGTCATCCAAAATGTGACGTAACCATATCACTTCACACACAGCTCCTCGTGTGGCGCAATATTCTTCCTCTATGGATGAGATAGAAACAAAATTCTGCTTCTTGCTTATCCACGAGATGGGTCCAAATCGAGATGAAATATGTATCCTATAGTTGACTTCCTATCATCAACAGATCCGATGTGGTCTGAGTCGATGTATCCATGTAAGAAGAATTGACCATTCTTCTTATATTCCAGACCATAATCAAATGTTCCTCTAGACATATCTCAATACATGCTTTGTTCTTTGTTCAGTGACATTACTTTGGCTCCTGCATGAACCTGGAAAGATAGCTGATGACAAAGCATAGATTTGGTCTAGTATATGTCAAGTAGATGAGCCCTCCAATAAGTTGTCTGTAGAGTGTAACATCTACTTGAGGTGAGTCCTAGAATCTTGAATGTTCCAAGCCTTTTTCCATAGGAGTGGATATAGGTTTACAATCAGACATTCTATATTTTTCAAGAGTGTCTTGGTGTACTTTATCTAGGAGATAAAAATGTGATGCTCCTTTTTCCATATTTCCAAGCCAAGATAGTAATGTAGTAGCCCCAAATCTGTCATGTCGAAGGTTCTTTTGAGATCATTCTTCACAATATCAACCTGATCTTCTGAACTGCTAGTGATCACAAGATCATCTACATACACAACAAGAATGAAAATTTCTTTGCCTACCTTATTTATATACAAATTTGAATTTGAGGGCTACGAGTGAACCCATGCTGCAAAAGGTGATCACCAATCTTGATATACCATGCTCTTGGAGCTTGTTTCAGTCCATACAATGATTTGATGAGATGACATACCTTCTTAGGATGCTCTTCATCAACAAATCCTTTAGGTTGGGTCATGTACACTTCTTCTTTGAGATCACCATTTAGGAAATAACTCTCGACTTCCATCACATTGAAGTCTCCATCCTTTTTATCTTTGCCGGTGCACAAACAACTTTGATGGTCTTGATCTTCATAGTGGGTACAAAGGTTTCTTCATAGTCAATGCCTTCTTTATGAGCATATCCAATTGCTATAAGACGTACTTTATGTTTTTCGATGGATCTGTTTGCCTTATATTTTGTCTTGAAAACCCATTTGCAACTTATGGGTTTCTTTCCTGTAGGTAGATTGACAAGTTCCCATGTCTGATTTTTCATAAGTGAGTCATATTCTATATCCATGGCTTCCTTCCACTGAGGTTGGATTTGAGTGCTTCATGAACATTATCAGGCTCGGAGCTATTAATCAGTGAACTCATGAGTGTAAAGTTTACCTCATTTCTTGTTTGACTCCGGATGATGTTTCTGGGAGTTGTTGCAAATGTGAGTCCTTGATGGTGCTTTGTACCCACTTCGGATGAGAACTTGGCTGATTTTGAGAAGAACTGTGTCATTTCCGTGTGGATTGATGTGGAGTCACATTCTCCAGTTCTCCAAGGTCAAAAATAGCTCTCTTGACAACATTTCTTTTCTCTGAGTAGTCTCCTTTGGCTCATCATCTGATTCAGAGACTAGTCGGTGAGAGGTGGTTGGAAGTGGATCTTCTGTCGATACTATTGAGTCAAAGGATGACTCATCACAAACCACATCCCGACTCTTGTATATTTTCTTTGTCTCAGGATCCATGAGACGATATGCCTTCAAGGTAGTGTTGTAGCCAAGAAGGATACATGGGAGTGTCTTTGGCTCTACCTTCTTTCTCTTCTGAGCTAAGACATGCATGTATGTTGTGCAACCAAATATTTGCAAATGAGAAATTGATGGCTTTCTACTACTCCATACCTCTTCTGGCATTTTATTTTGTAGAATCTTTTTTCGGTGCCCTGTTGAGAAGATATACAACTATTTGTATTGCTTCAGCCCAATAGCGTTCTTCTAGCTTTGATTGATAAAATGCGGTGAGCCATCTCCATCCTTTAGACGATTACGACACTCAATAATGCCATTATCTTTGGGGCATGTAGGGAGTAGTCAGGTGTTGCTTAATGCCGTGTTGGTTCAGAATGCTAAGAACTTATTTGATGTGAATTCCCCCTCGATCTGAGTGAAGTAGAAGAAGAGGTTGGCCGGTCTCTTTCACAACACGATGATAGAAGTTCTGGAAATGTTGAAGAGCCTCACTTTTCTTCTTCAGGAAAAACACCCACATCTTGCGGGAGTGGTCATCCATGAACAGTTGAAAGTACTTGTATCCTGAAAATGAAGTAGGTAGAGGGCCATTCAGATCAGTATGAACTACCTCCAAACGCTTCTTGGCATGGAAGGTGCTTGCCTGAAATGAATCCTTGTGTTGTTTTCTGCAAGACAACCAGGGAAAATAGGCAAGGAACTAGACAATTTTGGTAGTCCATGGACCATTGCTTTTGAACTCATCTGGTGCAATGAACTAACCGACAAGTGTCCATATCTAAAATGCCAGAGTGCAGTAGATTGTACTATTGATGTAGATAAAGCTATTATAGAAGATGAAACAATATCTAAAGAAAATAACTTATCTTTCAAAAATTCTCTAGCAATAATATTACCTTGTCACGAGATCAAACATGATTTGATGCCATTTTGACAAGAAATTCTACGTTCAGGTGATGATTCAATACCTGAGTCATTGACAGGAGGTTGCTAGTCAAGCTAGGAACATATATTACCTTTGTAAGTGTAAATTTTTGTGGTCCCAGAGGAATGGTGACTCTTCCTATTCCTTTTGCAATGTACTCTTTGTCATCAACTATCTGAACCCGATCACTAGTGGGTTGTTTGTCTAGTGAATCAAATAGCTCCTTATCACCTGACATGTGCTTACTTGCACCAGGAGTCTATCAGCCAGACTCTCTTCATGGGCTGTGAAGTCTGAGAGACAAGTACAAGATTCTTACCAGAATGGGATCCTTCTGATGTCTCCTCATCAGATTCATTATCTTGTTGGGCTGTGAGATGCCCCTTGTGCTTTCTCTAGTGGGGACATCATTTGGACTTTTGAAAATCTTTGCACCCTGATGTGCTTGTTTGACTTGAAGACCCTTGTTTCAAGCTATTGTACCAACAGTGATCAGTGTTGTGAGTGTTTGTTACTGCAAATGTGACACCACCTCTTTGAATTTTGATCTTTTCTGCTGTTGTTTTGGTTGCGCTTGATTTGTCTTCTTTGGGGCCACAATATGACTTCGAGAACAAGGCTTTATCCTGAGACTCCTCTTGGGATGAATTGATGGCCTCTTCCTGCTGCAAAAAATTCACAAGTTCTTTGAATGCCACTATTTGTTTAGATACATTCAGTGTCGTAACGAACACTTGGAATTGAGAAGGGAGTTCTCTCAAGGTGATCGATACGAGAATTTTGTCGTTCATGTTTCATCAAGCGCTAATAACTTCAATCGCAGCTCAGCCACGCGACATAAGAACTCAACTTTCTCATCTGAACCCATAGAGAGGGTGTGCAGCTTTGACTAAAGATGGAGGATCTTAGTCTGATTTTTGGCTTCATAAATTGTTTCAGCTTGTCCCAGGCCTCCTTTGGTTTCTCCGCATTCCGAACATGCATTTGCACATCATCACTGATACTGAGCATTATCAGCATCAAGGCTTTGGCACTAGCCATCTCATACTTCATTAATTCATTAGGAGCAGTGGGAATGAGCACCGATCTGGTCATGATGCCCCATAATCCTTCAAACTGAAGGATTTTCCACATCTTGGTTTTCCAGGCCGTAAAATTAGGCCCTTTAAGCAACTAAGCATCGGAGAGGAGCAACTTTGGAGCAGACTTTTTTTTTATAAAATAAAAAAAAACTTTTAAATTTATTTCAAGAGATATTACAATAATGACTCACTGTTGTGAAGTACTAGCTCGTAGATGCTCTTGATACTCACATGCTGAGAGATGACAATGCTTGGTGGGGAGTTCTTCTTCGTCTTCACAGTCGGTGTCATACCCGGCTTCTAGCTTTTCCCGAACCCACTTTGCTTGGCAGCTGACGTTGAAAAGGAAATATTCAAGAAGTCCTTGTCGAACTAGCTTGTTGAAGACTAGATTTCCGGTGTTCGAAGATTTTTCAGCAAAGAAAAGTAGAACCTAGAGCTCTCAGGAGCTTCTTCACAGTGTTCTTTGGCTAGCGAGTCGATGTTCTGGCTTTCAGCAGTGGTGACCGTGTTATTTATGCTCTCAATTGAGTTGTTTATACTCGACATTCAACATAATGTTGTCGAATCTCCATGTTTTCTTTGCTAGGCCTCCATGTTTTTATTTATTTAACAACAACTTTTGCATACAAATCTCCACACATCTTTGAATGGAGAATCCCTCGTAGGCTCTTTGCGGTTCACTGGTTCTGATAGACTTCCACGAGAGAAAAATAGTCACCTCATGTTGATCAAAGAATCATCCACGTTTTGATCTTCAAATCTACATTGAATACTCCTCCACGTATTTCTTCTATTCCCAATGCACATTCTTAGCAAGAATAAACTCAACAAGATTCCACGCAGCTTCCATTTTTTTTTCCGTTGAAATTTGCCTTGCTCTAAACTAACCTTCTACATTGAAATTACGGTATAAAGGAATTCTTTTCTCCACGTAGAAGAGTGACTATGCGCAAAGAAATTCCATACTTGAAATTGATTTTTAATTTGCTATAACAAATAAGACAAAAATAAATGAATCTCCCTACAGATTTTTATTTCCACACACTTTTCTTTCCATCCACGTGTTATTTTCTATGCTTCTTCACATCAACAAATTCAATGTGTTTTTATTGAGCTTCACGTTATTTTCTTGTAGGTTGTGAAAGAAAAGTAATGCTTCCACTTGAGCCAATCAATATCTTATGCGAGAATCATTAAAAATAAATCTTCGGCGAGTTTTTGACTCTCCAACATTTTTTTGAAGACTACGAACTTTTTTACGAACCAATATGTCTCTATCACACAAGATATCTCGCACCTTTCCATGCAATTCCACGTAGGTATCTGGTCTAATCCTCCACATAGTAACAAGAGGACTCTTCATAGCTTCTTCCACACACGGAAAAAAAAAAAGCTTCTCCACGTAGCGAGCTTAAGTCTTGTCCACGCTACAAGTGGATTTGTATGAATCTCCATACACACGCTCTGATACCAAAATGTGGGAATCAAATAGATAAGAAGAATTTGGAGTAAATAACTCTCAACACATCTTATATTATTATGGAGAAGCATGTAAAATTTATAGGAGAAATGGTAAACAACATTCCCCTAAATTGGAGGAGGAAGATATGAACGAAGATGAGAGAATAATGGAATACAAAATTTAGGATAGAATAAAGGGATAATATAATAGAAACACACTTAAAATATAAGATATGCTACGTATGCTAACAAGGGACACCATAACATAAGAGATAAGTGGGAAACCCTCAAGGGGAAGAAAACCCACTAAAATAAAACTTTATTATAGTTATGCTTCAAATTTAGTTGAGCACCAACTCAACAAGGAGCACCAATCCATGATTTAGTGAGGCACTAACCCCACAAGGAGCACCAACCCATATTTTAGTGAAGCACCAACTCCACAAGGAGGATACGACCCCCTAAGATGATCAAACACCCACTCAACCACATTTGAATGAAGATCTCTGATGTCTTATTGTTACAAAAACTGATGGAGATCACTTATTCAACTCAAAACCTTCAAAACCTTGTGCAAACACTCTCTCATATCTCAAATCATACCTTCATACCTGTTACACACATACACACACTTGGGTCACACTTTTTTCCTATCAAAGAACTAGTGTAAATTTGAATTCAAACTTCACTTTTATATGCACTCTAACTCATAAACATAAAGGAGGTCGGCCATACATCATAATTTTGACCAAAATAACTTAAAAACATCCCAACATATTCATATTGGACCCATATAGGTCAGCCATTCCCAATGCACCAAACAAGCACAAAACTAGCTCAAAACCCCATCACCTAGATGAGCTAAAACCACAAACACAAAAACCATGATTATTCAAGATCCCAAACTCACAAAACATGCCAAATATTATATAAGAACATCATCAATGGTCATTAATTATCTTTCACCAATCAAATTTATCATAACTAACTCAAAAAGGCTCACATCCTTCACAACACATTTATTTCTATGACCTTGTCTTTACCTTTGGGCTTCAAGACCACTTAAGAACATCTCAAATATGGAATGTAACAAATAATTGGAAGCCCTTAGACATGTAGATAACAACCATGCTTTACATAGCTCATGAAGCATCCATATGTGTAAACCACACACTTTTTCCTCTTTACCAAATTGAGCTTCCCAAAAAGTAATTTTATAAACTCAACTAGTTTTCACCCTTGTTATCACTTTCAAGACCTCAAAAATCCTTAAATATGAACAAAAGTCATATCTATTCACTCTCAACTGATATTAAGCATCAAAGATTCTATCTCATGCCTCATCTACCTCAATCTTTCAACAAAATCGATTATTTTAAGAAATACCAAACCTTCATCTCTACAAATCGATTTGGTTTACCTATCAAACCTCATAATAAAGACACAAAAATTATATAATTGAAAATCCCTCTAATTCTCTTTCCATTAAATCTTACATTTCCTTTGACTCAGTGGAAGGCCTTGACCAAGTCCATGTATGAAAACTATCGGAAGCGCCCCAAAAGCGCCTTAAGACCAATATTCATAAATAGGGAACATTGTCATTTAGAAGCACCACCATTATCTGAAATAATAATGGAAATAAAGTAAAATTCCCATAATAAAAACAATGCCAATTTATTTTTCAACTTCTTTGGACAACCTTGTCCCAAACTAAACTTCTTCAAAAACTTACATTTTCAAGTGAGGTCTGCTCATCACCACATGATCTATTATACCTTTCTAGAAATATGAATGAGTATTCTAAAACATAAAATAAGCATACTATCACAAAAATCAATTCTAAGCACTTATGATCAATATATCTCCTACAACTTTTGAGCTAGGGTTTCAAGCACACAAAAAGTTATTTACCTTCTTAACATTCATTCATAAAAACACTGATGATCAAATGAATTCATTATTTTTTTGAAACATTCTTTGTCAAATGGAAAATAATCCTTGAAAGCCACAAGGTTTCATGTAAATAACACAATTCAGGGTGAGCATTAGAAGGTGTAATTCAAGCTAGAAAACACTCTCTTCTTGACCTTGTTTCACCAAAAACAACATAACTTGCAAAATATTCTTTAGAATGACTCCAAATTTTATTACACCTCTAGGACACCCAAGTGCATCATCTCCAATCACCAACATTTCTCAAATAGGTCTCCATATTATCAAACCATCCCATTTGCATGACTATCCCTTGGGGTTTTACATGGTTTAGGCTAGGGTCAACTGAAATAACACTATAACTCATCATGAAACCTATCCAAAAGGTCCTAAAAACCTTAATACATCATGAATAACTCACCTATATGCATCCATGAGCTCACATGGCTCTATAACTCATCCTCATGGTTACTGACCACCTAGACTAGGTCTAGATGAGCACTGAAACTTGGTCTTGACTTGTACTTGAACCTAAAACACATGTTAGTTCTAAAAACTCCCCAAAAATGATCTCCATACTTCTAGCAAGCTCCTAAAGCCACCAAGAAACTCAAACCAACATACTATATCACCTAGGCCACTGGGTCACCTGACAAGGTGTCTTAGACCAAGACAATCTCATTGAATCACCTCATGTCATCATGAAACCATCTAAATCTCCATGTAATCCACCTAACAAGCATCCTATGACTTTACTCCATCAACCTATTTGTTATTAATGAACTTTTACATCAATGAAAACACCTAGAACTCAACATGCCAACAATCTCCCCTTTGTCATTAATGAAAAACACCTAATCTTCTCCGCTTTTTACATTAATGATAAAGAATACTTGTACTTGCATGATATTCATCTTTCTCAACTTCATATACCACCTCTTGGTTGGAAACATCAACCAAAATCATCAAATTTGGCACACAAACATGATTTTCTTCATATTAACCTAATTTGGTTATCTTGAGTAGCTTGAAACATCCGAGCTCCCCACAGGAAAGATCATACACAAAACCAATACATACCAAAAACCATGAAATATGGATCATTTGAATACTTCTTGAGTGAAAGACATCATCGAGCCTTCATACAAACATACAAAACTAACATTTATCACTAAAACTCTATTTTTTCCTGCTTTCTCACCATGGGAACCCTATAACAAAACTTATATTGATACATACTACTAATAATCATGCCAAAAATCCATGAATTTGAGCTTAGAACACCATGCTTACCTTTTCACAACTTGAGAAAGCACAATCTTGGCTAGTTTCTTGCATAACTTGTCTTCACATCACTCTTAGGACTGAAATCCCTAAGACCATCTTTTAGTGCATTCTAGACCAACTTCTCAAATCCCTAGAAGCTCAAGCACTCTATGACACACCTCTTTATGGATCCCCCTGGACTCATACCATCCTACTCTAGTAGAAAAACACAAAACTTGGCTTCTTACCTTGATTTCTTTCTAATGAGAGATGCCAATCACTTCAATACTACCCTAAAGCTCCTCCTTAGTGTTTTGGTACTCCTTTCATGCCATTTTGAACTTCCTAGTATCAATCAAACATTTCCTCTTGAAGTACACATGTACACACCATAATTCTACTATACAAGCAACTCTAACCACCTTGCACAACTAAATAGGTGACAAAAGAGTCTTCCCCTGTCTTGATGGCACTTCATAGACTTGTAGCTTCTCATTTCGGAGCCTTACAACATTGTAGCATTACAATTTTGCCTTGATGGAGAATTTTATTCAAAATAATTCCCCTGGTTATTTTGACAACTTGTAGATCCATTTGGCTCGAATTCAAGTTTTCGGGTTCTATACCTTAGCACTTTTTCATGGTTGTAGTTCTTTGCGCACGCCCTTATTGCTTCTTCCTTGTGATTTCTCTTCTCTTGCTTCCTTTCACGCACTTCCATCCTACTCCTTTATTATTATAACCTCTTTCAATTCCCCTCATGTGCATCCCTTGCAAATATAATTTCATTCAATAATCTTGCACATGCTTTCACGCTCCTCCGTGGATTTTCCACCCAATTTCACTAAGTCCCTTACATGCTCTTCCTGCGGATGCTCCCTCTTCCTAAGTCCTATTCATTGCATCACATACACTCATTCCCCTTCCCCTTTCTTCCTTGGCATATCATATATATTTTTTCTCACCTTTCCGAGGACTTGTGTTTCCTCTACGCTCCTCTTCCTCCTTTTGTTTCCACGTGTCCCTCTATTAGATACTCGCGACCACCTTGCATACTTGTATACTTTTGCAGATATTCACCCTTTTTCCCACTTATCACACACCCTTTGCACCCACTCGAGACCTTTTCATTCCTCCTCACGCCCCTTGCTCTTGGGCATGTGCCAAAAATAATATTTTGTGCCGATCACTTTGCGTGTCATGTGTCAACTTGTCAGATTAGTGTATCACACACAACCTATCGAGATAATGCTAGTTGCACACCAAATCCTAACATTAAATGTGTGCACGACATGTGGAAGAAAGGATGAAATAAAATACTGATCAACCAAATCCTTGACTAATCGGAGCGTGCCACGTGTCTTTTATGTTCAGCTTGTATAACATATCTTATGATTTGTAGCTTCACCGCTCTGAGCTCGAATTATAATGCTCTTAATCTTATTGGAAAGTTGATGATGTGAGCTACACGATGGGATATTAAAAATCATATTTTTATGGGATCAGTAAATGTCATTCGGGCCATTAATGCACACATCTAGTTGACTCAACCACCCAGATTTGATCAGATTTGGTCTCCTTCCTTCTTCCACAAGAAAAACAAACATGGGGAGGTACATTTGACAATATTACAAGTGGATTTGTAGGTATTCAATATTGGTTTTGGTGGTTGGAAGTTTGAATATGATTTTCCCTCTCTTTCTCCTCCTCTTCTCTCCTTATATAAATTGTAAAGCATTGCTCCTTGTAAAAGGTTGGAAATTCTTGGTAGTGCCTTTACATTATGAGTTGCGAGCCTCAAATATGAGCCATTTGCATATAGATCATCACCCCTATCATCATTTTAATCAACTGTACATCTCTTGTGAGAAAAAAGTTTTATTTTGTGGTTATTTATTTCCCTGGTTCAAGTTTATTGCATCTTCTTACCTTCTTGTGCATTGTTGATTTCTTATGCATATCTTATATCATTGGAGGGATTTTGTTTGATGTGATCCATGCGAATGATTACATGAATGCGTTTGAGACTATGGCACGTATTTCTTCCCTCTTTACACACATTTTCCTTCATTTCCACTCAACCAAGTCTGTTCATCCACCTCTTTCTATTTCTACCACCTCCCCTTAGTTAAGGTTTTCCTTTTATGCATCTTCTTCTTACACTAGTCCTTTGAAACCTAGAGTAGTGATAGGTAGCTACATTTCCTTTACTAGGAGTAGTTTTTAGTAGTACAAATAGGTAGAGGAATTAATCCTTCTTCGGAGGTCTATCTCAAGCACAATTTCCAAATCTTGGGGATAGTCCCATGTTGCCTCAAATCCCCAGTTCATCCTGATTTGGGACGGGTGCAATTTTGAGCTCCAATAGAGACCATAGGAAATTTTCTATGTAAATATCCTATCAATTATACATCAATCTCTATCCAATACCTAGAGACACACCTTATCAACTTGCACTCTTTCTCAACATGTTTAAGATCTCAAACCCATCATAGGTGATGATAGATTACCTTTCACACTTGTAGCAACTCATATCGATCTATGACAGAGACTATACCATGTTACCTCATGAGTGCATTAAGATAAAACAACACATGTGTATAACCCTCCACAGATTCCTAAGGCTTTTAAAAATATGTACATTTTTATTCATGGTCAAGAAGCTTTGTAAATCATCACGATGCTGTCATTTCACTTTCACCTCTTCATTTTATTGTCACAAAGCTACTAGCCCTACTTTGTGAGAAATCCACTCCTAGATTTTGATGCATGAATTTTCAAAAGGAATACATACCTGTTCTAATTACCCTTTTGGTCATTTTATCATCTCCATCAACCTTGTATCGTGTCTTTTGAAAAAATTTTCCCAGTTGTAATTTTATCCTTTCAACTAGGTCTCATAGCACTATTTTGATTGGCAAGAAAATGAGTGACTATACAATTTCAGAATGCCCTAAGACTTTCCAATATCTCTCCTAACCATGTTGAGAAAATATCATGAAAATTTCATATAATTTAATTCTCTCCATCTCCTTTTATGGATTTTTTATCATAAACCCTAGGTTAGGGTTTTCTCGAGCACTGAAAAGGATCCTTTTGCAATATCTTACTTATTCTATGGTTGAAAATATCTAAAATAACATCAAAATTTCTATAGCCACTTGAGGCAACTTTCTCCTTTAGATGTCTTTTTATGAAACACTATGAATGCATTCCAACAAAGTGTGATTTGCTTCAATATCAAGTCTTTCAACTTTGAGCAGGACATATACAATCTTAAAAATCAAAATGCATCATATATATCCCTTGGTCCTTTCACCTTTCAAATATATTGTTTTGAAGAATTCTAGAGATATATTGATATATCAACCAACATCTTAACCCATAAGCTTCTACATTGACATACTACAAACCACTTTCACGAGACCTTCACTCAAAATAAAAAATTGACACTTATTTGACTCCTCTTTCATATACACTTGACCACATACAATTTTTAGGACTTTGAACCAAGATCCCAACCACATGAACACACCACATGTGATTTCATAGCTAGACAATATGACATACCTAACAACACATCATGCTTAGACTCGGACATGACATACTTTGACCATAGACATCTTTAGAGGAGACTATATTTCAAACTAAGACATTTGATATACATGACTACCCAGTGCATACTCTAACCATAATTTGAAAGATAAATATAGGTATTTAAAAAAATTTCCACCATCAATGCACCACACTAAGAAAGAAATAGACACAAGATCCTCCTTTGACACACCATCATGTGATTTAAGACTTGACTATGCACCTTTAAAAGGACTAACAACTCTTCATGCTCAGGAGTAAATTATAAATATGATTTGAATAATCAAGACATAAAGAGACTTCAATCATCAACTTTAAAAACCATTTTCACCATTTGGGAAACTAAGAAACAATAACATGACACACTTTGGATCTATGAAAACATACCTTGACAACTTGGAGGATTCATTCAACAACATAGAGAACTCCCCTTTCTTGATGCTTCATTTGGATCAATACACCTCGAGAATCCTAGAAGAGGCATATATCAACATGGTACATCTAGAAGAGTGACCTAAAGAGATCCCAAGTACTCTTAAATACCCACACCTCACCCTTTTCATCTCATGAGTTGGTATGTTGAGTTATAGGTGTTGTCATTGATGTAAAAGCTTATTAATGACAAAGAGGATGATGGAGAAGTGTTAGAGGATTATCCATTGGATGATGACATGGATATTCAGGTGGTTTCATGATTGCATGGGTTGATTAAGTGAGATTGGCTTGGTCTAGTAAGCCTAATCAGGTGACCTAGCTAACCTAGGTGATGCAGCATGTTGGTTTGAGTTTCTTGGTGGCTTGAGGAGCATGGTAGCAACATGGAGAGCATGTTTGGAGAGTTTTATGAAATCAAATGAGTTTCAAAGTGTAGGTACATGTGGAATACCCAGTTCAGGAGCTCATCTAGACCTGGTCTAGGTGCTTGGAGGTATGAGGATGAGTTGCAGAGCCATGAGAGCTCATGGAGGCATGAAGGGGTGTGAGAAATGTTTTCAGGTATGGAGAGGTTTCTTGATGAGATATGAGGTTTTTCTATGATGACCTAACCTAAACCATGCAAAAACCTAAGGGATAGTCATGAAAATGAGATTGGTTGAGAAAATGTAGAGATATCTATGACACGATGATGCTTAGAGATATTAGTAGGATGTGTCATGATCTGGTGTGGGAAAAATTTCAGGTTTCCCAATGAAGATGTTGCGAGTTATGATGTTTTTGGTGAAACAGGGTGTTTAAGAGTGAAACTCCACCTCAAATTGAGAACTTTTGATGGTCACCATGAATTTTGTGATTTGTATGGGACCTTTTGGATTTTAAGGATCATTTTATATAATTTCAAAAAAATAATGGAGTGGTTTCATTGCGAGTTTTTATTAAGAAATGTTAAGAAGGTAAACAACTTTTTATGAGTTTGAAACCGTAGCTCAAAAGAGGTAGGATAGATAGTCATGATAAGTGCCTAGAATTGATTTTTTGTGATATTACGATAATTTTATGTTAGAGAGGAATCCTTCATATTTCTAGAAAGCTATGATAGAAAATGTGGTGATATGTGGACCCCACTAAACATGAATGTTTATGAAGAAGTTCAGTTTGGGAAAAAGTTGTCCAAAGGAGGTATGAAATAACTTGACATTGTTTTTAGCTTTGGAGTTGTAATTTATGTCCATGATGGTTTCAGATCATGCTTAAGATTCTATAGGAAAACGGTGCCCTATTTATGAAGACTGGTCTTAATGTTGTTTTGGGGCAATTTTGGGAGCGAGTTTGAGAGATGGACAGTTAACAACCTTCCACTTGGATTTGGAAGGAAATTAAAGCTGTTATGAAAAGATGATTACTAGGTATTTCAAATGGTATATGGTTTGTCTCATGATGGTGATATTCAATAGGCCATCCAGGACCGGTTTGTGAAGAAGAAGGTTATTTGTTTTTCAAGACAAGATTACTTAGGTTGAAAGATTAAGGTAGAAGATGCATATGATGGATTGGTTGATGATTGATATCAGTTAGAGATTGAAGAGGGATGGATTTTTTTCCTATTGAAGGCCTTTTGAGGTCTTGAAGCGGTAGAAAAAGTGGAAACCGGTTGAGTTCCTAAAACTACTTTATGGGTATCTACGTTTGGTGAAGATGAAACTTGTTATAGGTTTCATGTATGAATGTTTCATGAGTTATATAAAGCATGTATGTGATATAAAGGTCAAGGGGATTCCAATTAGTGGTTACATGCAATATTTTTGATGTTTTTGTGTGGTTTTGAGGGCCACATGTGAAGACCTAGTTCTGAAGCGAGATGTTTTGAGAAGGATATGAGCCTTCTTGAGTGAATTAGGAAAAATTTGATTGGTTAAAGATAATGTATGAACGTGGATGATGTTTTTATGTCATATTTGACATGTTTGATAAATTTACGAGCTTTAATAATTATGGTGACGAGGTTTGTGGTTTTTGGTCATCTAGGTGATGGGGTTTTGAATTGTTTTTGAGCTTGTTTAGTGTGTTTAAGCATTTCCAAGATATATGGGTCCATTATGAATGTTTTTATGAATGTATTTGGATGTTTCAAAGTTATTTTTGTAAAACTAATGATGAAATACCAACATCCCTTATGTTTTTGAAATGAGAAGGGTAAAAAGTGAATGTTTAAGTTCAAATGTGAACTAGCCAAGAGAGACGGAAAACATGTGACCCAAGAGTGAGCATGAAATAGGTATGAAAAAAATAATTTCAGATATTAGGAAGTGTGTGAATGGTAGAGTAATGTTAGAGAGAACATGTGCAAGGGTTTGGGATTAAATCAAGTCAAGTTTGTCCAAGTTTGAACAAGCTAAAAGGACATGTGTTTGAAGGATTTTGGAGCTGAATCTCATGAACACCATCAGCTGAGTTGTTTCATAATATATTTAGTGATATTATTATAACAATCTTATGTGATGAGTCATATCCATGTAAGTCTCTTGTTGTGAGTAATATCAACAAGGGTTTAGGGACCCAGTGCTCTTTGTGGGATTGGTGCCTCACAAAAGAAATCTCTTGTGATGTGTAATATTCACTTTGATATTTGTTGTGTGTAATATCAACAAAGTTTTTAGTGGGTTTTATTCCCCTTGAGGGTTTCCCACTTACATCTTGTGTTCTTGTGTACTCCTTGTTTATGCTATGGTGTATGGTTGTTGCTTATTGTTATGATCACATTAATGCATGGTTGAATGTTAATGGTGTATGAAAGTTAATTTGAAATTGTATAAGGGTTTTTGAAGGAATAATTCACCCCCATGAGTCCATTTTTCTTCCAAAAATTGGTATTAGAGAAGGTCCTTTTGGAGAAGTTTAATCACTTGAAAGGAGATTCTCTTGGAGCATAGGTTTAGGTGATCAAAATGGGAGAAGATTTCTTACCATATGAAGGTACTAAGTTCAATGGAACTATCTATACCTTATGAAGGCTCATAATGAAGATATATCTAAGTCCAATTGGTTATGAAGTTTATGTAGGTGATATCAATTTTCCATATCCAATGGAAGAAATATCCAAGGATATCATCTTTAGTTCTTTGGAAGAATATGTGAGCACCATGGTTGTAGATTGTGTTTTAACTAGGGAATTATGGGAGAAATTGGAGTATTTGTATGAAGATAAAAACCCCTCTAGAAATAGTGAAAATGATAGTATAAAGGGCATGGATCAAAGACCAAAGGTAATCCTTAAGGAGCTTGAAGACAAAGATAAGGAGTGAACTCAACTGAAAACTTAGATTGGATTGCTTACTGCTAGTCTCAAGACTAAGGAGATGAGTGCATCAAGTTTGAAATGGCCATGAGGACTTTGCAAAGAGAGTTAGATCTTACTTCAAGAAAACTGAAAGTGTAGTAGAAGTTTAAGAAGAGTACAAGTAACTCAGATGATATTTTGAGAAGCCAAATACATTCAAGTGACAAGTAAGGTTTGGGTTTCAAAAATGAATCAAAGAAGGATGAAAATATATCTGAATCAAGTCAAGAAGTTGTCAAATAAAAGGATATTCTCAAAGGTAAGGATGTCATGAAAAATGATGTTGTTTCAAGCAATAATACTGCTGGTTCAAATGATGATCAGATCAAGAACAATGTGAAGAAAACATACATCAGGAAACCCAATGCCTCAAGGTATGAAAGGTCATTCAATGGTTATTGTTTCACTTGCAATGGTTTTGGGCATAGGGCTAAGGAATGTAGAAGGTTTATCAAAGATGAACATCCATGGAGAGATAGTAGGAGTGAGAAAGAAAAGAATGTGACATGCTACAACTGCCATGAGAAAGGTCACATTGCAAGGTATTGTTTATATGAACCTTTAAATCATATTTTTGAAAACGAAGATGCTAGAGGTAAGGGTAAAGTTGTATGTTTTAATTGCAATGAAGTTGGTCACATAGCTAGGCATTATCTACATGGATCACCAAGGCATAAATGGAAGAATGAAGGTATGAATGAGGTTATATGTTTTAGATGTAATCAAGTTGGTCATCTGCTTTAGGGTCTACAATCAAGACCCACCTAGATAGAGTTGGAGAGATTGATTTTTTAAAGGTAGGAGTCCTATTACTTAATTCAAATGCAACAAGGTTGGTCATATTTCAAGATACTACAGATGGAGGAAAGATATCTATAAGAGGAAGGAAGAAATCAAGCATAGTCATGATGATAAGTCTAATATTTCTCTAATAAGCCAAATTCTCAAAAGGGACTGCTTGTTGATAAGGAATCAAAGATCATGCAACTGAAGAAATTAATGGAAGATCTTGATGTCCTCTCCCATGAGGACTTGATATATTTGTTGTTTTAGAATGTTCTAGGTGTTGAGGTGCCTCCATTAGGCTTCATAGAGTCATCCTTCATGAATTAAAGAATGTGAAGGAATGTAAAGTATATATTATATTATTTCATCTTGTTTTTGGTCTTGGTCAAGTGGTACTGGTCTATGTCCAAGTATGGTTTGAGAAAGTATTGCCTCGAGACGAGTCCTTATAAGTCTCAAGGTTTGTGTCAAAGTTTCGGATTATCGTATGATCTGTGGTTATTAATTAAAATTCTTTATCAAGTATATCATGTCTTTTCCATATTAATAAGAGGTCCATAAGAGTGTCATCAAGAGAGCCACGTGTGTACGAAATATGCAAAGGAGGAATTTGTGTCACCATGGTCTTTAAGGTCATGTTTTTGGTCTAACCCGTATAAGTGTTATCGGTTAAGTCCTAAGGATGTATATGAATTGAAATCATTGTTTTATGGTCAAGGGATTGTTTCTTATGATGTCTAAATGATTACAATTTTATGTAATGTGGTCTTTATCCTAGGGGGAGTAGTGTTTTGTGAAGAAATATTTATTACATTTGTACAGTTAGGTCTTTGCATACTGTATTCATCATGGTGAGGGTTATTAATGGTTGAAGGCTACTAAAGTCATGGTAGTCCTTCAAAAGGTCCATTTTAACCCATATTGTGAAATGGCCATGTTGGGTCCCAGTAGTTTCAAGAAAGTATTTTCATCAGTGTCTGTGTTTGTGTGTCATTCAAGAAATTTACCATGAAAATTAATATAATGAAAAGTATGGGAAGTACAATAGTTGAGAAGTCTTTATAGCGTGCCTTCATTTTGAAAAGGTTTGGAGAAGTCCTAACATGCTTAAATTTGTGAAAGAGAAAAAGGTGAAATATTATCGACAACCATGGTTATCAACCTAATTATGGCCTTCTAGGGTTTGTATGTGATATTCCCAACTTTGATGCACTTGTCAAGGGATTGAAGGAGGATCACGAGGATCAAGATAAAGGAGTGACATGTTCATTGATGAAAATGATCAAGGTTTTTTTATTAAGGGCAAACAGTTTTGAAGGGACTATACCAGATATATACAAAAGGGCTCAAAAGCCGAGAAAGTAAAGGTGAGAAAAACAACCCAGAGAAGGGAAAAACTGCCAACCAAAGAGGGCTCAACAGCCAAATATGACAATATAAGTGAAAAAAGGATCCAAACGTACAATGATCCAAAAAGAAGCAGAAAAGATCAAAAAGTAACCAAAAGAGAAACAACATATAGAGCTCCGCCAAAAAACAGCGCCAGAACCACCAGATAACAGCAACTTCGCAGCCAAAAAATAACATCACAGCAACCCGTTACTTGATAGCCCTATCAATCTTGGTCTTGATAGCCTGCAGCGACATGAAGAAGGCAATGGCAGTGGCCTGAGAGGAGTCTTGCATATCCGCCTGAGCAATTGCAATATCCCTTTTCTCTTTAGGGCCCCAAATGTCCTCATTAACCCCACTTAAACTGCAGACACTATGAACATGTTGTTCAATGAAATTATAAATGCTTTTGAGGGCAGACAATATGCAGTCATTGCGACTTTTAGCATTCCCCATTCTACCATCTAAGGACTGTAACTTCTTGAAGACTTCAGCAATAACCCCCTCTTCCTCATCACTTTGAAGAATCCCTTTTCCCTTAGCTCTTTCCATATTTTTTATAGTCCCTTTGAGCTCTTGTATCTCCTTTTCTAATCTGTCCACTCTGTCCATCAATTCCTCCTCCTTGGGCTCCTCCACCGGTTTACTAATATGCAGGAGGTTTTCAGCAAGTTCCAGGTCTTTGTGGCTCCTTAGGACCCGTTGGGAAGCTAGGGATTTTAGCTTTGATGCTCTTGCTTTTCTTGCTGGAAGCAGCAGCTTCAATCTTTCTTTTCAGGGGGAGTGGAAGTGGTGCGGCGGTGGAGGTATGGAGGAAGGAGGTGGGGTAGGATTCACGGGGGGCAGCTAGAACAGTGGCGATGGATCAGGAGGATAAGTCCCTGGTGCAAAGGGACAGCCCTAGAGTGGCTCTAAACTTCCCTAATTGATTTCTCTAGCGAGTTTATCAAATAGTGAGGAAAGCTGATGATGATATTTCTACGAAAGTGATTTAGAAATATCAAATGTTTTTGAGGTATAGTCACAAATCTTCCTTCAAGAGTTACATACCTAACCACCATCCTGGCAAGCTCAGCAAAAGGCTCAGGAATCGACGCCACCTTGATGCCAGCAGTCACGAATTCAAGATTCTCCCCCTCGTCTAGAAATTTCTTGGTCTCCACCTCCCTGTCCACCTTCTTATTGAAGAATTTGGTGCCTTCCAGGCTGAGGCCCATGATCTGGGCGATGAGCTCTTCCATGATTTCCATCTCCATGTTACTATATTTGACAATCCTATTCTTCCATCCCTGGGTGAATCTGATAGAAATGTCTTGGTCGAAGCCTTGAATCCTTTCAATTAAATTAGACAGACCTCGATTTACAGGTAATTCCAAAGCTCGTATTCTCTTTCCACGCAGGATTGTGGGTCGGTTCAGTTTTGCAAGGCGGACCCCCCATGTTTCCTCTGCTCCTTTTCCTATTCTCAATGGTAAAAAAGCTACCACTATGCGGGACAGGCAGAGCTTTGATTTTGGTATTTGAATCTTTCCTTTCCATGAAAGTAGGTTTAATTATTATGCCATACTTGTTATTATTGCCCCGCTCCTCGGCTTTCCTCCTATGCCAAGAAATGATGACAGTCCATCCCACACAGATCGCATCAATCATCCATATCTTTTGTGATGTCATCATAATGTACTTGAGGATCCGCACATTAGCGTCCAAATTACAGCCGTTAGTGTTGATTTTCACTGCCATGTAGATCAATGATTATGGCTTTATTGATTTGAGCGGGCAGAACGTCCCCCCTAAGCCAAGTTTGAAAGGAATTATTAACACCGAAGTTAGCCAAACTGTCAGCGACCCTATTTCCTTCCCGATAGGTGTGGGTGATTTGAACATTTTCAAAGCTCTTGCATATATCAATAGCTTCCCCAATAGAATCCCTGATAGACCAGCTGGGGTGTTGCTTTTTATTTAAAAGATTGATGATATTCAGAGAATCACCTTCAATTATAATATTTGGAATATTACAATCTCTGGCAAGTCTTATACCCCAAAGAGCCGCCAGGGCTTGGAATAATGATTAGTCCGCTGCCCATTCTCCCAGAAAAAGCAGCAACAAAATAGCCTCTTTGATCTCTGATGACTCCCCCTCCTCCAGAGTCTCCCGGATTGCCTTTTGAGGCCCCATCAAAATTTAACTTGTGCCAATCAGTGGGAGGCTTAATCCATCGGACTGTGTTTCTATCAATACCATTGTTATTCCTATTGACAGTGTCAATATTCCAATCAGTCAGGATGTATTCTTCATTCTCTGGGTAAAGTCTATTTTTAGGGGGTTTAAATCTAGCAATATTATCTTGCACAACAATGATAATTTCCTTGTAGACTTTGTTACAAGCCTGTCTATTGTTTCTGAAAATGTTATCATTACGAGCCTTCCAAATTCTCCACATAGTGTGGGGTAGAACAAGTTGCCACAATATTTTCACCACACAATGCTTAAATGGAGAGTCCCATTGCTCCCAGGCCTGAAGACAGGTAAGGGGAAAAATCCATCTCAGATTAAATTTTGCAAAAACAAGCTGCCAAATTTTGGAAGCAATCTCACAATGGAGGAATAAATGCTTTATATCTTCTGCCTCTTTCTGACACATGCAACATCTATTCGGCATGATGAATCCCTTCTTGATGAGGTTGTCATTAGTTAGGATCTTGCCATTAATAATTAGCCACCAAACATAGTTCACTCTAGGGGTTAACTCCGGCATCCTGACTTGTGCCACTTAATTTCACTTTCAATGGATACAAAGAAAGAATTATATCCTGATTTAACAGAGTATTCCCCATCAAAAGAATCTTTCCAGATGAGTTCATCCTTAAGATTTTGATTACTTATATGGATTAGAGAAAGTTGATTCTGTAAAGATGAAATATCAGCCTGTATACTATCATTCTCCACTTTTAGTTGTTTCCATTTTCTTTTGTTTCCATCCCTCTCAATGTACCCCTGGATTTTGTGCCCATACTTTGTAATTAAGTTGTCTTTAATGTGATCATAAGCAGAAATCCAGTTAGAACCATCCACTTATCGAGTCTAGAATTTTATGTTTTTCCATCTCCAAGCTTCCGGCCTACCCCTGAGAGAGAATGTGTATCAACTACGAAGAAGGTTGTTCGAGAAAATAGAACCACTCGAAAGAGACTAATCATATATGAAGGAAATCTTGTTTTGGTTTGAAAGATGTTTGATTTTAACCAACTCGTCAAGGTCCGTGCTCTTTTATAATTCTCCATCCTAATTTTGCAATAAGGGCAGTACTCATATGTTTGATATCTTTGATGTCTAACCCCCCAAGTCTCTTAGGTTTACAAACCTGCTCCCAAGCCACAAGATGATATCTGAATCTGTCCTCAGTACCGTGCCATAAAAAGTGCTTTTGAATCTTCTCAATACTGTTCATCACTATTGCAGGCATGTTGAACATTGACATGATGTAAATAGGCAAGTTTTGGAGCGTGCTTTTAACCAAAAGGCACTTGCCTGCACTTGAAAGAACAACTCCTTTCCAGCCAGCCAACTTTCTTTGAAATCTCTTAATAAGATCATTCCATACCTCCACAGAAATCTTGCCAGTACTTAAAGGTAAACCTAAGTAAGTAGCTGGTAGAGAATTAATAGTGCATCCTAGAATATTAGCAATCTTTCTTTTCCTTTCCCAAGGAGTATTGAAGAAATAAATAGAGCTTTTGTCAAAATTAAATTTTTGTCCCGAGGCTTCCTCATAAAATCTAAGGACAGTTTTGATAGCCTTTGCCTCAATGATAGAGGCCATCAGGAGAAGCAAAGTGTCATCAACAAACTGCTGGTGTGAGGAGATCTGATTACCAGTAGTTGGAGGGAAGCCTTTTATCATGCCAATGCCAATAGCTTTGGAAATAGATCTGCTTAAACTGTCAGCCATAATAATGAATAATAGAGGGGAAATTGGGTCGCCTTGCGGATACCTCTATTGCTAGCAAAAAAACCCACAGGTTCCCCATTAACAACCACAGAGAATCTAGAGGTAGAGATACAAGAGTGAATGATTTTTCTGAATTTGATTTGAAAACCAAACTTGGATAAGACCTCATCCATGAATCTCAAGAGACTCTGTCGAAAGCTTTATGCATGTCCAGTTTGATGGCCATCCCTGCCTTTTTACTTTTATCCATAGAATGTATAGTTTCATGAACCATGATAATTCCATCTTGAATAATTCTTCCCTGGATGAATCCGCTCTGCTGTTGTGAAATGATCTCCATAAGAATAGGTTGCATTCTAGTGGTGAGAATCTTTGTGAAAATCCTATATATAACATTAACCAAACTGATAGGCCTGAAATCTTTGAAGTCCTTTGCATCCAACTTTTTCGGGGCAAGCACAATGTGTGTATTATTTAGTTCTTTGATGAGATTTCCCGTTCGTAAAACTCATTAACTTGCTTTCAAGAGATCTTGAGCATATTTCCCAACATCTTTTGTAAAAGTTGATTCATGAAAGAGTAAGACATTATTCCAATATGATGGCTTAAGGAATGATGCCTTCCTGTATGATTGTAACTATAATGATAATAAGCTAAAGAGTCAACTGTTCTAGTTTCATTATTACAAAGTATCAAGAGTGTATGAGACTCCATAAAGATAACATGAAGAAGTATGAGTTATGACCAAGAATGTAAAAGCTAAGAAGATGCAAGGATAAATCAAAGTGCAAATTAGGTGTGGTTTCCACTCTCATCTTGTTGGATCTGATTGTATAGAGGTAAATTAAAGCTTCTAAGCTCATTTCTTGAAGAGAAAATAGGGTTACGGGTCTCGAGAGTGAATACTATGGAATTAAAAGATGTGGTATTTAGTCTTGAGCTATGGTTAAGAAGTGTCGAAGGGTTCTTATGCTTTTTGGAAATGGTGTGAAGTGGTCAAAATAGTGTTACAAGTGTGAAAGGAAATTGAATGAGTCTTTAGGGTGCTCTTGTTCTTCTCGCTACATTTTTGTTGTAATTTATTGTGTTTTTACTATGATTCTACGATTTTTAATAGGTTACGTAATTGGGGCTCTAAGTTGAAGTGCAATCTGTCAAGCCTACACATGAATGTCAGAAGGTTTAGTAGATGACATGTGTGTAAGGGGAGGTTCTACAATATTAACCTCTAGAAGATATGAGGTCAAATATGTTTACAAGATCTATATGATGGAATTCTTGCACTTTGAGTAAACATTGTAGAAGTACTATAGGTGGTTATTTTACACTAAAATGGTGTGCTATAGGTCTGATGTAGTCCATCAAGGCAAGGGGAGCTTGTATTAACTTTGAATCAAGTGAGCAAGGTGTTGAGAAGGCTTGTGTGGCATAATTAGTCATGGTTAGCAGGTATACTCCAAGGGGGAGTAAGTCATGAGTTGATCAACTTTGATAGCAAGTTGAAGGAAAAAAATACTAAAAAGTTGATTCGGTGCGGAGTAAATATGGTTGAGTCATCTCTATGACTCATATGCAAGGTATGTGGTCCTAATTTTGTATTTTCTAATAAAGAAGGATGGTATAAGTCCAGGGGTAGCTATAAGGTGTTGAGTTATGTTGTAAGTAAGTTTCTAGATCTTGCCAAAAATTGTTCAAATTGCACTAAAGATTTGGTTTAGGGACCTTAGTGTTGAGTTGTGAAGATTAATTACTTCATTTTAGCATGCAATTGGAACTTGTTGGAAAATACAAAGAATAAAGGCGTCGGTCGAGGATAAGCGACATCGACCATCGATTCAGGTTCAGGAAAAGTAACTCGCACTCGTCGGGCATAAGCGAGTATCGATCGGGGTTAACCGGTGTCGGTTACCTATGTGAGAAAGTTTTAATTAACTCTCGGGAATTAAATCTATTTTTAGCATTAAAGTAGATTTATTGGATGTAATTGCATGGCTAAGTGCCCTAAGTTTATAAACGACTATATAAGCATAAAAGCTAGGGTTTAGAAGTAATGGATGTATCATAATTACAAGATAATTATGTGAGAGAGAATTCTTGGTGAAGAATCAAAAAAGCTTGAAGGAATAAAGTACTGAACATCTGAGAAGTGTAGAAGATTATAAATCTTCATTTTATATCTTGTCAAAACTTTGGATAATAGATTGGCTTGTTTCTTGGTGGACGTAGCCCACACTGGGTGAACCACGTTAAATCTAGTGTTGATTTATATCTCTTTCTTTGTATAATTCTTCTAGTAGAATATCCACTTTTATTTGCATGTATTCTTAGATCTGATATATTGTCTGTACAACCGGTGTGCTAACCCCAACAACTGGTATCGAGCTTTTTTTGAGGGTTTTTGTGTTGATATATTTACTCACAGAGGGTTTTTTGATTAAGTGGGAGCTACAACAATGACATAAGATAATAAGTACAAGGTAGAGAAGTTTGATGGCCGAAATTATTAATTATGGAAGATGCAGATTGAGGATTATCTGTATCAAAGAGATTTGTACTTACCATTGGATGAGAAGTCTAGACCTACGAAGATGACTGATGAAGAATGGAAGATTCTTGACAGAAAGGATTTGGGATCTATAAGATTGAGCTTGGCAACATCTGTGGCTTCCAATATTACAGAAGTGGCTGCTACGGTAGACTTAATGAAATCTCTTGCTAATTTATATAAAAACCCTAGTGCTTTAAATAAAGTTTATTTGATGAAGAAATTTTTAGTTCTAATATGCATGAAGGTGAATCTTCCTCTAGTAATTTGAATGATTATCGAAGTATTGTAAATCAGTTAAAATTGGTTTCAATACCATTTGATGATGAAGTAAAAGTACTTTTATTCTTATGTTCTTTGCTTGATAGTTGGGACAACTTGGTAATGGTTGTTAGTAATACAACATCTGCTAATAATATTTTGAAGTTTGATGATGTGGTTAGTATAATATTGAATGAAGAAATTCGTAGGAAAAGTACAGAGGAAACATCATCTGGAAATGTTTTGAATGTAGAAAGAAAGGGTAGGTAGAAGGAGAGATCCAAGAGTAAGAGTAATGGGAAATCAAAGTCAAGGGATAGCAGATCTAAATCTAGAAGTAAGGGAATTACTTATTGGAAATGTGGAAAGAAAGGACATGCAAAGAAAGATTGTTGGTCAAAGAATAAAGAGAACCAACAACCAGACAAAGGTAAAGAGGTGAATCTTGCTGCATCAGAGGTAATGCAAGATGCTCTTATTCTTTCTTTAGATAGTAGAATTGAATCATGGGTTTTAGATTTAGGAGATTCTTTCCATGCAACCCCTAATAAGGGTTATTTCAGAAATTATGTCCAGGGTAATTTTAGGCATGTCTATTTGGGTGATGATGAGACTTGCGGTATTCTTTGGTAAAGGGAAGTTCATCTAAAATTGTAGAATGGAAATACATGGGTATTCAAAGATGTGAGGCATGTGCCAAGCCTCGGGAGGAATCTTATTTCTGCAGGGCAACTAGGTGAATCTGGTTACATGGTTACTTTTACAGGAGACTCTTGGAAAGTAACCAAGGGTGCTTTGTTGTGGCAAGAGGTAAGAAGGTAGGAATGTTATATTTATCTACAGACATTCGATTCATTTTCTACATTATTTACTCAGATTGAGATGCATGCATGTGGCATAATCGGTTGGGTCATATGAGTCAAAAAGGAATGAGGATATTAAAGGCTAAGGGTAAGTTATCAAATTTGAAAGATTTAGATCTTGATTTATTTGAGCATTGTATCTTTGGAAAGCAAAAAAGAGTGAGATTTCTCAAAGTCCTGGGAAACTAAGAAGGAGTAGAAATTGGAGCTTCTACACTCATATATGTGGGGACCAGCTCAGGTAGCTTCTCATGGTGGATCCCAATATTATGTTACTTTCATTGATGATGCTACAAGAAAGGTATGGGTTTATTGTATTAAATGCAAATCTAATGTTTTTGAAACTTTTAAAAGATGGAAAGCCCTTGTTGAGAATGAATCAAATTCTAAGTTAAAGTGTCTTAGATCTGACAATGGCGGTGAATATTATAGTAAGGATTTCAATGATTATTGTTCAGTGAATGGGATACGTAGAGAAAGAACGGTTCCAAGAACACCACAGAGAATGGTGTTGTAGAGAGAATGAACAGGACAATCATGGAATGTGCTAGAAGTATGAGGATACATTCTGGATTGCCCTTGTAGTTTTGAGAAGCAGTTGATACAACAGTTTATTTGATTAACCGTGGCCCTTCAAGTTCACTAGATGGAGGAATACCAGAGGAAGCATGGACCAAAAAAGAGGTAGATCTTTATTTTCTTAAATTTTTTGGTTCAGAAGCTTTTGTGCATGTTGATAGAGAAAATAGAAAAAAGTTGGATGTAAAATCCAAGAGGTGCACTTTCATTGGTTATGGATTTGGTGATTTCGGTTTTTGTTTTTGGGATTTAGAGAATTCTAAAATTGTTAGAAGTTATGATGTTGAATTAAATGAAAAGAGAATGTACATGGATCAAATTTTGGTACCCAAGGATGAGAAAATTGAGAAGTTTATTGATGAAAATGAACTCTCAAGTTTTAAAGAAACGCATTTAGAAATACACAGTAACTGTGGTCGGTTAGGCCTTGACCGGCATCGGTCAAATGAATCACCGATGGTTACAGAGGATAAAAACTAGCATCGGTTATCTGAACCAACATCAGTTAGAGGTGACCGGCATCGATCACTTTATCGAGAAGTTGATACTAATTTACAGGAGGTTCAAATTGAGCCTTCGGTACCCCAAACTCTTGTGAGAAGGTCACAAAGGGTAAGGAAACTTATAGAAAGATTTTCACCTTCTCTATTTTATCTATTATTGAGTGATAGTGGTGAACCAGAAAGCTTTGAAGAAGCAATGCATGATAAAAATCATGTTTAGTGGGAGCATGGCATGGATGAGGAGATGAACTCTTTGGAATCAGAACCAGACTTGGGATTTGGTTAAATTGCAGCAAGAAAGAGAACATTGCAGAACAAGTGGGTTTATAGAATTAAGGAAGAAGAGGGTGGATAGAAAAGGTACAAGGTAAGGCTTGTAGTAAAGGGATTTGCACAAAAGGTAGGTATTGACTTTGGTGAAATATTTCCCATGTTGTTAAGATGACTTCTATTTGCAGACTTTGTATTGAGTTTAGTTGTAGTAGAAGATTTACATTTAGAGAAACTAGATGTGAAGATGGCTTTCCTTCATGGTGATTTGGATGAAGATATTTATATGTAGCAGTCGCTTGGGTATGAAGTCAAGGGTAAGGAGAAATTAGTGTGTAGGTTGAAAAAGAGCCTATATGGGCTCAAGCAAGCTCCAAGGAAATGGTACATGAGGTTTGATAGTTTTATGCATGAGCATGGTTACTTGAGATGTGAATCTGACCATTGTGTTTATTTCAAGAAGCTTGAAAATGGGAGCTATATTATTTTGTTACTGTATGTGGATGATATGATTATTGCAGGATCTAGTATGCAGGACATTGGTGAGATTAAGAGAAAGCTAGCTCACACATTTGCAATGAAGGATTTGGGAGCTGTAAAAAGAATTCTTGGCATGCAAATACATAGAGACATGAAAAACAAGAAATTGTATTTGTCTCAGGAGGATTATATCTACAAGGTGTTAGAAAGGTTCAACATGTAAAATGCAAAACCTGTTAGCACACCTATGGCTGGACACTTCAAATTAAGTAAAGATCAATGTCCTTCATCACAAGAGGAGGTCAAATACATGACACAAGTGCCATATGCTTCAACAGTTGGAAGTCTCATGTATGCTATGGTTTGTACAAGACCAGACATTGCACAGGAAGTGGGAGTTGTGAGTAGATATATGGCTAATCCAGGTAAAGAGCATTGGAAATCAGTCTAATGGATACTCAGGTATTTGAAAGGGACATCTAGCATGCAGTTATGCTATGGAGGTTCAGATATTTCATTACGTGGCTATGTTGATTTGGATATGGCTGGAGATCTGGATGGTAGGAGGAGCACTACTGGATATATTTTCACAGTAGGTGGAACGACAATTAGCTGGATTTTGAGATTGCAAAAGGTTGTGGCTTTGTCTACTATAGAGGCAGAGTATGTTACAGCTACAGAGGCTAGCAAGGAGATGATATGGATGAGTAGGTTCATGGAAGAGTTGGGAAAGGAGCAAAGTAATTGTAAACTATTTAGTGACAGTCAGAGTGCAATTCATTTGGCAAAGAACTCAGCATTTCATTTGAGAACGAAACACATTCAGTTGAGATATCACTTCATATGACAAGTATTGGAGGATGGAAAGTTGAATTTGGAAAAGATTCATACGAGCAAGAACCCTATGGATATGCTAACGAAGCCATTAGAAAAGGAGAAGTTGGAGCTACACTCCACTTTTGTTGGTCTTCGAGTTTGAAACTTGAAGAGGAAGAAACAAAGCCAAGGAAGGATCCAAGAATGATGTTGTACATGTATGGTGTAGTAATTAAACTCCAAGTGGGAGATTGTTGAGTTGTGAAGCTTAATTACTTCATTTTAGCATGCAATTGGAACTTGTTGGAAAATACATAAGAACCGGTGTCGGTCGGGGATAACTAGCGTCGGTCGGTCAGAGTCGGGAAAAATAACCCACACCCCGGTCGGGCATAACCAATGTCGGTCGGGGTTAATTGGCGTCGATTACTGTGTGAGAAAGTTTTAATTAACTCTCGGGAATTAAATCTATTTTTAGCATTAAAGTAGATTTATTGGATGTAATTGCATGGCTAAGTGCCCTAAGTTTATAAACGACTATATAAGCATAAAATATAGGGTTTAGAAGTAATGGATGTATCATAATTACAAGATAATTATGTGAGAGAGAATTCTTGGTGAAGAATCAAAAAAGCTTGAAGGAAGAAAGTACTGAACATCTGAGAAGTGTAGAAGATTGTAAATCTTCATTGTATATCTTGTCAAAGCTTTGGATAATAGATTGGCTTGTTTCTTGGTGGACGTAGCCCACACTGGGTGAACCACGTTAAATCTAGTGTTGATTTATGTCTCTTGTTTTGTATAATTCTTCTGGTAGAATATCTGATTTTATTTGCATGTATGCTTAGATCTGATATATTGTCTATACAACCGGTGTGTTAACCCCAACACTTAGCCCTAAAGGAGGTGTTTGACCAAGGTATACAAGAAAAAAGTCAAGTATGAGCCTTATCAAGTTGGGATGGACCAAGAAAGAGGTAAGATGGTGTTTTTAGCCCCGAGTCATGATTTTTGACATGTATGAGTCTATGTATGCTTTTTCCTAGGGTGACTTTAGTGGTTTCAAGCTATGTAACGTGAAGAAAAATAGGTGTGTGTGTGTGTGTGTGTGTGTGTGTGCGCGTGCGCGCACACTTGATTTGAAGACTTTGGTTGATGTTTCCAACTAAGAGGTGATCCTAAGAGGCTAATAAAAATGGAGATCAATTGTTAAAGGTATTCTTTGGATTTAATGTAAAAGGGGGAGAAGATTATATGGTTTTCCATCAATGACAAATGGGGATATTGTTGACATGTTAAGTTCTAGGTGTTTTCATTGATGTAGAAGCTCATTAATGACAATGAGATTTTGGAGAAGTGTCGAGGATGCTCATTAGGATGACGACATGGAGATTCAGGTGGTTGCATGATTACATGGGTTGATTAAGTGAATTTGGCTTGGTTTAACAAGCCCAAACAAATGACCTAGCTAACCTAGGTGATGGAACATATTGGTTTGCAATTTTGGTGGCTTGAGGAGCCTAGTAGTATAATGAAGAGCATGTTTGGAGAGTGTTTAAACATTTAGATGAGTTTTAAAGTGTAGGTACAGTGCAAGATTTAGTTCCAAGAGCTCATCTAGACCTGGTGTAGGTTCTTGGAGGCATGAGGATTATTTACAGAGCCATGAGATCTCATGAAGGCATGCTAAGGGTGTGAGAAATGTTGTCTCAGGTATGTTAGGGCATTTTGGAGAGGTTTATTGATGAGATATGAGGTTATTCTATGATGACCTAGCCTAAACCATGCAAAACCCTAAGGGATAGTCATGTAAATGACTTTGGTTGAGAAGATGCAGAGCTATTTGTGACATAATGATGATTGGAGATCTTATTATGGTATGTCATGATTCCATGGGAAAAATTTCAGGTTTCCATGATGAATATTTAGCAGGTTATGATGTTTTTGGTGAAATAGGGTGCTTGAGAGTGTAATTAAACCTATAATTACGAACTTCTGATTCTCACCATGAATTGTGTGCTTTGCATGGGATCTTGAGGATTTTAGGGTTGATTTTACATTGAGATAAGATCATTTCACAAAAATGACGGAGTGTTTTCATTGTCATGTTTGTATGAATGAATGTTAAGAGGGTAACGTTTTTATAAGTTTAAAACCCTAGCTCAAAAGCGGTAGGAGAGATATTCATGATAAGTACCCATAATTGATTATATGTGATAGTAAGATGATTAGATGTTGTAGAGGACTCCTTTATCATTCCGAGAAAGGTATGATAGTAAATGTGGTGATAGGTTGACCCCACTCAAACAAGAATGTTTTCAAAGAAGTTTAGTTTGAGACAAATTTTCCCAAAGGAGGTATTAAATAAATTGACATTGATTTTAGCACTGGGATTTTTACTTGATTTAAATTATGGTTTTAGATCATGGTTAAGGTTTTAGAGGGAAAAGTGTGCCCTATTTATGAATACTGGTCTTAAGGCTATTTTGGGGTAATTTAGAGACAAAACTGGTTCAAGGCCTTCCACTTGGAGTTGGAAGGAAATGTAAGATGTTATAGAAAGAGGATTACAAGGTATTTCCAATGGTATATGAGTTGTCTCATGATGATGACATTTGATAGGTCACATAGATCTATTTGTGAAGAAGAAGGTTGTTTATTTTTTGAACAAGATTGCTCATGCTTTGAAAGATTAAGGTAGAAGATGCGTGAGATGGATTGGTTGATGCTTGATATCAGTTTTAGAGTGAAGAGGGATAAAAAAATTTCCTAGTGAATTCCTTTTGAAGTCTTGAAAGTGGTAGGAAGGGTACAAACTATTTAAGTTCCTATAACTACTTTTTGGGAAGATAAGTTTGGTGAAGAGGAAATTTGTTGTGGCTTGCATGTATGGATGTTTAATGAGTTATATAAAGCATTTATGTGATATAAATTTCAAGGGGATTACAATTAGTTGTTACATGCCATATTTGTGATTTTTTATTTTGTCTTGAGGGCCATAGGTGAAGACTAGTTCTGGAAGCAAGCTGTTTTAAGAAGGATATGAGCCTTCTTGATTGAGTTATGATAAATTTGATTAGTAAAAGATAATGTAAAACCATGGATGATGTTTTTATGTCATATTTGACCTGTGTTATCAATTTAAGATCTTGAATAATCATGGTGATGATGTTTGTGGTTTTTGGTCATCTAGGTGATGGGGTTTTGAGTTGTTTTTGAGTTTGTTTAGTGTGTTTGAGATTGACCAAATGATATAAGTCTGTTATGAATGTATCGAGATGTTTTAAATTTTTAATGCTTTAAATAATGATGAAGGACCATCCTCCCTTATTTTTTTGAGTTGAGAAAGTATAAAGGTATAAAGTGAATGTTTAAGTTCAAATTTGAACTAGCCAAGAGAGAGGGAAAAGTGTGACCCAAGTGTGAGTGTGAAATAAGTATGAAGAAATAATTTCAGATCTAAGGAAGTGTGTAAATGGGTGATTAATGTTATAGAGCATGTGTACATCTGTTTTAGATCAAATCAAGTAAAGTTTGTCCAAGTTTGAGTGAGCTAGAAGGAGGTGTGTTTGAAGGAGTTTGGAGCTGAATCTTGTGATCACCATCAACTGAGTTGTTACAACATATATTAAGTGATATTATTATCATAATATTGTGTGATGAGTCATATTTATTCAAGTATCTTATCATGAGTAATATCAACAAGGGTTCAAGGGTTGGTGCTCCTTATGGGGTTGGTGCCTCACTAAAGAAACCTCTTGTGAAGTGTAATATTCACTTGAATATTTGTTGTGTGTAATATAAGAAAAGTTTTCAGTGATTTTATTCCCAATAGGGTTTCCCACTTACATCTTGTGTTCTTGTGTACTTCTTTTTTATGATATGATGTATGGTTGTTGCTTATTGTTATGATCACATTAATGCATGGTTGAATGTTAATGGTGTATAAAAGTTAATTTGAAATTGTTTAAGGATTTTTTAAGGATTGATTCACACTCGATATCAGTCCATTGTGCTTCCAACACTTAATTATTATCAATATTATGTTACATACCTTATCTCGCATTCACATCAGCTCTTGATGGACCATTGTTATTCCTTCTAGGCTCCCATATCCTACCTTGACTGCTAATATGCAATCTAGACCCCTGAAATCCTCTTTATTGCATTCTAGAGATTTGAGATCTCTATTATTTCCTTGAGAAACCATAGTAACACTCTCTAGAAACATGAAAAACTTCATTGCAACTAAAACACACAACTGAACTCTTGCCTTTATAGACTTCAACTTGACTAGGTGGATCATACAAACAATATCTAACAACATGACCTCTCTCATGACAATTGTAGCACACTACATTCTTAGCTTTCTCACTCCTATTGTCTCTCCATGGATGATCATCTCTATCATACCTCCTACAATCCTTTTCCCTATGACCAAATCCATTACAAGTAAAACAATAATCATTGAAATATCTCTCATACCTTGAGGAATTAGGCCGTCTAATGGGATTTTTATTCAAATTTTCTTTAGTGGAACTTTCCTTCTTTCCTTCCTTGATGTTTGGTTGTTCACCATTCTCTTGCTTCATCTCTTTTCCTTTGGAGTCCTCTTTAAAACCCAAACCAACTCTATCACCTACTAATTTTTGATTGCTAAGAAGATCATTAAGATTTGATACTTTTCTCAAACCTCGAAATGATTTTTGCTTGTTGACTACACCATACAACTATCTCTTAAGAAGGGTCACTTCTTCTTCCTTAGATTGTAAGTTTAGTGTCATAACACTCATATGTATCTCTAGATTTATGATTGTTTCATCAAGTTTCTTTGTAATATCCCAATGCTTCTCCTCTAGGTCCTGAATCTTTGCCTCATATTATTTGACTTGATATTTCAGTTTCTTATTATTCTTTTTAGCATGCTTCAATTCAGATTGGACACATACCAATTCAGTCTCAAATTGATCTTCTTTAAAATATTTGCAAGAATCTGATATGAAGTCACCTAATAATGTAGACCCACAAATAGTAGATCTAATGACATCTTTAGTCATGAACAAGACCTCATCTCCAATACCTCCTAAATCTAGTTCAGATTCAAAATCTAAAACCTCGCTCTCACTACTTGCTTAAGAGGAACAAGTCTCTTTCTTTTGTAGAAACTCTTCTTACCCTTCTTCTTGTGGTCAAAATTCTTGAACTCCTTGTCTTTACTATACTTTGATTTTTCAATTCTTTATTTATCTGTCATTGGTTCTTCTAACTTCCCTGTGACATTCTTGAATTTGTGAATTCTTTAACTATTTCATCTTCTTTCTAGATTAGATTTCTCGTTTTGCTAACACTCTCTATAAGTGCATTTAGAAAGTGAAAAATTGTTTTGAATTATTTTTCAATTGTATCACAATCTTTAGTGTCGTGTGCATTTGTTTTCATGTACCACCGTATATTATTCTCTCTCAAAGTTCTTATAAAATCATACAATTTAGTTGTCAAATTGTTGGTGAGAAAATTTGTCGGATGAACCAATCGAGATGTCTCCACCAACGTTCATGGGGCTACCCCCTCTGCATTGAATAGTACAGCTCCCAATATTGAAAGTAAACTAATCTTGATCCTATCTAAATGTTGTAGGTGGCTAAATTGGCCAAGGATCACATAGGGAAACTCCAATAAACCTATGTAAAAGTGCTTATATGGGGGTACAAGGGAGAAAATCACGGTGTTGAGGAGAAAAGGGGAGGAAAATAGTCAAGGAATATGATTGCCATGAGTAGATTGCAGAGCTTCACACCTAATAACCGGAGTAGTTCAACATCCAATATAGAAGAAAGCAACAATAAAGCTTTTAGTGAGATAAACAAAACCCACATAAACACAAAGTTCTTTGAGGCTCATTCATCGAAGATTCAAAGCTCTCTTTGATCACCATGCTTACAAAGTGCATACAAGAGGGAAATAGAAGAAAAACAAGAAAGGGAAAATAGAAGAAGTGTAGCCTTTATTTTATGTGAAGTGGTGATTACAAAGCTTCAATCCATCTCCCACAATTCAAAATGCTACAGAGTAGAAGTTCTTTAAAAATTTAGAGTCCTTTGGAATGGACAAGTCATCCCGATTTATAACACTTTCAATTTGACCTCTCACACGACTCTTCATTTTCATATTCCACTTATGATTTTTCATTTTCCATGAATTAATTATTTATCTTATCATTTTTAGAAAATACTTTTACAGATTTTGAATAGGTCACTTAAGTGAATAGGACAAAATAAAATGATGAGGCCTAATGAAGAATTAGAAAGGAGAGAGAAAGAAGAGGGAGAAAGAAGAAGAGAGGGAAAGAGATACCTTGAATAAAAAATTGTATCTGATGAAGATCCACTTGTTCTTGATCTATGGAATGCTCCAATGTGATGAAAATTTGAATCTTTGAACTCTTTGCACCCTAAGAAACTCCTTTGGATGGTTCACGAGACACCTTGGGTTAAGTGTTTAAGAACATTTTGAATGAATTTGTTGATGATCACAAACACAACTCACAAAGATCCCTTCTGAGGAGATAAGAGCTCAAAAATGATCCTATCAAGCTAAATGGAATGTTCACCGATGATTGCAACCTCTACCTTACACATGATGATCCTACAACTCGAGCCATGAAGCGAGTGTCGAAAGACACTGTCGGGGTTCCCTAAGATGAATTCTAATGGCACTGTGAGAGATCTTGGTGTCGATCCCAAATGATGATGCTGACCTGAATGATCATCCCTCTGTTTCCCATTTTGCCAAAATTTCCCTTTGAGTGTGACTTACCATTAATAGTAAGAGCCCAGATGGGAGACTTACTATTTTTCGTTAGAGATGATTTTTGCCTCTTCTTAACCATCCTGACATGATGAACTTATTCATTCACCTTTGTGCACACTACCTTTGCCTCGACCACTTCTAGGGTGACTTACTATTTTTAGCAAGCACCCATGTAGGGAACTTACTATTTTTAGTAAGTGTTTTTTTTTCACTTTTTTTTGCTCTGGATAATCATTTTGACTTCCTGATGATCTTCAATGCACACTACCTTTGTCATAGCCACTTTTGATGATGACTTTCCAAACATAGCAAGCTTGTATAGGAAAGATTACTATTTTTAGAAAGTGGAACACATATTTTCATACTCGGGTTGTCATCGCGATCTTATCCTCCAAATTCCAATTGATTTCACCCACCAGAATGTTTAGAAATAAAATTTAACATTTTCACAAGTGGCTTTGAGCGCAAAGTTGTCATGGTGGCTATTAATGGAGCTCAAAATTTTTAGGTCTTGGTTTCACCTTTGATCATGATGAAATTAACTCCATTGTGATAGGTTTTTCATTTGGAGTTTGTGTGCAAGTTTTTAGCTCGATCGACTGTTAGATTGGTGGGAAATCCGACGAATGAGAGCTAGGGCACCAAAATGAGTTTTTGTTGTTAAAAAATGATCTGGAGCATCATTTGACCCTCCATATATTGCATCATGATGGCCTTCAAAAATGAGGAGGTCTACAAAAAAAATCATCTTAATCGTTGAACGGTTCGAAAGATATGAATGAATCTTCGTCTGGTGACTTTGAGGTTTTCTTTAAAAAAACTTCGTTTCTTCACCATTTCGATCCATTCTTTTTGCAAATTTTGTGATTTTATTTTGAAATATCTGTATTTTCACTATGAGAAGGACTTGGTGGAGCTGGTTGAGTGTAGCAATGGAGGTTGGGATGTCTGGAAAATTTTGCCAGAGTTCGGTAGGGTGTGGAGATGTGGGGGGATGAAACAACATGAAAAATGGCTAAGTCTGGATCTATATTCATCCAAAAATGAAAGCATAGGGGTTGGGAACATTTTGTTTCCCATTTTTCCCTTTTAAAGGGACAAAAGGGACATCATTTTCCACCTCGCACTAGATTGCAACACTTGGTGATCATCCGTGTAGTGAGAGGAAAGGCTCCAACTAGCTCCCAGGGGCTAAACTGGCAATCCATGAGGTCACGTTGGTGTCTTGGGGAAAAAAGGGTTGGGTGAATTTTTGTGTCCCCTATCCCTTTTCAAAGGGATGAAAGGGACATGATATCTTGCTACGCTCCCATGGTGACACGTGTCCTCTTTGAAAATTGGCTAAGTATCGAACTCTTACCTTGAGCCAACTTGCAACGGCGATAACTCGAGCTTCGGATGAGTTCGAAGGTGAAATTTTATATGAATTTGATTGGAAAACACCCAATGAGTTGAATGGTGATGGTTTGGAGCTTCAATTATAACGAAATAACATCCAAATCACCCCTTTTTCTCGGTAATGTCAATTGTGTGTGAGAAGAATGAGTTACCTAGGGAGGTGCATGATGTTTCATGATGTCTCATTTTTCTTACCATTTAGGGCATGTAAAATACCTTCCATAGGTAATTTTTGTGCTCTTGAATCTTCATGAATATCCTAGAATCTTTTCTTGAAGTTCAGGCACTCCTTCGTGGTGTATGCTCCTTTAGGCCCAAAAACCCACTTTTGATGAAATGGCTCCAAAAGCTCCAAATCCCTTTTTCATTAATATCCCAAAAATCCATGTTTAATTTTGATGCCCTTCCCAAAACTGCCCAAAACTTGGCATTCTTCACAAATTCCTAAAATCACCTAGGGGGACTGAATTTTCTTTCCTAAATCACCTAGGGAATTGGATGGAAATCCAATTGAGGACCATTACATGTTGAATAAGGCTTGGTGTTAAGGATGGGTAGACCTGGGGTGTCTTGGAAAGGTAAAATTTGAAAATTTTGACACAGGGGTATCGTTGTCATGCTTGAAAATTAGAAATTTTCTTGTTGCACATTTGCATGAAAACAATTGGCTCTATCTTGGGGACATGTTGTGGATCGAGCACAATGAGGAAATAACATGAGAATTCTAGAATCTCAATTTTGCTTCATGGACCAGTGCCTTATCCATTGGGCTTTATGGAGTCACTAGAAAGATAGGCTACACAACTTTCTTTATTGAACACACACACACACACATGAAAACATGCAAAAATGACAAGGGAAACACAAAAGGTAAAGGAAACACACAACAAAAACAAGGGAAACAACCTAAATCACCTATGTACATGAGGGGGAGGACCCTTTTCACTAAAGTGTAAATTTTAATTGAGTGCTTACCCGTAAATGGGTGTCATTGAATGTCATTCTTCTACAAATTCATTGATAGGTTCACTGAAGTATGAACCTATTCTCACTTCTTGAGAAATCTATCTTGATTGCTAGCTTGCTTGTACATTCCACCTCCTTCATTACTTTGACACCTTCTTTTCGGCTTCTCCTTGTATTTCAGGTTCTTTTCATTTGCTTATTTTTTTTCGTTGTCATGAAGACATACCTTGATTGTTCTTGACTTGCCATTTTCATTTTTACTACAAGACATTTTTTCTTCATTATGCATCTGCTTCATGACCACTGCTTTCATGGGTTGATTCTCAGCAGATGTCTCATGAATTTTGGCATCATTTCCCCTCCTTATTTTCTCTACTTTTTAATTGTTCCATGAAGTGACCTTTCTCATGCTCCAAATATTTTTTCATGTGTTGCCCTATATAGTGTGTTACTTTCATTGCATTACCCTCTTGGAAAGAGAATGAGTTCAAAATTGGGTCTCTAACCTGAAAATTGTCATCTTCCTTGCCTTGTCCATTTTGGGCTTCATCCTCCATCTTTGTGTCAAGGGCATCCATCTCTTGATTAAGGCAAGCACTGAAAGGTTGAAATATATTGAGAAGGTTTCCATTTTGAGTAAAATCAACTTTAGGATCAAGCAACAATTTGTTTCTCCATTTTTCATTGAGAATGTTTCCATCCTCATGAAAAGGAAATGAGCACAACACTGGAGCTAAAATGTCGTCATCTTCATCTTCCCGTTCTTGATCGCCGAAAATTGAGAGGTCCATTTCCATAGTGAAATCATCATTTTCCTAGGTATGCTCCATTTCAAGTTTGAGAGGTGAAGGTATGTTGTCATTCTTGCATTCCCGTCATCTTCTTCTAATGAGAAAGAGAAGCCTTCAAGTTCATTGGAACATTCATCACATGAAGACTCATGTTGATCCTCAAGAGAATCATTGAAAATGTTGAAGTTGTCTATTAAGAAGGTGTTGAGCATCATTCCTTCTTCTTGGTTTGCATCTCTCATCACTTCAATATTTCTTTGTTGCAATTCAAGGTTCTCATTACCAACCTTAGCATCCACTACGGAAACTTCATCTACACCTTCATCCCATGAAAATTACACCCTTTCAAACTCAACTTTCATCAACTCTTCATTGTGTTCTTTGAATGGATCTATGATGCTTGGACATTCCTCCACCAATAAGGGCAGATCAAGATCCTCCTTGAAGGTCATGAAGAAGTTGTAGGTTTGGAATTGTGGCACGATATGTCTATCATTGGGTCATTTGGCCGTTGAACAGTATACTTCATTTTTCTAATGGGAAGTAGCTTCTTTGTTTTACCATTGATTAGGATGGTGGCATGTGACCAATTCAACTGCATATCTCCTCCAACATCTTGGTAGAAGCTTCATCCTAACAACATACCATATGAGGTAGGAATGTATGCTACAAGGATTCTCATTGTGATTTTCTTGTATGCAGGAAGTTCGCCAATGTTACCTCAACATCTTTGACTTGCTCGACAATAGGCACTCATTTCATCTCCATGGAGAGACATTTACCAGAGGTAAAGGAAAGGGAGAGACTAAGATCTTTAGCAACTTTTGTGGGCATGATGTTGTTTGAGGCACTAGAGTCAATGATGCAATTGTTTAGCTTGTACATCGTTGACTAACAAGGCAATGTAGAATGGATCAACCTTCTTAGATGTAGAGGGTGTGGAAGCAAGGAAATTCAGAGATGGAGTGGATTGGGATGCATGCGGTGGTTATTTGGTGGAGGCATCTTTAGAAATAGGGCTACTACCTTTGACATGTTGAATGAGTCTCTCCAATTGTTTAGGATGAGTTCTTAAGTATTCAAACGTAGAAATTTGGATCTTGGACTTTTTAAAATGGTCAATGATATCTAAGGATGAAGAGGTGGTGGGAAAATCATGGGTTATGGCAGCATTAACACAGATGTTTTTAGAAATTGATTTTCCAAGAGAAGCAAAAGAGGACTTACTTGAAGAGGCAAAAGGATTCTTGGTTGTCTTTGTTGAAGTAGGCTATAATGATCCTCCTTTAATTGCTATTTTCCTTAGAGTTGTCATTGGAGGATTCAATTTCTTAGTTTGGGTAGTGGAAGAGGATCTTTTTTCTCCTTTTGGGATTAGGTGAATATTGCATATGAGTAACTATCAGTGGGTTCCTCATCATTAAGCATGCATTCACAAAACCCGATCCTAGCATATTCACTTTCTCCTTCCTCTTCATATTCAAAACTTTCTTCTTCTTCGTCCTCATAGCTCCCACATTGCATTGACTAGTGGGGATTCCAAGGCGAGCCTTTGAGGTGCTCTTATGATCTGAGAGAGTTGTTTCTTCATGGAAAACATATCATTAGCCATTTTTGAATCACGTGATCAGTGGGTATTGAACTCAAACTTTGACCTTTCTATTTACCATGGGGATTCTTTACCTTACCAAAAAAGATTAGATCGTCATCTATTTCAATAGCATAATCTTGTGCTTCTTTCAAATATCTAGGTTGAGATCTTCTCAGGAAGAACCCAACTTCTAGTTGCATAACACTGATAAATAATCTTTTCATATTATTTTTTAGAAGGCATGGTATCTTCAGGAATCCTTATGATTGTTTGATTATACCGGCTATGAAGTCTCTCATAGATTCTTGTAGATTCCTTCTTCATTTGTAGTAGTTGAACTAAGAGATCCTGAAAATGAGTCTTCGTAGTTTTATATTTGGCTTCAAATTTGGTTCTTATATCGTTCCAACAAGTGATAGACCTTGTTGGTAAGAAATAGAACCATTCGGCTTCCTTTTCTTGTAAATATTCCATGAACAATCTAATAGATACATCTTCATGTTCGACACCCAACACACCACATGTAGTGATGAAATTTGCTACGTGCTCTTCAGGAAGTTATGTGCCATCACCTTTGAATTTTGGAAGGTTCTTGTGGGAACACATTGGAAGATCATGAAGAGGAGGTGTAAGAGCAAGTGGACCTATATTCCTTCCCCATGGAACAATGGGTTGGGGTCTTTCTCTTTCTTCGTCCACCATCATATTTTTCTTCTTCAGCTACTTCAACTCTTGAAAAGTGTAGATTTCTCAATTAGGATTGCAAAGAGGCTTTTGATCATCCAAATACTTCTTCCTTTCTTTTTTATTATTTTGTATTTTTCAATTTTTTTGGGTAGAGATTCCTTTTTAGGTGCACTTGGGAAAATCTCTCCCCAGTGAAGTCACCAAAAAATTGTTGGTGAGAAAATTTTCAAATGGACAAATCGAGATGTCTCCATCAACTTTCAGGGGGTACACCCCTCTGCATTGAATGGTACAACACCCATTATTGAAAGTAAACTAATCCTAATCCTATCTAAATGTTGTAGGTGGCTAAATTGATTGGGGATCACATAGGGACACTCCACCAAACCTGTGGCAAAGTTCTTGTATGGGGGTACAAGGGAGAAAATTAGAGGAGAAAAGGGTAGGAAATTAGTAAAGGAAGATTATTGTTGTGAGTAGATTGCAAAGCTTCACACCCAATAACAGGAGTAGTTCAACATCCAATATAGAAGAAAGAAAAAACAGAGCTTTTTGTGAGACAAACAAACCCCACATAAACACAAAGTTATTTGAGGCTTAGTCATCGAAGATTCAAAGCTCTCTTTGATCATCATGCTTACAAAATGCATACTAGAGGGAAATGGAAGAAAAACAAGAAAGGGAAAATAGAAGAAGTGTAGCCTTTATTTTATGTGAAGTGGTGAATACAAAGCTTCAATCCATCTCCCACAATTCAAAATGCTACAGAGTAGAAGTTCTTTAAAAATTTAGAGTCCTTTGGAATGGACAAGTCATCCCGATTTATAACACTTTCAATTTGACCTCTCACATGACTCTTCATTTTCATATTCCACTTATGACTTTTCATTTTCCATGAATTAATTATTTCTCTTATAATTTTGAGAAAATACTTTTACAATTTTAAATAGGTCACTTAAGTGAATAGGACAAAATACAATGATGAGGCCCAACAAAGAATTAGAAAGGAGAGAGAAAGAAGAGGGAGAAAGAATAAGAGAGAGAAAGAGATACCTTGAAGAAAACTTTGTATCTGATGAAGATCCACTGTTCTAATCTATAGAATGCTCCAATGTGATGAAACTTTGAATCTTTGAACTCTTTGCACCCTAAGAAACTTCTTTGGATGGTTCACAGACACCTTAGGTTAAGTGTTTAAGAACATTTTTGAATGATTTTGTCGATGATCACGAACACAACTCACAAAGATCCCTTCTGAGGAGATAAGAGCTCAAAAATTGACCCTATCAGGCTGAATGGAATGTTCACCGATGATCGCAACCTCTACCTTGCACATGATGATCCTGCAACTCAAGCCATGAAGCAAGCATCGAAAGACATTGTCGGGGTTCCCTGAGATGAATTGCAATGACCGTGAGAGATACTTGTGTCGATCCCAAATGATGATGCTGACCCGAATGATCATCCCTCTATGTCCCATTTTGCCAAAATTTCCCTTTGAGTGTGACTTACCATTAATAGTAAGTTCCCAGATGGGAGACTTACTATTTTTTTGTAAGAGGTGATTTTTGCCTCTTCTTAACCATCCTAATGTGATGAACTTCTTCATTCACCTTTGTGCACACTTGTAGTATGAGTGAACTAGTAGTGTTCTACCTGACAAATAATGTAGGATTATATAGGGGATATTTTCAAGGGTAGGTGAAGCCGACCCTAAAAAAATTAACTCGTAATTTTTAGGTGAACAGTCACTAATCCATGCCAAAAAAGTCACCTTTTCAAATTTTTCAAAAATGGAATATTCACCATATTATAAATATTTGCCACTAAAAAAACCCTAAAAGACATTGTCGGGGTTCCATGAGATGAATTCCAAATGGCCTGTGAGAGATACTTGTGTCGATCCCAAATGATGATGCTGACCTGAATGATCATCCCTTTGTGTCCCATTTTGCCAAAAATTCCCTTTGAGTGTGACTTACCATTAATAACAAGTGCCCAAATGGGAGACTTACTATTTTTGGTAAGAGATGATTTTTCCTCTTCTTGATCATCCTGATGTGATGAGCTTCTTCATTCACCTTTGTGCACACTACCTTTACCTTGACCACTTCTAGGGGTGACTTACTATTTTTAGTAAGCACCCATGTGGCGAACATACTATTTTTAGTAAGTGTTCATTTTCATTGTTCTTTTCTCTAGACAATCCTTCTAACTTCCTAATGATCTTCAATGGACACTTCCTTTCCCATATCCACTTTTGATGATGACATTCCAAACATAGAAAACATGTATAGGAAATCTTACTATTTTTGGAAAGTGGATTTCCATTGCATGGCTTGCGAAGAAACACATATTTTCAGACTCGGGTTATCGTCGTGATCTTATCCTCGAATTTCACTCGATTTCGCCCACCAAAATGCTTGGAAATAAAATTTAAAACTTTCACCTAGCAGTGGCTTCGGCACGGCAATCGCCTGTCATGGCAGCCATTAATGGAGCTCAAAATTTGCAAGTCTATTTTTTACCTCTGATCATGATGAAATTAAATCCATTACGATATTTTTTTCATTTGGAGTCCATGTGCAAGTTTTTAGCTTGATCCGATCTCAAATTGGTGGGAAATCTGGCGAATGAGAGCTAGGGCACCAAAATGAGTTTTTGTTGTAAAAATGATCTAGAACATCATTTGACCCTCCATCTACTCCATCGTGAAGGCCTTCAAAAATGAGGTCTACAAAAAATCATCTTAATATGTTGAACGGTTTGAAAGATATGAATGAATCTTCGTCTGGTGACTTTGTGGTTTCTTCAGAAAAACTTCATTTCTTCATAATTTTGATCCGTTATTTTTGTAATTTTTGTTCTTTTCTTTTGAAATATTTTTATTTTCACTATGAGAAGGACTTGGCAGAGCTGGTTGAGTGCAGCAATGGAGGTTGGGATGTATGGAATTTTTTTCCAAAGTTTGAAGGGTGTGGAGATGTGGGGGATGAAACAACATGAAAAATGGTTAAGTCTAGATCTATATTCATCCAAAAAATCAAGGATATGGGCTAGGCACATTTTTGTCCCTTTTTCCCTTTTATAAAGAGATGAAAGGGACATCAGTTTCCACTTCGCGCCAGGTTGTGACACTTGGCGATCATCCGTGCAGTGAGAGGAAAGGCTCTAATTAGCTCCCGGGGGCTAAACTGGCAATCCATGAGGTCATGTTGGTGTATTGGGGGACAAAAATGGCTTGGTGCATTTTTGTGTCCAAGGGACATGAAATCCCTCTAGGCTCCTGGTGTTGACACATGTCCTCTTCAAAAATTGGCTAAGTATCGAACTCTTACCTTGATCTAACTTGCGACGAAGATAACTCGAGCTTCCAGATGAGTTTGGAGGTGAAAGTTTATATGTATTAGATTGTAAAACACCTAGTTAGTTGAATGGTGATGTTTTTGAGCTTCAATTCTGACTGCATCACCTCCAAATTACCCCTTTTTTCTTGGGACTATCGAGTTCACGCTAGAAGAATGAGTTTCCTAGGGAGGTGCATGATGTTTCACGATGTCTCATTTTTTCCACCATTTAGGGCATGGAAAATACCTTCCATAGGTACTTTTTTGGCTCTTGAATCTTCACAAATCTCCCTAATATTTTCTTGAATTTTAGGCACTCCTTCACGGTGTATGCTCCTTTAGGCCCGAAAACCCACTTTTGTTGAAATGGCTCCAAAACCTCTGAATCTTTCCAAAATCTCCCAAAACCATTTTTCTGATGCTCTTGGAAATTGAATGTATCTCCATGTTGTATTTTGTTCCTTCGTTCTACTCTAGGGAGTGCACTAGTCCCGGGAAGGCCAATAGTAGCCCTTCCCAAAACTACCCAAAAATTGACATTCTTCACAAATTGCTAAAATCAACTAAGGGGGATGACTTTTCTTTCCTAAATCACCTAGGGAATGGATGGACATCCAATTGAGGACCATTCCATGGACTGAGTAAGGCTTGGTTTTAAGGACGGATAGACTTGGCATGCCTTAAAAAGGTAAAATTTGAAAATTTTGACATAGGGTTATCATTGTCATGCTTGAAAATTAAAATTTTTCTTGTTGCGCATTTTTATGACAACAAGAATCCAAAATAAACAAGTGTTCTTCTACATATTTGGTATCTTTCCCAAATATTGGTAATTTAATTTTTTTAACCGTCCTTCAAGATGGTTGTGGGTTTGATTGCTTCGAATAATTGGTTTTGCTTTGGAGGTTTCACCTTCTTAGGTTGATTATTTTATTTCTACAAATTACATTTTCTTCCTTTGTCTTGTCTATAGATAATTCAATGTCAAAGTTAAGGTCTCCAAATAATTCTCTAAACTCTCTTACAATCTCTTTTCTTTTTCTACTCTCTTCTTGTAATTTGGTGTACATATCCATCAAACTTTCTTCCTCTTGTACTTTTGAAGTGGTGTGTAAAGCAACACATGGAATGGTGTCCAATCTAGGGGGTCATCTCCTTTGGGCTAGTATGATGGTTGGGGGACACATCTTTTATTGGTGACTTTTCATAATTATCTTCTTCCACAAATAAATTCCTTCCTTTAACATCTCTTAACCTATAATTTTCTTCTAATCCTTCATCACTTCTTATTTTCTTATTTTTATTTTCTACTTCTTTTGTATCTTGTTTCTCAAAGCTACTTTTTCCTTCATCCTTCTCTTCTATTATGTTTATATTTTCTCCGAATTCCTCAGCCTAATTCTTCCACTCTAATTATTTCTTCTTCCTCTTCACATTTTTATTTAATCAATAATGGGGCTTCTTCTTTTTCTTTTTCCCATTTTGTTGTTCCTAATACTTGCTCAAGATCTAGTTCTAGTCTACTTACTAATTCTTGTAAATATTTCATTAACATAGCTTTCCTTGATAATGAGTGTTATATTGGGTTATCTAATGGATATTTTTCCATGGGTATCCGTGGTGCAAGAAATATGTGTTGGTCTCCGCCTTGCAAGGGAATGATAGAAGAATCTAAGTGTCTACCTCTGCTTTTAGGGTAGCCATTTGTTGGCCTCCACTTGAAGTGGGTTTATCTTTATTTTCCATTTACTTGAACTTTGTTTAGTTTCCTTTTATTTAATTTAAATTTGTTAATCTTGTCCTCTCTTGTTAATATTTTTCTATCTTTTTCTCTAATTCCCTTTTCATGGCTATCCTAGCCCTCTTTTCGACGTCCTCAACATTATTACTTTTTAATTTTATTAGGAATTCACCGACTCAACTAATCCTTCTTTTTGTTAGTTACGTAGTTTTTTTTTTCTTTTTCTTTTTCTTCATATCATTATATTTCTATTTTCCCAACCATTACCCCATAAATTTTGATTAGTTACATCTATTGGATCGCCCCCTTCATGTACATCGTCTCACGGTGCCTATACCATAAAGGAACTTTTTGCGCATCCAATTAATCCTTTTGTACTAATAAAATCTTGATTAAAAATGGAATTTCTTTGAGAAATATACCTCTTGCTCCACTTAAAACTTCAATCTTTTGTGATTGAAACTAGTCCAACCCTGGATGGCCAAGTAATGATATATAAATCTAGAGTGGTTTCAAACTAGTAGTCTATCGCTCTTGTCCATGGTTTTTCAAGATCTCAAAGTATGTTTAATTTCTCCCGAGTCCACTCGAATGGTTTCCTCAAATATAAACATGACCAATCTGTTATTTTTGTGTGTGTTAAAATGCAAGGCCACAATAAGTGTGGAAATTGAGACCAAAATTCTTCTTTGTATTCTCCAAGTACTTGGTTTCAGTTCCTTTAAATGATATTTTAAGTCTTTTTACTTTTCCCTTAACAAATATATCAACTGATTTTCCTACCAATCTTCAATCTCTATTAATGTTGGCTTCCAATACTGGGTGGTGAAATTTTTCCAAACATTTGCTTAACAAAATGAACTTGAGCTCAGACATCAAATGTTGACCTTAAGCCTCAATGACTACGCGAGGGTTAAGAAGTTCACCCTTTTGTTAAGTATGTGTAAGGGAAAAGTAAAACATATTTAAACAAATGAACAGAAAGAATGTAATATCTTGGATTATGCACTTTTCATCAACCATTTGTCTTTATTCAAATATCAAAATAGATTACATTAGCCTCATACACTAATACTATCTCTAACCTCTATATCTCATATATCACACACTTCGCTCCTAAGGCACGCATATTTCACTCATATGGAACCCTACATTCTTTCAATTAAGTACAATAAATATTTATTCTTAGAAAATAGGTTTGTGATACGTTAACGGGTGTCATTATCTCTTTCGCACCATTGGAGGTCCTCTTTACTAAGTTGAACTAGTCTATGACCCAACATGGAAAAACAATGAAGAGATTTGGAAGGCACTAAGTGTTGATGACTTTACAAACTTCATGTAATGGATAAAAGGCCATGACAAGAATATCTTAATTTCCTTTGCAAAGAATTGGAAAGAAAGGGTTGTCACTTACAAAGGTAAGGAATATACCATCACTAAAACTCTTATAGATTTTGTTACTAGTCCTTGCATGGATGGTATCAAATTTTATAGAAACAAATTTGATAAAGGGGCTGAGGAAAATAAATTTATTGAAGGATATGAAACCCTTAATTTTGTTAAAGTTGGGCTAGTTTTCTCTTCAATCCCTACCCCTTATGATGAAGTTGCCCACATGGTGGTGCACTATGTAACTCTTGAGGTCCACTTTAAAACCCTTCCCCTGCATCATCTTGTCCTTCTAAACCATTTTCACAGGATCCCTAAAGTGAGCATACCTTACTATATCTTGTTGTCCCTTGAGAAATCCATTCAAGAAGTTCATTCCCACCAATGTGGCCTCCCTCTTCATCAGGGTGTTATTCTCCTGTTACACCAATATTGCTACACCATTTCAGCTAATGTCCCCACCCACTCCATTCCTCCTAATGAGCCCCCTCTCTGCAAAAAAAAGGTGAATACTAAGTATATCGGACCCCCTTCTCCTCCTTCGACCAAGCGTGTCCTCTGCACCAAAGAACAAAGGGAAAAAACTAGCTATTGTTGAGAGCCTGTTGTCCATTGGCCAAACCTCTCATGACACCAGTACCCAATTTGGTCTCAAGGCTCGGGTTATGAAACATGAAGAAAGGATCAAGAACCTAAGAAAATATGTGGCTCATTTACTCAAAGAAGACCCTAAGGGAAAGAAAGCTCTGGATAGTAATCCCATGCTTGAGGCCAAAATAGAAGAAATTTCTAAGAAGAAAGTTTCTCAGAAGATTCTATTAGGCATGTTGTTAAAAACCAAATTGATCACTTATCCATGCACAAGGCCTTCCTGGATTTCATTAAAATTCAAGTTAAATAGGTTTACAATCTCAACAATATTCCTTCGGGATATGGAAGGGTGGAAAGAGAAGAAATATGTTATCTCCACCATCAATATGGATGACCCCTCACAAATCATTCCCTCAATATTTTTAATGCTATGGAGGAGGTCAAAAAGTGTTTCAACAAGGTGCTCAAGTGATGGTTTTTTTGGTTTCTACTATGTGCTTTTTGTTGGGTTTTTGTGGTTGTGAGGCTACAATGATGTTGTTATTTTTCTTTGACTTGGCGGGTTGTCCCCTTCTTCTATTTTTATCTCCATACTCGACTTCTAGGCCTTTTTTCTCTAGGGTGTGGTCCCCACTTGTCAAAAACCACTAATGTAACTATGTTTATCTGGTTGTTGAACCTTCTTTTGTATTTTGGGGTATTTTCCTCCGAAAACCATTTACTTATAATTAAAAAAATTCCAAAAGAAACTTCTTTTGGTCGTGACTATGTCGGCTTCCTCCACGCTTTGTTTCGAACTTGTTTGTTCGTAGCTTTGCCATGTGTCTAGTGGTTTTTCGTCTTCCGTGATTATCTTTAGTCTTTGGTGGATGTTTCTTTTTTACGGTTGTGTCCTTACTTCGCATGTTGATCCAAAACTTGATGAAGAATGTCAATGGTGGGAGACAAAGCGTCAAAGAAATTCTTCAAATCCCTTTGAGCGAAGCATGTTCATCAACATATCAAAGCTATCCATGATTCACATCAGCAGCTCATGGAGTTTCTCGAGATTTCTAATGCCTTCGTTGAGCATTGTCAGTTAGTCTTCCAATCTCAAAAGGCTATGAATGAGAAATCTTCCACCTTACAACAATGTATCGAGGTGGTGTCGGTCAAGATTTCTCCTCACGATCGGGACTTTTGATATGCCCCTCTTTCTTTGGATGAGCTCTATGTCACCCTGTTGTGCCTTTTAGATGATAAATCTCTAGGTCTAGATGGCTTTCCATGTGAATTTTACAAAGCAACTTGGTCTTTTGTTACCCCGATCTACTTCGTGTCTACAATGAAGCTCTCCAATCCAATTCTCTTGGGAGTTTCATCAATCAAGGAAACATCAAATTCATTCCTAAGGTTGGAAATCTAGAGTAGATAATTAGTTGGAGGCCTTGGCTCTTTGTATTGTTGATCTGTTACCTAAAATTGTTCACCCTAAACAAACTAGTTTTGTCAAAGGCCGGTACATTCTGGATAATCTTATAATGGTTTGGGAAGGAATGGAATGGGCTCGAATTTCTCTACAATGACCATTGTTTCTCAAAATTGACTTTGAAAAGGCCTATGATCACATCAAATGGAAATTTATTTTGGCTATGCTCAAAGCCTTAGGTTTTAGCGAACTCTTCACATCGGTGGTCCAAACTCTATTTTCTAATATGTCTTCTTTCCTAACCATCAATGGTCATAAGTCTGATGTGATTGGCCTCTTTCATTCTATCATATAAGGGTTCCCTCTTACGCCTGCCTTGTTTGTTTTAGTTGTTGATACCTTAGGATATCTTATTGCTCGCCAAGCCGATCAAGGTCGCATTCAGGAGATTTTCCTTCTGGATGATATGATGTAACTTATTAATGGCCATTTTTTTATGATTCATTTCTAACCCTAGCAGAGTATGAATAGAATGTGGCTACAATGTTTGATTTCCTAGATATTTTCTTCCTTGCTTCAAGATCCAACATTCATATGGCTAAGACATTGAGCTATAAATAGAGTTTTTGCCTATGCCGATCAAGTTGAAATTTTACCCCTAGAAATGGATTGGAAGACGTGAACAGTTTAAGTGCTTAGGCATTTCTTTAACATTTGATAGTAACGCCACCTTGCTATGGCAGTATGTGATTGATAGAGTTGAACATAAAGTTTCTCGATGGTCTTCTAAACCCCCTCTCTTGCTAGTAAATTCCAAGTGTGTACCAAGATTCTCACCGCCACCCATGTGTATTATTTTGTGTGTTGGTGCCCTTCTCATGCTTCATTCGATAAGATTTCCAAGCTGCTTCGGGACTACCTTTGGTGTAAAATTTCTTGTTCAGCTGGCTTTCATTGGGTGGCTTGGGATGTCTGTTGTCTCCCCGTGATCAAGGTGGCATGGGAATTATTGATGTGTATAAGAAAAGTGTGGCTTCATGTCTTAAATGGGTCATGTGATGTCTCTTAGGAAATCAATCTGGAAAATCCTGCTTCGACATTGTATTTCTTCTAGTGCTCCATACAAAAAAAAAAAATCTTGGAACAATGTCAATTTGTGCGCCTTGATTATCACAAGGGTCCCGATCAATATTTTTGGCACCCTCATGGTCAAAAGAATATGGAAAGCGTTTAAATTTGTGAAACCCTTGATGTGTCGATTTGTGACGAATTTTGTACTAGGCTCTCATTCAATTCTAAGAATATTTGGTGGTCTCCCATCATCACTAATGATATTCTTCCACTATGGAAACTCTGAGAATCAAAGCTCTCTGACTCTCTCGTAAAGGAATTCACACCATTATGAATTTGGTCTCCCATAGAGACTAAGTGTCATAGCCCAAAATCAAGACGAAATTTAATCTTTCTAATTCGGACCTCCCATCTATCTCGTAAACTTCAAGATTTGATGACAAACGTTATGCTCCAAGAGCTTAGGCTTAAACCTCGAATGCCTGGTGGCTTAGACCGGAGATGGAATCAATAAATTTCCTTCCTCTACTACAATGATGGCACCATTTACCATTTTTGATCTCTATCTCACCTTTAATTTCCAAACTCAATGCCCATTCGGTCCTACACTCTGTTCATTTTACCTTCTCGAGAATTTCACATGTTTGGAATTCTTTTCTAGACCCCAAAGTTAATCATTTTTTGTGGTGTCTTATTTATCAGAGCCTTCTTGTCGGTGAAAGATTAAGTCACATTGGCATCCCCAATCCTAAATTCCCTTTCTATTCCAAACCAAAATCTTTTAAGCATTTATTTTGGTCTTTCCCCGTGCAAGGCCACCATGTCTTGGATTCATTCCTTGTTGCCACCCTTTCACCCCATATTCTTTCATTAGTGGTTAGCTTTGTTTGGGGATTTCATCTTGTGGCCTTGTTATATTGATACTTTGTGGCATTTTTAGATCTTGCATTTTATTTCATATTTGGAAAGCATGAAATTATATGTTATTCCAGAATGATCATTTTGTTTTCTTGTTTTCCACTAATGATAAAGTGGTTATATTTTCTACTGTGTGCATACAAATTCAAGCTCAAGAAGAGAAATTTTCCTTGGAGTTTTCTCATTTGCAGGAGTTACTTGCACACTAGGGGAGTGCATCATGCACAATGATTTGGGTCCCTCCGGACCCTTTGCCTCCACCACCTCGAAGATCTCTACCTCAAAATCCGCCTCCTCCGGGACCGCGTCACAGGATCCACTCTTACATCCACCGCTCCGCTGCCTCTCCTGGTCATCCTTCAACTCCTTCCTCTTCTAGTCCCAGCAGGATCCATCCTCCGAGGGGGAATGGTGCTACTAGCTCTCTAAAGTGGTCCTCTCCTCCGCCTAGCGTTCACCCTAGCCGGCTCTCCACCCCTTGGGTGGGAGATAATTATTCCTTTGTAGATGTAGATGCCTGACCAAGATGGTTGGGAGGTGGAACCTCCTTCGGCCGAGTCATCTAGTGGAGTGTACATCCCTTCATGAGAAGATCCTCCCCCTCCTTCTAGACTGGCGGCTTGTGCCTAGTGCTCTCTTTTCTTATGTAATTCTCGTGCTTTTTGTTTTCCTTTTGGGCATTTTCTGTTGCCTACATGGCGTTTTTGTGGGATCGTGAGTTTTCTGTCGCCTCCTATGCAACTCTCTTATATTTTTGGTAATATAATGGACAGTTTCAATAGTAAAATACACAAGACTCTCAATAAAAAATAATAATGCCTGAATAAACAAGATACGTGGGTGCCTAATAGACGACAAGTTTCTCTCGTAAATGATGGTAAATGAAACCTCTTTGTTAGCGACACATATGAGAAAGACATTTCTAATGACACATCCTATTTAAAATGCTCTTTCTTGTATGATTACTTGAAGTCAAGAATGATGGAATGTGGTTCTAGGCATTTGTTGAGCTTGATGATGATCGAATTAAAAATGATCTCTCCTCCAAACCAGATGTCACAATGCCTTCAATAATTCTTCACACAAAAGTATAATATGCATTTTCTAATTCAAGAAAAATATGTTGTGTTGTAATCAACACTCGGATCACTTACGGATTGCGGTGTCTAACAACTTGAAATAATTGATATGATTAGTGTGTACATGCTTTTCTAATTGTTCAACCTTTTCCAAAATTGAAAGAAATGTGGTTCGATCTACAATTTTGATTTGATCTTACATGTGATCTAGTTAATTAGACATTTTGTTAATAACACCTCTTCATCGGGTGATGAATGTGGATCTTAGTAAGTGCAACACGTAAGACTTGGAATGACCGAACTTCTAGAACCAAAATGTAGTTCGTTGATATTTCCCGCCACTATAGGGAGCCATAATTACAAAACCAATAGAATACAAGTTTGAACATCCAAACTCCATATCTAATAAACTATTACCATGCTTTTATTTTTTACCGCAAATCTTCCTTGATATCTACACTAATGGATCAAAACAAATTATTGAAACCATTATTCAAGGCAATAAAAAAGAACAATTTTCCCCTCCAAAACATTTATTTTCCATTACAATATGCAAGATTAGAATTGTTGTGATAGACCTGCTCTCATACTGAATGTAGAGTTTGGTTCAAATCCACACAATAAAACTTTGTTGTTTTATTCCAAACAAATGAATACATATATATAGGACAAATATATCCTAAGAATAAAATGTCCTAAAATATCTCCCATAACAACTCACTCCAAACTAAACAAGTTGTTCCAACCATGCAAACAACCTTATTCTAACAAATGTATTCGCACTTACAATTACATGTGAATACTAACAATAATAATGTGGAACACGGTTGGCATCATTTCAACACAATGCCATATCAAGTAAATTTCTATCCCTCCCATTTTGGGAAGCTCCATTCTCGAAAATCATGTTTTATCTCATTCATGGCTTGTTGGTGAGAAAATTTGTCAGGTGGACAAATTAGGTGTCTCCACCAACGTTCACGGGGCTACGCCCCTCTACATTGAATGGTACAACTCCCATTATTGAAATTAAACTAATCATAATCCTATCTAAATGTTGTGGGTGGAAAAATGGTCGGGATCACATAGGGACACTCCACTAAATCTATGGAAAAATTCTTGTACGTGGGTACAAGGGAGGAAATTACAGGATAAATGTAAAGAAGGGGAAATTGTGCAAGGAAGATTACTGTCGTGAGTAGATTGCAGAGATCACACCCAGTAACCATAGTAGTTCAACCTTCAATATAGAGGAAAACACAATGAAGCTAGTGGGACCAATGAATTAAGACACAGAGTTTTTAAATTCATCTATCGAGGACACCAAGTTCCTCTCCAATTCCATATAGGATCAACTATGCTTGCAAAGTGCATGAAAGAGAAAAATAGAAGAAAAACAAGAAGTGTAGCTTTTATTCCATGTGTAGTGATGAATACAAAGCTTCAACCAAGTTATCATTAATGGACCAAGTTATCATTAATGGGTGTCGTTATTCCCTTCATTTAATCAACTCTTTGTTGATGTCATATTCAAACCAAAGGTGTGTCTAAAGCTATATGTAATAAGAAAATCCTAGTGATCTAGTAATTATCTATAGGTATTTGTTATTTTATTTTCTGAGGTTTTTTACGGTGTTCTTAGGATTCCATAGCCAAAGCCTTATTATCTCTATGCTGAAATAAACACTCATTGGTGGAATAAATTGTTGGAAATAAACACACATACAGAAGTAAATAGATTGCTAGAAATAAACACACAATGCAGAAGTAAACACACTTTTCTTGGAAATAAACACACGGTTGAAAATGTTGTGAAAATCTTGCAAGGAAATGAAAATCTAGTCTATAACACCTACAGGGACAAGTATACAATAGAGTTCAACTTAAAGAATCAAAAGCATTTACAAAATTAACATATCTACACTATTTTCTTTAGAAATATAAATACCAATAAAACGAGGATCCTGGTTCTTAGAGGAGTGGGCCCTTGCTCCACCTTGAATCAGGATTTGACAAAGTAATATTCTCTCAAAACAAAGTGGCTATTTTATTGCTGAAATATTTTGTCTTACAAAAACGTATTGTATCTTTCTATATCTATATATTTATCTCTATATTTGTATGTATATGTCTTCTATTCTAAATCTATCTCTACAGTAAATATAATATATATATATATATATATATATATATTTCATTCAAAGATGCATTTATAGCCATATTTGTTCTATTGATTCAGATGGAACCGAATTATACCCAAAATAGATGTTGAATTTGGAACCTTGTTGGACGTACAATTGTCTGATAAGTTATCCTGGATCTTCAAGTATGAAGAATCAAATCTTCTGATCTGCTCCTGATTGAAAGTCTCATTGATTTCTCTATCGTTGGATGTCATCAAAATAAATAGATTCCCATTGGTTCTGGAACTTTGGAGAAGTTCCGGAACTAAAGGGAATTGTTCTAGATCTAATCATGAAATTTCGGAGCTAAATACGGGGTTCGGAACCAAGTGTTGGAGTTCGGGAACTAAGTCCGAAAGTTCTGAACTAAGTTATAGATCTCATAAACTATGTATACATGGAACTAAGTCGGAAGTTAAGGAACTAAGCCGTATGAAGCCAATGCTTCCAAAAACATGTCGATTTCTTCATACTTCATTCTCTTGACTGATTGTGACTTTTATTACAAAACCAAATTTCCACACATTTTGTTAGGAATTACAGAGTTTTTAGACGTTAGAACTAAATTCAATAAAATATAGACAATTACATCCTAACTACATTAGATCAAATGAAAGTCACAAAATGCATCAAGCTTGGTAAAAAGGAGAGTAAAATAAGATCATTTATTACGCATTAATGAGACATATTTTGGCATTATCATCTCCTCGTACTTACTTTTTGTAAGTCCCCTTACAAACTTTACTCTTTAAATCTTGGGTTGTGTATTTTGCATTCCAATTGGCTACTCAAAGTCAAATGGCTGAAATTGAATATCCCGATGTTTTAGTTCGTAATTACTATACCCCGATCCTGCTTCTACTTTCCTCGTCATTCCTCAAATGTAGTGGGTAGGATCTGAGGCTCTCTTTTTTGATTTAGTAATTGATAGGTATTTATTATTTTATTTTCCCGGGCCCCCTACGTGTTTCCTTAGGGAAGAATCCTATGGCCAAAGCCTTATTATTTTATTTATCTACGGGGGTTTGCATTGTCTTTAGGAAATAAACACTCATTGCTACAAAACTTTCTAAAATAAACACACATATATAAGTAAATAGATTGCTGGAAATAAACACACGATATAGAAGTAAACACACTTTCTTGGAAATAAACACATGGTTGAAAATGTTGTGAAAAATCTTGCAAGGAAATAAAAATCTAGTCTATAACACCTGCAAGGACAAGTATACAACAGAGTTCAACTTAAAGAATCAAAAGCATTTATAGAATTAATAGATCTACACTATTTTCTTTAGAAATATAAATACCAATAAAATGAGGATCCTTGGTTCTTGGAGGAGTGGGCCCTTGCTCCACCTTGAATCAAGGATTTGACAAAGTAATATTCTCTCAAAACAAAGTGGCTATTTTATTGCTGAAATGTTTTGTCTTACAAAAACTTATTGTATCTTTCTATATATATCTATATATATGTCTCTATGTATATATATGTATATATATATTAAATCTATCTATAGGTATTTATATATATATTTCATTCAAAGATGCATTTATGGCCATAGTTTTCTACCGATTCAAATGGAACCGAATAGTGCCCAAAATAGATGTTGAATTTGGAACCTTGTTGGACGTACAACTGTCTGATAAGTTATCCCTGGATCTTGAGTATGAAGAATCAGAAATCTTCTGATCTTCTCCTGATTGAAAGGCTCATTGATTTCTTTATCATTGGATGTCATCAAAATAAATAGATTCCCATTGGTTCCGAACTTTGGAGAAGTTTTAGAACTAAAGGGGACTGTTCTAGATCTAACCATGAAAGTTTCTAGAGCTAAACGTAGGAGTTCCGAACTAAGTACTGAGAGTTTCTAGAACTAAGTCTGAAAGTTCGAACTAAGTGATAGAGCTCATAAAATGTGTGATGGAGTTCCGAACTAAGTCTGGAAGTTCTAAGCCGTATTGAAGCCAATGCTCCTAAAAACATGTTGATCGCTTCATACTTTGTTCTTGACTGATTGTGACTGTTTTATTACAAAAACTAAATTTCCACACACTTTGTTAGGAATTATAGAGTTTTTAGATGTTAGAACTAAATTCAACAAAATATGGACAATTACATCCTAACTTATATTAGATCAAACAAAAGTCACAAAATGTAGTCAAACTTGATAAAAAGGAGAGTAAAATAAGATCATTTATTGCACATTAACGAGACATATTTTGGCCTTATCATCTCCCCTGTATACTTACTTGTTTGTAAGTCCCCTTACAAAATTTACTCTTCAAATCTTGGGTTGTGGATTCTGCATTCCAATTGACTGCTCAGGTCAAATGGCTGAAACTGAATATCCTAGTGTTTTAGTTCAGAAGTACTATACCCTGATCCTACTTCTACTTTCCTCTGCCATTCCTCAAATTGAGTGGGATCTTGAGGCTCTCTATTTTTCCATGGAGACATGGGGGTGAGAAGGAGAGGAGGCCTTGTTCTCATTCCCATCCATATGCCCCTACATTTTTTCATTGACCTGAGGGATTAGTGTACACAAGGCTTTAGCTCTTTCTAGGCTCCATATTAAGTTTGTGGGAGATATCACTTCTCTTCTTCTCAATGAAACTATGAGAAACTCCCATCTTTTCAAACATCCATCATAAATCTCTTCAAAATTTTTCCTCCTCATAAGAGGTGAAGGCATCAATACTTTTTGTAAATTGGCCAAATAATGTGCCTTGAACCGACTATCAAAGGCATGGGATCTAAAATGTATAAAAAGGCAGATGGTTTACCATAGTGAGCCCTCATGCAGAGACAGATGAACTAGCTTTTAATAGATGCTCATAATCCCTCTCTTTCCATGTAATCTGATTTTGAAAATAAAACAAATGCATTTAGTTGGCTTTCCCCTACATACAAATTGATCATGAAGCTGTGTTCTTTTCCAACATAAGATTGCAGAGATAGAATTCATAGAGAGATTTTTTTTCTCTGCACTAGTGAGGAATAGGTTGTCATGAACTTAGATTCATCTTTTATTTCATGTGGAAGGCCACATGCAATTCTTGACAGCTTTACTAGTGAATAAATTGTTCTTCAAAAAGACATTGTATGTAGGAGAAGGTCTCCGCATGTGAGTAACTTTTCACTCATTATGCAAACCATTTGTATTTTTACAAGACATTTAAATTTGTCTTCTTCCTCTTTGTAGAATTTTTCTTCCCATTTCTTCCTTTCTTTCTTCTCTTCTTCCATCTTGTTTCTCAGGTCCTCATTTGATGTTTTAAATTCATTAAGTTCCCTATAGGTATCATCCCACAACTACTTGAGTGGCTAGTAAGTCAGTTCATTCATTTAGTCTATGCAGATATTGTTGACATAGCACTTGGTCTTCTAGAAAATTGACATTCTTCTTCTTTTTCCATCATCTATTGTTTGACCATTGTCAATTCTTCAGTCCTATTTGTGAGCTGATTTGTTAGTTGCTCAATGAGCATTTCCCTCTGTTCTAATTTGAGTTTGAGGAATTTTAATTCCTCATCCTTCTCTCTGATGATGAGTTCTGCTCTGGACAAAAATAGATCATGTCTTACTTGTTGTTTCTCCTCTTTTTCTGAAATCTCCTTGGGGAATGAGCATTCCTCTTCCACCAAAGGGATTTCCCTTTCCATTTCCAAGATGCCAATTCCTCTTCTTCATGTGATCAGTGTTGTTGATTCACCCAACTCTTGAAAATCATGTTCTTCAAATCTTTCATCTTCTTTCTCCATCTCAGTTTGGCTTGGTCAGGAGGAGTCATGGCCATGCTACCCAAAATATCACTTCTTTTTCCAACCCATCCTGTTCTTCCATCTCCTCTGGAATTTCCCTAGACCTCTTATGAACTCTTCTTCTTTGAGGAGCTTCAAAATGTCTAGAAATGGGTTTCCTCCTAGAGCTTCTCTTATAACTTTCACTTCATGCTCTAGCTTAGGTGAACTATCACTGTCAGAGACATATATTAGTTCTCCTAGTACTATTGCAGAGGAAGGAGTTTCTTTTAAAGGCACAGTAGGTTCTTGCTTTAATCCTTCTTCTAGATCTCCTTATTTTTGGTACATTACCCCCACCTATTTCCTTCTTTTCCTCTTGCAGGGCATCAATCTCCAAATTACTTGTAGGAGAAAAAGGGGTTGGTATTCCCTTCTTGATAATATCAAGGTTTTTCTTAAACTTGTTAAGAAACTTTTCCCATATTTCTTCTCCATTTTTCTTTGAAAGAAAATGGTGTTGGCATACCAAATGGATTAACCCATGATGTTTGATTGTTCCAACTCCCCAAGAATACCTCTGAGCCATTGTTCTGGATGGATTCAAAAAGGAATCCTGGAAGATTTACTATATATTCTAGTTTTGAATTCCCATACCTAAGATATATTAACATCTTAAGGACTTCTCTTCCCATAGTTCCAAATTGACCATCGCAAGTTAAATACTTAACTACCCAAAATGCTACCCTATCAAAGGGTTTGGGAAAGCTGGCCTTTTGACCCCCTTGATGATTTTCTTGGTGTTATAGATATATTGGGGCTCAGATTCCCCCTCTTGTATCAAGGTTTCCACCAGATCTTTAAGGGTTCCCTTGACAAGATTTGGGACATGCACAATTGGTATTCCAACACATTACTCATTGTATTAACAATAAAAGGAATTACAATGCTTTTAACTTTAGTTCTGGATTCTTCTAAATTTACAATAAATTCCCTTACCAATTTGTCATTGTACCTCGAGAACTTTTTCAGGAACTCCAACCACCCTGCTCGTCCAAAAATGGCTGCCACTTCTTCATCTACAAGAAGTTGGGTATCATCCTCTGGATCTGACTTCTTTTTAATCCCCATGGCAAAGAGGATGATTCAAATTCTTCTTTCTTCAAATTTAGAATTAGTTGTAGAACTACTGGATTTAGTTGTGGAACTATTGTGTTTAGTTGCAGAAATGTTGTGTTTATCTGTGGAATTGATGGGTTTAGCTGTGGAATTCAAATACAATTTTGCTTCTTCTTTGAAATTCTTTCTAACTGCTTCTCAACTTCATTTATTCCACCCAAATGATAGCTAATTACAAATATGCCGCCACTTTCTTATTCCATCAACATCACCCTCATGATTACTTGCTTTTAATCATAATGTGCAATAAATGACTCATCATACCGAATTTTTAAATCAAGTCTAATCACACATGTGAACTTTTAATTTAACCTTTAATAAGTTCAAGACATAATTACCATCCTTTGTTGATGTAATCCCTCCACCTTGATGACTCATCATTCCTAAAAGTGAAAAAGGAAAAATGGTTAGAAAAGACAGATGGAATTCAAACAAATTCTTTTTATTTTGCATTAGCCATTTATTGAAGAGACCAACCGCCATTTGTTGTTTTTCAATTGATCTTTGAGAGATTTTTTTGGGGAAGAGAACGCCATTTTACTTGGTTTTCATTCCTTCCCTTTTTTTTTTTTTTTTTTTTTTTTTTTTTTGGGGAAGAGAATGCCATTTTCTGGTTTTCATTCTCTTCCCTTTATTTTGGATCCATGCATCTGATTATTTGATCATTTTGGAAGAACTGGGTTCTTCCATATGATCAAATTCTTTTTTCTTCTTCAATCTGCTTCAAGAATTCATCCCTAGTAGGAGGCTTCCTATAAATTTTTAGCCTATGTCCATTGACCAAAAGTGTCCTTCTACTGCCATCAATGGGAAGTAGTTGAATAGAGCCATTGTCAAATATTTTCTCAATCTGATAGGGTCCTAACCATTTGGTTCTCAACTTGCCCTTGAATTTGGTACTTGGAATCAAACAAGTAATGCCCAATCTCCTACCTTGAATTTATTTTTCTTGATATGTGTGTCATGCCACTACTTCCTTTGATCTTGGATTATCTTTTCTGTTGAAGTGCTTCCATTCTCAACTCATCCAATTCATTGAGTTGAAGAATTCTTTCCTTTTGTGTTACATCCAACTCAATACCCACTTTAGTTGTTGTCCTCAATGTTTGTAGTTCAAATTCAATAGGTAACAAGGGATTTTTCCCATAGACTAACTCATATGGTGAAAACCTTGTTGTAGTCTTCCAAGTTGTATTATAAGCCCAGAAAGCCTCAGGTAGTCTCTTTACCCAATCTCTTCTACCTTGCTTCAACTATTTTGGTAAGGATGTTTTCCAATTCTCTGTTTGTTACTTCTGCTTGTCCATTTGATTGTGGGTGATAGGGAGATGACTTCCTATGATTGATTTGATAGTACATTGTGAAGGCCTGGATCATATTAGACATGAATTGTGGCCCCTGATCTGAAACTATACTCCTTGGTGCACCAAATTTCATCATAATTTTTGCCAAAGGAAATCAACAACTGCTTCTTCAGTGGCATTTGTTAAAGCCTACACCTCTGCCCACTTTGTCACATAATTAGTACACACAAGAATGTGTTCCTTTCCTTGTGAAGGAGGACTAAAGGGACCAAAAAATCCAACCCCCACCTTTCAAATGGTTCAATCACTACTTGAGGTTGCAGAGGCATTTCATTGGTAAAGGTTGGTTATCCCATCCTTTGACAAGGATCACACCGCTTGATATATCTCTTCACATATTTATACAGAGATGGCCAATAATAGTCCAGTGCCAAGTATCTTGTGAGTTGTTCTTTTTACTAAAAAGTGTCCTCCACTTGGTTCATCATGACATGCCCTGAGTATGTCAAAGATTTCATCTTCTCTCACACACCTACGTAAAACCAAATCAGGACCACATTTAAATAACATTCCATTTAACCATTTAAATTGTGCACTGGTTTTGATCAACTTCTTCATTTGTTTCTTAGTGAAAGAAGGAGGAAACTTCCTTGTTGCAAGATAATTTTCCATATCAGCAAACCATGGTGTATCAGCTGAAATAGAAAACAATTGTTCATCTGGAAAGTTTTCCTTAACTGGATCTTTCTCCCCTAGTAGTGGTCAATCTTGACAAGAAATCAGCTACCACATTAGATTTTCCTAGATTATCTACTATGGTAATATCAAATTCTTGTAAAAGTAATAACCATCTAATTATCCTACCTCCAACCACTGGTTTGTTCATTAAGTATCTAATTGTTGAGTGATTTGTATGTACAAATATTTTGTACCCTGTAATATAATGTCTAAATTTATTAATTGCATAGATCACAACAAGAAATTATTTTTCAAGTGGTAGTGTAATTTCTTTTAGTGGGAGTAAGATTTTTACTAAGGTAGTAAATAGCATACATTTTCCCTTCTTCATCTTTTGTCCCAAAACTGCACCAATTGAGTTATTTGAGGCATCTTTTTGGATGTGAAAAGGTTTCTCCCAATTAGGTCCTCTCAATATTGGGGCAAGTGATTAATTTTTCTTTAATTTCCTCAAAAGCATGTTGACACTTTTCATCCCAACAAAATTCACAATCCTTGGTAAGTAAACTAAACATGGGGCAAAATTTTACTAAAATCCTTGATAAAACACCTATAGTATCCAACATGCCCTAAAAATGACTTGATATCTGTGGGGGTTTGAGGAACAAGTAAGTCTGAAATAATCTTGATTTTGTCTTGGTCAACTGAATTCCTCTTTTTGAAATGTGGTGTCCTAATACAATCCCCTCATCAACCATCATTAAACATTTCTCATGACTAAGAGACAAATGGTGTTGCTCACATCTTGTTAGTACTCTATCCAAATTCTTCAAAGCATCATCAAATGTGTCTCCATGCACAGTAAATTCATCCATGTATACCTCTACACAATCATTCGTTAGGTCTGCAAAAATTGCTAATACAACTCTTTGGAAGGTTGTTGGAGCATTACATAGTCCAAATGGCAATACCCTATAGGAAAAGGTACCCCATGGACAAGTAAAGGTAGTTTTTTCCTGATCCTCAAGCAAATCTGATTTGATTATATCCACTAAAGCCATCAGGAAGGAAAAGTATTGTTTACCTGCAAGGTTGTCCAAAACTTGATCTATGAATGGTAAGGGAAAATAATCTCTCAGTGTGGCTTTGTTCAGCTCCCTATAATCAACAAAAATTCTCCATTTTCCATTCTTTTTAGGCACAATTACAAGAGGAGACACCCACTGACTATCTGAGATAGGGTAGATAAAACCTACTTGTAATAGTTTTTCAATTTCTTGCTTGACTATGTCCCTTAAGGCTGGATTAATCCTTCTCTGAGGTTGCCTAACTGGTTTAATGTTTTTAGTATAGATGTGATGGGTGAAAATACTTGGATGGATTCCTTTCATGTCTTTATAGTCCCAAGAAAAATCTCTAGTATGATCTTTCAGAACATCAAACAATTTAGCTTCTTCATCATTCTTCACCAACTATTAATGTTCAAAATTTTACCCAGGTTGAATCTCAACATGTTTGGTTCCAATGTGTGATGAACTGATTTGTTGAAAGGGTTCCATTAAGGTGTTTAGTGGACATGGATGTGGTAATAACATATGATATGTAGCAATATCTCCAAAATTCCCTTGAGAAAGAATACTGGACAAAGGACAGTAGGAAGAGTTATGATACTTATCTTGTTGTCGGTCAAACTCCTCGTCACTATGTTTTCCAGAAATTCCTCACCATTTCTTGATATCTTTGAAACTGAAGCTACTAATTCCATAGCTATTTTTTCTCCTCCCCAAGAGAAATCTCATTCCTCCAGAGTGAAATTATTTGCATTTGCATGGGATTGTTGTTGTTGTGGTTCCGAGAGATAAGTGAAGGTTCCAGAACTAAATGTGATGATGGTTCCGAACTAAATTTGATGGTTCCAAAACTAAGTCCATAGGTTCCGAGAACTATCCCGATTGTTCCAAGGACAATTGGTGTTCATTCAATGGTTGATTAATCATATCTTCCATCTCCCATACGTGATCCTGCAACGTTATCATAGCCAAAGAAGACATATTTTGTTTATTAGTGTCAGGATCATCAACCCATAATTGTTCTTGATTATCAATAAAAGGTCATGCAGAGGGATATAAGGAAATTTTCTTAGAATTCTTACCATTTGAGATAGTCATATCACCTGATCTGCAATCAATTAAGGAAACAATTGTAGCTAACCATGGTCTACCCAAAATAATGGGATAACCAAGTGTTTTACCTTTTGGCTGCAATATAAGGAAGTCCATTGGATATTCCCATGACTCCACCATAACTACCACATCTTCAATAACTCCTTGGTTTTTCTACAAATGGTCTATCCATCTGCAATATGGTGTTAGTAGGTTGTATACCTATTAATGGTAATGTTTTCAAAGTGTCCATTGTCATCACATTTATAGTTGCTCCCAAATCAACCAAAACATTATGTATATATTTATTCCCTATAGAGACAAAAATAATAACAGGCTACTAGGATCTCCATATTTGGGAAGTAAGATTTTTCCTGCTAATAAATCAACAAGTTTCCCATCTACCTTAATAGTCCTGGGGTACTTGCTTCTTCCTTCCAGGTCTTCTTAAACATAGCATTTTGATTAACTTGTTCAACTCTAGAATGTCCTTGATTGCTTGTAACAATGGTATTTCAATATTTAATTTCCTCAACTCCTACACCAACTCAGATTCCTTGGTCCCTATAACTTCTTTAAATCTCTCTGGAAATGGAGTTTCAGTAGAGTTTCTATCTGGCTCCTTATCTTTTTCTTTTTCATCTTTCTTGGGAACAACCGCACTAGGGGTTTTAGTTTCTTTTGTCATTTCAAGTAATTATAACAGGTGGACTACTAATTATTTTTCTAGATCTAGTTTGAATATCTTTACAATCCATGGCATTTAGATCAACTAGTTTTTCTTTTTTTTCCCCATAGATAGGAGTTGTTTGTTTGTTTTTGGGATTAACAATTGGTTGTGTTGGTATTTGTGTTTGAACCACATTTTTGGTTTGTGAATTTTGTGCTGGGGAACCCATTATGGCTTGTTGATTCTGATTGGGATATGTCCTTCCTTGAGCATAATTATTAGGGCTCCACCTAGGTTGTGACCAAGCATTTGGGTTACCTTGACAGACCATGGTTGTTGGTGTCCTTGGGCATACCAAGATTGTCCTGACCAATCCTGAGGATTCCATGTTGGTTGAGGGACCCAAGGTGGTTGTCCCCAACTTTTGTGGTAATGTCTATTGAGCTACCCATGGCATCATCCAGGGTTAGGAAATGACTTGGCATGAACTACCCCTAGCTAGGTTGTCTCTAGAAAATTTTACTTCTTCTGATGTGGATGGAGTGTTGGTTTGTTTAAGCTTGATTTTTAATAAATGGAAGAAGAGAAAAAGCATTACTCTCATGGTCCCTAGATTCACAGATAAGACACATTTCTATTTTATCTAGAGGACAATCTCTTATTGCATGCTTCTTCTGCATCTAGGACAATACATAGCTAATGGTTTAGTTTTAGCATTTTCTTTAGCTTGCAATCCATCCATGGTGGAGGTTAATTGAACTAGAATGTCTGTTTTAAAGTTTTCTAGTTCATCCATCAGTTTGTTCATATCTGGATTCAGACTTTTAACTATTTTTCCTTTCCTAGGTCCACCCCTTGTTCTTGAATAGCTTCTACAAATGTCTTTAATATCATTCATTCTTAATTGATCAATGTTTCCACCTCCTATTAAATTAAGGGCTTCCCTAGATTCATCATCCAGACCTTTAAGAAAAATGGTTTTTCTTAACTCTTCTTGTAGTACAAATCCACATCTTTTACTTACAAAGAGGAATCTGTCAAATAATCTTCCATATTCTCATCCTCCTCTTGATTTGATTTTGAAAAATTTCCTTCCTTGTTTCTCCTCTACAGTAGTCTTGATACTTGTCTAGAAGGGAAGTTTCCATTTGTGCCCAAGTGGTAATAGAATTAGATGTTAATCCCATAAACCACCTCATTGTTGCATCCTTCAAGGTAGATGGAAACAACTTGAGCTTCGATTATCTATTTTGTAATCATAAGTCTGACACAGTACTTTAAATTCAAACAAAAATTGGTCAGGATCTTCAGATGACATTCCTCTAAATGTGGGTAAATGTGCAGGTGAAATATTCTTCATAGGTGTATCATCATCATCCAACTGAATTGGATAAGTAAAGGTCCTATCAGGTTCTCTTTCAGCTTCTTGTGCCATTTCTGTAGTACCTTCTAGATTTTCTCCCAATCAATGTGGTATGTGATCTGCTTTGGGGAAGGTGAGAAGTCAGGAGTAGGAGGTTGACTACTCAATTGTTGAATCAAAACTTGCTCTAAATGGTCTTGGGATATAATCCTTTTTCTAAAGGTTCCACTTCCTTCTAGTGACTGATCCAAGAATTCCAAAGGTGGCAATTCTACTTCTTGTCTAACAGGGACAATGGTGCTTCTAATTCTTGGTCAACTTCCTTATTTGAATCGAGAAGATGTTGATGATTCTTGTTTAGATATTTTTGGGAGAAATCTACCCTTGAGTCTCTTGGTCTACTCATAAATTTTATGATGACGTAGGGAAGATTCTTCAATTACTAGATGTATGATTTTTGCTCTTGTTGACACCTAATTAGACAATTCTAACTAGTGGGTCCCCAAAAATGGTGCCAAAAATGATGGGTGTCGTTATTCCCTTCATTTAATCAACTCTTTGTTGATGTCATATTCAAACCAGGGGTGTGTCTAAAGCTATATGCAACAAGAAAATCCTAGTGATCTAGTAATTTTCTGTAGGTATTTGTTATTTTATTTTCTAGGGGTTTTTTGTAGTGTCCTTAGGATTCCATGGCCAAAGCCTTATTATCTCTATGCTATAAAGAAACTTGCTGAAATAAACACTCATTGCTGGAATAAATTGCTAGAAATAAACACACATACAAAAGTAAATAGATTGTTGGAAATAAACACACAATGTAGAAGTAAACACACTTTTCTTGGAAATAAACACATGGTTGAAAATGTTGTGAAAATCTTGCAAGGAAATAAAAATCTAGTCTATAACACCTGCAGGGACAAGTATACAACAAAGTTCAACTTAAAGAATCAAAAGCATTTACAGAATTAACATATCTACACTATTTTCTTTAGAAATATAAATACCAATAAAATGAGGATCCTGGTTCTTGGAGGAGTGGGCCCTTGCTCCACCTTGAATCAGGATTTGACAAAGTAATATTCTCTCAAAATGAAGTGGCTATTTTATTGCTGAAATGTTATGTCTTACAAAAACGTATTATATCTTTTATATCTCTATATCTCTATCTCTATGTATTGTGTATGTATATATCTTCTATTATAAATCTATCTACAGGTATTTATATATATATTTCATTCAAAGATGCATTTATAGCCATAGTTGTTCTACCGATTCAGATGGAACCAAATTAGTGCCCAAAATAGATGTTGAATTTGGAACCTTGTTGGACGTACAACTATGTATGATAAGTTATCCCTGGATCTTTGAGTATGAAGAATCAGAAATCTTCTGATCTGCTCCTGATTGAAAGGCTCATTGATTTCTTTATCATTGGATGTCATCAAAATAAATAGATTCCCATTGGTTCGAAACTTTGGAGAAGTTCCGAACTAAAGGGGAGTGTTCTAGATCTAACCGTGAAAGTTTTTTCGTAGGAGAACTAGAGTGTTGGAGTTCCAGAACTAAGTCTGAAAGTTTTTGGAACTAAGTGATAAAGCTCATAAACTATGTGATGGAGTTCTAGAACTAAGTCTGGAAGTTTCAAAACTCCCAAAAAAGATTTCTTCATATTGAAGCCAATGCTCCCTTTTTATTAAAACATGTTGATTTCTTCATAGTTTTTCATTCTAAATTCAACAAAAGACTGATTTATTGACTTACATTTTATTACAAAAACTCAAATTTCCACACACTTTGTTAGGAATTATTGTGCATTAACGAGATTTTTTTAACGTTAGAACTAAATTCAAAAAAAGATGGAAAATTACTCCATATTCACTCGTGACCTATTCGTGACCTTTCGTTTTCCATGAATTAAGTATTTCTCTTATAATTTTGAGAAAATACTTTTACAAATTTAAATTAGGTCACTTAAGTGAAATGGACAAAATACAATAATGACGCATAATGAAGAATTAGAATGGAGAGTGAAAGAGAGGAAGAATGAAGGTAAAACACCCCTCGTGATGAAATTCTTTGAATGCCTTGATGAAGTCATGAACATTGAGTGAAGATTTCTACCATTGGTGATCTTCTACATTGATGAAGATTAATCCCTTGAATAACTTTGAATCATTTTCCTAATCTAGTGATGACTGTAAAATCATGGACCATAGAAACATTATTCGAGGTTTTCCACTGCAAGCTAGAGATGAACATATTACTCATTACAAGCTCTAGTGCAAGGAGAAGTCAAGTTTGCAGTTTACCATCATTTATGTATTGGTAGGTTCACTTTGGCAGACAACACCAAGATCCCATGGTGCAAATTACCTTTCTCCTTCACTGCACAATACTTCCAAGCCGGGGTCAACCACTTTAAGGAGGAAAAAAGGTGAGGTTCAATCTTAGCATAGTGAACCGGGATTACCGTGAGTCTGTAAAGGACTCGATTTACGGAAGAAGCACACCTATGTGGAGAAGTATGTCTCCCATGACATGCATATGGTGAAGCCAGTGACCTTGCCTATTGCTTTGGGAGGACCACAACGAGGGTATATCTATGAATAAGGCCAAAATATGAGAAGGGTGCCTATGTGGAAAATGATGTTTCAATCCCAGAAGACCCTACCACAAGAAAGAAAGTCGTGTCGAGGAAGAGGGAGAGAGAGGAGGAATGAGAGAAGAAGGCACCGAGTGTACAAACAACACAATCTTTAGGTGCGTAGGAGTCAAGCGTGAAGCCAAACACATATGCATAAAGGAATAAGTCCCCTGTTAAGGAAAAATAAAAGACACCTGAGGAAGAGGTGCCAGAGAAAGAAGAGCCCCCGCAAAAGAAGATTCACGAGGAAGGAGTCACCTGTTGAAGAAGATGAGAAGGAATAATCTCGTATACTAGAGTCGTCAATTAGGAAGAAGCGACAGGTAGCGGAGGAAGTGGACTCAAAAGAAATAGAGAGACCGAATGCCTACAGAGGTGAGAAGGATGATGATGAGCATGAAGAGGCTCAGACCATCCTGTGTACAATGTACATGACTCGAGAGGAGGAAGGAGATGCTCATGGAAAGGGGGAAGTGAGGAGGTAAACACTAAGGATCAAAGGACCCCAAGCCTCACTAAGGAGCAAATAGAGGAGGCCACGGAAAGGGAAGTAGCAAACATAATAAAGGAATTGGTGGAGCGGGAGGTAGAGTGCATCGCCGAAGAAGTGCTCAAGGAAATAGAGAAAAAACGTCAAGGAGTATGGGAGCATGGATGGATATCCCAACTTAGCGATCAACTTTCCAAAGGAAATATGCATAGGAGAGAAGAGTGTGATAGCGGCATAGGAGCAAGGAATGGGTTACATCAATGATCCAAGTAAGGTACTACACACGTGCTTCCAAAGTACCGTGTCTACATACAAAATCCTTACAAGGTCTTCATTCAAAGAATAAGGTGCTTACCCACATACGAGGAAGATTCTATCTTGGGATTTTGAGTCCCATGTTGATGAGCCCGAGTTTGAGGTCAGTAAATGGGTGCATATGAAGATACTAGAGACCAAGGGAGTGAACCCCCTGATAAACACTCAACAGTTATCTAATGAGCAAGTCTACAACACACTCAACAAGGTGTCTCTGTAGAGGTTGAGGCAAGACTCTTTGGGAGGAATGACAGAGTAAGGGTTTTGGAGGAATAAGCGGAGAAGTAGAATGAAGAAATCATTGAGAAGAGCAACGATCTAAAGCAGGAAGAGTTGATTAGCACACAACTAAGGTGCGAACTAAGGGAGAAGAAGGAAAAGGTACATGAGGTGTATAAGAAGATAGAGATGATTACAAACACGATCATCTTTAAACTCCTAGACTCGACCTCGCTTGAGCATAAATACAAGTCAACTTGTAATGCTTGGAAGACTTAACCCACATCCTTACCATGGAGAGGCGGCCACTCACATTGGAATAAACAGAAGAGGCATTGGCACTCTATAAGGAGGAAGAGAAGAGAAGATCGGGAGACAATTGCTTAGTATTCCAAGCTCCTTGCCACTGTGAAGACCGCCGCAGGAATGGCTGATGTCGTATATGATAACTGCACTAACAGAGACAAGGTAGAAAGTATACTAGTTGCTACACATGAGGCAGATCTGAAAGAATTCCAAGAAAAGAACAAAGGAAATAGGGTAGAGCAGGATAAAATCCTAGCTGAAGTTGAGAAGAAAATGGAAGCAATCGAAACCTTGCAAGGTTCAGTTAAAAATCAGCTTAAGGAGTTGTACCCCCAGGTCACTCGTAGAATGGATGCGTTGGATGACCTTAGTAAGTAGCTAGAAGGAATTGTAGATACACTAAATGCTAAGGGAGATGAATTGATCTTTGAAGAGGTGAGCGCTCTAGTGGGTGACCTACTCCAGGCATAGGGTGAAGTGGATGCTTGGGAGAAGATTGAGGCAACAATAAGGAAGGATTTCCCACTCCTCTTGCTGCAATAGCATATTTTTTCCATTCTTCCATTCTTAATTCCTCCATTCCTCCATTATTTCATTCTTCATTCAAATTATCCGAGTCCCACCATTCTTTATTCTCTGCGAAGCAGATGTTTCTGAGGACGGAGAACACACTTAGTATGGGGTGATGTTAGGCCTTAAAATATTGGCTAAGTACAAAGGGTGTGTGCACACATGGGACCTATAAGAAGAAGGGCGTGTGGGGAGAAGTGCACATGACAAAGAGGTTTAAGAAGGGTTTTGGAGAAATTAAAATGTGTGCGGAAGGAAGAACATCAAGTTCAAAGGACTTAGCCATATTCGGCATTCTAGAGGCACTTGAGGAAAAACGTGACCCGACTAGGTGTCTTTGAGTGGATAAGGTGCCAGCCTGGAACCTTGGAGGTCAAGAAAATAATATTCCACGCATGGAATATTCTTAAAAGACATCATTACAGAAGGTGGAGGGTTCACAAGGAGATAAGCATGCACCATTGGAGGACCACATTGACACTTGGCATGCGATCTGTTCAAAAGAGAAGGCATGGTGGTGGATGATGAACCTATAAAGAGAGATGCTCGGAAGCAAAGAAAGACATCGAGTGATAGACGAGAGCAGAATAGAGGATGCATAGAAAGTAAGATGCTGAGTAGCCAAATGTTGCAGTAGTGCTAGGATTTAGAGCACTTAGTGCTAAGGGTTCTGAAGGATGTAATAAGCCTTTGTATGGCATTAGAGTCTGTAATAAGGGATGAACTAGGAAGGCATAGTTAGAATATCATACCAGGGAGATCTGTAAGAGATGAGTCCTAGTCTTTTGATATGTATGGTTTGTGATGACCTTTTTATTGTAATGTGGCTACCAAAATCACTCTAAATGAATATATATCTAAGGGTTTGTTTTGTATATCATGTTTAAGGGTGTAAACCCTCTTGTTAAATGGCTATCATAGTTCAGATATGTTGTAGCATGCTTAGTACTTTGTCTCTATAATGCATTTAAGACACGGATATGTTAGATGTTTCTTCTTCCTTATCTAAACTAAGTAAATGTATTCTCATTCTGCAAATTATCCTCCATCAATGGCAAGACCTTCCCACAATGCTCATATAAAGGAGGGGCTCGGCACCCACACATGCCTCGAGTGAGTGCCCAGCACCCACTAGGTGATAGGCCGACGCACATGGGATTAGAAATGTTTATTAAGTGTACATGAAAAATGGCTACAAAGAACAACTATGAAAAAGGTAGCAAGCTACCTCTTCACTTCTCGTGGTTCTAGTGAAATTGCACGAAATCTGGAGGGAATGATTGTTGAAAATCTAGTTTCGCGTAAACTATTTTTCATGCCATGAAGTCCCTATTTTTTAGGGATATGGAAGGATGTGTTTTTTCTCAGTATTCTGCCCCCACCGATGAAAATATCATTTTTCCACTTGTTCAGATGAAGGAATTACTCCAAATGCAGAGCGTGGAACCCTGGAAAAAAACCTAGAGTTTTGAGACCTATTTTGTTGCAATTTGACATCTGCGGTGCACTTACTAAAAATAGCATGCCGAAGTACCATGACCCCTTCTTATAGTCATAGGCCTCCATAGTTTTCTTTATGGTCTCCTTGTCCTCCAAATCATCATCAAATAAATCTCCCTCGTAGGTAAGACTAGTAAATTTGGAGATCAATTGGGAAGTTATCCTCATTCTTCTCCCCGCGAAGTAGAAATGGTCTTCATGTACGCATGACATCAGCCATTGGTACAACCGCTCGGGTTTACCAAAATAGGGAAATTCATATAGTTGCAATAATCCGGCCTTCTCCATTTTCACCTTGACTTCATCATCATAGATGGGCATTCCGTTAGGTGTCCTCTTGTCTGTAGGTATAACCATTTCTAACGCCATCTCTTTCTTTGTGGTGCTTGTTCGATGGTTGTAGTCACTTACAACCATTTTTATTATGTGAGACACCCACTCTTTTCCCAAAGTAATACACCATCTAGGTATTGCATTTTTACATACCATTCCTCATTGAAGCTAGTGGAAACAACTTGTTTTCCTTTGCCCTTGCCCTTCTTTGGTGAAACGGTGGTTACTTTCCTTGGTGCCATCTCTCCTATCAGGTTATTAAAAATCCTTTCTTCCTTCTGATCCTTGGCTCTACTCAACTCTACGGCTTTACCCTTACATGAAAATCCTTTCAATCTTGTGCCCTAGCTCTAGAACCCTAACCTAGAAAAACCCTTCCTTCCACAAGATGGTGTATTCACTTACGGGTTTCTAAAATTCCAACAACCCTCTCCTTTCACACCCATGTACTATTTTCCACACTAGTTCGCTTCTCAAACTAGTTATGCACTCAGATCTTCACAACCTCCTTTCACACAATTTTTCTCAAGGATGCCCTAGTTCACAAGAGTTCTTCAATATCACAAATGCAAGGTAATAACAATGTATCCCAACCTTCTACTTATAGATTTTTCTTCTTTTCCCGTAATAAATGCAATGCCACCTACCATCATACCTTTGCAATAAAGGTAGATTTTTCTGCTAAAGCCAACCTTAAGTGCTTTTACCCCTCGCCCAACCCTACGCGAAAAACCCTTACATCCTTCTAACATTCAAAATCTTTACTTGACCAAAGGTCCTCACGCGTGCACATACAGCATCAAAGCCACTTCTTGTATCCTTACCCTAGTTTTTCCCTCACCATGTTGTTCATGTGCTTCTCATCCTTGTACGTGGTCTTTGTAAAGCTCTCCTGACACCAAACTCCTTATGTCCACCTTTTCCATGCGCGCTCTTCCAAACTTCGTGATTTTGATTCTTCAATATGGGCCATCAAAACATAGCTTCCACTACCAGCTTCTATTATTTTCGCACTACTCCACCCCACACTAAAATGGATGTGCGGTCCTCTACACATAGAAAACTTTTGAAAATAATAAGTGGCTACAATGCACAACATGCACACAAAAAAAAGAAAGGGAACAAATAACGAGAAGGAAAACACACAGAAAGGAAAATGCATTAAAGGAAACCCTAGGTTAAATGGAAATATTGCCTTATTTATGATTACACGAAGTCTTATTTATAGTAGGGGCGCATGCACGCGCCCTTTAGTAGTTAGCCAATATTTTGAGGCCCAAAATTATTCATGTGACAAGGTAGAAATTTGATGAAAAATCAATCCTCGATATCCCTAAAAATTAGGGATTTCATGGTATGAAAAACTAGTTCACGTGAAACTAGATTTTTAAACGATAATTCCCTCCAATTTTCGAGCGATTTCGCCATTTTGAACCTTGAGAAGTGAAGAGGTAGATCGTTGTCTTTTTCAAAGTTGTTCTTCATGTGACAAGGAAAAATCTAATAAAAACTCAATCCTCCATATCCCTAAAAATATGGACTTCATGGCGCAAAAACTAGTTCACGTGAAACTAGATTTTTCAATGATCATTCCCTCCAATTTTCGCATGATTTCGCCCTTTGGAACCCCGAGTAGTGAAGAGGTAACTCACGATTTTTTCCACTACTCGTGTCATGGCAGTGATTAATGGAGCTTGAAATTTTCAATTCTATTTTTGTCTCCGTTCACGATGAAATGAACTCCATTGAGATACGTTTTTGCTTCTTGTCTCACTTTGGTGAAATTTCTCTCGATTCGGTTATCGATTTGACGAGAATTTGAACTTTGTTCTTCGTGGAGCCGGAAGTGAAATGTATTCATTGTGAGAATTCCTTTCTTCAAATGGGAGGTTTAAAGGTGAGTTTTTAATGTCCTTTTCTTCGTTTCGTGCACTGGCTTGCAAGACATGTTTAAATCTTCGTCTCATGGCGATGGATATTTACGAAGAAATTTTTCACTCTTCTCTTTCATTCTTCATTCCTCTAGCTCTTTCAATCAATCTCTTCTTTGAAACCTATGAATATTCATGGAGTGGAAGGTTTGGTTGCCATGGCAGAGCTGGTTTGGAGCAACAATGGTGGATTGAGGTGTTCTTTGCAACTTTTCTTCTAGGCTGTGAGAAGCAACAAGAAAGCAAGAAACAGTTAAAAAAATTCAAATTTTGAGTTTGAGTTGGGCACATTTTCATGTCCCTAACATCCCTCACCTCAAAGGGACATGAGGGACATCAATTTTCATAGCACGCCTCAGCTTGACACATGGCAGAGATCCGACGGCAGGGGATTAAAGCCAAAAAGTAGCTTTAAAGCACTAAGGGGTTGGAAGTTGGTCACATGGGTGACCAGAAGTCTCCTTAGGGACTGGGAACATTTTTCCAACCTTGATGTCCCTGACCTTGACGGACGTGAGGGACACAAAATCACACTAGGCTCCTGGAACTATTACATGTCCTTCCAAAATTTGACTTACTCCGAACTCGCTCCAAGAGGGCAACTTGAAACGGTGATAAATTGAGCTCCCGATGGACTGTTTTGATGAAATTTTATATGATATTGATTGGAAATGGCCTTTTGAATCCAATGGTGGGGTCTAAGGTCTTTATTTCTCCATTTGATTCTTGAAAATGCGTATTTTTGATTTAGTACTCCACATTTACATGAGAAACATTGCTTATAGACCCATTGCACCAAAGTGTTGTGATAAAACTAATTTCATCATCTTGTAGGGCTTGGAATTTCATTTCCGATGATGTTTCATTTTTCTCCTAACTCCATCCGAAGCTCCCAGAATCACCTTCGGAAGCTCAGTAGTTGTTTTGGCTTGTGCACTACCTAGGCCTGTGAACCCTGATTTTAGTGAAACTATCCCAACTTCTTTGGATCCTTCCTGAATCTTCCTAAATAAATTCCATGATGTTCCTATGCCTTTAATTCACCTCCACATCTAGTTTATATTTTTTTTCCACTCCATGGTGTTGCACAGTCCTAAGAAGGCCAGTGATAGCCCTTCCCATAGCCGCCCGAAGTTTGCATTTTTCAATGAACTCCTAAAATCACCTAGGGGGAATGATTGGAATTTCCTAAATCACCTAGGGGGATGATCTAACATCAATTAGGAGGTCACTTAGACTAACTGGGTAGACCTAGGGTGCCTTGAAAGGGTAAAAATGAAAAAAAAAAAAAAAAAATATACAGGGGTATAGTGGTCATGCTTGGAAATTGTCAATTTCCTTGTTACACATTTACATGACAACATGGCTAAAATGATCTTCTTAGGAGGCAATATGTACGCACCCAAAAATTACGTAGTGCAACATTGAAATGTGATATCTCCTATGATGAAAAAAATCTTCCAAGATGAAAATGATATCCACATCCCTCCCTCTCTCCTTTACATCCATCCTTTGACTCAAATAAACCCCTCTGCTTTGTCCCTAAACTTCAATTTTACTGCAAGACTTCTTTTTGGATTTTGCCATTATTTTTAGTGGTGGTTGCTAAACCGCCACTTTCCAAAGGGCGGTGGTTACACAACCACCCCTTTCCACAGAGCGGCGGTTACACAGCTACCCCTCCGGCAACAACGGCGATCCTGTCATCGTCTAGGACGAAATTAAAACATGTATTTTGGAACGCGTGTTTTGATTTTGGGCATGATTTTATCCCTTGTTTCTCAATCAAATTGTCTATTTTTAGGCTTGTTAGATTTGTATTGAATTCCTCTTCTTCATTTACTAAATTTAGAGTGTTGAATACATCTCATTTGATTGATTTGTCATTTCTTGATTGACACTTGTAGTTGACATCTTCTCTCCGTTAGTTTATAAAAGTCACATTTTTACCCATCGATGGGTTGGGCATTTTATATTCTTTAGTAAAGTGTTACACTTTGCTGAAATTTGGAGAGGGATCACACAGATAAACTAGTACATTTACTTTGTTCTTCCTTGTTGCTCACATTCTGTCATTTCCTTAAACAAAGTCAGCCACAACTAGCTTTCTTGATTTCTTTGTTACTAGTCACTATTCTTGCATCCTTGGATCAATTGGATTTCATCATTGGAAGAGGATCTAAAGTGAGACAAAAAGTGCATCTCACCTCTAAGAAGCTACCATAGTACAATAAGAATAGTAACTAGGTTGGGGTTGTACTTAAATTATTTAAATCTTTGCATAGTTGTTATTTATTGTTATTAGAAGAAATTACATATTTAGATTATTAGAAGAAGAAGATTCCATCACTTCTCGTATACATTATTTATTTTAGTATTACTTTCAAAATATTTCTTACATAAATCTTCCCTTGATAACTTCTTCCCAACTTATCCCTATGGATCTTCTCGGGAAATTAGTTAGAGGAAGAAGTGAATAAATCCTTGTATTTATTTTATTATTCATTTCTTTTTATTAGTTTAGAATTGCTTTTTCAGGAAAGTTCATACGGTAAAGAGGAAAAATCTTACGAGAAGCTTTTTCCTATCCAAGAAATTTGAGCGAAGCTTTTTAGAGGAATATTTATTTTATCATATTAATAACCTTCAAATACTTTCTCTTAGAAAATCTGTTATCAGACAACCGTGCAACAAAGGAATAGTTGCATTCGGTTATTCCATGTTTTAGTTTTATTTCATTAAAAGCGGTAGTATTTATTTTAATTCATTTCTTTGTGTCTATAGAATTTATGTTATTTTATTAATCTTGAAAAATGCAAAATCAATAGTTTTTTAATTAGCTTCTTTTAATTTCATTTTTTAAAATCTTGTCACGATACAAACAAATAGAATAGATAATTACATTTGTTTTATTTAATTAAAAGATTAAACTTGTTTCTCTTTCATTTAAATTATATTTCTTTCCATTATTTATTTAAAACTAGAATTTAGTATAGTTTAGGAGCTTAAATCAAAACAACAAACCTAGCCCATTAAGAATTGGTGTTACACGTTCATAGCCTTTGATTCTCCTTGGACCAACTTATTTTTTAGGAGATTCACACTACTCGTTCATAGTCTCGATTATCATTTAACTACATTTCCAATCCAATATTCTAGATTTCGGTTGTCTCGGCATGACCTCGGGAAGTCGAGTATGCAGGAATCTTGTGTCATTTTTCATGTGTAAAAATTTTGGGAAATTAGGCCTCCAAAACTACACCCAAGCTTCTTGGAATGTCGATGTCATAAATCTCAACATGAAAATTGACTAAGGAGTGGTTTTTCGATTCCAGGAGCAAGACATGGAATTCGGAGGTCCAACATTATATCATTTTGACTCCAAAGAACCCACTAAATCCATTCCCACCATTTTCAAGACCTGGTTCAACTTAAAATTTGTTTTTTCAATCAACTTTCCACTTTTTCCCATGTGTGTGCGCTAGTAAGCGAAGTTACCACCAAAATCCATAATGAGTGTGAACAAATCCAACACATGTACCATGAAGAGGGTCCAATGTACTCCATTGTTTCCCATTCGTTAGGCTCATAACTCTTCCCGGCGTATTTGAAATCCTTGAGCAAGCTCCATCTTATAGAAAGACTTTTGTGTTGCATTGATGGACAAGTTTCTATATTTTTACACTCCCAAAATTCTATTTTGATTATTGCACCATGATTTATGCGTTGTCATATTTATATTCCTAGGATATGATCTCCCAACACTTCACGAGGCTCCTAAAACCCTTCGAACAAAGTAACTAGTTCCTTTGAAAAATGTTTTTCCGAGTGCCTTGCCCAAAAAGATCTGGTTTTCCTTAACTTGTTCATGACCTCAATTATCTCCACATAATCTTCCTAAATTACCTTGGATCACCTCATTTCTCCCCACACATATTTTGGATGGTTTGAATGTTCTTTGTAAGCTCACGAGGATGCCCTCCTATGATAGAAGACCAAAAATGGCCTTTTTGAAACCTCGAGAGCACCTTTGTTCTTTCATAGATCTCAGTAACTTCAACAATCAAGTTAGGTAAACTTATTTCCACATGAAACACACTTGAAATCATGTTAACACATTCCTCTTGACCACAATGAGGGTGACATATTTGAAATGTTGGTCAAAGTGACCGGAAAGGGAATTTTAAGTGTGGGTTTGGTTGTCATGACCAAATTTTGAAATTTTGGATGTTAGAAATTTTACATGACAACACGTTTCTTTTTTGGAATTTGAGCCATAGCATTTGATCCAAAGACACGAAAGTGATCAACATCAAGTTTTTTTCCATACCAAGCCTCAAAGGGTGTCATACCTTTTATTGCTTTGTGTGGAATGTGGTTCTAAATGTAACAAGCACAATTCATGGCTTTGGCCCAATACTATAGAGGAAGGGATTTATAATGAACCATGCAAGTGGTCATCTCCTTAAGTGTTATGTTATTTCTTTCTGCAAATCCATTTTGCGAAGGGTTGTAAGCAACTCTACAATGCAAAGAAGCGAAATCATCGAACCTATTACTCACATACTCGCCTCCATTGTCAGTTCTAAGAACCTTGATAGACCTTTCACTTGTTTCTCAACAAGAGCCTTGAAGTCTCAAAAGTGATCAAAAACTTCATATTTGTTTGAGAAAGTAAACCCATGTATAACGTGAAAAGTCATCAATGAAGGTAAGTATATAAAGAGCTCTAGTGAACGAAAGAGACGGAAAGGGGCCAAAATTTCACTATGAACAAGATCCAAGGGATAAGAAGCTCTTTAGACTTTTCCCTTGCCAAAAATTTCTTCGGGGTGCTTCCCAAGGGCATAACCCTCATAAAGACCCTTAGAAAATTGACTCAAGGTAACTCGTTGACCATCTCATGTTGGATCAATTGTTTAAGGTAATGATAGTTTAAATGGCTAAACGCTTATGCCGCTTACTAACATCACCATCAAGTAAGTAATGCGGTGGGCAAAGAATCAGAAGTAAAGTGGGAAAATGTGTACAACCGAGATTGGTGATACGCCTTTCCCTTAGCCATGTAGTCTCACTATGAAGCTCTCTAATGATCACCGAGTTAGGATTAAATTCCACTCACATTCCTTCACCAATATGAGTGATTTGGTAAAATAATAGGAGATTGGTAGAGAGATTGGGAACACTTAAAACATTGTTAAAGGTCCCACCATCTACTTCTACCGATCCACTACCAAAACCGACATGAAGTGTCATCACCCAAAGTGATTTGGGACATACCACACAATTCAATGTCAGAAAACTCAACATGTGAAGAACCCATGTGGTGCAAGGCATTGGAATATATGACCCACATCAATGATGGAGCAAAACTTGCTACAAATGCCTTGCCTTTCTTCTTCTTAGATTTGGATTCCTTTGTTTTGGAAGACTCGAGTTTTGGAGAATTTTGCTTGATAGACTCAAGAACACCTATATTATTTTTCTCAAGTAAATGAGTTAGGTGGTCAAAAAAATTCTCATGCATTGATGCTCTTCATATCTTGACTTCTTGCAATAGGAACACTTACACTTTTCCTTCTTTGGTTTTGCCTCAGAAGTAGAAGTGTTTGTGTTAGGTTTGGTTTGGGTGGTCTTAGCTTCTTTCTTAGGTTGGTCTTTTTTCTTTTTTCTTCTCATGTTTCTTCTCCTTTCCTTTACCATTACTTGCAACTAGGGCATGTGACTTGGACTTGATTGCTCCCATTTGAATCAATTTTCCTGTTCTCAAATGAGTTGGGATGAAAAATTGTCAAATGAGGGCATCTTCCAAGCAATCCCTAAAGCTTCTTTCATGGTGTGAAAGGTAGAAACGAAGACAAAGTATTCAGGTCAAACTTAGAGAGAATGGATAAGATCAGTTGGGCATCCTTCTTGTCAACTCCACATTCTTTCAACAATAATCTAGTGTGAACAAATTTTGAGAAGAAGGCATGTAGGTTATCAAAGTTACTAAGAGTTAATCCTAGTAGTTCATTCTCTAACTCATGGGCTCTCATGTCATCTTGTTTTCTAAACATATCATCAAGAGTTTTCTAGGCTCCATCAAGTGTTGTGGAAGACTCAATGTGAAAGAGCGGGTCGGGAGAAACGAACATACAAAGAAGATCTTGTTAGGTTGTGGAGCATATTTTCATGTGTGAAAGTGTTGAAGACTGTACACTAAAAGTACTGTACACTTTCCACGATTGTCAGCCGAGGTTTGGGGGCGCAAACTCCGAGAAAAATAAAATGGCCTAAAAAAATGTGCCCGATATTTTGGGAAACGTGTTCTTCTCATATGGGCGGGATTTTGACCCATAGGTTTATGGGTCGGTTTTGGCCCATGGTTTTGGTACCCACATGTATTGTAAAATTGCTTAAGAAGTTGTCTATTTATGTGGTTTTGTGCATATGGTAGGGTTGATGTAACATTGCAAATATATGTGAATTCAAGTGTGAATTCTGTAGAGTTTGTTGAGCATAGCTCCAAACAAATCAGGTATTGTATTGAGAGAAGAGGTGGCTTGTAATAAAATTTAAGCAAATGATTATTGGTGGACGTAGCCCAAATTGGGTGAACCACGTTAAATATTGTCTCTTTGTGTTGTGTTCTTTTTATTTTGCACTTTTATTTCAAATTTGTAATAATTTATGCATATCAATTTTCTATTGTTGTCATTTTGTAAGGGATCGTTCCGCGTATTTTATCCCTTATTTCCTAACAATTGGTATCAAAGTCTGGTTTGGTTTGTTTAAGTGTTGAATCGCAGGGAAAATTTAGCTTGAGTGGGAGCTATGGCAGATGATGGAAAATTAAGGGTTGATAAATTCAATGGGTAGAATTTCAATCTTTGGAAGATGCAGATGGAAGATTGCCTTTATCAAAAGGATCTTTATATTTCGTTGTCTAAGAAATTAAACAACCCTCGAATATGAAGGATGTGGAATGGGGTTTGTTGGATAGGAAGGCACATGGAATAATCTGGATGTCTTGCATCTTGATGAGTATTTAATGTTTCAAAGGAAAAGACTACAAAAGAACTCATGGAAGAATTAGGAAGTTGTATGAAAAACCCTCCGCCTCTAACAAGATATTTTAAATGAAAAAGTTGTTTAATATGAAGATGTCTAAGAATGGTTCACTATCATATCATTTAAATGATTTTAATATGGTTTTAAATATGCTAGCTTTGGTTACAATATAATTTGATTAAGAAGTTAAGGGTTTATTAAATCTTGTGTTCTTTACCTAAGAGTTGGAATAGCCTAGTAATGGCGGTAAGCAACTCGGTTCTAGCTAACATAAAGTTGAAGTTTGAGGATGTTATAGGGGTGATTTTAAGTGAAAAAATGTGAAGAAAAAGCTCGAGGAATTTTCTAGTTTAGGTAATGCTTTGATGTGGTGGAAACTAGAGGGAGACATAAGAATAGAGGAAGCCATGGAAAATCAAAAGATCGAGCAAGGTCAAAATCCAAAAGCAAGATAGTATGTTGACACTATAGTCTGGGCATGCAAAGAAGGGTTGTTGGGAGCTTCAAGACAAGAAGAAACAAAAAGAAGAAAACAAGGAGGAAATGTGGCAATGTGTAATGTATGTCAAGATACTTTGATTCTTTCTTTGCACAAAATTATTGAATCTTGGGTTTTAGATTTGGGGCTTCTTTCCATGCTACTCCATATATGCATTATTTTGTTGATTATATTCAAGGGATTTTGGGCATGTTTTTCTTGGTGATGATGAGCCTTGCAAAGCATAGTTGGAAAAGGTTTTGTTCAGGTTAAGATGTAGAATGAGAATACATGGCTATTGAAGGATGTCAAAAATGTGCCTACCTTAAGATGAAATATTATATTGACAGGCGGTTGAGAAGTGATGGTTGTCTTGTGATATTTACAAGCAGACTCTTGGAATGTTACCAAGGGTGATCTTATATTGGCAAGAGGTAAGAAGGTTGGAACCTTGTACTTAATCACCGATAGCACTAATGTTTGTAATCTTATGGCTTCAAAAGTAGATACAACATTGTGGCACTATAGGCTTGGTCATATGAGCCATAATGGCATGGAGATCATAAAGAATAATTTTCCCTAGATATATAGAAAAAAATTTGGAGTTTTGTGAGGACTGCATATATGGGAAACATAAGCGAGTAAGGTTTCTCAAGGTTGGACCTACAAAGAAAGAGAGTAAGTTCAAGCTGATACATTATAATGTGTGGGGACCGGCTCAAGTATCATCTCTTGGGGGTTTAAGTTATTATGTTACTTTTATTGATGATGTAACAAGGAAAGTTTAGAGATATTGTATTAGAAATAAATTTGATTTATTTGACACTTTTGTTAAATGGAAAGCCTTGGTAGAGAATAAAATGGGTCTTAAGCTAAAATGTCTCAAGTCGGATAATGGAGGGAGTATTACAGAAATGAGTTTGACTATTATTGTTCTAAGAATGGAATCAGTAGATAAAATATGGTTCCAAGAACTCCGCAACATAATAGAGTGGAAAAAAATATGAACAAAACAATAATGGAACGTTTTAGGAGCATGAGGTTACATGCAGGACTGTCTCTTTCTTTTTGGGTAGAATCGGTGAGCACTGTTGTGTACTTGATAAACAGAGGACCCTCAAATGCCTTGAATGGAGACATACTGACGAGGCTTGGTATGGTAAGAAATTTGATTACTCATTTCTTAGAGTCTTTAGATGTGAAGTATTTTCTCATATTGACAAGGATGATAGGACCAAGCTAGAGGCTAAATTAGAAAAATGAACTTTCATTGGTTATGGTGGTGATGACTTTGGATATAAATGTTGGAGTATTAAGTACAAAAATCATTCGATCTAGGGATGTGGTCTTTAATGAGAAAGTTATGTATAAACAATAATTGTAGGAAAATATGGAAGAATCCAAAAAGAATGTGCAAGTGGTAGAGGATCTTCTTGGTTTGGGAAAGTGACACATGAATCGGGTTCAGAACTTACTCACCAGAATCCCAAACTCCTATATTAGGGAGGTCTTCTAGGGTAAGAAGAGAACCTGGACGTTTTTCTCCTTCTCTTTATTATTTATTACTCATTGATAGTAAAGAGCCAGAGAGCTTTGAAGAAGCAATGTAGGTAGATGTTAGGAAGAAGTAGGAGCAAGCCATAGATGAGGAGCATCAGGCTTTTATGGAGAACTAGACTTTGGATTTGGTGAAGCTACGAAGGAAAAAGAGCATTGCGAGAACAATTGGGTGTAAAGAGTTAAAGAAGGAGGCAAGAAAAAATATAAGGCTCGGTTGGTGGTCAAGGGGTTTGCACAGAAAAAAGGTATAGATTTTGTTGAGATTTTTTCTCCTGTAGTAAAAATGACTTGTATTATCTTGGAATAGTGGCAGTAGAAGACTTTCACTTAGAGCAGCTTGATGTAAACAATGCATTTCTCCATGGTTATTTGGAGGAGGATCTATATATGCAAAGCAATGAGATGGCTATGAGGTCAAAGGTAAAGAGGAGATGGGTGCAAACCGAAGAAGAGTGTGTATGACATGAAACAAGCTCTATGTCAATGGTATAAGAAATTTGATAGCTCCATGATGGAGCAATGTTATATTAAATGTCATTACGACCATTGTGTGTATATAAAGAAATTTGAAGATGAAAATTATATTATGTGTTTGTATGTGGATAACATATTGGTTGCGAGTAAAAACATGCAGGAAATAAAAGTAATCAAGATGCAACTAAGTGACTCCTTTGTTATGAAGGATTTGGGGTAGCCAAACAAATTCTTGGTATGAGAATATTTCGGGATAGGAAGGAACAGAAGCTAACTTTATCTCAATAAGAGTACATTAAGAAGGTCTTTGAGAGGTTTAATATGCAGGATGTTAAATCGGTTGGGACTCCTTTGGCATGCCATTTCAAGTTATCAAAGAAGATGTGTCCCAAGACATAGCGGGAGAGAAACCATATGTCTAAGGTACCTTACTCATCAGTGGTTGACAGTTTTATGTATGTCATGGTGTGCACTAGGCCTAATATTACACATGCGGTGGGAGAAGTGAGTAGATTTATGAGTGATCTAAGTAAAGATCACGAGCAGAAGTAAAATGGATCCTTTAATACTTAAGAGGGACCATGGGGACAGCTTTTGTGCTATATTGGATTGGACACCACTTTGCATGGCTATGTAGATACGAGATATGGCTGGAGATGTAGACAATAGGTGGAGCACAAGTTATATTTTCACTGTAGGTGGGACAACAAAGTGAGTTGGATTTCATGACTATAGAAGCTTGTGGCTTTTTCAACCATGGAGGTTGAGTATGTTGTTGCCACAGAGGCAAGCAAAGAGATGATTTGGTTACAACAATTACTTGAGGAGTTGGGGCATAAGTAAGAAGAAGGAAGTTGCATAGTGATAGTCAGAGTGTTATACACTTAACTAAGAACTCTACTTTCCACTCTAAGATGAAGCATATACGACTTATGTACCATTTCATCAAAACACCTTTGAAGGAAAAGAATTTGAAGTGGAGAAGATTCATACTATTCAAAATCTATGATGCCCACTAAAAACAACCCACTTGAGACCCAATAACAACCTAGGATTAGTTGGGAAAATTATGGAATAATTTTTTTGTTTAAAAGAGTCTTCAACCAGGTTACAAGACAAAGCAGTTGTCACAGACAAGGTTCTAGATCAATTCTAATCTACTAGAATATACTTTTCTTTTGTTAACATTTATTAGAGGTTACAAGGTCCAAAATCTAGGGTTAGAAGATTCAATTAGGTTAAGAGGGTAATTCCTCACCATACCCACTCTCTAACAGGATTTAAAGATTCAACTTGATTTTACCCAAAATTAACGCATTCAAAATTTCCCTAAATCATTCCCATTGGATAGGAAATTTCCTCACCTTTCCAGTGATATAAAGAAGTCCTCCTAACTCCTCATATTTTTCAAGTTATGGGCCAGCGGGCCTTGGGGTGAAAATTTTCCCCAAGAGCGGGCTGCGGGCCTAGGGGAGAAATTTTCCCCAAGGGCGGGTCGGCGGGCCGCGGGGAGGAAAATTTCCCCATGGGCGGGTTGGTGGGCCGCGGGAGGAAAATTTTACCATGGGCAAGGTGTCTACGAGCCGCGAGGAGAAAAATTGTTTAACACCCCGAAGGGCAAAAAGGGTAACATTCACCGCACCTTCGCAAAGACCTCGCGATGCCACGTGGCGGCTCGATTGGCTGCAGTCGGTGGTGGGGGCGGCGGGAAAAATTTGAAAAAAAAATTGAAACACAAAAAGGTAAAAAGGGACCTGCTCCTCCGTCGATGCCTCGCAATGCCACGTGACATCTCCTGATTGGTTGCGGACCGGCGGGGAAAATTTAGAAAATTTTCCCAATTTTTTTCAAGCGCTAAGATAAAGAGGAATCCGACCCTCCGCCGATGCCTCGTGGTGCCACATTGCAGCCCTACGATTAGGCTGGTAAGTTAAGAGGGAAAATTAGGAAAAATTTCGTAAAATTTTTCGAAAGTGCTAAGGGAAAAATTCGGGCCCAAAGGAAATTTTTCCCAAAAACATTTTTTTGACGCCAAGTGAAGAAAAACTTCAGAAGGCCATAACTTTTGATAGAGAGCTTGGTTTTGGTCAACCAAGGAATTTCTAGAAAGCTCTTCACGTCCTATTTGCATAGGTTTCATTAAATTCTAATTTTGATAAAATTTAAGGAGTCAATTTGGTGAAAACTTTCTACGAGGACTTTACAAAGTGCGGCTGGTAATTTTAACTTATAAAATTTTGTTCAAATTTTTCATTATTTCTCCTTCAACATGTCAAACAGACATGGAGGTTTCCATTAGGAAAGTGTTAGGATATATAGCAAGTGTAAAATTGTTGGTTTGATCTGCATTTCGAAATTACAAGTTTCTTTTTTTTTACAAGTAAAGCCTGCATATTTACCTTGGCTCGATTGGAAGATTTTCAAGACATTTCCTTAAGTGTTTTTAGTTTGGTTTGGGATCATTTTGTCCTCGTTAAGTCCAATTGATTATTTCATTTGCCTCTTATCTATTTGCAGGGTTATTTAAACATTTGATAAAGGAAGTTTACAAACTATACAATGAATTAAAAGAAGTGTATACATTTACAGAACAGAAATTAACTATCTCTTTTGCCATGAAATAAAACATTAATTTCATTCCATGTTGGTCATAAATAGTTTTCTTTCTTTCAATCAAATATTAAAACAAGAATGCAGTTTCTATTCTTTCCAAAATCATATATTATAAACAAGGCAGAATAATACATTTTCTCCTCACGTGTTTCACTTTTCCACTTTCCAAACAGGATTTCATAGTGCATGTTAAACACAGATTTCCAATGGAAATAATATCATATGAACAAGACAAACACTTCCATTAATTCAAATGAAACTCTTACAACTTCCTTTCCATTTGATTTCAAAATACAACATACAAAATATGTATCATTCTTTCACATTCTTTCCAAAAAATAGAATACAAAGTATAACTCTTTTACATTTTGAATTTCAACTTTCATTGTCAATACAAAGTATCTTTCCATTACAATTAATATACAGATCATCCACTTCAAAGTGGGAAAGGGATACAATAAGATTTCATTTCACAAGGACAGTCAAATGTCTTTTCTCGGCTCTCCGTAACAAACAACATACGTATTTCTCATTCTTCCAAATTGTGATCACAACAAGATTAGGGGAAAGACAATGCTCTCCACCAAACCAAGACATCTAATGAAGAGGAGAAGTCATCCTTCTTCATTAGCCCCGAGCCCTAACCACAATAAAATAAAATATGTGATCCAACTCATGGGCAACAAAGCTTCCACAAACACACAAGCAAAGCATTTTCACAACAAAACACGGTCCAAAATAGAATGTAGTTTACAACTACATTAAAGCATAACAAACATTTTGAGGCTTGATCAACAAGCCAAAGGAGAAAAAAACTATGGGGATGCTTCTTATGCCTCCCAAAAGAGGAAATGGGTATCACCACCTGAATTACAAATAGCCAAAATATAGTATATCAAAACCCTGACATTCCTTATGCCTCCCCAAGTACCCCTTATTCCTCACATTTCCTTATGCCTCCCTAACCTCTTATATCACCCCATAATGAGTAAAGAAATGCAAGTTATTTCTTTGTAAGGTGGAACCCAATCACAACTCCCTCCTCCCTTATACCTCCCTAAAACACACTTGTGTCTCCGACCAAATAAACCCCATAGACTTCTCCTACACCATTCCTAGGCCATCTATCCAATAGCCCACAAACATACCAAAACATTCACACATTAAAATTTTCATAAACAAAAAAAAGCATTTCAAGAGCCAAGCTCCTACCTCTCCATGATGGAGTTGTTCCAAGTTCCAAAACAATGAGCTTTATCCCAATGCAAGCAATCCAAAACAGCCAAGCACAAGCATGCAACAATCTTCCAAAAACTTCTTCAAAGCAAGAGCTCCAAAACAACAAAAGAATTCACCCAAGAATGAAGTCTCCAAAGTGAAGCAACCCAAAACAAGGCAAGGAATTCGAATTTTATAGAAGAGGGAAGGGAAGAGGATGAGGTGGATCCATGTAGGATGTCACATCACACATCCTCAACCTCAACCTTAAAATTCAACTTCATTCTCCAATGCATAATAAATAGGTGGGTGAATAAAATGATAGTTTACTTACACACTCAAATCCAACCCACACCCCAAAGGACTGAAATTAAATCATGTAAGAAAAGTGTAATTAAAACCTATAAATTACCTTCTCAAAAAGTATTATAAAAGTCTAATCTCAACTCACTAACCATAGGTATGGTTGGTAATTAAATTTAAGAGGTATGTGACAAGTTTAACTTGTCCCACAATCCTCCAAAATCAGCCTCAAAGGACAATTTCAAATTTCCAAGAAGGTGGAGTGTTTCACACTCAAGTTAACTTACACATCTCTTACAACACTTTAATTCAAGGCCAACAACTCTATTAATTACTTTTTTATGACATATTTTATTTAATTAATATTAACAATATGCTTACCCACAAAATTATTACAACATTTAATAAATAAATAAAGGGCCAAATACATTACAAAATAAAGACATGCAACATTAAACAAAAGGGTCAAATAATTAAAAACACATAACCCCTTGGTCACATTTAAAGGTGAACCCCCCCGTGGGAATCCCTAACACATACAAACAAATACTAGTTGTCATGGTGACCTTGTTGAATTCATCTAGAATTCCAATGTGGTTGGTCTCTAATCCCCGATGTTTGTTGTGATATTTTAACCTGCAAAACACAAATACCTCCTTCGACCTCGTGGCCATATCAGAACATCCAAAATAATATAAATAAAATTCTAAGATCATCTAGATATATGAATCACAACAACATCCAAGCAACCAACAAGATCATTTACAATTTTACTCAACAACTATATCATCATCAAATAATTTCTATTTTTAGGTCTACTCACAATATCCAAATATCACATGTCCAAACAACATCCATAATATAACCATGTAAAACAATATATCAACATCAATATCCAAAATTACTTTAATAATCATCATGCAAGATAACTAAATCAAGTCAACAATAGTCTATGATCTAACATCTAACATCATACTACAATAAATTCCATAATCATGTCCATAATATAATCAACAGTATCACGATTAGTATCAAAAAGGTGTCAAATGGAAGTGGGCACTAGAGAATCCTCGCAGACATGATGACCAAGGTGGTCACAAGGGAGAAATTGAAGTTGTGTTCACCTTTGGTTGGTCTTCGCGGATGACAAAGTGAAAGGTTCGAGAAGCTTGCTCATAGGAAAACTAATCTCCAAGTGGGAGATTGTAAAATTATGGAGTTTATTTTCATGTGTGGAAGTTTTGAAGATTGTACACTAAAAGTATTGTACACTTTCCACAATTGTCTCGTCGGGGTTCGGGGCCAGGTCGAGCCCCGAGCGAGGGTCCGGGGGTGGCAGCGGGGATTCGGGGGCTCACCTCTAATAAAAAAATTGACCTCCAAAAATATGCTTAATATTTCAAGAAACGTGCTCTTCTCATATGGGCGGGATTTTTGACCCATTGGTTTATGGGTCGATTCGCCCATGGTTTGATATACCACGTGATTGTAAACCTACTTAAACAATTACCTATTTATGTGGTTTTTTGCATATGGTAGGGTTGATGTAACATTACAGATGTGTGTGAATTCTATAGAGTTTGTTGAGCATATCTCCAAATAGATCTGGGTATTGTATTAAGAGAAGAGGTGGTTTGTAATAAAATCTAAGCAAGTGATTCTTGGTGGATGTAGCCCAAATTGGGTGAACCACATTAAATATTGTCTCTTTGTGTTGTGTTCTTTTTATTGTGCACTTTTATTTTAGATTTGTAATAATTTTTGCATATTAGTTTTCTATTGTTGTGATTCTGTGAGGGATTGTTCAAAGTGTATTTTATCCCTTATTTCCTAATGACCTAAGACTTCATCACATCGGTTGAACTAGTTAGATTTCTCGATTTCGGTTGTTGGTTCTTTCTCCACTCCCATAGTGATGTGGTATAACTCTTTACCCCATGGTGTTAAACGACATGAGAAAAGGAACAACACTAGCATCTATCGTGAGGAGATAGAAAGCAAGAATGCAGAAATAAAGGAAACACAAACACACCCCAGAATAATATTTTCACCCCTTGTTTGCGCAGACTTTATAGTTTAGTGTGTTGATTACAATTACACATGTTCGTTCGATATGAAACAATTGGCCACTAGCCTTGCAATTGGCGTAAAAATGTGAATCGTAGCAAATCAACACCGCAATAAGCACAAAATAAATAAAAAACAAACAAGAAGGGAAAAAAATAAGTTGTGTGAGAAGATGTGTGAGTCCTTGTTGCAAGGTTATGGAAGACACGCTCACTAACCCGCAAGCAATAATAAGAGCTCGAAACAATACAAAATGACTCCCGAAAGAGCCAATAACCTCCCAAAACAGAAAAAAAAACCTCCAAAAAATGATAATTACCTTCACAAACACACGTTAGAAAAAATGCCCAATAACACTAAATTTTAATAGTTTTCTTGATTACTTTAATTTAAGCTATATGATTAAAATAATAATAATGCATTCAAAAATTAACTTACCCATAGTACCAATTTGATCACCTAATTAATTAAAGCTTCCCTTCTAAATAATTTAAACACTATAGTTAAAAAAATTAAAGCTAAGTTTTTAAAAAATTATAAACTAGTTATTAAAAAAACAAAGTTTTAATTAGAAACCATAGGCTTAGTTTAAATGGGAAGAAAAATTTTTAATTTAAAAGTTTGGTTAAAGATAGTGCCAAGTGGCATGATGGAGGGGCTCGAGGCGAGTTGCATGTGGCGCAACTCAATGAGCGATCTAGAGCAGCGATTTCAACGCATGCGCAGGGAAGGCACGGCGGTTTGATAGGGTTGTTTCAAGGCTAAGCGGGAGGGTAAAGCACGACAAAGCCATTTGAAGCGAGCTCACAAGGAGGATACAATCGAGAAATGGTCAAGCCAAAGAGTGCCCGAGCGGGGTAAATACCAATGGAGAAAGAGCTACGATTGACGGGGGAGGAGGTCGAGATGTTTCTGAGGGAGACCAAATAGGGTTTCTAGGACAAGATAGGGCCAAGCCCTCGAGCTCGAGAAGGAAAACGAACAAGCTCGGAAAGAAGAAGAGCTTGAGCTTGATACAGAGCACAATAAGGGGGGCTCGGTGATGTCTCGAGCCAAAGAGAGCTCGGAACATAGCTTTGCGGGGGTGAGGTAGGTCGAGCCCAAGGTGGATCGAACGAGTTGGATGAGAGGAGCTTGAAGATCTCAAGGTTAGAGCTCATCTCACCTTTGGGGAGAATTGTGTCTTGAAGAAGAGCTCGATTTAGAGCTCAATAGGTAGAGCAGACATGGTGAGAACAATGAGTAGAGAAGGAGACAGGAGGAGGCAAGAAAAGTTTGGTGAGTACCAAAAACTCATAACAAAGTCAAATGGAAAAACCAAAACCAAATACTAAAAATCATAAATACCTCCAAATCTAGTTTTCTGCCAAAGTTAGTTGTGGATAGCCAATTTTAGCTGGAAAACACCTATATGCACAAACACCAAGACAAGAACCAAAAACGAGCAACTCCAAAAAATGAGATTAATTTGAATTAGTAATAGAATGCACAAAACAATAATGGATTAATAAAACTTGCACAAGAAACTAATAAGCCACTAAACTTAGGAAGTAAGTAGCAACGAACCAATATGAGTAACATGTTTACTAAAACCTCACTATTGAAATAAAGGAAAATATCCTCAAATTTAAACCTCCTAAAAAACAAAACTTTCCTAAAGATGAGGAGAAATTTCTTTTAAGTTGGAATATTATTATGGGAGATTTTAGGATAGAACTCCTTCCATTGATCATTCTATCATTCAATGGATTCCTCCTCCAATGAATTGGTTCAAACTAAACTTTGATGGTGCCTCTAAAGACAATCCGGATTTGTTGGTGAGAGTGGAATCATTAGAGATCATCATGGTCATCTTATTACCGCTTATATAGGCCCTATGGGTACTCAATCTAATCACTATGTAGAAGCACTTGCAGCTCTTTGGGGCTTAAGAATTGCTAAGGAATGTAACATTACTAATCTCATTATTGAGGGTTCTTTCAATATTTTCAAACATCTCAATGGAACCCACCCTCCTAGTTGGACTATAAAAGAGTTTATTATCAAGGCCACTAGCATTTGTAATACCTTCTCCAATTACAAAATTTGCCACACTTATAGAGAAGGAAATAAAGTGGTTGATTCCTTTGCTAACTTTGGGGTAACTAGTAAGCACCTTAATTATTGGCATATCAATGACAACGCCCCCAAATTTCTAATGTTATCATCATAAATGAATAGAATGTCATTTGTACCAAGGGTACTATAATTAATCGAGGAGATCTTGTGAACTTATGGAATCATGATGACTCCACACACTTGTATCACAACTCCTCCATTCTTATTAATCACTCGCAAATAGAGATCACTTCATCCTTTTGGCTATCGGGATGTTGTGAAGTGGTTTGGGTGCCTTCGAGAAGGTTGATTTTTGTTTATTAATAGGTTTCTTGTCTTAATCACTTTGTCATGGAAGAAGCCCTTTGTCGAGTTGAAACTGTCTGCGACCATTCTTGGAAAAATAATGAAGATCAATGGATGGCTTTAACGTATGTGGTTTCACAAATTTCATGCGAGAGAATCAAAGGGCACAATAAGCACATTTCGGTCTCTTTTTCCAAGAATTGGAAAGAAAGGGTAGTTACATACAAAGGTAAGGCCTACACCATAACTGAGAATCTCATTGCTTCAGAATCGGCCTTAGCATGGAGGGCATTAAATTTTATAGAAATAAATTTGACAAATGTGCTAAGGAAAAGAAATTTGTTGAAGGAACTGAAACCCTTTCTTTTTCAAAGCTTGATTTGGTTTGTTCCTCCATCCCAACCCCATATGATGAGGTTGCTCGCATGGTGGTTCGTTATGTTACTCTAGAGGGTTGTTACATCACTCTTCCCCTGCATCATTTAGTGCTTCTAAATCACTTTCGCAGATGGCCCTAGGGTGAGCATTCCCTACTATATTTTATAGTCTCTAGAAAAATCTATTCATGAAGTGCACACCCACCAAAGATGGCTTCCCTCTCGCATCAAGGTGTCATTCTTCCGCTTCATCAAGTATTGTTATACTCTCTCACTAACATTTTTGTTATCCATTTTTACCCCGAGCAAAAATGGACAACTTGGGAGGAAATTGGACTTGGGCAGTTGATCGGGACTTTAATGGAGAATCTAGAGATGTCAGGTAAATTCCCATGTTCTTTAACACTTGTAGTTGATTTGGGAGCACTTGGGGTCATTGGTGCATTTCCCTTCTTCTAGAGGAAAAGGAGTTCAATTCTTAGCCAAATTTGAGAAAAAATGAGTAAAATTGAGAAAAATTGGCTTTGGGGCACTCTACTTCATTTTTTCTAACTCCCCAAATCAAGAGAAATCCAAAAAGTTAGAGAAAATCGGAGAAAAATACAAAATTGGATAAAGTTGCGGGAAAAGTGCCGCATGATAGAAGACCGCGGAAAGTGCCACAAAATAGAAGACCGCGGAAAGTGCCACATAATAGAAGTCTGCGGAAAGTGTTGCATAATAGAAGTCTATGGAAAGTATCTTGTAGAAAAGAAGTCCGTATAAAACTAGAAAGTTGCAAAAACATGAAAATCCACAGGACAAAGGAAAACGGCGGTTTATGCGCAAAACTTAAAATGGCCATAACTTTTGACCCGTTGCTCCATTTTTTGCAAACTTTATATCGTTGGAAAAGTCTCAACGTCCTTTATGCAATGGGAATTGTATTTCTCAATTTTATTGAGGTTAGATGTGCAAAAATTGGGAAACGTCTCCAACACAAAAAATGCACAATTCCAAGTCCAACCACCGCAATTAATGAAGTATGACACATTTCTTCTTCCAGAAGCTAAAGTGTGTGGGGGGAAGATTTGTAAGAATTCTCATGCCCTTTTAGAGAATTCAATGACAGTTGTTGGTTGGGAGCAGAAATTCGAGTTACACTTTTCTCTCTTTTCTCATTCACTTCTATATATTGTAAACTCTTCTCATTTTTGAGGGGAGATATTCGGAACTTACGGGAAACTCTTGCATTTTGGTTTCTCAATTCCATTGAGTTGTAATCCTTCCCATGGTCTTGTAGAATGTATTTGTGCCTCTATTTTGCAGATATAATGGATTGTGCAACCATTTGAAGTAATAAAATTTGTGTTTGTGGTGTTCTCTCAACCCTTGCATTTATTTTCTTATCTTTCCTTGCCTCTTTGTTATTTTTGTTCTATTATGTGCATGTTTCTATTATTTTTAGGCTTGTGTTGTTGTGTTTCATGGGGATTTGGTGTTAAATGTTATTTTGGGACTATGTCAAAGCTATCCTGGCCTCTCTCAGTTGCATTTCTCTTCAATTTTCTCCCTCAGCAGTGTATCTCACTCCCTTTTCTTGGTGTTATCACCTCCTTAGTGTAGGATTTCCCATTTTTCATGCATTTTCCTCTCTCCTGGTCCCTTGGAATCATAGAATATAATTAGATAAGTGTATTTCCAACATTAGGGGTAATTTTAGTATTAGATTAGGAAGAGGAACCAGCCTACTCTGGAGAATTATCTCAACTACAAGGTCCCACACCTTGAGATAATTCCATGTTACCCGATTCATTGATTGCCAATTAAGATTACCATGCAAGCAATTCAAAGGGTGTTATAATTTGGTGATAACAATTCCTACATATTATATCACACCTCCTAAACCTCGTGTTCGGCGTAAGGTGAAACTAAGAATCACAAATCCCTTGCCACTTCCCCTCCTCCATCGAAGTGCATTCTCCATAAGCAAGATATAAAGGGAAGGAGTTAGATATTGTTAAGAGTCTTTTATCCATTGGCCAAACTCCTCATGGTTCTGATATACCCTCTGAATTTAAGGCACAAATCATGCAGATGATGACTAGATCAGGGATCTGAGGAAGAATGTTGCTCAATTATACAAGAAAGGTCCTAAGGGCAAAAGTCTCTTGAGAACTCTCTTCCTCTTGAGGCAAAAGTTGAGGAAATTTATAAGAAGTTGGCTTCTTTGGAGGAGTCTATTGGGCACATTAGGACTAAGCAAATTGATCATTTGGCTATGCATAGGGCCTTCTTGGATTTCACATGAAATTCAAGTCAAGCAGTATGTAACTTTAGCAATATTCATCCTAGTAGGGTTCATTTTAAGAGACCTCTTGGAAATCGGAGGTGGAAAATACCTGGCGAATATCCCCGGAACCGGTTTCGCGGGAAGGCGAATTTTTTGGGGGTTGTATGAAAAAATTTCACTGATTGTCAAGTGGTGAGACAGAAGGCTGCAGACGCGCGACAGAGATTTTGCTTTGTCGCGTGTCAAAAAAATGCATTAACGCGTCAATAGACCTCATTGGCGCGTCAGCTGGTCAAGCACCTCTTCGACGCGCGTCAACAAGGCAAGGTTGTTGACGCGCGTCAATGAGGTCCGCTGACGGCGCAGCGTCGATGCATTTTTGACGTGGCGACAAAGACAAAATCTTTCGTCGCGCGTCTGCCGCACCTCCGCCCTCTGCTTTTTCATCAAAAAAATCTCTGTGCGTGGCGTCGATAAACTATTTGTCGATAAATGCCTACTATGCGTCAATATCTGTTGTACCTCCTTGTTGCGCGTCAACTATCTGTCAGTGTCGCGCGTCAACAAATAACCCTCATTGACGCGTCAAGCGAGGTTTGTTGATGCGCGTCAACAAGGTTATTGACGTGCGTCAATGATGTCTATTGACGCGCATCAACAACCTTGTTGACGCGTCGACAAAAAACCCTCATTGGCCAGCGTCAGCGGACCTCATTGACGCGCGTCAACAAGGTTGTTGACGCACATCAATGAGGTCTATTGACGCGCGTCAATGAGGGTTATTTGTTGACGCGCGACAACAAATCTCCTGTCGCGCACCTGCAGCCTCCGCCCTCTGCTTGCGCATCGAAAAAATCTTCGTGTCGCTCATCAACAAACTCTTTGTCATGCGTCTACTATGCGTCAATATCTACAGTACCTCCTTATCGTGTGTCAACTATCCGTCAGTGTCGCGCGTCAACAAATAACCCCATTGTCGCGCATCTACAATACGGGATATATCATATTGTTGACAAATGTGAAGTAGAAGTGTTCTACCTGGCGAATAATCTAGGATTATATAGGGGATATTTTTCAAGGGTAGGCGAAGCCGACCCCTAAAAAAAATTAAAGTGTAATTTTTAGGCGAACAGGTCACTGACCCGCGCCAGAAAATTCACCTTTTCAAATTTTTCAAAAATGGAATATTCGCCATATTACGAATATTCGCCACTAAAATTATCCCCGCATCCTAGAATATGGAAAGGTGGAAAAGATAAGATCCTTGCTACTTCCACCATTAATATGAACGACCCCTCACAAACCACAACTCTCAATCTCTTTAATGCCCCTGGAGGAGGTCAAAAAATGTTTTAACAAGGTGCTTAAGTGAAGATCTTTGTTTCTCCTATGTTTTATGTTATTGATGGTTTCGTGTGGTTTTGGAAATGCAAAGTGGTGTTATAGTGTAATTGTTTTCATGCTTCCTTTAGGTAGGATGCTCCCGATTTTGTTCTTAATTGTTATATTTGGCTTTTAGGCCCTTTTGCTCTGGGGTGTGGTCCCCACTTGTCAAAAAAACCACTGATGTTTCTTTGTAAATATGGTTTTTGAACCTTCTTGCTATTTGGGTAATGTCCCTCCCAAAAAACTATTTACCAATAATTAAAAAAACATGTTTACCAAAACAAAGCAACTATGATACCATGTGAGAGTGAACCAAGAGGATCAATGGAACCCATGCACATCAAGGTTTTTGCACTCCAATGGAAATGAGAAAATGCTCCAAGTAATTAGCAAGAAAATTAACCACAAACAAATTGTTCATGCAAAAAGAATATGTCTACTCATACTCATAGATCAAAAGGAAGAGTACATATGGGGAGTGTTGTGTAACTCTCATGCATGGACATGTCATATTCCCATGGAGTGAGGAGTTACAATGTTAGAATAACATGTAACTCCCATATGACAATGACGCATATGACAAGTATGTGATGATTCTATGACGAAATCTGTCATATGTCATATAACTCCCTAAAAGACCTATGACTCACCTAAGTGAGATGACTCACCATAAGTGAGGTGAAAATTTCTCAATAACTAAACAAAAAGTAAAATAATACCTCACACTAACAAAGATCACATATGGTTCTTATTTCCATTATGGCCCCCATCACGCCTATGGATGAACCATATTGTACATGACATAAAGCTCCTGGGCATGATGTTTCAAATTGCATAGCCTACAACCGACATATGAATAAATTTGAACAAAAAGTTAGGCGAGATCCCAAAAAAAAAAGAAATCCACTCAACCTTATTCTTCTACACCACTTTATTGCTCTTATCATGGTTTTTGCTCACATATAAATGATACTTGTTATCTCTCACAAGTGCTTGAGCTCAAGAACCTTCTCTTTGTGAACCTAAATGATGAGCCCGATCTCCTCCATCATGACCACAATCTTCCAACCATCATCTCAATCTCGTCTACTCATTCTTCCCCATCATCCCTCCCTTAATGATGTCCTTTGTGACATTCTCACTTTGATCTATGAAGCAGTTGACGATTATCTAATCGCTACATGATTTTAAGTTCATTGAGGTATCAACATTATTTAGGATAACTTAAAGGACCTCGTGATTCACACTTGCCATCAAATTCTACATCAAGTGACCGACATCAACAATGATGCATGTCAATCTTTCACACGTCATCTTATTCACTAGAGTTATTTGGCATACTTCATATCTCTCTATTATGATTCTCGTTTGGGTTCCTACCTCCCGCTTGAGTTTCTAAGGCCATTGCTTCCTACTTTGGATACTTTGGTAATTTATCTATCACCTCTCATTTGGGTTTCTACAACCATTGCTTCCTACCTTAGATACTTTGGTAATTTTTCTATCATCTTCCCCTTGGATTTTCCTCTTATCGCTTGGGCTAACCCTCTAATTGGTCCCCAACCTATAAACCGAACCTTTATCCTACACATATTACCTACTTTATTATATTCATTTAAGCCTTTAATTATTGAATTTTTCATATCCATTAGTGTTCATACATTCATGTGCAAATAAGAAAATGGAATCATCAAAGTAACACTACATCAATACATAACAAAGCTATATCATATATATATATATATCAAATCAATCATTTTATGTATCATCAATACAATATATCTCCCAAAAATACATCATACATGACTCAAGCATCTCCTCCCTCAACTAAAGGTCATTTGATGCTTTGATCGAAGGTTCGACTTGTAGCACATAGGGATTGTGCTAGTGATGTGACTTTGGAATGAGCCCCTACAATCTCTCCCTTTTCTCTAGCCGATTAAACCTCCAACTCAAAAATACGAGCCATGTTGCCTAGCATGCAGCCTTCGCTTGTGCATCAAACAAATTCGTTGTCTTCTCTCGAGCCAACATTATCTATTCTGGAAAAATCCCTACACCAATGCATTCACATCTCCTACATTAGTAGTTATATGAGCATCATGATATCTTCATAACTCCCAATGCCTCTCCTACAATCCTAAACACACCCATTGAATCTTTTGTCGAGACGCAAATACGAGTTCTTCCATCACATATGTATCTACCGGGTCAAATGTGTCATCCAAGATCTTGTGGTGTGCACCCTCAATCAAGGAGTTTCACTTGATTGTGGTCTACTCTACAAACATAAAACCCATATAACTCATTAGCAATCTATACCATAATCAATATACTTTATCATAGCACTCTAAAAAAAAATCTACCTAAATCATTTTGAGGCTCACTGGCTCTCGTGTCGCTCAACCACAACTCCATCCTTGACCTCCCAAAGCGCCCCATCCTCGTCATATCTTGAGATGTGGGCTCCTACCAATTTTCCCCAATTGTCTCAAGGTAGAAAATCATCTACAATCCCTCGGAGCCTCCACTCTCTACCCGGTTTGTTGCATCACAAAAGTTGTAATATGTGTACTTATTGCTAACAAATATCCTCCTCTTTTCTCCACAATCACCACCCACCGTGTCATCCCCTAGGTCTCTACACTCTCTCCTCATCAACAGTGACCAATCTCTCGAGTTGCCCCCACCTCTATAACATGTGGTCCCTCTACTCCTCCCACTCCCCTCTATCACTACTACTTGGTACCGATTGTGGGGCACACCTCACTCAACGTGGCCTCAACGGTGGAACAAATACTATCAGCCCCATTCTCCTACCCCTCTCTCTCTCTTTGGTGGGTCATTAATGATACTCTAAGAGGGAAGGTGGCACCACATAGGTCGAGCACCCGAACTACAACGAAACTCTACCAATTGGGTGTATCTCCACCCACCACACATAATGCCATGTAATGTGTGAAATACCCTCATAATAACCATCGTTGTCCAACTCGGCCACTAATCCATTGTGCCCCTATTGGCTCCCACACTACATGATCTGTGTAACATAAATCAAACACTTGTATCAATTACATCCCTCGCGATTGGGCCTATCCCATTTTTCGTATCCTCGGGAATCCCCTAATACCTATAGTAGTTTCTATGTCCATATGTACATAGGAAAGTGCTCATAGATCCACGCTACTAAAAGAATAATATGTTTCACTAATTTCTATTGCCTCACATGAACCTTGTAAAGATCATGTGCCAAGCGCACCCAAGTGACAATTCCCTAACTAAACTCAAATCCTAACTTCAATGCATCCCTACATGTAACATTCATAAATAAATGCACATCTCCATCTTCCTTGTGGCACGAGATGTGTGCCACAACCATACCAATTATCACATTTTAGATATCTAGAATCTACATGGCAAATAGGATACGCAACCAAACCACCAATGACCATGGTGAGAATCATCATTACTAGTGGCCCACTCTGCTAATGACCTCCTCTATGTCGTACTTATAGGCATGTCACAAAAGATCCGCACACCCTAAATGGGTAACTCAAGAATTGTGTGCACATCCTACTGATGTCATGGTGGCCTCTATGGTCTATCCTTTGGCTCTCCATCTAAAATTGTCTCGACTTGAACTCCTAGTGGCTCAATAATATTTGTATCATATCCAGATCCAATGAGATATGCACTATGTATATAATGCCTTCAAATTCAAGACCTTGTAGTTGTGATGCATCCTACACAAATAAAGCGTGTAATAACTATGGTAGCCACACCACATCCGATTATCTCCGCAATCAAATCCTTTGTGGAACTGTAAAATATCAAAAAAGAACCCATCATATCCCAATCTAAAATAATCATCAAAAATATAACTCAAAATACTAAAAACCAAACAATAAACTATTCTCAAACACCATCGGTCATGCTGACCTCTTACAGGATCGGCCCATGAGCAAAATTCAAACTTTTGTTACTTTATCGGCCACCCTAGCATAACGTCAACGACCAACATGAAAAATCTTAACTACTCCAATGCATCGCCAACCATGCTCAAACGCCATTGGTCATGCTCAACAACCTCAATGTTATTGGCCATGATGTGATTGGCTACTCTAGTATGGCCGATCGTATCTGTACCAAGGGTGTGCAACTTTCCTAGCAATAAATCAACAAACTCATCCTAACGACTCTAAAAATAAAAATGCTCCCAAACCCACCTAGAACTCGACCCAGTCTACATTTTGACTACCTTTAAGGTAAATTTCCTAGCTAAATTTTCCCAACACACATCTATCCATTTCTCTCCTTGTTACCCTTTCCCAATTTAAAAGCAGAACCTACCACGGGATTCACACCACTGTGTGCCCCATCTCAACCATCTCGCTCGTCGCCTCGTACTCGCCTTCGTCACCAAAATCACTCAAATTGGATAATCTCATAGCTCAATTTCTCTCTATTTTAATCAAGAAATGACAAATGAATTCCTCCCTTTACTATTTATAGCAATTTTTCTTCCTAATTTCAACGTGGTCTCGAGGGAGAACATGAAAACGTGAAGCACGAGGATCATGCAAGATGGCGTGAACATCGACCATGGTGCAAACCGGTAGTGTGACGAGATCTCATGAAGAGCGAGCATCAACCATAGGTGCATGCAAAGATTCGAAAAAGGGGTAGAACCTCATTAAGCTCAATATCTCTACCATCTCATAGATTTGAAGTGGTGTACATATAGAGGGTGTTGTGTAACCCTAATGCTATAATCATGACCTCTTAAGTGGAGTTGCATTCTTGTAATGGGAAGTAACTCCCAATGATAAATATGATGCACTATCACATTGACACGTAAGGGAATCTCATGATGACCCTAAAATGACACCTAGACTTATGAACTCACCTAAGTGAGATGACCTGCCTAGTGATGTGGAATATAAATCACACCAACATCCCACCTTCATCGGAACTTAAGATGAGGAGGCAAGTCGAGAGGAGAAAGATGGGTCCCGACATTAAAGCTCGATGAGGTACCCATGCACAACAAGGGTCCCAAGCAATGGAGGAAAACCCGAGTGGGAAAAACATCCATCGCAAGAGATGAAAAACACTCTAATCTAAGAAAGATGCCAAAGATAGGTGTCGGCCTTTGAGGAGCCCGATAAGGTACCCATGTACAAAAGGGGAATCTATCGGAAAGAAGAACAAGAGAGGAGAAGAGGTACACGAGAGGAACGCAGAAGATGTCATAGGCGGATTTAAACTCTCGCAACTCTAGGAAGTCTCCTGAAGAGTGTCAATGACATGGTCCTCTCGCCTCTTGATCAAGAAGAGCCACCGCATCCAATCGCATGCCTTCCTTGGGAAGGAAAGAAATAGAATGTTGGAATTCTGCCCACTCCATGAAGGAAATCGAAGGCAAGCATCTTGAAGAACTTTGAGTCTGATCCATATAAGTATGACATAGGTCTAGCAAAAAGGTGTCAAGGAACTGAAGGTAATACCACTAGCGCATAATTGTCAGAGTATGAAGAAGGAACATCCACTGAAAGGATGCCCGAGTGATGTGAAGGCAATGCAACAACCCCCACAACAAAAAAGGGATCCACAAGAAAGGGTGGATCAATGATGGTCTCCTGAAAAGTGGAAGTGATAAGAGTCAGAAGGGGCACTCCCAAAAAGGAGATGATGGACTTCTCATAAACACTTGTAGAGGGATGAGGAACCTATACTGCATCACAAGTGGATACTGCAAAAAGACGAACAAGGTCGGGCGAGATAGTCATCCCAATGAGGGGGCTCGATAAACAAGAGCGATGTCGGACAAATATGAGTCATCGTGTGCATGAAGGAAGAGTGGAAAGGACCTCGCACACTTTGGAAGTGGAAAGGAGGATGGTGAAATGATAGGAGCACGATCCGAAAATAATCGATTATTACTACCTGATCTCGAACCCTTGTAGGCTTTAATTATTTGCCGATAATTTACTCCTTTTAAGTAATCAATTTTAAAATAATGCAAGACAATAATGACAATTGCACTGCATTGATTACGGAGTTCGAAGCGCTACGTCTCGGGTTCGTGGTCGAACCGTTCCACTAGTCAAAACTTGTAAGTTCTGATAGTACTTTCACAAGAAAACCTAATGGAAACTATTTAACTTGCTTAGAAGAATCACCGGACCTTGGACGACAAGGGTGAAAAATAGCACCGACTTCCACCTTCCGGCGTACAATCTCCTTTGGCTTCGATCGGCCTTCCCGACGCTATCAATGCGACGCTAGCACTCCGGTCGACAATCCAGGATTTGCAAGTACTTGGTGTGGCGCTATGGGCCGACTAGGTAGTTTGAATAACTCCTAGCCACAAATATTTAATTTATTATTGCCTAACAAATAATAGGTCAATAATAATCAAAATAATAATGCTTAAATAATTTAGGTCTTCACACAACAATTTCTCATTCTCCTCTTGGCTCGGACTTCGCCTTCAGCGCTCTAGGAATGAGCTTGTCTCGAGTTTGTGTGTAATGTGTTTACAAAAGAATGGGTTCCCTATTTATACAAAATTAGGGCCCAAAATAATGGACTTAACATCATCCTTAGGCTAATATTAGCCTTACCTGTACATAGAAATTGGGATAAAAATTCCTAATAATGGGCGGATTGCATAGGAAATGGGATTAATACCCATTTTAGCCGATTAGCATGTTTAATGGGATTAAATCCCTTATTTGGTGGAATGATAAGGTTTTAGGCTTTAATAAGCCTCTTCCCACACAAATAAAGTGGTCAAAGGGACCACGTAAGCTTAACCGCCCCCATTTAATTCTCCTCTCCACGTGGATTTCCACGCATGGAATAAGCATCGCCCTACAACACCACTTCACCTTCTTCCACGTGGAATTTGGAATATATGGCGGTTTATGTGGGTTTGCGGTTAGCCATGGTTTAATACTAATGTATAAACATTAATATATAGCCGTTTGACATATATGCATGGCATTTGGAAAGTGGACTTACCAAGTAATTATAATTTCGACCCATACAATGTGGCATAGAAATAAATTAACTCGGTAATTAGCATATATTCCACTTGTCGTCTCCCAATAGGAAAATCGAGCAAATTCGATGAGTGGTGGCAAGCCACGTGTCATAGTGCGATTCGGTCCAATATTGACCGATTTGACCGAGTTGACTTTCCGCATTATCCGAACTTGACCGAACATATCTAGAGCTCCCGATGTCCGTTTGTCGCGTTCTCTGATCGTTGGAAAGCTCTCGAGATGATCTTCTATATTGGCACCATTTAGGGATGTTTAGGGAACTTTTCAAAAATGATCCCCTCATCACACCCCCATGAGAAAAGCTTTTTGTCCCAAAAAGCTTCCATCTTGTCTGAACGGAAAACTCTGCTGCCACCTCGGAGGTGCTATTGTAGTAGACCCTTGGGTCTTCTCCTCCAACCTTCTCACTTCGACAACTCTGCTCCGATCCAGGACTTGTGGGTTATGGGCCCACGACGCTGCCATTGCGTCACTCGATATCGAAGAAGACCTCCACGCCTCAATTTATGGTGCTAAGTTTCTAAATGAAACCTCAAGCGCTCCTACGTGCGGTGCTAAGCTTCTTGATATCTGACAACAAGGATCTTCTTTTACTCTATAACACGACTCCTAACTCCGAGTTGATTCCACGAGAATCCGAAGCGGTTTGAAGGAACTCCATGTTACGTAGAGCTTTGATTGATCCGATGTCGATGATGGACAATGCCTTGTCCCTTTACAGACCTCAACGCCTCCGATGCATGATGCTAAGCCTCTTTCAAGACCTCGAGCCTCCAATGCACGATGCTAAGTCTCTGAGACCTCAACGCCTCCGATGCATGATGCTAAGCCTTTTCAAGACCTCGAGCCTCGATGCACGATGCTTAAGTCTCTGTAGACCTCAACGCCCCGATGCATGATGCTAAGCCTCTTTCAAGACCTCGAGCCTCCAATGCACAATGCTAAGTATTTGTAGACCTCAACGCCTCCTATGCATGATGCTAAGCCTCTTTCAAGACCTTGAGCTTCCAATGCACGATGCTAAGTCTCTGTTGATCAGCTACCATTCGTATGTGTGGTCTGATGCCTTGACACCGAATGACGTTCCGAGTGATACTTTGAGAGCTCTACTTGTTGACATACTAATATCATGTACCATTCTGCCGCACCGTCGCAATGCCTCTACTACTGCAGAATGAAGTTCCGACCCGGCGTCAATGCCGATGATGAGTCAACTACCATTACATTTGCATTTGCGGTCACAATACCTCTACACGAATGAATGACGAGCTGATCTCTGTGAACTCTATTATGCTGCACAAATAGCAGATCAATCTCCAAGCTTTATATGAGTTAATTCTGTGTCCAGTGTATGCGGTACTCACACGCTTATTAGGAGATATGTTTGGAGCATTAATCAAATTTTCTAAGTAAGAAAATCCACTTGAGTATTGTAAACCTTTCTCTCAAAGCATTTCCTCACAATATCGATCTCAAACTTAATCCGCATACTATTCATCAATCTGAATTATGCGATATATAATTAAAAAATTGTTGACTTACCCATTTTAAAGGACTTTCACTTTCGGTGTATTACGGTCTTGGGTTGAATTGTCAATTGGTGGTGGAAGTAGAAACTTCTTTACGCTTTGCTGATAGGCCTCTATTCCATCTTTGGCTTGCCATTACTCGATGGCGAGATGGATGCGATTTCAAGCAATTTTCCACCGATGCCCATTCCTCAGCGCAATGAGCACAAAAATTCCTCTTAATCTCCTTCTTACGGGATGAGGAACTCTTTTACGCCATTTCTTGACTCTACATGACGAGATTGGTCTTTCGATTTGCCGTGTTCTGATTTAACGGCATCAACTTCTTCATCGGTTTCCTTCTCTTCCAAAGATCGGCCTTTGAATGATTTACGATCCACAAAAAGTACATGGAAAAGAATTCCACATCTTAAGAAAATCATAACCATACTTCTTAAGTGAAAAAGTGGATCAGAAGTTTTATTGTGCTTATGATTATGGTAAGAAACTGGAGGTGGAATCTCATTACCTCTTCGCTGATTTCTCTTACCACATCTTTCCTGTGACGATGAAGCACAACTTTCCTGCTCAGAATCTTCTTGCAGGACTAGTGGGGTAATCACTTTGCTTTCGGAAGCTTGTCTCCCGTCAGCGTTCTTGGAGCATTCTCCAATTTCCATTCCCGCACTAGGATAACCCAAACCTGCAAAACGAGGACGATCCTCGACCTGTATTGGGTTAGCAATACCTTGGCCATTTTTACCAAGGCCTCTTCCATCAAATCCCATTTTATCTAGTAACTTGGATCCAATGCCTCTAGTATGCTTTTCAAACAAACCAAAGACTTCATTACCTGAATCCGAAACCGAATGGGAGGAAGAAGAAGATTCCGTGGTGAACAACTTACAGTGCAATCATCTGCCATGGCCTCTGCATCTGAAGTTGAAGGTATTTCCTTTCTCTGATCACCACATTGCAACCTTGCAAGAGCTCATCCTTGGTTTGCGGATTCGATTTCAAGCGAGCATTATCCTCTTCGAGGAGTAATTCATTGATCGCGAGAGAGAGTTCTCTTCCTGGATCTGGTGATTATAAGCTTCAATCTCTTCGAGCTTTGCCTGTGTAGACATCTTGCCCATAGTGCACTTGTACCCTGTTCACACAAATTGAACCAACTGCACTAATCTTGAAGCAATCACTCTGTTAATCAAATTTCTAAAAAACAACTATGGAACTAAACAGCTCTGATACCAAACATGATCCAAAAATAATCAGATTATTACTACCTGATCTCGGACCCTTGTAGGCTTTAATTATTTGGGGATAATTTACTCCTTTTAAGTAATCAATTTTAAAATAATGCAAGACAATAATGACAATTGCACACAGATTGATTACGGAGTTCGGCAATTGCCTACGTCTCCGGGTTCGTGGTCGAACCGTTCCACTAGTCAAAACTTGTAAGTTCTGATAGTACTTTCGCAAGAAAACCTAATGGAAACTATTTAACTTGCTTAGAAGAATCACCAGGACCTTCGGACGACAAGGGTGAAAAATAGCACCCAACTTCCACCTTCTGGTGTACAATCTCCTTTGGCTTCGATCGGCCTTCCTGACGCTATCAATGCGACGCTAGCACTCCGGTCGACAATCCAGGATTTACAAGTACTTGGTGTGGCGCTATGGGCCGACTAGGTAGTTTGAATAACTCCTAGCCACAAATATTTAATTTATTATCACCTAACAAATAATAGGTCAATAATAATCAAAATAATAATGCCTAAATAATTTAGGTCTTCACACAACAATTTCTCATTCTCCTCTTGGCTCGGACTTCGCCTCCAGCGCTCTAGGAATGAGCTTGTCTCCGAGTTTGTGTGTAATGTGTTTACAAAAGAATGGGTTCCCTATTTATACAAAATTAGGGCCCAAAATAATGGACTTAACATCATCCTTAGGCTAATATTAGCCTTACCCGTACATAGAAATTGGGATAAAAATTCCCAATAATGGGCGGATTGCATAGGAAATGGGATTAATACCCATTTTAGCCGATTAGCATGTTTAATGGGATTAAATCCCTTATTTGGTGGAATGATAAGGTTTTAGGCTTTAATAAGCCTCTTCCCACACAAATAAAGTGGTCAAAGGGACCACGTAAGCTTAACCGCCCCCATTTAATTCTCCTCTCCACGTGGATTTCCACGCATGGAATAAGCATCGCCTACAACACCACTTCACCTTCTTCCACGTGGAATTTGGAATATATGGCGGTTTATGTGGGTTTGTGGTTAGCCATGGTTTAATACTAATGTATAAACATTAATATATAGTCGTTTGACATATATGCATGGCATTTGGAAAGTGGACTTACCAAGTAATTATAATTTCGACCCATACAATGTGGCATAGAAATAAATTAACTCGGTAATTAGCATATATTCCACTTGTCATCTCCCGATAGGCAAATCAAGCAAATTCGACGAGTGGTGGCAAGCCACGTGTCATAGTGTGATTCGGTCCAATATTGACCAGTTGACTAGAGTTGACTTTCCCGCTGTCTGAACTTTGACCAAACATATCTAGAGCTCCCGATGTCCGTTTGTCGCGTTCTTACAGTCGTTGGAAAGCTCTCAAGATGATCTTCTACACTGGCACCATTTAGGGATGTTTAGGGAACTTTTCAAAAATGATCCCCTAATCGAGCACGAGAAGGAGACTCGAGCAATGTTTGATGAGATGTGGGAAGTGTCAACACTCTTTGGAATAGGGAGAGAAGGAGGAGAGGAGTCTTCGGTGGTACTCTCAGCATCATAACAGGAAGCACAATCCTCATCATCAGAAGTAGAACCAAGCAAGTCTATGTCAATGGAAATGCCATGACACGAAGAAGAAGAGGATACAATTGGATTAGCAGCAACAACAACTGTAGCAGTATGTGAAGGGTCTCCAAAAAAAGACTTAAAGATGTTCCAGATGCGGAGGGAAGGATCTGAGTCTGCCACGTGAATGCAGAGAGGTTTGGTGACAGACAACATCAAGTGACCAACAACATGGTCGCAAGTGTCGAGAAAGTCCTCAAGACGACTGGAATCAATGGGCATGAACCGCCCAAGCAAGAAGTGTGCAATACCCTCATAGGCTAAGTAGCATTCCATGGAAGCACACCATGATGTGTAGTTCTCTCTCCCATGAAGAAGTGGTGGATGTTGTAAGGCGATCTGCAACGCTCAAGTCTGGAAATAGCATCCTCCATGATGTGGAAGCGGAAGCAAGAAGTGCAAGGTGCACAAGAAGAAAAGGGTGCAAGAATGCAAGACGTCGGACTCAGCCGATAATGCGTCTACAAGCAACACGACACCCAAGAAGAATAGTGAGAAACCCCTATCTCGTAGCACTTTATATGTAGTGCATGATTACAATAGGATGCGTTCATGTGACATTAGACAGTTGACCACTCATCTCGTAGTAGGTGACAAGTCGCGTGAGAGTGAAGGCCACAATGAAGTCCTAATCGAAAGTAGAGGAACACACGCAATCAAGCACAAAAGGCGAAGGTGGGAACAAGGGTACACTGCTTAGTGTGAGAGAAAAGGCGTCTCACGGAGCAAAAAAGAAGGCTTTCTTGCCACAAGGTGTGGTGGACGTGTTCACTAGCCACAGGTGAAAAGGAGCAGATAATGTAACGAGCCAGAAAAAGTGGCCCGGAAATCCTAATAACCCTTTACAAGGAGCCGGAAAAATATGCCCCTTGTGTACAAAGTGAATTTTTATTATTTTCCCCCTTATATTGTTGTACAATGCTAAGAAAAAGAAGAAAATGAGGAAAAAAATCCAAAAATGCATAAGTGAGGAGTAAGGCCGGAGGGTGAGACAACTCGGCTCGACGACTCCGCTCGGCGAGTTAGGCGATCTGGCTCCTAAGCATGTTGGTTGGGGGTCTACAGAGATGGCGAATTGATCCGGCTCGTCGAGTTGGCCCAAGCACCGAGCCGAGTCGTGCGGTGAGTTATCGGTCGACATGGGCTTGCAAACATCGCCAAGTCATAGGGGTAGACGCCCGAGTCAAAGCCACGTGTGTCTGCAGAGTGGCGAGTGCACGGAGGTGGTCCAAGTTAGGTCAGCAATGTGGCCGAGTCGGACATGTGCACGTGTGAAAGAGTGAGCCGATGGTTGGATGCCCGAGTTAGGGGCTCGTGATGGAGATGTTGAGGTGGGTCGTTGAATGGCGAATTGAGAAGACATTGAGTCGAGATAACCATTGGAATCCTGAGGTCTTCTCCGAGTCAACCGGAGCGGGGCACGAGGTGGCAAGTGAACCATGTTGGGAGTTGTGCTAGAAAGGAACCGAAGTCATCGGGATAGTTCGCGCATGGAAGGTCAAGCCGGAGAATAGGTAACACCGAGCCGGACAGAGATGAGAAGCCCGAGGGACACGCCGATGTGATAGGGACAGTGTCAAGGCATAGTGTGTCGGGCAACAGTGGCGGCAAGGCGGTCGAACCAAGGCGAGTAAGCCAAAAGCGTGGGTGGGACGTAAACCAAGGACTAAAGTGAACCAGCAGAGAGGTGAAACACAGCAACACACACAAGAACGTTGAATGGGAGCATGGCAAGGCCAAACACGGGAATGCACGGCAACAAGGTAAGGCCGAAGTAAGCCCAAATGCAACCAAGGCACGGCGAGTCGATCTAGGGCCAATGCGTGCGTGAACCAGAGAGCTCGGGAGGCAACAAAGCAGAGCACGAGGCTGAACCAAAGCAGAGGATCGAGGCGGATGTCGAGTCGAGCGGTCGAAGGCACCCAAGGGCAAAACAAACCCAGCAGAGCAGGGCAACCCAAAACATAACCCGCCAAGTTGAGAGCAAAGCACAAGGGAGCTAGTGATGGAGTTCAAGGCGGCGAGCTAAAAGAGCGGCTCGGCTCCTAACTCGGCGAGAGTTGGGGCCAAGTTGCACCCAAAAATGCACTTTAATAACCTTAAAACAGGCATGAACCTAATTTGAACCTCAAACCCTAACGAGGTGTCTTACTTACGGGTTTGAGGTTCAAATTGAGTCGAGAAGGCATGGAATCACGAGGTCTAAACCCTAATTTGAACCTCAAACCTCGTAAGTAAGACACCATAACTACATACAAATGTTGGGAAAACCTATAAACCCATGAACATAAACCGGAAACCACGACAAGCACCCAAAAAAGATTAAAACCCCGAATCAATGCAAGTAGAACACGTGAGGAATAACCATTATGACGAACGCATGTGAGACCTATATATCACGAATTAAAAACCGGAGAGCAAAAAAACCGAAGAGTTGCACGAATCCACACAATGTGCGCTTTGATAGCATGAGGGAGAACGTGAAAATGTGAAGCACGAGGATCGTGCGGGATGGCATGAACATCGATCGTGGTGCAAATCGGCAAGCATGACGAGATCTCATGAAGAGCAAACATCAACCATAGGTCCATGCAAAGATTCGAAAAGGGGCAAAACCTCGTTAAGGTCAATATCTCTATCATCTCATAGATTTGAAGTAGTGTATATATATAGGGTGATGTGTAGTCCATAGTGTTGTAATCATGACCTCTCAAGTGAAGAGGGGGTGTTACATTCCCATAATGGGAAGTAACTCCTAATAACAAATATGGCCTTGACATGTAAGGAAATCTCGTGATGACCCTAAAATGACACCTAGACCTATGACCTCACCTAAGTGAGATGACCTACCTAGTGATGTGGAATATGACTCGCACCAACAAAGTCTCTACCAACCTTTAAACCTTCGTATCTTTTAAATGAAGTGTGATCACACTTGGTCACATGGGATAGACCACAACATTTGATAGATATCATTATTGATCCATACTTCCCATATCCTTTCCTTGTTTCCTCCTTTTGTTCGCGCGCAGTGCCCATCATGTCTACTTGTACGATTATGTCCACTTGTTTACACTCATATGCGTTATTATCCCTTCTTTTGATCATCTTAGATAGTTGTCATTAGCTCCATTTATTGTCGACTTCCACCTCATATTGTTGACTAACCTTAAATTTCCCCCAAGGCCGATGCCATCACCCATCGGTGATAGTGTAGGGTTTGATTTCTACTATAAGCGACATCATCACCCACAAGCGATCGAGTTGAATATATATACTTGACCATTATTATCATCAATCATCATCATTCATTATCACTTGCACATTGTGCATTTTCGCATTAGCTCGTATTTGTTTGTTAGATGAAAATTTAGGAGCTTACCCTATTGCATTTGGGTCAACATGGTGAGTTAGATTTGGAGGTCTTCTTTTGAGCGTTCCCTTCTCCACCCGTAATGATTCTTGCTCGGTGTTGTCATCTCTAGGGAGGATCATCCATCAGTGGTCACACTTCAAATAAGTATTTCTAACCCCCTTTGTCATTTATCTTATGTTTATTATTGTGTGGATGATTGATCATTCATTGCTATAAATCAAGTTAGATGTATGTTTGCTTTGTCTTATTATGTTAAGCCCCTTCTTTATCCATCTCTTTATCTATTTTTATCTTGAATCATAATAGGATATCTATTTGTATCTTAGATATAAGCCTTGAAACATATAGCTACCGTAGGGTTAAGGTTACTATCCTTTACTATTACGATACTAGTGGTCCTTGAGCACCTTTGGTATCTACATCTTGTGTGTAGGCTTGGATTTGATCTCCAACATTTGAAAACCCAAGCGGGGATCTATTTTAGCCCATCATACACATGGCAACTTATTTAAGAGTATGAAAAAAATCTTATGAAAAAATCTTGTATTGGGTCGTGACAATAGAAACTACCGATAATTATTATTAAGATTAAGGAGCCTAGGAATATAATCATTAGTACACAAAGCATAAAAATGGATTGAGTTGCAATCAAAAATGGTTTACACACACAAAAGAGGGGATGGTACTAAAAACATATATGGAGGGATAAAAGCCAAAATGATATGATCAATAATATGGAGTTGACGAACAATATGAAAATCCCAAATATGAGAGATTAACAAGCTCGAAAAAGGACATAATCCTCTCCACTAGGTAACCAACTAACAACTTTATTGGACTTGCTTCCTTTTACACCATATAAAAAATCTCAATAGATTTTTGACAATGAATTTGTATTTTAAAAAATTAAAATTCATTTTCAAAATTTAAAAAAATATCTAGCTATTTATCAACAAGTTAGTCAAATAAATATCCCAAACTACTCACCATAGATTTAAAATACAATCCACTTTATTGCATATATTTTTATGTTTTATGCTTACTATAAAATATACCTTTATCCTTGAAGGTTTAATAATGCCAAGCAAAAACAGTTGTCACGGTTGAAATAGAATATGGAAAGTATTTAAGATAATCATCTTCCACAACTCATTTTATTGTTGATAATATTACATCTTTCATTTTTAAAATAATTTTATTTTATTCTTTTATAATAATTTTAGTTAATTATCTTTTTATTGGTTGATGTAATTCACAATTACGACTTGTAATAAAATCAATTGATATTTTATAAAAATTATTATTTAATCTTCTAAAATTATTCATTTTACGATAAATAATTTTTTGGTTTCGTGTTGTTAAAGCAATCACTATGTTGGTAGAGATAATTGACTTATTTGAAATCCACTAAAGTTTTATATATATATATTCAAAAAATTATGGTAAAAACTCACATCAACAGTTGCATCAAATGTATATTTGAACGAGATGACACATGAATAGTCTTATAATTGTATGTGAATTAAGTAAGGTTTTAAAAACAAAAACATAAAACATTTTGAAGTGGTACAATTCGTTCACTTCTATCAAATGTTTTGGGATGTCCTTCGATTATAGAAAATAAACATTCCAAAAAGTTCGGAAAAATTTATGGTACATGTTCACTTTTAAGCAAAAGCTTTCATTTGTCCAGCTAACAATGGATCAATGATGTTCTTCCATTTGTTAAAATCCAATGTCTCTTCGATATTAAGCGGGATACCATTCACAAAGAAGTAAGGTGTACTGTCACTCCTCTTGAACAACCATACTATATAACCCAAAAAGCAAAATTCAAATACATTAAGTTATATTATAATTATAAATATTAAAGAATGAACAACAATCTAATACTTGAGAATTAATGAAATTACCTTAAATGAGATCCTCGTTACTAAATCTGTTGTTCTATCTTCAAAGGAAGAAATGAACTTGTCGAATGAAGAATTCCCTATTTTTTCTAACGCAAAATGAATAATTTGTTTTGTGATAGTTGCAGGGGCTATTTGAAAAGTTGGCTTATTATAAAACCTTTGCTGCACATAATAACATTAAAATATAATTAATTCATATAATGTAAAAAACAAGTATTGAATAAGAATCCATAATAATAAAATTAAAAATAAAATTATAAATGATGGTAGACAAAAAAATAGATCCTTTTTAAATGAAAAATTTATAATTATTTATGTAAAGAGAGCCTTAGGCTACAAATAGGTTTCACTTGAAAATCCAATTCAAATGCATACTTGACCCTAATTTTTGTCACAAATAACATTTACCCTTCCAATCAAATTGAAACCTTTACGGTTTGTCTAGAAGTGTGGACACCTTAATTTGGTGGGGGCTTGTTATAAGTTGTAAATTTTATTATTCTATAATATTTTTGTATTTATCAATTATTGAAATAAATTAAGTTCTTACTAGTGTATTTATATGTTTTTTTATTTTTCCTTTTTACATGTTTGTCAATTATTCTATCTTCTTTTATTTTTTCTATCTTTTGTTAGTCATTTAAGTTTTTCTTTAGAATTAGATCCTCCAACAATATATATATCATTTTTTTTTTTTATTCCCATAGACATTTACAATTTATATATAGAGTGAAAGAGTCGATGTCATGTCTATGAAATTATATTTAATTTTTTATCCATGAAATAAAAACTAGGGCCCACTCACCTTTTGAAAATAAAAAAATACTTGTGCACTTTAATATTTTTTCTTGTTGCATTTCATTAATTACATAAGAAAAATACACTATACCTCTCGGCATATTTTAGATAGATTTTTATAAGATAGGTATACTAGTTTTCCCAAAACTATAACTATATGACCACAGGTTCTTTTCCCGTGTGAGCCCCTTATCTTTGAGTGTCATGATGGTTTTAAGTCTTCTTTATTAGATTTCATGCTCGTGTGTCATCTTGTGCACCTCTAGTGTCCTAATTTAAATGTGCATTTGGTAGATGAATGAGTGATAGAAGGGCATCCCCATGTCAAAAGCAACTATAAACATTTAGAGCAAATATACAAGAATTCAAGGAAATTTGAAAAGTGTCTAGCACTTATTGTATTTTGTATCAAGCATAAATATTATCGCATTGAAAGTGATCGGGGTTGGGAACTTCAACAACACTCGATTGCCTACTAAACTTGTATTATATGTAGTGTGTTGGCTTTAGAGAATTGTTCAAACTAAAGGACCTAATAATAATGGAGGGACAACACATGCCCCACAAATAATCCCTTATTTTTATGTTGAGAGGCATTCTACAATGGCATCCTAGGGGGTGGTGGTGGGTTGTAATGTCATGAGTTTGCTTACTTTTAATTCCAACCTTAAATTTGGCATTCATTTGATTGTCACTTAGAAGTCTTTGTGTTTTAGAATGTCAATCAAAAAACCATATTTTGTTATGTGAAGGACGGATTTTGTGGAGCCCTTTTTAGCTACGAATATTTTTTCAAGCCTCACATTATTGTATCTAGATTGACACCATTTGTCACTAGTCATGGAAAATATGCCATGAAGGAAATGAAATTATTAATAATCATGGTATGCGAAAAATCTAAAATAAATGCTTTGAGATTGATATCTCTTGGCATTTTTCAAATATATGTATTTAAGATATATGTACTAGTTTATTGTGTTATTGCAAAGTGTTGTTGGCCTATTGGGGTTTCAACGAAGGAGATTAATTTCCCAAAGATCGGGACAAAATTTTGGAAAAGCAAGCAATGTTTTTGAGCCGACGTTGACAAACATGGTTATGAAATCATATTTTTCCTAGATGATGATTCCCAAAACCATGCACTAACAATACGGAGTGACTAATATAACAATTTTGGCAAAGATTTTATGTTTGTGTTGGATTTTCTAGGGCTTCTTCACTTGTTGTCTAGACCTACTTTGGGTTATCTATGTATGACGATTGTCTCCAAATTTGCAACAAAATGAATATTCCTCTAAAATATGCCATGAAGGAAATGAAATTATTAATAATCGTGGTGTGCGAAAAATCTAAAATAAATGTTTTGAGATTGTTATCTCTTAGCATTTTTTAGATAGATGTATTTAAGATATTTGTACTAGTTTATTGTGTTCTTGCAAGGTGTTGTTGGTCTATTGGGGTTTGAGGAAGGAGATTAATTTCCCAAAGATCGGTACAAAATTTTGGAAAAGCAAGCAATTTTTTTTTAGCCCTAACGTTGACAAACATGGTCATGAAATCATATTTTTCCTAGGTGATGATTCTCAAAACCATGCACTAACAATCTGAAGTCACTAATATAACGATTTTGGCAAAGATTTTATGTTTGTGCTCGATTTTCTAGGGCTTCTTCACCTATTGTCCGGACCTACTTTGGGTTATATATGTCTGACGATTGTCCCCAAATTTGCAACAAAACGAATATTCCTCTAAAATGCCCTCTTGTGATTTATTACTACTTGTGAATATACTTTTATGCAATTAAGTTTGGGTTTATTGTTTTCTAAAGTTATTTAGATCTAATTGCAATGTTTAGGGCTAAATGTATTACATTTTAATGTGAAAACTACTTCCACATAAAACATTTTGGTGAGCTCGCATTGTCTTGCATGCTTTGTAACCTTCTAGGGTCAAATCTTGTTTTCATATGTGATTGATCGAATTCTTCTACAATTTGTCCAATGTAATTTATTTAAAATATATTAGCATTAATCCTTGTATATTACATGTAAAACCCAAGTACACTTGTAATGGTTCACCCCCTAAATGTGATTTTCAAGATTTTGGTTCCATTTGTATAATTTCTTAATATATACACCTTATTTTTCTCTTATTAACGATTTCTCATTGCAAATTGTTGGCACATCAATCCTCCTTGAATGCATGCCTTATGGGGTATATTGGGATTGGGGTTGGGCAACTCGTAGCAAGTCATGGGAGATCATTATGGTACCTACCCTTCCTAATACCATTATACCACCACTTTTTAACTTTGTACTTCCTCCTTATATCACCTTTCCATCTTGTTGTCGTGAAATTGAAAATTGGAAAATTTTGAGTCGAAATTGAAAATTGTGGTTTTGAGAGCCTGATGTTCCTTTTGCAAATTTTATTTTTGGGACTTGGTCATTTTCTAAGTTGTTTGGGTTTGATCGACTTAATCAACTTTTGAGATAACAGTTCCATTCTTCCTTTTATTCCCAATTGGTGCTTTAGCCTATTTGCTTTTGTTTGATCATTACATTGGTTAAGTCACTTTGGGTGGAGCTCTTGGAACATTCCCTTGTTTCTTGCACTCCCGGTTGTGTGACTTCATCGACTTAGCATTTATCTAGGCATTAATCGGCTTTTACAACCGCAAGTGCAACACGTGGAACTGTTTCATGGTTTCATCCCATCCCCGCATCTTTGGCTAAACCTTGAGTTGGGTGTTTTCGACTTTGTATGCTCTACATGGAACTCGGGAACAATTCCACGATTCCTCCCATTCCTCGCTTCACCGAATGGTTGTGCAAAATAAAGCCCCATCGACTAAGTCAACTTCAAGCATAACTATGGGAGCAGATTCCATAGTTCTTCCTCGATGTTGAGTAGCCGCGGTGAAGGTTTTTAAATTAAAGCAATTCCACAAGCATTTAAACACATTGACTCCTCGCTGCTTTATATAAACTAATCTCTCGCCCACTTGATTCATTTGCATAATTGTCCACCATGTTTTGAGCTTTGTCTAGCTAATTTTCCATGTTTCCCTAGCCATTGTTTTGCCCCCTATGCGGTCATTTTTAAACTAAATTCAATTTTTCAAATGCCAACAAGGTTGCCTCATCAAGCTCTTCATTTTCATCCGTTCGGTGAGTGTTTCCATTACCGTTTTCTTGGATTTGGACATTCCCTTCTTCTAAGCTTCCATTTTCCCATGTGTTGTCAAAACTCTCTTTCTTTTGCCCAATCTTCTACTTGGCTACTTCTTGAGAATTAAAACTACCAAAATGAAGTTCCAATATGTTGGATATGAACCCATTTCTTCTCGTGAGACCATTGTCCTTGAAATTGGGGATAGTGTGAAGCACATGGACTTACGAATTCTAGAGTAGAAGGGAAGATGGAAAGAGAAATCTGCTAGCTCAAAGGATTTTCAACAATAGATCGGCACATGCAAGTGGTTTTCCTACTTCATTTTAGTGTGTTGACACAATATTGGCTTGTGCATCATGTTTTAACCCACGAAAAAAGAATTAAAGGACCCACAAGGACATGTAATTGCTCAACTAAATGCTCACCACATCAACCTAGCTCTCACAATCACTTCTCTTGTCAATGCAAAAGTTTTGAATCTTGAGATAGCTCAGAGGGAATATGATTTGACACCCAATAAATATCAAACCATGATTGCTAAGTCTTGGTTGAAGGTTAAGAAGAAAGGACCTTCTAAGCTAGCCAAAACTCTCTACCGAAATGATTTCATAAAGGAATTGTCTGACATTATCACCTTGTTAGCTAGGGTTATGGGTTTTCCATCCACCAAAGAATTCCATAGTTGGATGAGCATATTCATCAATTTGATCGTGAAGGAAAACAAGCTCGAGTTGGGGAGAAATCATTTCTAAGAATTTGACCAAGCAACTCACCCAACTGAATAACACTAAGTCATTCTACATGACTTCATATTTGATGTACACAATTACAAGTTACCGAATCAGGTGGGTCTCTCAAGTCATGGAAGGCAAAATCTCTCCAAACCAATCTATGAATGTTACACTCAACTCACTCATGAGAGTAGCAAAAGCCATTTCCAGAGGGTGAATGATGCATTCACTATGTTCATAGTCAAATTGTTGGAAGGATGCACTACCAACCAGTTTTCCAAAGAAGCAAAACAACCGGTAACTCAATTTGGTAGCTTTTTCATCCAATTTCAAAGGTTCTCTTATATCAAAGTTCGAGGTTCGAAGGGATGCTTTATAAACTTCCAATCTGCTGCAACGAAAAAATTACTTTGATTGAGTTACGTAGATAACTTGATATCCTTCTTAGAATTTATAGGGATAAAAACGTTCCAATAATCTAATTTCCTTTAACTCTTGGAAATTATATTTGTAGGTCAGGCATTGATGCTCAAAATGTTGAGAGAACAATTGTTCTATTCAATATGCATCCTTTCTCGAAAAGATCGTCATCTGACAAGCCAAGAACTTCATCAACAATAATCTTTTCGCTGCAAAAAAATTTTTCACATGTTCCTACCATCGAAGACTACTAGGAAGATTGTGATGATGAATTTGAAGGAAAAGATTATTTGCGAGGATGATCCTCCGGTGGATGCGGGACTTCAAGCTTCTGATAGTACCAAAAGATTGATGATGGATTTGATATGCATGAGCCTAAATTTGTAAATTTTATTCAACACTCTCCTCTTCCTATCATTGATTTATCCCAAAAAAAAAGATAATATTAATGACCTTACATCACCTATTTTCCTAAGAACCGGAAGTGGTTCATGAAGAAATTAGCAAAATTCAAAACTTCTAAGAAATATATCTCACATGAAGATATACCTTCCTCTTGATTCAACAACCAAGTACAAAAGTCTATGTGCGGACTCCAAGAGTTGATCCTAAAGAGGAAGAAGGTGGAGAAGAGGGGACTGGAGAGGAAGAAGGTGGAGAATAAGAAAGTGAGGGAAACGAGGAGGAAGAGTATGAGGTTATTGAGATTTCTAGCAAGGACATAGGTGGAGGGAGTAGTTCGAGGCAAAAGTTGACTATAAGGAGACCTTTTGCTTCCCCACATGTATCTATTGAGAAATCTCCATCTATAGAAATCATTCTTGCACAAGTTTCTTCTCCTCCTCCCCTCGCCCTCAATATGACTATAATAAGTTCAGCGATAGAAGATATCATTGAGACTTCCTTCTCTTGGATCTAACCATTAGTGGAGAAGAAAATAATGGCACAATCTTAAATTGTTGTTCTTGACTATGATGGTGTGGCTTCTCTCCTTGGTATCTTCAGCCCCCATGAAAACCAAGGTAACTTCTCGCCTTGTACTCGACACTTCAAGTCATCAATTCGTAGAAATTGTAAACCCAAAGTCGATAAGAATGAAAATGAGATTCTTGTGACAGATGTGAATTGACAAGGATTTCACTAGAAGAAGCCACTCCTAAAGGAGATGTACATAAGTTGAGAGAAACAAATCAAGATCAATTGAGAGAGTAGAGAAAAGAAAACAAACACGAACAATTGGAAGAATAGGTTCAAACTCTCTCTACTTATATCAAAGTATTTCTCTCTATACATCCCACTCCTTTTGCATTTTTTCCATCTTCCACCTATGTGAGTGTTATTAATATCAAAGCCATCCCAGGAAGTCCGTAAGCACACTCAACGACACAAAGTTACAAAAGCTTGGGTTGACAAATTGCTAGTAAATTGATTAAAATGCATTGATGAGGGTGCAAAGTATATGAAAAATTGGCATTGCCCAAAAAAAAATTGGATTGTAAACTATGGGTTGATATGATTCAAGACTTGAGGATCATGGCGAGAGACTAATGAGAATATTCTCCCGGCTGAAAAGGTTTTGAAAATTCAAAAGACAATTTTTCTCAAACCTACTCCCTTCGATGGAACTAAATCAAATGGAAAACGATTGGGAAGTTGGTTGAACAACTTAACAAACAAAGCAGTGTGATTCCAAAAGAATCAAATATTGCTACTACAAGAATAAAGTTCATGATCACTATTTTCCACACTTCCTAAAAAATTTCAACAAGGATCACTATTTTCCACACTTCCTAAAAAAATTTCAACAAGGATCACTATTTTCCACACTTTCTAAAAAGGTTTTGAAAATTCAAAAGACTCTCTCTCTTCTCTCTCTCTCTCTCTCTCTCTCTCTCTCTCTCTCTCTCTCTCTCTCTCTCTCTCTCTCTCTCTCTCTCTCTCTCTCCGAGACTCAATCAAGGACATTTTTAAAAAACCGTATCTAATCGACTTCTTTGCCCTAATCGCAAACATTAGTTAATTGAGAATTATGCCTTTCGGTAATGCTCCCTATTTATAGGCATTATAGGCATCATTATTGTCATTTCTCAATATTGTCATCAAACATTTTAATGTGCCTTTAAAGGTCTAGAGAGGTTCGAGTTTATTGGAGCTTATAGTTAGAGATCATCATTGGAGCATTGGGTTATTAGGAGCATCAAGAATAGGAGTTGAGTCATGAAGGTCTATCTTTGTCTTTGGAGTCCCCAACTTTGGTCTACTTAGGTTTACTTCCTATCTTTCTTGAGATTCACCAACAACAATTTCCCATAATGTACTACTAGTACAAATGTCTTAAATACATATATTTGAAATGTGTCAATAGATATCAAGGTTCTTTTCTTAAATTTTTCCTATAGTATATTGATTAATAACTCCACTACAATCTTTAGTAAGATTTTATTAACTAGTGACAAATGACATCAAGCTAGCTACAATATTGTGTTGGTTCCAAGAAAATATTTTTGGGAAAAAATGGGCCTCAAAATCTACTATTTTCCAATTGACTTCTCCAAGCGAAAAGAAAATATTTTAAGTGGCGATCAAATGAACATCAATTTAAGTTTGAAATTGACTTTTGACGATCAAATAAACATCAAAGTTAATATTGAAAATTAGAATTTCATGATCACAACATCACATTGTGACCCTTGTTACCATTATAGAACGCCTATTAGTGTAACAAGCCAAAGAGGGGGATTAATGTGGCGACAACATTTCCCAAAGTAATAATCTTTATGCCTATAATCGTCATTTGGTTTGATTGATTTATCTAATGTATCATGTATCGAGATAGGATAATGTCTCCTTATCTCTTATATTATGGTTCTTATATAGCTCTTGCTTACTACCAAATGGCATCACAACAATTAGGTGAGGATTGCTCTTGCATATCACCATTAGCTCTTGCTTACGACTAGAGCCCACCCCTTAGGATCTAGTTAGAACCCACATCCCCATATCTTTGATATTTAGTGTGGATTACTCTATTTTAGATCCACATACAACCAGCGTATGCATGCCCCTTTAGCTATATTTTTCTTGTGTGTTGGCTCTAGAATGGGATTCTACTTATAGCTAAAATTAGAGAGGATCGTTACATTCACCATCTTAGCTAACATACATTCTAGTGAACCAAACTTGAATCTTAATCCGCCATTGATTAAGTCTTTTTCACATTTTTCCTTTTAGCTCCTAAGTTTTTAAATCAATTTTAATCGTGTTACCTCTTAGGATTTTTCTAGGGATTCTTAACCCTTTTAGATTCTATATGAGTTGCTCATGTATTCCTTCCTTATCCACCATTGAGGGATGTTGATCAGAGAAAACACTTAGTTGAACTTGCACATAGAGTCCGCACGGAAGAATAGCATGGGAGCAAAAGCGCGAAGGTATAGGAAGGCGTCACGCGCGGAGGTGTAGAGTCAGACTCTCAAGGACTTAGCCGATTTTGGGGATCAGATCTATTCTTAGAGATTGGCGTGCAGAGCACACAAAGCAATGCCGAGACTTGCGCACCACTCTTCATGGAGATTTTTGAAGGACATGTCAACTCACTCTTGCATGGGCATAAGTTAAGAATAGATCCATCACTTTAGTTAACTATCAGCAATCTATAGATAGCATACTTGCATGTATGGCTATAATTGTAAGAAGGCGCGTGGCTATTATTAGCATGCGACCTATTTCTGGTAGAGTTAAGTGGTGAAGGGCTAGTTCCCGCCTATATATATATATATATATATATATATATATATATATATGTAATGAATTACTTAGAAAATATATAGACACATATAGAGATACGGATGGAAACATATGCTTTGAAGAATGGGAAAACATGAGTACATGTGACTGGATAGTTGTAATGATCCATGCGCGCATGCCTGGTATTGTATGAAGTTTCTGTATTGTTGGTACGATGAATAGATAAAGGAAATTGGTGAACAAACAAGTGTTTGATGTGTTTTATCAATGCATGTTATTATTTTCATGATTTACCTTTAAGCGCTTATAGATCTGGTTAAATATAATGATGAATAGATGGATTAGTTCCTAAAATATATGTTTACTGCTTTATCATACCACCATTCTACTACTGCAACCTTAAAGAGGAACCCGGTACCTTTGCGCGCTTCGGGTGAGCGCTCAACCTAGGTTGAGTGATGTGCCAGCGCGACTAGGTGTTAACTAACAATGCTAGGCTGCATCATTGGTTTCGTCTACGGACCTTTTTGATTATTTGAGAATGGTTCGCGATGAAGATATACCGGCTAACTTTGGCGAAAGCGTTGAAGAATGGGTTCGTGATCGGAGGAAGAATACGCATAGAGGTTTGATGTTGGATCCGGATTTAGCGCACGTACTTGGGTAGACCAGAATCTGTATGACGCTTTATATGAAAGCTTCTTCACTATCTTTCCAAAGTAGAATTGCACGAATGGTTGACTCGTATGCATCTAAGCGGAATTGGAGGTATCGCACACTTGTTTGGACACAAGAGGAATTTCAAACACTATATGATGCTTGACCTAAGTGGACTCGCGCGATGGATACCTAGTTTCGCGGTGTCCTAAACAGCTATATTTTGGAGTATTCAATTTCGACTTATTCGTGCCTGAGAGGTAGTGAGTTCCGGCTTTTCTACGGTATCCTGAGAGACATATTTGCAAGGTATTCCACTGGCAATCAAAATACTAATGGTAACGTTGAACTTGGAAGCTAAACCCATGGAAAGCTAAAAGAATCTCCACGTGCATGGGGGCAGGAACAGGATTGGCGAAAGATGGCAGACCTAGCGGCAGCACGGCAAAGGGAAGAGAGGCGGTTGAAGTATGATGAGGCGCGTGAGAGGGAATTATGCAAGAGACAAGAAATTGCAAAACGGATGGTGTTGTGGAGAGAGATGGCTCGTGAAGGATTTGAGGCTCATGGGGAGGAAGAAGAGCAAGAGCATCAGGAACTCCCCCATCTAGGAAAGCATGACAGAGAACCCTCTTCAGCCTCACATGGAAGCGCGCCAGTAGATATGACCTGGGCCGCAGGCGCGCATCTAAGCCAACCTGTTGACCTAGCCCTTGCGCTTGGTTTTCCAGTATCTAGTACAGTAAGTAAAAACAGTTTTAATTTAGGAAGTGAAAGCACAGAAATAGGTCAAACAGCAAGTACATCAATAGCAAGCAGACATAGAGAACTTCGTTATTTTTTTGGGGGTACGTTTTCAGCTCATCACCGCATTGAGAATATGAGTGCGCCGAGTGTGGGAATTACCTCTGGAGCTAGGACCACTTCCAAGACTGTATGGGTCCAGTATAGTACCACTGTTGGGGCACAGGGGAGTGCATCCACGGGCCCTATTCCAAATTCTGGAGGAGGATCGAGCGGTATGGGCAGTTCTAGTTCCGGTGGTTCGGGTGGTATTGGAGGAAGAGGAAACCAAGGAGGTTCTGGGTCGGGTGGTCAAGGCCCGTAGCAACCCCAGAACATTTATATGGAGATGTCCCTTCGTCTCCCAGAGTACAAAGGTATCGAGGATGCTACTGAACATGTTCATATGTGTGAAATATTGTGGCGCGCAAAAGGTATTACGGCCTCTGAGCGCAAGGCAAGTCAATTTGCTACTACATTGCAGGTGCACGCACAGCTGGTATAGGAAGTTTGATCCCAATCAAACTTGTATTGACTATGCAACATTGAAAGAAGCTTTCTTAAAGGAGTTCCACATCCCAGAGTTTGAGCAGAAGAGCATAAGCACACTCAAGGATATAAAGCAAGGCACTACTAAAAGTGTACGTGAGTATGATGCGCGTTTTAAAACACTTCTATCCAAACTCTCTTATGACATTCATGCAAGTCAGCATGCACAATGGTTTGTTGAGTGATTGATTACCCCATTTCAAAGAGCACTGTCGCATAAGAATTATACCGATCCGCGAAGCATTGGAAGCCGCTTTACGCGCTAAAGCGATTGGGAGTATTGACATGGGGTTAGTCCATTTTGGAAGCTCGGATAAGAATGTATGGCAAAACAGTTAGAGAAATTATCGGCAAACTCAGCTCATGAGACGCGCTCAGAATCGGTGTACAGATTGTGAAGTGAAAGGGCACACTAAGGATAGTTGCCCTCGCAAAATTGTAACGTTCATTGTTATTAGGCGTGAGATTTGCCATTTGAACCATGATGCTAGTCACTGCCCCCTACTCCAACGCGCGATCAGGAAGAATGTGTCCTCCTTTTGTAAAATTTGTACGTCCACGACCCATGACACTGAGGATTGTAGATTGATTGGCCAGATCCATGATGCCATTGATATTGGGGTCGACAGCGAGTGTGGCTGATAATTCTAAAGGGAAGAATGAGCATCAGGATAGGGATTATAATAAAACACGCTATGACAGGAATGACGGAAGGTTTGAAGGGGTTTGTGAAAGGGGACAAGGATATCAAGGCGGATATGGAGGACGAGGCCGAGGTGGAGGAAGGAGTGAATTCCCTCGAGGAACTTGCTATACATGTGGTTCACCTGACCATTATAGGCATGAATGCCCGCAGAATATTTCTTGTTCATTTTGTGGAAAGGGGCATAGTTATGAAGAGTGTCCGGACTTGTATGAGCATCTCGATGAAGAAGCACAAGCAAGAAAGCAAGGGCGCAGGATGGTTAGAATCTAGCGTCAGAGAACCAAAGTGGATGCCAAAGTTAACACCGTAACTCCGAGGCGGTAAGCAATCAAGATAACCACACGAGCCGAGACGGGCGTGCGCAAGAGAGGTGTTGCAACAGAAACCGACAATCACTAGGGAGGGGGTTTTGCATGCTAGATATCCAGATCCAGTCATCGAGAGAAGTCTATCAGAAACGATGGAGGTCCTTAGGAGCCTTCAAGGTGAGATACAAGGATTAAAACAAAGCAATCTCGTAAATTGGAGCACAAGGATAGTAACAAGCCCCGTCGGATATTGACGACATCGAGAGGTATGTAGAACGTTGCGCCAGGAGAATATTATTCTTTTATTGGGAAATGGTTGAAAGGGAATACTCTGCGCGCGGGAACTGAGACTAAGAGACAAATACTTCATGCGAACCTCCCCCCGATAGCATTGACTACGACAAAGAGATCACTTTGAATGCTGTTGTGGACGGATGCCTATTGAGCAATATCTTGATTGACACAGGTGCGGAAGTAAATGTACTTACATTAGATGTGTGGGAACAAATGGGGAGACCCCCATTGCAGCCATCATCTAATGTATTGTTCATGGAAAACAGAACGAAAGCTACTCCCATAGGAGTTTTGAAGGATGTGTCTATCATTATACAAGGGGCCAAGTTCACAGGAGACTTTGAAGTGCTAGCGCTTGCGGAAGCAGATAGTTTCCAGCTTTGCTTGGGCGCCCTTGGTGTTATGCAAACAATGTTGATTTGAGGTTTAACAAGGGGTATATCAACTTCGAGAACAAGGAGGAAAGGGTCATAATACCATTGAGAGATGGGAAATCCGTGCCATATGTGGAACCTTTAAGCGAAGAGGACTTGAACAGAATCTATATACGCGTTATTTGAGACCCAAAGGTCAATGATCCATCTAAGGAAGGAATCCTTCATTGGGAAGATTCTCAGTCAATCGATACTACTAGTATTGCTTGTGATAATTGGGCTCATGGCACTTATGAACTGGTGGGGCGCGAAGTTAAGCGCGTGGTTACTTGTAAGATGGGTTTTCGCTTTGTTCGATGTATAGGTCGCAAAGACTCGCTATTGGAGTGAAGATTTGGCTGGATTTTTACAGTCATGGAAACAAACTAGGTTGAATAAACTTAAACGACGAGATATGTTGTCGTATACTTTGGGCGGGATGGTCACACGCCGATGGGTAGTCCACAGGATAATCTCTTTAGAATGGGGAACGATTGGGACCGCCTTATAAACCAGATTTTCCAGAAGTAATGCACACACAAAAGTAAGCCCTTATCATGGTGATCAACCTGCTCAACATCATATCCAGTAGTGTGAGAGACTCTGGACAGTAGGACAAGACGCATTATCGCCCTCACTTTGGGTGCATCGGTTTTATTCTACTCTACAAGGTTGCACGCGTGCTTGGTGTGTCTATGTTGAATTACATCGTGACACTGGCAGTTGGCAAACTTTGACAACAGGGATGATCCAAACTTTTGACTTCTTTTCATCTACGCCACCAATGAACACACTTTAAGCTTTATCAAGCGCTTAGCTATGGGAGACAGTGGGAAAGCGAGAAGAACTTGTTTAGGAATTATTTGGTGAGACAGAGACAGGGGCGCGTTTTACGGATGAAGAAGATGATATCATATTACTTGAGCGCGCTTCTCTGGAAAAAGATAAGGGGAAGATGGTTTACATAATGGAGTGCGAGAGGAAATTGAGCACTTGGACGTGGATCATTCACATGGAACACGTGAAGTGTTATCCAAAGTGCGGATGTAGATGCGCACGCATATCATGAACCTATGAAGACCACAAAGGTCAATATAGGCACAAAAGTGAACCTAAGGGTGATAATTGGGGATTACTAGTCAAAATCAGAGGTAGCAAAGATCATAGAGTTACTTCGAGAGTATGAGGACTTATTCCCAAGAGGATACCATGAACTTAAAGGCATGCATATATCACTCGGAGAAATGAAGATTAAGCTCAAGGAAGGTGCGCGCCCTATTAGGAAGTGACCATATTGGATGAATCTCAAATTGCACGAGAAAGTAAAGGAGGAGATTGACAAGATGTTGAAATCCGGGATCATTCGACCATTGGATGAATCAGAATGGGTTAGTCCTATGGTGATAAACATCAAAAAGGATGGTAGGATTCGAATTTGTGTTGATTATAGGGAGTTGAATGCAGCATGTGTTACAGATTCCTTTCCTACGCCATTCACGAGGAAATATTATGAGTGGTCGGGCGCGAAATATATTCATTTACAAATGGGTTTTCAGGTATCATCGAGTTCGAATTGACTCGGAAGATCAAGAGAAGACCACCTTCACTATTGAATGGGGAAGCTTTTATACTATGATGCCCTTTGGATTGAAGAATGCACCTACTGTATTTTCAAGGATAGTGGTACAAGCCTTCAAGGATTTTATTCATAACTTCTTATAGGTCTATCTTGATGATTGGACCGTTTATGGGTTGATTAAGGATCATTGTGACAATCTGTGCTTAATGTTTGAAAGATGTCGACAGTTGAGTATCTCATTAAACATCAAGAAGTGCATCTTTGCTACTCCCTTTGGCACACTTTTAGGACATATTATCTGCAAGGAAGGGTTGTTGGTTGATCCAGCTAAAGTTGCAGTCATCATTGGCTTGAAAGCGCCGGCTAGTCAGCACGAGGTGCGTGGATTTTGGGTCATACAGGGTATTACAGGAAGTTTATAAAAGGGTATGCAAAAGTTGTCGCACCCTTGGAAGAATTGCTCCAGGGAAAAGGTACGTTCTACTGGGGGGAGTCACAGCAACGCGCGTTTGAGATATTGAAGGAGAAACTTACTACCACGCCTATCTTGCGTTTTCCTTCATGGGATAAACCTTTTCATGTTCATGTGGACGCCTCTGGCACAACCATTGGTGTTATCTTAGCTCAACCAGGAGAAGGTATCGTTGATCATCCCATTTGCTTTGCTAGTAGGAAGTTGACCCCTGCAGAATAGAATTATACCACTACAGAGCGCGAGGCCTTGTCCATGATCTATGCCTTGCACAAATTTCGTCAATATTTGTTGGCTACACCATTTGTGTTTTATACAGATCACATGGCATTAAAATATTTGGTGAACAAGCCCGTTTTACTAGGGGCGCATATGCCGATGGGTACTCTTATTTCAAGAGTTTGACTTTACGGTTGTGGTAAAACCAGGCAAAAGCAATTCTGGACCGGATCACTTGTCTAGAATTCAATCAGGGGAAGAGGCACAAACAATAGAAGAGACCATGCCTGATGCACAATTGTATAGGTTACAAAGTGCGCGCCATTGGAATTGGAGGACATTGTTGTCTTTTTGAAGACTGGTATGGTGCCGAAGGCATGAAGGCTTTCGAGAAGAAACAACTTGCTATTCACGCGACACCATTCATGTTAATTAGTGGTGATTTGTACAAGCTAGGCAAAGATGAGGTGTTATGTCGTTGTGTCTTGGAGCATGAACGAAAGGACATAATGGAAGAAGCACATGGTGGTATTGCAAGTGGCCACTATGCAGGTGATGCAACAGTGCGCAAGATCCTACTTACTTGGTTTGTGGTGGGAAACATTCAGACAAGGATTGTAAAGAGTATTGTAAGACATGTGACCATTGTCAACGTCTCCTCACAACCAGACAAAGGGATGAGATGCCTCTACGATCAATAACAACTACGTAACCCTTTGAGAAATGGGTAGTTGACTTTGTTGCCTATTTCACCAGACCACACACAGATCGGATCGCGCTATATCATCACTTGTACAAATTATCTTACCTATTGGGTAGAAGCAACACCTACCAAGGCGTCATGCACAAATACTACAAGCAGAAGACGTTCTTATGAGAGAATGTTCTTACAAGGTATGGTTGTCCCTTAAGTTTAACAAGTGATAGGGGCACATATTTTTAAATGAGACAATACGAATTCTTTTAAATGAGTTTATGGTTGCCCACCATAAAACTACACCTATCTATCACCCTCGTGCAAATGGGACTACCGAGGCTTTTAACAAGATTTTGAGCCACACATTGACCAAGATTTGTGATGTTGGAAGGAAGGATTGGGATGATAAAGTATCTCGATATTCTTTGGGCTTATAGAATAACATACAAAAGATTGAACAAGGCCACACCTTTCCAATTGGTGTTTGGCGCGGAAGCTATTCTTCCTATAGAATTTATGGTACCTTCCTTGCGCATTGTGCGCTACTGGAGGTCTAGCTAATGAGCAAAGCTTTGGAAGAGCAGATTGCAAAGATGGTTCAACTAGATGAGCGTCGAGCCATCAGACGCCGGAGTCGAAACAAGAGAAAGCGCGCCAAAAGGCATGGCATGATCAACACATCGTGGGATAAGAAACTTGCGGTGGGCCAAATGTTACTTTTATGACTCCAAATTTCTCCGCCATCCAGGAAAGCTCAAGGTGCATTGGTTGGGGCCATATGTTATCACTCATATACTTGAGTCAAGTGCTCGCCATTGAAACAATTTATGGCACAAGGTTGCTCGGTTACTTTAATAGGAGTAGGTTGAAGCCCTACTATAAATAAGTCCTCTTGGTGTTTGTAATAAGCGATTGCGGATAAGTTAGGTTTCCCTTTATGCATTTCCTTAATGTATTTCTTTCATCGTCGCTATGCTTTGTCAATTTTAGCTCTTGTTTGTGTAATAAGCGCGCTTGCGCGCATGAAACTAACTACAATATGAAGCATGTTGATGCGCAGAGGACTACACATCCTTTTCATGTGGGGTGGATTGTTGGTGCCTCTCGGGGATATCTTTGTGAAGATGTCATGTTGTGGGTGTTGAGAAAGAAGGTTGCTAAGGGTAACTGACAAAAGATTGCTTCTCAAGATAAGAAAGGATGAATATGGATAAAGGAAAGTATAATGCGAGGTAAGCGGCGGCCATGGTAATTACCAAGAGATGGTGCAGTGATGAGGTACTGGCGCTTAGAGCGCACCAAGAGAAGTCTGTGACAGAGGATAAAAAGGCGCACTAGAAGGTTATAGCTTTGGCGCGAAAATATACCGCGCGGAAATGATAAAAACGGGTCATAAATGAGGAGAATTTGGTAGGTGGAGCAATTAATGCAGTGAAAAGTAGAAATCTATATAAGGACGGGATGCGATTTCATTTTTACCCTTGCGACTACGAGAATTCGACAAAGAGCCTACACGCAAAGAGCATAAAGCTAACTGATTCAAGGTACGAAGCAAGTGAACCAGGCGCGGAGAAGAGATTTGTTTATTAGAAGGGCTTAGATCCCCTAGGAAAAGGGTTTGACAAAGCAGAGTAATAAAACATAACTAGGATGACCAAAAATAGATGCATAACGGTGAGATTTAACTCATTGGACCACCGAGATCGAATTCGATGGCAAAGCGGATGTTCCGCCGTGTTTCGTAACGGTTACATAATTTGAATTCACATCCCTTCAACGGTCCCCCGGTTTCGCCCCCCCGTGATGCGGCGATGGTGCCCCAGGCGGGCCAGGGCCTGTCGGAAGCTCTGCAAAAGAGGCTAGGTCCCCAAGGTTCAAGGTTAGATTCGGTTCGGCGGATAGTGACAAGCCCGTCTTTCAAGATGGTATTCCCATCGTGTCCCTGGTTGAAGACGTCACTTTTGCAGCCCAAATTAAGTGTTTTTATTCGAGAGCTATTTTTGCTAAGTTTATTGGTAGAAGGTTATCGATTTCAGGCATTCAAAACTGGTGCGAAACTCAGTGGGGTAGCGGCCTGAGTATTCGATTCCTTGAAAAGGGTTTTTTCTTTGTGCTTTTAGGAGCGCTACTCAGAAGGACGACACTATGGACAGGAAAGATTTTCTCCTTTCCGACTCAGGTTTAGCGATCCACGAATGGGAGCCTCACTTTGATTGCAACAGAGCGGATGCCGAAGGGCACCAAGTTTGGATAAGACTCTACTCCTTGCCCAGTGAGTTTTGGTCTGCTCCAATCCTTACTAAAATATGCACAAGCCTGGGTCATGTCATTCGCATCGACCCTGTTTCTTTGAATGGTACTCTCTCTTCTTTTGCCAAAATTTGCATTTCTATCAATCCCTCTCATAAGCTTCAGGAAGTCATCCATATCACCTCTCCCTCTGGACTTTGGGAGCAGAAAGTGGAGTACGAAGGAATGTCCAACCTATGTTTCAAGTGTAAGAAGCCTCGGACACATTCGCAAATTCTGTAAAAATCCCCTTTATAATAGCGTCATGCAATGGCGGAAAGTATCCCCCCTCCCTTTTCCCATTGCACACCTTTCCCCCATTCTCCTCCCTCGCCTTCCCGCCCATGGTCCCCCACTCCCCCACCATTGTTCTTGAACCCCTTGCCCTGGACCCCGATACTTTCTCTCTTGTTAAAGAAACGATGCCGTTGTAAAGGACTCCACCAGGATTCTGTCCCTTTTCCACGAAGGCATATCCATTGGAATGGGAGGTAACTCATCCTCTTTAGAAAAATGGATTATTGACAAAGATGATCTTCTTCAATCTAAGGAAGGAGACCTAATGGATCACCAAGAGGACACTATCGTGAATCATTCTTCCAATAATCTGTCGCTTGGTCCGCTTCTCCCCACTCCACCTTTACTCAATGTGGATTTAGGTCCGAAAAGCATTCTTGGTCGTCCTAACAAATGTAAGCTCTCTCTTAACGAAGTTGCAAACGGGAAGCAACTTCAACTGCATTCTTTCTTCCCGTCTACAAGTAGGAGAGGCGAGTCCTCTCTGAAGCACAAATGATCCTTTTTTCATGGAATGTTAGGGGCCTTAATGCCCCTAACAAGCAGCGTCTGTTAAGACGCTATGCCACGGATGTTGTAGTGGATATTTGCTTGATTCAGGAAACAAAAATGTCAGAAGATGGTTGCATAAACGGATGGTTCAGAAAATGGAAAGGTTGGGATGGTTGCTTTTCAAACTCTATAGGTGCCTCGGGTGGTCTTGGCATTTTGTGGAAAACTAGTAGTTGTGTGATTGAGCCCCTTCTTGTGGAATCTAATTTCATTTGGTGCAAAGTTCTGATTAAACATTCGAGGATTTCTTCTTCATATGTAATGTTTATGGCCCTCCAACTCCACTTAGGAAATTAGCTCTCTGGAATAGCCTCAGTCTGCTCCTGGATTCCGATGCAATCTCCAAAATAATTGTTGCCAATGACTTTAATGCTACTCTTTCTGATCGTGATAAGTGCGGAGGTATCCAATGGCAGCCATGCTCTCAGGTAGATTTTACTTCCTTCGTTTCTTCCTCTCATTTAGTTGATGTGGAGCCTGTGAAGGGCCTGGTTCACATGGAATAGCAAGAGGTGCGGGTTCGATTCCTAGTGTGCATCTTGACAGATTCTGGTTTGTGAACAATGGCCGCAAAATAACTTCCTTCTAAAAAGTTTGGTTCTTCCTCTCTTTGGCTCGAGACCACTTTCCAATCTCTATGGATTTAAATTTTGACCTTCCTCCGCGTCGTTCCCCATTCAAATTTGAGAACATGTGGCTTCATGATTTCTCTCTTAAGCCTTTAGTCAAGGTCTGGTGGGATTCCTTCAAGGTCAAAGGGACTTGGATGTTCCAACTCTCTAAAAAGTTGTCTTTGTTGAAAGTCAAATTACAATGCTGGAACTATTCGAATTTTAAAAACATCTTCCAAGAAAAACTTCGAGTTGAGAAGGATCTTCGTACTCTTAACGAGTCCATTCTGGCCCAAGGGATGACACGGGATGATTTCCAAAAAGAAAAATCTCTCCTTAAGGATCTGGGCGCTCTCCTCCTGAAAGAGGAAACCTATTGGCGTCAAAAATCCAGAGAAACTTGGCTGATTGATGGAGACAAGAATACCAAGTTCTTCTTTGCCTCAGTCAAAGCAAGAAGAAATTTCAACTATATCTCCTCTCTCAAGCTTGAAGATTCTTCCGTTGCTTCTTCCCAAGCTCAGATCAAATCAGAAGCGGTGGATTTCTTTAGGAAGCTCCTGAATGATTCGGCCTCCTCCTTGGAGTGCAGTCCCAATTCCTTCTTCAAATATTCCTGCTGTGTCACGGATGCTGACAATGATATGCTTATTTCACCTTTTTCCTTGGAGGAGGTCCGGAAAATAGTTTTTTCTATGAAACGGGATAAAGCCCCCGGTCCTGATGGCTTCCCAGCATCCTTCTTTCAGGATTTTTGGGACGTTGTTGGTCTTTCCATTTGGCATGTTGTCGAGGAATCCAGGATTTCGAGGAAGATTTTGGTACTCTCAATCATACTTTCATCTGCATGTTTCCTAAAAAATCCTCGGCTGAGACTTTGGATGATTTCAGACCCATCTCTCTTGTGCAACATTTCTTACAAAATCATCTCCAAAGCTATCGCTAATAGACTTTGCCCCCTGCTGTCCAAGTTGGTTGCCCATGAACAAAGTGGTTTCATTCATGGCAGGTCTATCACCGAGGGTATTATTATCTCTCACGAATTGATCCACTCTCTTCATAACTCCTCTAGAGTGGGTATATTGCTGAAACTTGACTTCAGTAAGGCCTATGATCGTGTAAATTGGAGGTTCCTCCTCAAATCTTTGCAAGCTATGCGTTTTGTTGATCATTTCGTAAATGGATTTTTAATTGCATAGCCCCCTCGCTTTTTTTTGTTCTTGTTAATGGCTCATGGAAGGCTTCTTCGTGAGCAAAGAGAGGTATAAGACAGGGAGACCCACTCTCCTCCTTCCTTTTCACCTTGGTGGTGGAAGCTCTCAGTCGCAGCATAAAGTCCGCTATTCATGAGGGTTCTCTTAAAGGTCTTCATATCACATCCAACCTTCCTCCTCTCTCTCATCAACAATTCACAGACGACACCTTTCTTTTTGGTCAAGGGACTATCCCGAAGCCAAACGAATTTCTTCCATTCTAGACTCCTATTCTCTTGCTGCAGTCAAGTTTTAAACTTTCACAAATCTGTTATTTTCTTCTTCAACATGGCTCCTAGACTTCAGTGCATGATTAAAGCGATTCTCGGCTTCTCTTTGGGTAATTTCCCTCATAATTATTTGGGAATTCCACTCTTCCATGGCAATGGTAGGCGCACCTTTGGAACGGGCTCTTGAATTCTCTATCTTCCAAACTTCTTTCTTAGAAAGGAAAATGGCATTCTCTGGCTGGCCGCGCTCTTCTTATCAACTCGGTGCTCCTGTCAATCCCAATTTACATGTTATCAATTTTACAGATCCCGAAATCTAGTCCTGCTCAAAATTGAAAAAGTGGTGCGCACCTTTTTATGGCAAGGTCACAATATCGAGCACAAATTTCACCTTGCTAATTGGGATCTGGTCAAGCTTCCAAAGCGTTTGGGCGGTATGGGTATTTTAGATCTCGCTCTTCAAAACAAGGCCCTTGGTGCTAAATTGGTGTGGAACTTCATTTCTAATGCCAGTAGACTCGCTTTCCAGATTCTTTCCCACAAATATCTCGATGGTCAACGGCACGATCATTTTCTTTCTTGTTCCGAGTTACCGAGAGGCTCACATATTTGGAATTTCCTGTGTAACTCCAAAACTCTCATCGCTGAGATGGTCACCTGGAAGTTAAACAACGGTCTGTTTGTGTCTTTTTGGAATGGATTTCCTCCACTTAATCTTTCTTCCACCCTCAACGGTGTTATGAATTCTTCCAAAGCTTGATTCCTGGGGTACTGGTCTCAAATTATGGCGTCAAGACTGACGGTTCGCCTTCTTGGCTCTGGAAAGACCTCTCTTCTATTGGAGCCTCCGCTCAAGAATCCGCCTTCCTCTTGGATTCAATTCGGGACAGAAATGCCTTGTTTCTCAACAGAGACGACAGTTTACTTTGGCTAGGAGACTCCACCGGTTCCTATTCAGTTAAAGTTGGCTATAACATTCTTGCCTCTCATTGCAAAGGGGCGCCTTGCTCTCTAGGTTCTTTGGCGCCCTAACATCACTCCGAAAGTCGCTTACTTCGGCTGGTTAGTTTTGAATAAGAAGGTTCTTACTCAAGCTAAAAGGCGTTCGTGGGGTTACTCTGGTCCCTCCAAGTGTCTTTTGTGCGGTCCTGCTGAGGAAGACTTAGATCACCTTTTTTTGTTTTGCCCATTTGTTTCTCATTGCTGGGACTGGCTTCTCAACAAATTAAATCTCACCTGGGTCCCTGCAAAAGTATTGTTGCAAATCTTTCTTCTTGGCCATCCTCTAACGTCAAAAGCTTGTTCAGCTCTATTTGGCATGTCAATCCATACTTTTTGCTCTGGCATATTTGGTGGGAACGTAACCTCCGTCTCTTTAGGGAGCAAGCTGGCGATGATCGCCCACCTTTCTCATTAAGCTCGAAGTGGCCATTTCGGAGCGTGTTAGTGCCAACTGTCTCTCTTTTCCACCTTTTCTTCTAAGGACCTCTCACTTCTTCATCTTTGGCCCCTTATCAAGCTCCCTAGACCTGGGTCAATTGTTAAAAAAGGGCTCTCTCAAATTGAAAATTTGATACAAAGGAAGAAAATCAGGTGGCGACCTCCTCCTCAGGGTCAATGGAAATTGAACTTCGACGGGGCTTCTAGAGATAATCCTGGTTTATCTGGAGCTGGCTGCATTCTTAGAGATGACCGCGATCGTCTTATCAAAGCAGGCTCCTTCCCTCTCAAAGAGGGCACATGTAACTCTGCGGAAGCCCATGCTCTTCTTGAAGGGGTCAAGATGGCTGCACTTCTTGGTTGTTCAAATCTCTCGATTGAAGGGGATTCCCAAATCTTAATTTTTGCGGTCTCCAGAGGTGTCTCCCCTTCGTGGAAGTTGAATCTTTTCATTCCACAAATCCTTCATTGGCTTGGCAAAATTCACTTTTGGAGTATTTCTCACAATTATCGAGAAGCTAATCGAGCCGTGGACTTCTAGCTAACTTCGCCATGACAATCTTCTTCTGAAATTTCCTCCCGAGCGCACTCACGATTGGCACGGATTTCCTATCCTTCTTTCCCACGATCGAGATGGCTCATCCGGGTAGCCTGGCGGGGTCTCTCTTGCGTGTGGCAGTTCTTTTGTGCGAATTGTCCCTTCCTCACATTCTCGCCAAGGCGTTTCTCTTTTTTTGCAGTTGTTCCCTCACACGCGATCCAGGTCTTCTCTGTCTCGTTCGCGGGCTCCTTGTCACCTCCAATTCTCTTGGGGGTCGTTTCACCTTCTTTCTTGCACGGTCCCTGCTCCTTTTATGCCGCTTTCTTCATTTCCGGCATTATCTTCTTTTGGCCCTTGTTCAGTTTTCTTCTTTGTCATAATGTCATTCGTCGGCTTCCCTTTCGTGGTGCTTCGAGGTCAGTTTCATGAATTGGCTGATGTCTCTGCTATAGATAGGCGTCGGCTCGCGATGGTCTTCAAATTCTCCTCACCTGAAGAAGTCGATGCTATTGAAGCAATTCTTGGAGACTCATTTCGTTTCCATGCTCGTCGCCCTCGAACTGATTCAGATATAGCCTCTGCGTTTGTCTCCTTTTGCCTTTGCTGCTTCATTCTGATACAACGGATGTTGAACGGGTTGCCATCGACCAAATATATGTTGTTCACCGTGTCGGTTTACACGCTCAACTTGTCGACTTCTCTCCTCCGGATCCTCTCCTGTGGGTGGAGGAAGTCGACGAACTTGCCATAGGCTCGGGACGCGACATTCGGTGGCTCTGCGGTCAATACAGAGATTTGGTGACATTCACCCAAAACTTCCACCCTACCTTGGATCAATGTTTCCTCCCGGTGGTCGACATCAATGCGGCCCTTTTTCCTATTCACTCTGCGGTGGATAAATTGAATGAACTCAAAGATCGCGCCATGCCTCCGCCTTCCTTTTTCTCATTGCATGTGGCTTCTTCGGCGGGTTGGCTCCTCTTGAGTTAATCGGCCGGTGCTTATGTTGTCCTCCAGGCTCGGATATGTCCTTGTCTCGGCGCTTTCTTTCCTCCCTCGCCTTCTCGTCCCCTTCTTCACTCTCTTCACCCTTCTTCCATCTTCTTTCTTTTTCTTCTTGTTGTTGGGTTGGGGTCCTTCCCCCACCGGTTCATAGCTCCGGCCAAAAGCATTAATCAATCAAAAAAATAGAACTAGAGTGCACATGTTCGTGATTACAAATTAGGGCACGGAAGAATCGGGTTAGGGTTGAAGCAAATTACTCAAAACACACAAAGAATCGATCTACAAAACAAAACCCCGAAGAAGAATGGCACCAAAGAAGAAAGCAACACTTTGGTAAAAGAAAAGAAGAGCCTCAACATGAAGAGGAGAAGATGGAAGGAGAAGAAGGGGGTCAATCGGAGGCTACACAGACAAGGGTGGGGATACATCTGGTATTCCCAACCTTGATGTAGCCATTCCAAGAGGACCCTGATCCCGTCGAACAGGGGAGGACGCTAAGGCACATACCATGGGGTATGCAGAAGACCCAAAGTTGATCATTCGCGCTCGGTTCCAGAGCACCATCGAGCAGAAGGATTTATTCGGATGGGCGCTCATGGACGAGGACAAGGCGACTCTGTGCACAAGGAAGCAACTTTCATGGTCTATGCACACGCACATGGACGAGCCCGACTTTGATGTCGGTGAAGAATCGTGCGCGTCAAGGCGGTTGAAGAAGGCACCTGAAACGCGCCATATGACAATCAAACCAACAATGATGTCAGATGAGCAGGTGAGCAATGCTCTAGTAAAAGTATCCTCCGAAGTAGCAAGAAGAAACATAGATAAATCTGCTACCATCAAGGCGCTGACAGAGAAATTAAAAGCCAAGGATGTGGAGATAGCGCGCCTAGTACAGGAAAAGGACTTAATCAAAAGAAAATATGACACTTTTGTCAGTATGGCACAGGAAATTAGAGATGATGTTCTAAAGGTACGCCACATCTCGGAATCGGGTACGGAAGAATTTCCTTCTGCAATGCATTATGTAAAGACAATAATAACAGTAGTGTTGGAAGATGAAAAAGTGCACATATCCTCACAGCCCAAGGACTCCGAGGAAAATACGGAAAAGGCACGGTGCGGTAGAGCAAGAAGATTGCTACTTATGAAGGCCTACTGCAAGCCACCTGCGACGAGTGAAGAAGGCCGATCATGCGCTAACAATATGCACAGCCCCAGATGCGTTGATCGCGGTGAAAACATTGGAGGAGGAGAATGAGGTCCACAAGGCGATGAAGGATGCTTCCCTAGGCCGCGCTAAATGCTTAGTCCTGGTAAAGCAAAAGTGCAGCAGGCACTAGCTGTGCAGTGCAGGCACCGCATAAGGAGAGGTTGGAGGAGCTAGGAAAGCTCATTGCTCAGAAGATGGATGTACTGGAAGGGGTGCAAACCTCTATGTCAAGCGTAATGCTTGTGATACAAAATGAGCAAGGAAAACTCTCCATGGAAGAGTTGCAGTCCATCATTTCGAGACGTGCTCGAAAGCAGCAGGAGTAAGCGCTAACGGCGTGGGAGAACACAGGAAGCGGATATCAAAGAAGAATATCCGAGTTCTTGCCGAGGATGAGACGGAGGCCCGAGGCTTATACAGTTTTGTTAATTTGTGTATATCTTCTTCAAAATTCTTATTCAAGATTCTTATTCAAAATTCTTTATTCAACTATTCTTTATTTATCCATTCTTTGTATAAGTTTTGGACATCGCCATTGTCGAGGCGACAATGAGATTAGTGTGGGGTAATGTTGATCAGAGAAAACACTTAGTTGAACTTGCACACAGAGTCCGCGCGGAAGAATAGCACATGAGCAAAAGCGCGAAGGTATAGGAAGGCGTCATGCGCGGAGGTGTAGAGTCAGACTCTCAAGGACTTAGCCGATTTTGGGGATCAGATCTATTCTTAGAGATTGGCGTGCGGAGCACACAAAGCAATGCCGAGACTTGCGCGCCACTCTTCGTGGAGATTTTTGAAGGACATGTCAACTCACTCTTGCATGGGCATAAGTTAAGAATAGATCCATCACTTTAGTTAACTATCAAGTAATCTATAGATAGCATACTTGCATGTATGGCTATAATTGTAAGAAGGCGCGTGGTTGTTATTAGCATGCGACCTATTTCTGGTAGAGTTAAGTGGTGAAGGGCTAGTTCCCCACCCTATATATATATGTAATGAATTACTTAGAAAAGATATAGACACATATAGAGATATGGATGGAAACATATGCTTTGAAGAATGGGAAAACACGAGTACATGCGACTGGATAGTTGTAACAGATCCATGCGTGCATGCCTAGTATTGTATGAAGTTTCGTATTGTTGGTACGATGAATAGATAAAGGAAATTGGCCGAACAAACAAAGTGTTTGATGTGTTTTATCAATGCATGTTATTATTTTCATGATGATTTACCTTTAAGCACTTATAGATCTGGTTAAATATAATGATGAATAGATGGATTAGTTCCTAAAATATATGTTTACTGCTTTATCATACCACCATTCTGCTACTGCAACCTTAAAGAGGAACCCGGTACCTTTGCACGCTTCAGGTGAGCGCTCAGCCTAGGTCGAGTGATGTGCTAGCGCGACTAGGTGTTAACTAACAATTCTAGGAGGCTGCATCAAGGACTTCACCCATCCAATATAACATGGTTGAAGATCTACAAGACCATTTTTCCATCTTTGTGAAATTCCATGAGACCATCTTTCCATGTGAGGAATCCACAAGATTGGCAAGATACACTCATAAATGAATAATTGAAAAAGGTATGCATGGCGTTAATGTCAAGAGGAAGTGTTTGGAAGAGAAAAGGGTGGAGCTTGTAATGAGGGTTCCATAATAATAAAAATACAACAAATAATAAGTGGAGGCATTTACCCCGGGATGGTGGTTGCTAAATTTCATAGGATCTCGAGACATGATTTGGAATGGAAAATCTTTAGAAGCATAATTGTTTTGGGGGATTTGACTCATGATCTCGAGGGATGGAGAAAGGAGACGAGGAGGAAATTATTTGGATAGGGAAGATTTTATGATGAATGGCTTTTTCAAGATAGGAGGATATCAAGAATAATCTTGAAATGTCAATGATATATATTGCATATTTAAATCTCAATCTCACAAAGATTAATTTTGGAGACGTAGTGTTTTGAGGAGTGTGCACAAGTATAGCATATGGTAGAAATCACTTGGTTGAATAAAGACAAGCCGATTAATCATGTAAAGTTACATGTATGAGGTTTGGTATTTGTTAAAATTTTAGAATAGTTAAACCATTGTTGATATATGATTATCTAAATAATAGAACTCATCTCTAGTCATCCACTTGGGCATGTCCAATTAGAAATTGAATGTAAAGTGATGAGAATCATTTTTCTTCTTGTGTTTCCTAGTTTGTGCTCCCGCAACTCAACATCTTATATAAGATAATTGATGGTTAATAAGTCAATTTGTTACTCGTCACCAATTAGGCCACTAATACAAATGTTGGTGACAATTTCCTAAGATATATGAGGGGAAAATAAATGCAACCATATGCTGATTGCATATAATGATACAACCATTGGGTGTTGTTGTGAAGAGAAGCATTTTGGGATTCATTGGAATATGGATGTGTAAATTGTGTTTAACTGCATTTTTATGTGAGATATAATAAAATACTTCACAAATCCTCATAAGAGGGCTTGGGGGAGGGGGGATGGTTTCTAATTTAGAGGTTTTTACTTCCTTAAGCCCATATCATGTTGTCGTGTGTTTATCTTGTGAAACGTTATGAATCCTCTCGTTTATGCATTTGGGTAATATAGAATTTACTTCCCTCGAGTTATATTAAGTAGTTTTCCTTGGTGATAGAATAATGGTTCTTTTCCAATTGGTTAATCACTTTTAGGTTATAAGGATGTTATGATTATGTATGTAAATCTTGGTTATTCAGAATGTGTATCCCGTGTTTTGTGTAAGTCTCCCAAATCTAAGGACGTTGAAGAATGCTTAATCATAGAGTTAAATGAATTAAGTTACTAATTCAATTAGGTTAGAAGTTGACATCTTTCTCTTTTCAAATTGAACGACACTAGTCACGAATATATTTTTGGCCCATTTTTCTTATTCCTAGCAAGAAAGTAGTTATAGTTTTGAGGGTTCTACAAAGAGCTACGTATTCAGATTTTGGGTTGCTTTTCCAATCGGGGGACATCTATTTTGCCTCTTGGCTTGGTCTTCATCTTTTTCAAGTTCGATGGTATCAACATACTCATATTTTGTTTACGTCTTTGACCATGAGGTAGACACTTGGGCCCCTTGGCTTTGGTTTGGGATCAATGACATCGGAAGTTCTCCATACAATAGGAGAAAGTGTGACCTAGCATTTATCCTCGGGAACGATATTTATCCATAAAGAAAGCCCTATCTCTACTTGGCGGGAGCATCTACACTTTAGTGGCGGTTTCAATTAGTTTTCTCCATTTGAGGCATGCAAAACCCCATGACAATCTCCACATGCTTTAGAAGTGACAACATCATTCACGCACAAACAAATGTATTTGTTCCTTGGCTTATTTCAATTTTCAATTTTATGGCGCTTCAAACTTTTTCAAATTCATTGTCATACTTTTAAATTATCAAGACATTGATCTATTTGCATTTTCACTTGATTGCATGTACACAAATGTGGCACGGACAATAAAACATTGCATCTATAACATCTTCTCTCTAAGCTACACTCTCAAGGTAAGTTCAAGGCATTTTTTCCTTCAATGTTATGCACGCACAACATTAAGGAGGCATTATGTAGTACCCTAATTTTGCAGTACAAGGCATTGACAACATCAATTTTTACCTTCTAGGAAACTTGGACTTTTAGCACAAATTTGGCTAATTTAAGCATCATTTTGCCCCTTTTGATGCCTCCACGTTTCCTTTGTCGCCTCTAATTTCTTTTTACTCAACCTCAAGATCCTTTCCAGCTTTCCTAGAACACTTGACACATCTCTGCAGATATCCCTCCACTTTTACTAAGTTGTTCTTATCTTTTAGCGGTGGATAGGTTTGGTGTCGTTGGACTTCTCCTTCCATGTCAAAAGTCAGTTTTCAGGTTGAGAACTTTCCTCAAAGTTGGCCTAGGTTTAATTTTAGGGTTGGCATACGTGCAAGTGATTCAATTACGGTCTCGTATATATAGAAAAATTCTAAAATTCATTCTACTGATAAGACACGTGCATGAGGAGATCAATTCATAAGAGGAACACTTGAGAATCATTATTATTTGAGCCATACAATTTTAAAAATATTCCAAAGTCCACAAAAGGAGTCATAGATCCTCTTATCGAATTTGAAGCATATCCAAATATCAAGTTGCATGTTGTCAAGTACCTTGTGCCAAGAGAAAGGATCATTTTGTTGCATTTATTGAGGATATAGGGCGAGTGAAGGACCAACACTACACTCAAATGGAAAGTAGGTCTACATAGAACTACATCATCACTAATTCACATAGATATGACATTCGCAACACCTAACATTGCATCCCCGATGTTCCATCATCCAATGTTGTAGAACTTGACATTGTAGCACCCGAAGTTACACCACCTGGCTATAGTGCAGCCTTTAGCTGACTGTTGGATGCCCTCCTTTTTGCGAGTCGTATCCCATCCTTGTCAAATGTATGACAATCTTCTAAAGCCAACTTTTGCACCATAAGTTTGGGCTCTTTATTTACCACCGAAAAGGACTTGTACGATCAACTAGCCACACTTTTACCATACGGTTTTCCATATTCAACCTCCATACTATCATATGCTTGGGAATCTATTGAGCAACATATCCTACCTTCATAGCAAATGGTGGACTTTCACAAAAAAGATTCATGGGTTTCAAGTGCCATTTTCAGCAAGATTTGTGTGAACAAATTCACACGTCAAAACCTAATCAAAGATTCAGACTTTTCTTCTCGGCTTCTTGGTTGGTATTCAATCTTATTTTTATCATGTTGTAAATGGGTTGAGTCGGAATGAACCACGACTTGTTTAGGGAGGGATAATGTAGATCACTTTATTAGTATTTTCATGGGTTTGAGTGTCTTATTAGTTACAGATCAACATTATGTGGTTAATGTTATCGAGTTAGGTAGTTTGACTCTTGTTAGTATGTTCGATTGTTGATGGTTTTGTTTAACCAACAATGCAACAAATGTTGGGTCTTCTTGTCATATAAATATAACAATGTGCATCGGGGTAAGCGACATTGAAGACCGTGTCCTCCTTATACCGAACAACTTGTAGTGACCACTACTTATGAATAAAGCAATGATTACTCTCATATCCTTCTATGGTGTAGTGTGGTATGCATTTAGTATTTCGTGATTGATATTTGTTGGTAGTGTAGTACTATCAACAAGGGTTGCAAGCAGCCTAGTCCCTTCCAATGGCTGCCCCTTCTAATGAATTGAGAATATATTGGAAATAGATTTGACATATGTTGGAGTTAAATTGTGACAATCGCAAATTCTCAAGTTATTTTTAAATTACAATATTGTATAAATTATGAGACAATTAATTTGACATATCTTTAAGTAAAATTATAATAGAGTCTCAATCTTCTTATGTTACAAGAAAATAACTATCTAGTGGCCAATGAATTAAATTTAGTTTGTAGTATTTCATTAACTATGAACTACCTTACCATTTGAAGCACAATGTAAAATGGAAAACAGTAGTAAAATTTACCTTAAATAACAATATAAACATTAAGATTAAATAAATTTTAAAAATATAAATTGTTCAATGCATTTGAAGATATAGTTTGTATGCAACACTCAATATGGAATCTAAACAAACATTTTAAGTCTTGTGCAAAGAAGAATATGAATATTCTAGTCACACGATTAAATTAGTGTAAAAAAGAATATAAATATTCTTGTCATACATCTAAATTAACTTGAGTATCTTACTAATTTTTTTTTGTAAAACTTTAAAAATATATATAAAAGGGTGTGAACAAGAATTAAATTTTATGGTCGTTTATGTGTTCATATTTTTAACCATTAAAAAGTTGTAAAATTTTAAGATCTTTGATCTTTTCTAATTTGCAATTTTTATATAAAGCTATAAATAAATAATATCGATACATGTTACATATATTAAAAATTGTTTAAATTAATAAAAAAATAGCTTTTTAATTTTTATACGATTGTCTTGGTGTGCAAATTTTAAAGCAAAATATTGAGAAATTGTAGCCACTAAAAATATATCCGACGAGCAAAGATGGCAGAAAAAATTAAAGGTTGTCTAAATATATATTGAAATAATTAATAAATTTAATACTTTGGCAAATGGGGAAACTCTAAGATCAATTGTTGCAATTTATTTGCATGCATTTCGATAATTCTTTATACAATATACCCCGCATGTGTTATACCCTCAAGGAAGAAATGGTGTTACTATAATGTCCACATGTACTCCTTAGCTTTATTATCTCTTAGTATCTCTGATAACACGAGATACACGTCCATGTACACGCACACAGTATCTCTGATAACCCAGGAATTGGGTTGGACGCATGTATTAAGGGAGAATGTTAGAGAAACTGGAGATGGCAAAGCTGGTGAAGAAATGCGAAGGGTTTGAAGCAGAAAACATTGTCGATACATAAAAGCCAAGTGTAGATGTTATAGAATGAATGAATGAAAGATTTTAATAAAGTCCACAAGACCAAACAGTCTATGGGACCAAAGTCGCAGCCCTAAGATATTTTCATATTTCTTTCAATATCAAACCTCCTATAATGGATCTTGATCAAAAAACCCACAGTCTTGTTAAGCCTTGCTTCTTCAAATAACTCGCTTAGGTTGTCCACTTTCAAGTTGCTTTCGTATTGGATACAAATATCTTCATAAGTCGTACATTCCATGATGAAGTGTCATTACAAGTTATCCTCTCCCAATCCTCCTTGGGAATAGTCCATCTACCAGTCTCACACTGAAGATGATGTGATCTAGTCCTCAAGCTGCGCAACTAACATCCTTGTTTTGCCCTTGATGGTCGCACCTAGATATGTTTTTCATCATGTTCCTATGGAGGAATTGAATTCTTTGATGTAATGAGCTTTCTTTCAACCAATCTGCCCCATCCACATGGCAGTCCTAAATTTGTCTATCACAAAAGATTTTATTTCTTCATTGGTGTTAGGACACTCTTGCAAGTCGATGCCCCATTTGTTCATCCACTTGTTATGCTTCATCCAAGTTTTCTTCCTACGTCCTAATTTCTCCTCCACAACCATTTTGGGCCAGCGATGGTTATCCATGCTTTCAACCTTTTTCACATAGCTTAGCATTTAAGTTATTGTCGATGCCTCCATCGGAAACATCCCTACTTCAACCAAGTAAAATCTCGTATGGGACCGTTGTTTTGACTTTGAGGGTGTTTGTGATTAGATGCTTTTGGATTCTTTCTAACTGCCTCCATCCGTGATTAGACATGCTACTTCCCCAAACCTCGCAACCATATAGGGTAACCGGCGTGACCAACAAGCCAAAAAGGGTTTTCTTGGTTTTCTAATCCCATAGCTCAGCTTTCCTGCACCTGTTTTGAAGTAAGTAAGATGCTTTCCAACCTCCATGTATCCTTTTCACTCTACACGTCTCCCAACTGAGTTTGTTGTGAAAATCAATCCCAAGGTATTTGTACTCTTTCACTATTTCCAACGGGCTCCCTTCAAAGAGAAAGTTATCTTGAGTCTCTTTCCTTTTTAGTGAAAAAATTATTACTTTGGTCTTGTCAATGTTCACTTGCATCCCGACTTCTTGGCAAAATAGTTCTAAGACTTTCAACTATTCCATCAACCCATGAGTTGTTTTTGAGATTAGGACAAGATCGTCGACATATAAGAGTAATTTGACCACGTAACCCGCAAGTTAGATACTCCCCCGTCACCCCCGCCCCATTAGTTTTACTTAACCATTCTTCAAGTTTGTCAATGTATAAACCAAACAAAGTGGGGGAAAGAGGGCAGCCTTGCTTGACACCAATGTCACTACCAAAACATTTGGACATACCCTCTTTAGTTCTGATTTTAGCTTTGACTTGCTCATATAATCTATGCATTGCTGCTCTATACTCATTTGGAATACCAAGTTCTTCCATCCTTTTCCAAAGTTTGTCTTTGGGCACCGTGTCAAAGGCTTTTTTAAAATCCACAAAGCAACAGAAAGCTTCCTCTCCACGAGTGTCCCATATATTTTCAATTAAGTGTCTAAGGGTGATACAATGGTCGATGGTCGAGTGCCTCAGCCTAAAGCCTGCCTGCCCTTTTGCTCTTTTACCCTCTCTTTCGGCCCAATTGTTGATTTTGTGTTCTATCATGCTCCCAAAAAGTTTACTTAGAAGAGGATTTACCATAATAGTGCGGTAATTGGATGAATTATTGATATCATCGCTTTTATAGAGAGGAATAACTACACTAGTCGTCCAATCCCAAGGGAGCCACCCGGGTGATGTTATTGAACATTCTTTTGATGTGTGGAGCAAGGGCCTCAACTCCCCATTTTAAAAATTCAGCATGCAGCCCATCTATGTCTTGTGCTTTACCACTTGCCAAGTTCTTTATGCCATGTTTGATATCTTCCACCAAGAAGAGCTCGGCTGATGTGTTGATTATGGGAGGAGTGTCCTTCATTGGGGCCGCTCATAGAGGAGCCTCACATATTCTAACCAATGGGCATCCGTGATATTATTCTTTATGTGTTTTTTCTTTTGTTGTAACTCCTTCCAAAAACCTTTGGGATTGTGTTTTCCGAGGAAAATTAATTCTTTCCTTCTAGTGTTCACATAACTTTCTTTTTTGGATTGCACCAATTTCTCATAGTTCTTCTTGTTTTCTTTGTTCATCCCACTTTCTTTCAAGAGTCTTTTGGCAACCTTGCACTCTTTGTCATACCATGGGTTCATCGGGAAAGTATTTGCTTCTCCCTTCCTAGACCGAGATCTTTTGCAAGCACTTAATGCCTTGTGGATTAAGGGGGTCGACAAATTATGAAAACTGACCACTTTCCTCCTTGGTTACCTTGTTTCTTGTGTTATTCCTTATCACTTGGAGGTGTTGTTCAAGGGCTGCAATAAACATTTCTGATTTTTCTAGTTCAAGATGATTTTACCCCGAGGTTGAGCTTTCTTTTGCGTGTGGTAGACCTATTTGCTTTGTTGTTTATTTGATATAGTGCCAAGTTTGACGAGGAGAGGAGAAGAGACTACATAACTTTTTGAGGAAAACATGATCTTCCCATTAGCAAAACTTCATGTTAACCACAAAAGTGTAAACACGTAGTTATTTTCATAATAGACGGGGGAGGCAAGATTTTCTTAGGTTGTAAAATCACGTGACATTTTATTTAGTGTCTCATCGAGGTTAAACAATGCACCATCAAAATATTGTTATGAACAAAGTAATTTTGATATTTTTAGGTGTTCGATGTTTAAAGACAATTACTTCGATTTTGGCAATTTTGGGTGCTTAACGAGCACATGATTGAACCTTTCACTAGAGATTAATTTTCAGCCAAAATCTTCAAATTTTGATGAAAAGGATCTTATATTATATTAAATGCAATAAGATACAAGATAGTTTTCAACAAAAAACAGGCGGTATGAGAGCATGCCCCAAAACCACAAACAAACTAGGCCAAGCCTAGGAGAACAACAAAAACACTAGGCAAAGCCTAGGAATACATCAAAACAAAAGAAACATAATCAAGCTACTACAACAAAGATCCTAGAAGGAGGATCATGATCATCGAGGCCATCTGCAGGTCGGGGAGGTCCTTGTCAACGCGTCGGAATGTCCCAACCCGAACTAGGGGGGCCTCCTCTTCATTGTGTTTTGCCACCCACATGGGAGAGATGGCAAGAGGAATCCGGGGGAACTTGTCCTAAGGCGGCGGGGGAGGTGGCAAGTTCCAGCCATCGTGGGTGCATAGCTCGAGAGAACCCGGACGAGCCCCATTTGAGCTAATGAGTAGGGGGAGCCCCAACCTTGTTGGCAAACTAGTGGGGAAGCACTCCTCCGTGGTGGTCGCCTGCAGAGCGATGAGCATGGTGAATGAACACCACTAAGAGCGGCTCCAATGACCTCCACGAGGACGGTCGCCACGCGGTGGAGAATGCAAGAAGGCGAAGGTGTTTCGGGCGACATTACATGGGGCATCACCCCAATGCCGCAAAAGAGTTTGTAAATGTTCCACCTCCAAGGCAACTTTATTAGCCTGGACTTGAATCTACAAAAGCACATTGGAGATAACCATAGATTTGTTATACACTAAAAATTGCGATCAACTTCAGAATTAGTAAAGAAAAAACATTTCGTTCTTTCCATATCCAAAACAAAATTTCCCCTCTAAAAACATGCCAAATCTAGGCGAACATATGCGAGAATTTTGGGGCTATCTCCTAAAAGAATGTGCCGGAAGTAAATCACTCAAGTCTGAGAGGGAAGAAAAAAGAATGAATCAATTCCAAGCACATTGTGCTTTGGGGCAAGAACCAGAAGAGGTGCATCAAGGTTTCCAAGTGGCCACAGAACGGACACTTGGGAGCCGGAACCCCAATTTGAACCAAGCGAGAACCAATTGGAAGACCTTGGTGTAGAATACACCATAGAAAATGTGCAATTTTTGATTCCACACAGACAAACCAAACAAAGTGTCAAATCTCCTTCTCAACATGACGAGGAAGAATGCACCCCCACCGAGTGTTGAGTTTTTCAACCATGGGCAAATGTGGGGAGAGCCAACGGTAACCTTTATTGGCTGAATAATTGCGAAACGGGGTGTCAATATACCATTTCGATCTGTCCACCAAGGGTGAGAGGGATGCACTGAAATTTTATGCAGCATATGGTTGAGGACCGAGTTGATGATATCGGTAATGCTAGCACAATCTTGGGTGGCGAGCTAAACCGAGCTTTAAGCTCAGGCCAAGAATACCAGGATTGAGAGTGCTTGCAGAACAAATCTTGGATGGTATGAATTCCGCACTTGAAAAGCTTGAGTGCAGGAATTTCAAGGACTTCTACAAGACACCGATCTTGAGCTTAAATGACTGGTGCCACAAAGATTGATGATTGATGGAAAGACCATTACGAAAGCCATTGCCTTTCCATTAAAATTGCCCACAGTTTGATGCATTCCCATGTTTTCTAGATGCTTTTGAGCACGAAAGTGCCAACAACTTTAATAGGAACAAGAGCAATGAGATGCTTTCCTTGTGTTTGTCTCCAAATTTTGATTAAACTTGGTATAAATCTTTTAAGATAAAATTTAGAATTATTTTTGCTTCTATGGCATTGCCCCTAGTCTGAGTGTTTTTATGTGCTAAAATTTGACAAAAACTCGGTTCATGCAAGATCTAGGATTTAAATGAGCAAATGCTAGTTTTTGTAAGCAATTGGAATTGATATTAGAGAAGCTTCATTCTTCCCCTTGCTCACCCCATTGTTAGAACAATTGGCTTGCCTCTAATGGAAACAAAGTAGTTGTTGAAGTGATGGTTTGCTTTTGCACTAATCTTCTTATCTTTCCATCTACCGTTGTCATCAAATACCTCCATTTTTCATACTTCTTCCTTGTTTAGCTAAATTATGGAGAATGTTTTTTCATCTAATGAGTAGATTTTTTTAATCCAAATAACCTTGTGGAATTCTAAGCATCTTCACATCGAGAAAATAGACTTTGTTTTAATGTTAAAAAAGGCATAATTGTCGGTGGCATTTGTAATTACATTGATGAAATGTTACTAGTTGATTAAAATTTGAATGACATTTGACCTTCCCTAAACACTCTTTCCACTATATATTAAATGCACCGACATCTCTTGATTTGAGCAGTAGATGGACTTATATCCGATAAATTCCGATAAGATGTATATGTCATTCTCAATTGCCTCGAATGAAGTGAAGGTAAGACTAAGATCTCAATTATTTTTAATCAATCAATATTCAGCTAAATCATTTTCTATATTCGGTTTAAATTGAAAAAATAAAAAATAATACATGTTTTGATTAGCGTGAGTACCGCATTAATCAACTGGATAAGTGACGAGTGTAAAATATTGATTGCATTAGTAGTTGATGGGCGAGGACTAATAAGCACTCATGTACATTATGCGTGAATAAAGAAGGGCAAACAATTCTTTTTATGTAAATGTTATGGGAAGGTGGGTTTCTAGATGGAGATGCAAAGTGAATATCGTTTGAAGAATGTGGATAAAGAACCTTTGCCTTCTTGCAGCCCATCCTAATTCTATATGATTTGATGTTGAAAGATAATCTGAAATTTTCTCAAGTTTCATTCACATCTCTACCGATATGAAGATAGTTTGTTCTCCTCGCATTACTCGAATGTAAATTCCATTTGGCCTATGTTGGAGTCTCTTAGAACTTGTTTTTAATTTTTAGGGTTTGTGGAATTTCATCCCCTGTTTGGAGCCTAAGAAATCTTGTTTCAGGAGGATGCTTTACTACTGGACTAGATCGGTTTTAGGTATGGTGCTAGAAAAGCGACTGCAGGGTAGAGTTATGTTCTATTTTCAATCGGCTGAAACTCGAGGCAAATTTTGTTATTAGGTGAGACGTGACTTTTTAGTCCCCACTGGGCAGCTCGTCTATTTGGTGCATGGGACCCGACTTGTGGGAACAAGGGAACTTTTCACTTTACCTTGTACTATTGTTTACATTTTCTACCTCATGTATTGACCTTGTGAGAAGGCTTGTGACTAAATCGAGCCTTCCTAGTCCACCTACACCCTTGATTATTTTGTTGTCCTAGTTTGGAATAAACTTCTTTGATGAATGTAGATTGTTTGGTTTATGGAAGTGTTGTGTACCTTATGGAAAGTGAGCAATGAGGATGTGTTTGATTACATTTAAAGAGATCTTACTAACTTTGGCAAGTGAAATAAGATTAAATGTTTCTCCTCGGATGAGTCCAATTGCCAATACTAGAAGATGGTTTAAGATTATTTTAAACATAATGACATGTTCTTGAGAGGATGTGGGATATAACTACGAAGGGGCGGGATTCGTCATGCTCCCACTCCCACTAACCTTGCTTGAAGACAACCAGTTGAGAATTTGCCTATGGCACGGGATGGCTAGGATCTACATGCTCCATCCGAAAATGTTCGGGACTTGGCTCATTCTCGATTGTCAACTCAAGGAGGTACTTCGGGAAAGGATGTGTTGTCCACTCAAAATTTACCCGCACTTAAAAGTGAATTTTCAAAATTTTGAGTATTGAATGTCTTCTCTGTTGTCTTTGAAATGTTATAAGCCAAGAAGTTGTAATGATCTCGCATTCTGGGTCATTCTCATGTGTTTCGCGTACTTCGCGTATTTTTGTCCCGCATGTCCCAGTTTCAAACGGGCCCCTTTGTTGCATTTTCACCCGAAACGCCTGAGCCGCGTACTTCGCGCATTTCTGTTCCAAATGTCCCAAACACTTCCGGACCTGTTGTCACGTTTTCGCCCGGATTGATCAAGTCGCGTACTTCGGAACTTTTTGACCCAAATGTCCCAAGTCAAAAAAGTGCGCTCTGTTCCAATTTCGCCCGAAACACCCGAACCGCGTACTTCGCGCTTTCTTGTCCCAAATGTCCCAATTTCAAAAGTGCGCTCTGTTCCAATTTCGCCCGAAATGCCCCAACCGCGTACTTCGCGCGTTTTCGTCCCAAAAGTCCCGAAATGCATTTATGCGCCTTCTTCCTGCTTCGCCCGAGCCGCGTGTTTCGCGCATTCACGTTTCACATGTCCCAGATGAACCAAGGGCTATCCATACTTGGTTTTTTCCGCGAATATGTTGCCTTTAAAATTGGTAGATATGAATTTAATGCGCATTGATTTCCCTTTCTCTCTCCAAAACGGCTATATAACGGGCAGACCCCCTTTTACATTTTTCACACTGCTTCTTTGCTCGAACCCCTGCAATCTAATTTCCTGCGCACAAACCCGTTCCCTACTGCAATTCCTTCCCGAGTCTAGATTGCATTTCTCTCTCAGCTACTATCAGTATGAAGATCAAATTCCAGGGACAAGAGCAAGTTTCACCACTAGAGTCTGCCGTTCTCAACATCGGAGACAGTGAAGCTCGACATCTCGATTTCGGTGATTTTTGGGCGAGGATGGCAGATGCAAACCCTACTCCAATGGCACAAATGATTCACGACAGCGGTTTGGCCTTTGCTGGCGGTTTCCCGATCTCGGTACAGTGTGCTGATACCGTGCTTTCGTGCGGAGCTCATTTCGACCCCGCCTCGAGCGAATTGACCAATATACACGGGGAACTCATTGCCAAACTAGATGCCGCCATTAGTGCGCCCGAGAATCCCAGAGATGGATAATGCCATAGTCGTTTCCCGGGATCAAGCACAGGCCCTGTTCAATCAGGACAGTGACAAATACAAAGCACGGGTGGCAAAGTCCTGGCTGAAGAACCCTAAGAAAGGAGCTTCTCGTCTGACCAAAACCCTCTTGCGGGCAGATTTCAATGAAGAGTTGTCCGATTTCATAATTCTGCTGGCTCGGGTTATGGGTTTGCCCACTACCAACGAATTCCATTTCTGGATGTGTCCGCTCATCAGTATGGTGTGCGAAGGAACGCAGAACATCAACTGGGCAGAGATCATCAGCATGAATTTGGCGGAGCAACTGTCCAACGTGCAGCAAACGAAGAAGTTCTATATGACTTCGTACCTGATGTACACTCTGGCAGCATCAAGCGGTGGTTTGGTTTCTCTTACATAGATGAACACAAAGATGATCCAATATATGCATCACGCCCATGATTCACCACGGAGACCAAAGAATCGTAACCGGAAGGGTCAACGACGCTTTCACCATGTACGTGGTCAGGCTGCTCGAAGGCGATACTGCCAGGAGGTTTTCTGATGAAGCTATGACTCTGATATCGCACTACGGTGCCTACTTCATCCAGTTCAGAAAGTTCTCTTATATCAGGTTAGCCGGCTATGAGGGCTCCCCTCTGAGACTGCCCATGTTCTGTAATGATAAAATGGCCTTGATAGAGATATGCAGGCAACTAGACAAGTTGCATAGAACCTGCAGGGATAAGAGGATCACTGGTTTACACTTTCCCATCTCTTTGGGAAATTATACCTGCAAAACAGCCCTAGATGCACAGAATGTAGAAAGAGCCCTGGTTCCCATCACGGTTCACTTCTTCAAGCCAAGGACTTGCTTCGACTTGAAGAGGTTCATTGGGCAGAACATCAAAATAGTCTATCATCATAGAGTTGATACAGAAGACTATTGGGCTGATTGTGCTGATGATTTTGAGGCTAGAAGGAGGCACTATGGCAGATTCTCCTTGCAATTAATTGAAGAACTCGGCCTATATCAAGTTCCTGAAGGGCTAAAGGATGACAACTCTGATCTATACTCGTATGAGTATGAAAATGTGGTTATGCACACTCCTTTAGAGGACGTGGATTGGAACAGGAAAGAGAGGGACGACCTGGCTGAGATCCTTGCTCCAGTTTTGGTCGGGACTAAGTGCGGTTTGTGGGGAAAGTTCGAGAGTTCGGGAGGCATTCGGGGAGAATCCTCTTCTAAGGACGCTTCAACACCGAGAAGAGAAGCATCTATTCCAAGTGCGAGACACCGGTGAAGACCCCTCCTGCCTCATCAACTCAGGGACCTGCAGAATCTACTCCTTCCTCATCCACCCAGGTATATAAGAAGAAACTCAAAGAAGTAAAGAAAGAACCTGTGGAAGAAGATCTCCAGGAAAAACAGGCAAATTTGCCTATAGGGCCAGAGAACATCATTGTTCTTAGTGAAAGTGAAGAAAGCGAAATGCCAACCCCTGCAAACGCTCCTGAAGACCCAGCTGATAAAGATAAAGAAGTGCAGAGCACCGAGCTTCCAGGTGCTGTAGATTCTTCTACCACAATTGCCTCCAGTGCCCCGCCCACATCTCAACTCGAGTCAACAGCTGCACAGACCTTGAGCGTCATGAGCTCCCTGTCTCTTGGTCCCCTTGCCCCTCCTGCTGATTCCTCTTCCTCTTTCGCGTGGGTGCAACCTTTGGTCGACAAAAAGAAGAGAAAATTCTCCTCTCAAAGCTCGGGATCAAATTTTGATGCTGTCGCAGCCTTGTTGGGCACCACCCCTTCTCGTGCCAAGAGAGCCAAAGTCACCTCCAGGATAGTGTCTGATGCTCAAGGTCAGCAATTCCTGGAGATTGCCAAGCCTACAACGGATAAATCAGAGCAGGACTTGCAGGCATCTGACTTGGAGCTCTCGAGAATCCCAATGGGAGAGTCTACCCCTGAAGGTGAAATTCACAACCTCCAGGAAACAGTCACAAGAGTCATTGGGAGGGTAGAAAAGGGCCAGCAAACTATTTAACAGTTGGAAGAACAGGCCCAAGTTCTCACAGGTTTCATGAAGTCCCTTTTGTCTAAGGACAAAGTTTTGGACCCTACACCCTTGACTGCTCTCCCACCTCCTGTAATTCTAAGCCAAGATGAAGTGCGAGTATTAAAGATATGCACAAGCATTGCATGTCATGGCGGAAGAGCTATTGAAGCCATGGTGGAAGACATGCTTGTTGCTGGGTTAAACTTCATCGATGAAGCTTTCAAACTCCACGAAAAGGTGAACAATGTGCAACTGAAGCTCTCCTCCACTATCAATACCATGGATAAAGAACTCAAAATCTGGAGCAGTTGCATAGTAGACCTTCGCCTTATGGGACAGACAGAGACGAAAACATTTTCTTTGGCAAATAAAGTTTTTGATGATGCAAAGGACAATCTATCAAAATCATGGGTCTACAGCGTGGAGTGGAAGATCAGAGTCTTGGAGGAGGCTTTGGGAGAAATGAAAAATAGGCGGCGAAGGGCGAAGCCTTGAGACATTAGTTGTCTCGGCTTTCAAAGATATACATTGTCATCTTCAAGATGAAACTTCTGGTGCCCCCTTTCCTTACAAGAGATCAAAGCTCAGTTCAGAGCTTTTGTAAAAGACAATTTATTCAAGGAAAGCTCCATCTCCAAAGAAAAAATGAAGGAGATCTGCTCTCTTCAATCTGCCATCGAAGAAGCAAATAAAGATTATCATACTCATGTCGAGTTTGATAAAGAGATGGAGAAGTGTCTGGGATTTTGGACTCAGTCGGCAGCCAACACGTCAGTTCCCCGTGGCAGAGACATAGCTGAGGCGTTGAAGAGATTCAGACAGCGGATTCTGAAGTCAGTGGGTCCCTCTCAGTGATCGGACACCTGTCTTCTTCCCCATTCTTTTCTCTTCTTCCCTTTCTTTTTCCGTTTTCTTTGTAATAGGTTGAGGTACTGCGAGTTGGCAGTCCTTAACTATTCTTTAGTTAAAAGAAACGGTTACAAAAAGTAACTGACTTGTAAGCTATATAATGGTATTTTCTACGCCATTCGAAGGAGGAAGAACTTGGCATATTTTCTGGAAGTGTAAATAGATCAGAGAGAAATCAATACAAAAGGGCTTTCCATTCATTGTCTATCTAATCTTTGTTATCTCTGTGTTTTCATTTAATTTCGTGAAGATCATTTGTTTCTAGTTCGTTAGTCTCACTGATTGCATATTTTCAAATATTGCGAGTATAGTGATCTTGTATAACCAAGAAGGAACTTTGTGTCCTTGATTAATGAATCTGAAGAAGGTTATTTACAGAACTTTGTGTGCAGTAATCTCATCTTGTTCATCAATGCAAAAGCGATCTTGTTTTAAATTCACTGCAACTTCGCATACATAAAGGATTATTCTACGCTATCTATAATTTCGCATGTTGCTCTTACGCTCACCCTCGTATTCCCTTTCCTCAGTCCTTTTCAGAATGATGATCCTTGTGGAAAACACTTTCGTAATATCCAAGTTCAACCATAAAATCATGTTTTGTATATTTGTAAATAAGTTCGTTTGAATAAGGGAACCTCTCCCATTAAAGAGGAGGGATTTCTTGTGTCCCACATTTGTTGCTCTTCTTAAAAGTCCTATTTGACGACCAACAGTTTTTGGCGACACATTTGGGAAAATCGCATTCCAGGTTACGCAAATTTTTGATATCCTTTGATCCGGCGACTCCGCATTTCACTCGAGGAGAAGGGCCCTTGGTATTGAAGATTCTCAGTTTCAGCGTTTAGAGCGACAAGGTTTTCCTTTCCTTTCAACTTCAACAAGAGATAGAAGGACTCGTTCGATAAGCACTCCATTGTTCAAGATAGAAGTCCTACGCGTGGTATTCCTTTGAGCCTGCTAGTCCCAATCTACGAGCTTTGATCCTCGCTAGTGTTACAGTTCCTCTCCAAGCCATATTTCCAAGAATGGCGGCGCCATTACCATGGGGTCAACGTGTCGGGCCCCGGCCCTTACTCGGCCCTTTACATGAGTTACCCAGAGGTAACCGGAAGAACTTCCCAAAATTCAAAGGTGATGGCAAAGTACATCACGATGAACATATGCAGCCTTCATAGTTGCATGTGGAGTTTTGGGAGTTGAACATGAGGACGTCTCCGTAAGGCTGTTTGTGGAGACTTTACAAGATAATCTTCTTGATTGGTTCTTTCACCTTCCCATTGGTCTTTATAAGCGGCCCGGGATACAATGAGAACCCGGTTCAAGAATCGTTCAAGCCGGTAGAAGATGTCCATGCCTTGCTAGCCAAAATCTCTCGAGATAAAGAAAGATTCACGAGAGCCCATGAGAGAATTTGTGGCCCGGTTCAACAGGTTGATAAATAAAATTCCAACAAACACTCGACCTGTTGATCGGATTCAAAAATGTTTCTTTCTAAATGCCCAATCACCTAAAGTTAGTTATGCACTAAGAAGGGCTAATCTCGCAACATTAGCTCTAGATCAAGAAGCTCATTGTTAGTGTTGAAGATGACTTGATCATGTCAGGGAAGTTGAGAAGAGACCCTCCCAAATCTAAGTCCGCTGCTTCTTCCTCTTCCACCCCTGGACCTAACACTGATCCATTAGTTCAGAAACTTGCGAATGATCTTATTGCTATAAAGAAACAATTGGCTCAGCATGCCCCTTATGCAGATGTTCCAAGAAGAAATTTCCAGCCCAGGAATCGTTTGCCTGCTTCTCAAACAAGACTAGCACTTGAAGGACCTCCTATTAAGGTTCCTGTGAATGCAACCTGTGAAGTTGAAGAGCCGGATGATGATGAGGCTAATGAAGCTTGCGAGGAATTTGTGGAGGAATTTGATGATGAGGCTGAAGAACTTGAGGGATCTCGAGTTAATTTCTTTACCACCGAGGGTATTGATGATGGAGATGATTATGATGAAGTGGTAGCTGACATGAATAGCGAATCATTTGCTGTCATGACTCGAGAGCAGACACGTCAGAGGGAGAAAGTGACACAGCCTATCAAGAAATCCAAGGAGCAGTCGACAACCATTCCCGTGATTGCAAAGAGAGGATCTCCTATCCCTACTTCGTCTACACCAAAGGTGAGTCCTATCAATCCTGCTACCAAAGTTGCTTCTTCTTTTTCTCCTAAAGTTGATAAGCCTAGAATTTCAAATGATGATGGCCCGTCCACTTCTGGGTCTTTTGATATTGTTGATCACCTGAAAAAGACCAAGGTCCAAATCTCAGAAGCTGAGTACTATCAGACCCATCCCAAAGCTTTTGCCAAGATGATTCAATTTGTTAATTCCCATTCCAAGACCACCTCTAAAGGTCTTTTACCTACTCCTCCTTCGCGCCACTGACCCGGTCAGTAGCTTGTCACCTACGGTGACAAAATTAAACCATTTTATGTAACACTTCTCATCGCTGGCCATAGACTCAGTAATTGTGTCATAGATTCAGGAGCCTCAGACAATGTCATGCCAGCTAAAGTAGCTCATGCTTTAGGCTTAACCCTCACTCGTACTTATGGATCTTGCTACTCTATGGAGAGTAAGGAAGTGCCTCTGGTTGGAAGGATTAAAGATGCACAAGTGGCTTTTGCTGCCTTGCCTGAAAAGAAAGTGTTGGCTACCATCTTAGTAGCAGATATCCCTCCTTCATACGGGATGTTGCTAAGTAGGAACTTTTGTAAAGATGTGGGTGGGGAAATTCAAATGGATTGGTCACATGCCCTTGTACCGGTTAATGGACAAATGAAGAAGCTGCTGCCTGAGAAACAATCTGAGTATATTGTGCAGAAGACGGATGATCCTAAAGCACAAATACTCTATGAGGATATGGGTCATGGTAATTACATGATTATGTCCCCTGATGAAATCCCACCCCCCAAAGTGTCTCCTAGAGATCCTAACGGGGTTTGGATTTTAGAATTTGATGGAAGTTGTTCCTCAGCTGGTTCTGGAGCTGGTGTCCTGCTAGTGTCACCTGAAGGAAGCCTACACCCCTTTTCATTCAAGTTACAGTTCGAGAATACTAATAACACAGCAGAGTACGAAGCTCTCATTCTCGGATTGCAGGTGGCCAAAGAACAAGGTGTAAAGAACCTCCTGGCTCGTGGTGATGCAGAGCTGATTGTAAAGCAAGTCAGAAACCTCTTTCAGGTAAAAAATGGGAGGCTGAAGCATTACCGGAATCAGGTTTGGGATTCCATTGAATTCCTTGATGCTTTCTCTATTGAAGCAATACCTAGGGAAAAGAACAGCAGGGCTGATTCACTAGCTGTCTCAGGGTCACTGCTGATTCCTCATCCTGATTTCTCTCAGGACAAATTCACCATTGAAATGGTCCATCGGCCTAGTGTACCTGACAACACCAATAACTGGCAGGTTTTCAATAATGATCAGCATTTGCTTTCCTTCCTGGAACTCAAAGGTAATTTTGAACAACTGTATTTTGAGGGAAGTGACAACCTGCCTCGTGAAAGTGTGTCCTTTGGCCAAGCTGTCACCCAAGGAGAAGAAACAGATCAGGAAGGGTGCATTAAACTCAAAGGAAACAAGATTCCTAAAGGCTTGGTGAGTTTGGAGGAATTATTTGATAAACATGACAGGTATGTGAAATCTAGAGCTTCCTCTGGGCCTCAACAATCAGCTGAACATGACAAAATCAATATTGGAAGTTCTACTGACCCCAAGCTCGTGAATATCGGAAAATGTTGCACAGCAGATGAGAGGAGAAAAGCAATTGATCTTCTAAGGAGGTATAAGGATGTTCTTGCTTACTCTTATGAGGATCTAAAAGCCTTCAAGCCAAAAGATATGCAGCACTCTATCCCTCTTAAGCCTGGAATTAAGCCTTTCAAGCAGAAACAGAGGCAGTATAATCCCAAAATAGCTGACACCATCTTTCAGGAGATTCAGAAGTTGTTGAAGGCTAAAATCATCTTTCCCATTCACCATTCAACATGGATTGCAAATATTGTGCCTGTTAGGAAGAAGAATGGTGAGATCCGCATCTGTGTTGATTTCAGGAACCTGAATCAGGCTTCTCTGAAAGATAATTATCCTTTGCCTATGATGGATCAAGTATTGCAAGCAGTAACAGGATCGGAAATGTTATCTATGCTTGATGGATTTTCTGGATATAATCAGGTAGAGGTTGATACTGCAGATCAACACAAGACAGCCTTCACTACTCCTTGGGGCACCTTTGCTTACAAGAGGATGCCTTTTGGGCTCATTAACGTTGGTGCCACTTTTCAGAGAGCCATGGATCTGGCTTTTGGAAGCTTGAAAGGGAAGTGTATTGTCATATATCTTGATGACCTGACAGTGTTTTCCAAGACAAGAGCGGATCATTTTGATCACTGAGACAGATTCGCTAAGATGCGAGAGAGCATGGAATTTCTTTGAATCCTAAAAATCTGCATTTTTACGTGTCACGAGAGGGAAAACTATTAGGGCACATTGTCTCAAGGATGGTATTAAGATTGACCCTGAGCGAGTACAAGCTATCCAAAGCAAATTCCTCTCCCAACCAAAGTAAAAGGGTGTGCACTCCTTCTTCGGTAAGATCAATTTTTTAAGAAGGTTCATCCCTGATTTTGCAGAGTTAACTTTGAATATTTCTCAAATGATGAAAGGGAAGCAAACATTTGGTTGGTCTTCTGGAGGAAAGGAATCCTTTGAGGGTATCAAGAGAGCTATCGCTAAAACTCCAGTTTTGGCCTGTCCTGATTTCAGCAAAGATTTCATCATCTATTGCTATGCTACAGATAATACCCATTTCTTTGTCTTAACTCAAGAAGACTCTAATGAGCATGAACTCCCAATTGCGTTCATGAGCTATATTCTAAAGGATCACGAGTTGAAATACACCATGATGGAGAAGCATGCTTTTGCAGTGGTCAAAGCTGTGAAGCAGTTTCGTTTTTATATCCTCAACTCTCACTCCATGGTGCTGGTTCCAGATACAACTGTTAAGTCGATTCTCACACAACAAGAATTTGGATCCAAGAGAGGAGGCTGGGTTCTTAAGGTCCAAGAGTATGACATTGATATCAAACCGACCAAGCTGGTTCGTGGAAAAGGTCTTTGTGAGCTCATTGCTGAAGGAGCTAAACATGAGTTGCTGGAGGAGAAAGCTGACATTCCTACTGTTCTGTTCCTTAGCTCAGTCGATGAATGGTATGCTGACATCACCCATTTTCTCACCTATGGGGAATGCCCCTCTCATTTAACTGCCAAGGAAAAGAGGACTGTTAAATTGAGGTCAGCGCAATATGTATTATGGGAAAATGCTTTGTTCAAGCGTGGCTTAGATGGGAGATTTTTGAAGTGTGTGGACAAGGAACAGCAGAGAAAATTGCTCTCAGCTTTTCATGATCAGGCATGTGGAGGGCACTATTCATCAACGGTCACTGCTCACAAGATACTCCGTGGAGGATACTACTGGCCTTCCTTGTTCAGAGATGCATCCAAGTGGGTGGATAAATGTGAGGCTTGTCAGACTTTTGTGGGAAGACCTAAACTGGCGTCGTTGCCTCTCAAGCCAGTTGTGATTGAGGAACCATTTCAACAGTGGGGTTTGGACTTCATTGGTGCACTTAATCCTGCTTCTAGTGCTTTGGTCACACTCATGTGCTAATCGCCACCGACTACTTCACCAAATGGGTGGAAGCTATTCGATCAAGAGCACCACTTGAGCGCTTTCTTGTCCCAAATGTCCCAATTTCAAAAGTGCGCTCTGCTCATTTCGCCCGAAATGCCCTAACCGCGTACAATTCGCTGCGTTTCGTCCCAAAAGTCCCGAAATGCATTTATGCGCCTTCTTCCTGCTTCGCCCGAGCCGCGTGTTTCGCGCATTCACGTTTCACATGTCCCAGATGAACCAAGGGCTATCCATACTTGGTTTTTTCCGCGAATATGTTGCCTTTAAAATTGGTAGATATGAATTTAATGCGCATTGATTTCCCTTTCTCTCTCCAAAACGGCTATATAAGCGAGACCCCCTTTTACATTTTCTTTGCTTCTTTGCTCGAACCCCACAATCTAATCTGCTAATTTCCTGCATTCCTTGAAATTTCTGAATGTCTTCTCTCAAACTGAATTCCCCTCGCAATTCCTTCCCGAGTCTAGATTGCATTTCTCTCTCAGCTACTATCAGTATGAAGATCAAATTCCAGGGACAAGAGCAAGTTTCACCACTAGAGTCTGCCGTTCTCAACATCGGAGACAGTGAAGCTCGACATCTCGATTTCGGCGATTTTTGGGCGAGGATGGCGGATCTGAACCCTACTCAATGGCACAAATGATTCCACACGGCGGTTTGGCCTTTCTTTGGCGGTTTCCCGATCTCGGTACAGTGTGCTGATACCGTGCTTTCGTGCGGAGCTCATTTCGACCCCGCCTCGAGCGAATTGACCAATATACACGGGGAACTCATTGCCAAACTAGATGCTGCCGCCATTAGCACTGCTCTGAGAATCCCAGAGATGGATAATGCCATAGTCGTTTCCCGGGATCAAGCACAGGCCCTGTTCAATCAGGACAGCGACAAATACAAAGCACGGGTGGCAAAGTCCTGGCTGAAGAACCCTAAGAAAGGAGCTTCTCGTCTGACCAAAACCCTCTTGCGGGCAGATTTCAATGAAGAATTGTCCGATTTCATAATTCTGCTGGCTCGGGTTATGGGTTTGCCCACTACCAACGAATTCCATTTCTGGATGTGTCCGCTCATCAGTATGGTGTGCGAAGGAACGCAGAACATCAACTGGGCAGAGATCATCAGCATGAATTTGGTGAGCAACATCAAATGCCCAACGTGCGGCAAGAAACGAAGAAGTTCTATATGACTTCGTACCTGATGTACACTCTGGCAGTATTAAGGCAGTGGTTTGGTTTCTCTTACATAGATGAACACAAAGATGATCCAATTTATGCATATCGCCGCCATGATTCACCCCAGAGACCAAAGAATCGTAACCCGAGAAGGGTCAACGACGCTTTCACCATGTACGTGGTCGAGAAATTGCTTTCGAAGGCGATACTGCCAGGAGGTTTTCTGATGAAGCTATGACTCTGATATCGCACTACGGTGCCTACTTCATCCAGTTCAGAAAGTTCTCTTATATCAGGTTAGCCGGCTATGAGGGCTCCCCTCTGAGACTGCCCATGTTCTGTAATGATAAAATGGCCTTGATAGAGATATGCAGGCAACTAGACAAGTTGCATAGAACTGCGAGGATAAGAGGATCTTGGTTTACACTTTCCCATCTCTTTGGGAAATTATACCGCAAAACAAATTGACCCTAGATGCACAATGAGAATGTAGAAAGAGCCCTGGTTCCCATCACGGTTCACTTCTTCGAGCCAAGGACTTGCTTCGACTTGAAGAGGTTCATTGGGCAGAACATCAAAATAGTCTATCATCATAGAGTTGATACAGAAGACTATTGGGCTGATTGTCTTTGATGATTTTGAGGCTAGAAGGAGGCCTTTATGGCAGATTCTCCTTGCGATTAATTGAAGAACTCGGCCTATATCAAGTTCTGAAGGGCTAAAGGATGACAACTCGATCTATACTCGTATGAGTATGAAAATGTGGTTATGCACACTCCTTTAGAGCACGTGGATTGGAACAGGAAAGAGAGGGATGACACATTTGAGATCCTTGCTCCAGTTTTGGTCAAGACTAGGGTCCTGGTCTGAGGAAAGTTCGAGAGTTCGGGAGGCATTCGGGAGAATCCTCTTAAGGGCGCTTCAACACCAGAAGAGAAGCATCTATTCCAAGTGCGAGACACCGGTGAAGACCCCTCTGCCTCATCAACTCGGGGACTGCAGAATCTACTCCTTCCTCATCCACCCGGGTATATAAGAAGAAACTCAAAGTAAAGTAAAGAAAGAACTGTGGAAGAAGATCTCGGGGAAAAAGCAGGCAAATTTGCCTATAGGGCAGAGAACATCATTGTTCTTAGTGAAAGTGAAGAAAGCGAAATGCCAACCCTGCAAACGCTCCACGAAGACCCGGTGATAAAGATAAAGAAGTGCGAGCACCGAGCTTCCAGTCTTGTAGATTCTTCTACCACATTGCCTCCAAAGTGCCCCGCCCACATCTCGGCTCGAGTCAACGGTGCATTGGACCTTGAGCGCCATGAGCTCCCCTGTCTCTTGGTCCCCTTGCCCTCCTGCTAATTCCTCTTCCTCTTTTGCGTGGGTGCGACCTTTCAGTCGACAAAAAGAAGAGAAAATTCTCCTCTCAAAGCTCGGGATCAAATTTTGATCTTTGTCGTAGCCTTGTTGGGCACCACCCCTTCTCGTGCAAGAGAGCCAAAGTCACCTCGAGGATAGTGTCGATGCTCAAGGTCGGCAATTCTGGATATTGCCAAGCCTACTGACGGATAAATCGAGCAAGACTTGCGGGCATCGACTTGGAGCTCTCGAGAATCCCAATGGGAGAGTCTACCCTGAAGGTGAAATTCACAACCTCCAGAAAGCTTGATCCACAAGAGTCATTGGGAGGGTAGAAAAGGGCCAAAGCAAACTATTTAAGTTGGAAGAAGCAGGCCCAAGTTCTCACGGGTTTCATGAAGTCCCTTTTGTCTAAGGACAAAGTTTTGGACACTACACCCTTGTTGCTCTCCCACCTCCTGTAATTCTAAGCCAAGATGAAGTGCGAGTATTAAAGATATGCACAAGCATTCTGTCTATGGCAGAGCTATTGAAGCCATGGTGGAAGACATGCTTGTTGCTGGGTTAAACTTCATCGATGAAGCTTTCAAACTCCACGAAAAGGTGAACAATGTGCAACTCAAGCTCTCCTCCACTATCAATACCATGGATAAAGAACTCAAAATGACGGAAGCGGATTGCATAGTAGACCTTCGCCTTATGGGACAGATGAGGCGAAAACATTTTCTTTGGCGAATAAAGTTTTTGATGATGCAAAGGACAATCTATCAAAATCATGGGTCTACAGCGTGGAGTGGAAGATCAGAGTCTTGGAGGAGGCTTTGGGAGAAATGAAAAACAGCTGGCAGAAGGGCGAAGCCTTCAAGACATTGGTTGTCTCGGCTTTCAAAGATATACATTGTCATCTTCAAGATGAAACCACAGTGCCCCCTTTCCTTACAAGAGATCAAAGCTCAGTTCAGAGCTTTTGTAAAAGACAATTTATTCAAGGAAAGCTCCATCTCCAAAGAAAAAATGAAGGAGATCTGCTCTCTTCAATCTGCCATCGAAGAAGCAAATAAAGATTATCATACTCATGTCGAGTTTGATAAAGAGATGGAGAAGTGTCTGGGATTTTGGACTCAGTCGGCAGCCAACACGTCAGTTCCCGTGGCAGAGACATAGCTGAGGCGTTGAAGAGATTCAGACAGCGGATTCTGAAGTCAGTGGGTCCCTCTCAGTGATCGGACACCTGTCTTCTTCCCCATTCTTTTCTCTTCTTCCCTTTCTTTTTCCGTTTTCTTTGTAATAGGTTGAGGTAATGCGAGTTGGCAGTTCTTAACTATTCTTTAGTTAAAAGAAAGCGATTCAAAAAGTAAGCTCGACTTGTAAGCTATATAATGGTATTTTCTACGCCATTCGAAGGAGGAAGAACTTGGCATATTTTCTGGAAGTGTAAATAGATCAGAGAGAAATCAATACAAAAGGGCTTTCCATTCATTGTCTATCTAATCTTTGTTATCTCTGTGTTTTCATTTAATTTCGTGAAGATCATTTGTTTCTAGTTCGTTAGTCTCACTGATTGCATATTTTCAAATATTGCGAGTATAGTGATCTTGTACAACCAAGAAGGAACTTTGTGTCCTTGATTAATGAATCTGAAGAAGGTTATTTACAGAACTTTGTGTCAGTAATCTCATCTTGTTCATCAATGCAAGCGATCTTGTTTTAAATTCGCATGACTTCGCATACATAAAGGATTATTCTGCTATCTATAATTTTGCATGTTGCTCTTCTGCTCACCCTCGTATTCCCTTTCCTCAGTCCTTTTGTAACTGATGATCCTTGTGGAAAACACTTTCGTAATATCCAAGTTCAACCATAAAATCATGTTTTGTATATTTGTAAATAAGTTCGTTTCTGAATAAGGGAACCTCTCCCATTAAAGAGGAGGGACTTCTTGTCCCCTGACTGTTGCTCTTCTTAAAAGTCCTATTTGACGACCAACGGGATGATAGCTCATCGGCGAATGGTTGGGGAGTTGAATGCCTTGATTAAGTTTTTGCTCAATAGTTTAAGGAAACACCCTAATAATTTGGATGAATGTCTTCATGTTAACGGGCAAATTTCTAGTGTAGTCACTAATTTGAAAGGCATGAAAATGGAAATACACGGGGCCTTTCTCTTGATGGTATACCGAATGCTTATAGTCTTTCCAACTCTTGGGGAAAATTTGTGTTTGTCTGGAAATGCTGGTGCACATCTGATGTCTGGTTATGGTTGCCTTTTAGTGTTGGCATTAAGTCTCGTTGAATGTGGTGGTTTGCAAACTTCTTCACTACAGGATATACAGTACATGGTTTTCATCATCTTGCAATTGTGGGATCAGTAAACTATTGACCAATTGGGGAAGGTAAGACAACTGTGATTACTATTTACAGGGGTAGATGATGGGGCATCTTATCACATTTTTGAGATCCTGTGTGAATCAAACATTTGGGGCTTGTAGTTTTGATGCCATGAAGTAAGCTGGAAGACCACCTTTTGACTATTCTGGTACTCGGGCTTGCAGTCTTGCTAAGGAAACCATACATGATAAGGGCAAGGTGGTTGTCCTCCTGCTCCTAGTTCTCTCAACATGGTGACAGCAGCTGTTAGTCCAATTGGTTGTCCTTTGATCGCTCTTAATGAAGATATTGATGCCAAAGAGAAATCTATTTGTGTTGATGAACTGCAGATGCCAAGAAACCTAATGGATATATAAACTTGATGATCTCTCTGTACGTGCTTTCAGAGTTGGTTCAGTTTGAGATGGTTGCTCATGTACAAAATACTGAACATATCATTGAATAATATATAATTAAGGAGATTTTTAGCATAATAATTTTATAGAATAACTAAGTTGAAGGTGTTTATTGTTTGAAGTCTTGACTGAAATTCTCAACTAAGAACATATACAAACTAATCTAAAATGTTCAAAATGGCAGCATTAAAAAGTAAATGATCTCCTACCTGATATTTGAAAAAACGCTCAAGTAAAGGGTAAGTGTAGGATGTGTTGATTCTATTTGCAATGTGCAAGGAACGAGATGCAATGAATGCATTATTATGATACCTGCACAAATGCAACCACACAAAATTGCTAATGAGTCAGTTTATAGCTGACACTCTTATTCATTTAATTGAGTACTTTATAATCCACTGAAACATATCCATAATGACAGAGTATGAAATTTTATCATAGATTCATAGCAAGATTTACAAAGAAATTTTCAAGATCTGAAGCTTAAGCCATGATATATATTAGATCTTTGGTAAATTTGGCTAATTCTTGCATGTAAGAACTGATTTCAAACTAAGATAAAAGGTAAAGAAGAATGGAATTGTGCATGCATTTAAGCTAAACACAGATAAAATTCACATCCGATGATTAGGGTTCAGGAAAAAAATAGAGGAAGGATAATGAAATTAGTAATCTAGATGTTTAATTATGGATAATATTTGATGAGTGGAACCGTATGTGCTTAGTAATACCCAATGTCCTTGATAATTTCTGCAAGATCCATACAAAGAAAAGTGAAAGTGAAACAAGGCATTCTCTTCAACTCCAAGCACTGAAGAGCATAAGATCCTTTCCTTTATGATCGTGTATATTTATAAAGAAGCTGGTAAAAGAGATTAAATTTATCAATGGACAAAGGAGAATCCTAGTTCCACTTAGACTTTGTTTTCTCTGCATTGCCATTTTTCTGCTCGATTGTTATCTTGTGTACTTCCCACTTCCACAGATCCTGTCCCAGTCTTTACTGCTAGTTATATTATCTTATAGCTTTCTACAATCAGTTCAATCCCCATTAGCTTAGAATCATTAGTATCACTTTAAATTGACAAGTAAATTAATATGATCTGATTCATCAATTCGCTTTCCTTTCAAGAGAAATATGTGTATAGATTCTGTTAAGGTTAGGATTGACAAATATCAATCAAATTAAATACTACTCCAATCTATTTCCTGATATATCATGAGCCAATTGCCAGCAGTTTTTATTTCAAAATTAGCAAGTTTTTACTCGAATAATTTTTAGACATTTTCTTGGTTTGCTGCCAATTGAGGTTCTTCATATTTCTATTTTCTCTTGGTTTGCTGCCAATTACTGTTCTTCATATTTCTTAGAAAGCCACAAAGGCGGGATATACTTGGCACTTCACAGCTTTTCATACCAAGACTCTATCTCAAGAAGAGAATAATTAGTTTTGTTTTTCCATAATTGTTCTCAAGAAGAGAATAATTAGTTTTGTTTTTCCATAATTGTTAAGGAAAGAATGATTTCAAGGAGAAGATACTCTCTACCACTGAATTATCATATTGGAACGTTGTAGTCCAGGGTATTCTCTATGGATTTACATATCTTTTTCTTAAATTAATCACATTTTATGGATCGGTAGACTTTAATTTCAGATTAACTTCCATTTTTTTCAATCAGTTATAGTAACTCCATTTAGCTCACAGTATTCGTCCATTTGAAAAATTGGTCTAAAGCTAAAGAAAAATATCCTTATGCTGGACGGTTCCATTTGTGTCCATTAACAAATGTACTAAAAATCATCAAAGAGATGGTGGAGGAGGAAGTTGGAAAAGAGCATAAGAATAGGAAATTTCAGCTCAAATGGGATCCTGGGATATCTTTGAATCACTATTGCTTGTCAAAACTACACCATTATAATTACAGTAAATCATATTAATGTAATCATTAATCTGATTTAGGATTGACTTCTTTGTTCTTATAACTCCATTTTGGTAGCTAGATCACTATTCTTTTTCCACGTGGCTGAGACATATACTTCTATTTGCTTGTTCTCCTTGAGTCGAATGGTTTCCACTTTTGCCACCCTACACCAGGTGAGGAAGACTATTCAAATCAGCCTTGAGAGAATAACTTCAATCTTGAGAAAACTTGGATGTATTATCATGGCACTGAATACCCTATTGATACATGACAGTAATGGTATTATCCAAGCTTGTCAGACTCTAAAGACCCTCATGATGTTAGCTAGGCAAAACAGAAAAGTCAAGCACAGAAAAGTGTTCTGTAAATTTACTCATTGTATTCTCAGCAGCTATGTCACAAGGTTCTCTGAATCTTATTGATGAAGTTCATATTTTGCCAAACAAGTCTCGTCGAGCATGAAATTGAACTTTATCCATTATTTTTGCATGGGGAATTTTTACACGATTTTGCATTATTTTACAAATGTGTGTATATATACATATACTGACTGAAAGTAGTGGACAGAAAGCTTTCCACTGTCCCTCTGACATATTTATGCATTTTTCAAAAATAAAAATGATAGACAAAAATTGTTCGAACTTAAAAACATTTTTTCTCGAACTTTATGCTCGTTGAACATGAACATGAACTCGAACTTTGTGACTTAGCTCAGCAAAAATGTTTACTTGAGTTACATCTCTATAAGAACCAGTCAATTCAACATTACAAAGAAACACAATCCATGAACACCAAAAGAGACAAATATGGGAGAATGAAGGCAGCGCTCATAACAACTTCTCCGTCTCTATTGCTCAAGCTAATCAGATGCCTTTGGTAATCATTTCAACTTATTTTTGTATAGTTAAATATCAGTAAACAATGAGAAGCAAGAGAAACAAAAACTCTGAAATTTATATATGACTAAGCTTTTGGTTGGGTCACCATGGTGAACTCTAACAAGTTACTGATAAGGTTTTCAAGCTGAGTGGGTTCAGGTTGGAAAAAGTGATTATTGAGGGTGGTAAAGGAATTACCAAACTTTTGTCGGAGTAGTTAGATTGTGATGTAAAATACAGTTGCCTAAAATGAATATAAATGAAAGCAGCAAGAAGCCATAATTTTATCTTAGATTGAGGAAAATATCTGAAGAGACAATTTTAAGGCTGCTCAATTTGATTGGGATTTGTACTGGCAGTGCCATCTGCTAGATCTTATGGAACTCGCACTATGAGCAGTTACCCATATTTGAGAAAATAAGCTAAATTGCTCAAAATAAAATTCGGTTTGGTTTATAAATGCAAATCAGCAGCAAGATAAAGAACGTGATAAACCCCTCTTCTGCCGCAATTTCACAAACTTTAATAAAAATCATTCTAATTTCCATTGCATATATGCCCAAAATCTTAAACTACTAGAAGCAACATTTTATGGACTGTTACACAACACAATCCAAAGATTCTACTAAAGATATGCTGCACAGATTTTTAGTGATGCACAGCCAATGAAGTTTATTTATAGTAATGCTCGTATAAATTAACCCTCCTATTGGCATATATACTATTTAGTTAATGTCTCCGTAATATATCCTTTACGTCCTCTTAAGCCTATGGTTAATATAAATTTGATTAAATTGGGGCATATTATTCAGAATTAATTAATATTACATGGCCCTAAAATGATTTAATTATTTTCTGTTACTATAAAGCTCCTAAGATTTCTTTAAAATATGTTTGGGAGTATAAACGGGAAAGCATTACTCACTCCAAATTTACTTTGGGTTACATGAATTCTCCGTTAAAGTATGATGCTAAGGTCCAAATTAGTGGGTCAGCATACAAACATCTACCAAAAGTTTAAGCTCGGCTGTTTTCAGCAAAATTACTTGAACAGGATTTCTTAGCAGATTGTAGTTCTCAGCTCCAAATTAGCAGGAAAAGAATGGAGCTTGCTTTAAATTTCTTTGTCAATGGAAAGAAACCTCCAGGGGCTTCTTTAAACATGCACAATCCACCTATAAAAAGGTGTATTCCTGGAATTGGTGGATTGGCAAGGCTGGGTTTACTCCAAGCTTGATCAAGGAGTTGAAATTCAAGGATTGTTCAATTTAGAATAAATTTATATATAAATATAGTAAAAGGGAACAAATATAGGGATTTAATATTGAAACAATGAAGCATCTGGGAGAGTGTGGGATCTTGAGAAACTTGCTCTTCTAGGATTTTGTAAGGCAGCCTTATGTTCCGTTGTCTTGTCAAGCTTCATTGCATCCGCCGTTGTCGGAATTTTAAGAGCTGCTCACAATAAATTCAACACTAACACCACCCTTTGAGCAGTTTAGGTCTATTTATATGGCCTGCAAACAGCCAGTCACAAATTGTGACATAGACGGTGGTGAAAATGGCACCCAAGCGAGCTCGGAAATTTGTCCTGATTGTCTACAATGAGGTAATGATTCAGTAAATCTTCCTCAGTCTGCTGATGTTCTTTTAAATGTTAAAACTATTGAACTTGTGTTTAAAGGGTATGAGAATAATTGCCTTATTACTTGCTATGTCACATGTATCTGCTCTAAGGACTCTCTCCAGACCTGAATCAAACACCATTTAGAGTCCAATGGGATTCAAGTGACTGGGTTCCGCAACCTCACCAAGGGTTTTTCCTTGTTTTCCTTTGAAGAGCCTTCACAAGTGCAAGCTCTACTCGCCAAGTCGAGCTGCTAGTTCTTGCAGAATATCTTGATGAGATTGCCACACTAGACTCAAGATTTCATAGTCACCAAACAAGCTTCCCTCAAAGTCCCTAACTGGGTCAAGTTACCTTGTCTCCAAGTCTCTTCATGGTATTCATACCCGAAATCAAGTCCATTGGGAATGTGATTTGTAATGAGGCTGATCACTTCTATTCTGCACAATTGACCAAATGTGTTTGTGTTAAGGTTGACCTAACGAAAACTTGATAGAGTCCATCAACATGTAGATAGAACCGAACACTTTACACAGAAGGTTACCTATATCAACATCCCTAACACTTGTTTTTGGTGCCAAGCCCCCTGCCATAGGATTCATAATTACCCCCTTGTGGTCTGCTCAAAACCATCCGTTGAGCATCCACTCACCGACATACATCTGGTGACAAATAAGAATGGTGGTTGGACTACTATTGGTAACAAATGTTCCACTTCGAGAACAAAAACCCTAAGGCTATTGACAGAATCGCCGATGGAAAACATCAAAGAATGTGAGAAAGTCGGTGATTGTTCTCCCCCACCCTTCCTTGCCCTCGCAGTCAAGACCCTCTCGGTTATCAATTTGAGTCGAGTTTCTCAAGAGTATTCTATGCAAATAGTTGGTTTGAGTGCTTGGACCTCCTCAACAGCTACTCCGCCTTCTCGGTGCTAGCGGAACCCGCATCACAACAACAACAACACGCGGTGGGGAGAAAATGGGGCTAAGCACCACTCCATTTCATTGAAAGACTATGTTTTACTAAACCAACAACCTCTTTTAAGTAACCAATTTGCAACTTTGGGCTCCAAGGAAGGTTTTGAGGATGGACAAGGAGAATTTTGCATGGATGACCTTTCTTAGTGATATTCTCTCATGGAATGCTTGAGGCTTCACAGAGTCCTCACAAAAATTATTTGTGTGATTTACTTGCTAACAACTTGGTGTTTTAGACTTTCTATGTCTCCGGGAAGTTTGAGGTTGCAAGCTTTTGTTGTAGGCATTCCTAAAGTGTACTCCGTTAGATGCCACACAATACTCCACCGCACATACAGAGGGACATGGTAGCACCAATATTTTGATTTCTCTAAAATTTTCACCTTCGGTTGTTACATCAAGAAAAGCTCCGTCAAATCAAGTTATTTGAGTTACCCTTAACATTGATGGGTGTTCTTTTGGCCTCATAAATTTCTTTTTGCGCCCAATGTGTTGGGGTTGATAACGTCAGTGGGGATACCATTTGGTGGACCACCACTTACGACCCTTTTATTAAAAGTTTATTTATAAACTTAGTCGGTCTTCACAGCTTTGAATAGAGTGAAACGGCTTGACCGTTCACCCATCCTATATATATAGGATGATCCCGCACGAGATTGGTACTAATCAAGATTGATCAATACTGGGACAAGAGCTATTTGTTGGACTGTTATGATCATAGCTATTTATATATGTGAACTGTTATAATTGTGAGACATAGCTCTGCAATTATCTCTATGAGACCGAGGAGCGAAGTGGAAGTGTTGGGTGAAATTTTGATAAATTCTTAATATAAGACAATGCTTTATCAGTGGGGTTTTTTCCTTGAGTTTCCCCACTTAAATCCGGTGTCTTCTATCTCTTTTACTTTCATGTTATTTGCTTTGAGATATGGTTGTTACATTTTGTAATGTGCCATCTATAATAAGTTAAATCGTGTTTAATTTAATAGTACATCATAATCTATAATCTTTGGCAGTTATTTGTGGATCTATAATTTGTTAATTATCGTCCCGTCATTTCCGACATGGTATCGAAGTTGGTGATTATGCGTGTGCAGGATCGATCTGGAAGCTTTTAATTAGCTAGAGCAAAGAAGCTTGAAGTCTATTTACGGATCTGTGAAGCCCTAGTTGCTCCACAGTCGTCTTCAAGCTAACCAAGTTTAAATTTTGATTCCCGCCTAAATATTTTTTGAAAATATTGCTTAAATGGTTGTTTAGATCGTGTTTGAGCTTTTGTTTGCTTAGATATGCGTTTACGCTTCCGACTTGAGTCATTTTCGGTTTAAATATGTCGTCTGCAAGCTTATTTTAAGTTTTGCACCGTTTATAGCCGTTGGAGTTGTTTTTTTTGTGGATCCGAAAGAACTCTTTAGATCCAGTTAGTTCGGAGCATTTAAATCCGCACTTTTGACTTGTTATATCTTTATTTTTGCTAGATCCGTCTTTGCAAAGCTTGTGCCAAGTGGCCGTTGTGTCTACATTTTTTTTATAGATCTTTTTGATTTTCTGCAAAGCTCGAGCGATAAAATTGCTCCAAGTAGCTTCTTGTAGATTTTTCGTTTTGCGAAGCCCAAGCCAATCAGAAGGCTCCACCTTGCTTCGCATTGTTAGTTTTATTGTTTGTCTGATTTTCAATCGCGAAACGCGAGCCAATAAGGGCTTTACACGTTTCTTCGCATTTGTCAGACTTGGGTTAAGCTTTCCTCTGTCATTTGCGAAATCCGATCCAATAAGAAAGCTCCAAATCGCTTAATATTTCGGGTTATCAGGGGTTTATTAGCATGTTTTTGTCTTTGCGAAATACGGACCAATAAGATTGCTCCATATTTCGCATTGTCAGTCCTTTGTTAACTTTTTTTGTCTCTACGAAATCCAAGCCAATAGGATTGCTCCATATTTCGCGTTATCAGTCTTTTGTTTGCTTGCTTCTAACATATGTGAATTTTAATCCAATAGAAAAGCACCAAGTCTTTTCTATTTCGCATTGCCAGTATTTTGTTTGCTTGCTTCTGACATATGCGAAGTTTAATCCAATAGAAAAGCATCAAGTCTTTTCTATTTCGCGTGTCAATCTTTTGTTTCCCTGCCTCTGTTATATGCAAAGTTTGAGCCAATAATATTGCTCCAAGTATCTTCACATTTCGCATTTGTTAGTCTTTTTATTTATGGCAATGGATTATCCAATAAGAGTTAGCCACCTTTTTCACATTTGTCAGTCTTTGTCAGTTTTGAAAAGCGAGCCATTAAGAAGGCTCCACATGTGTCAAATTTGCTTTAATCATTTTGGTAGCACTGTAAAGTGCGAACCAATTGAATTTTGACACGTATATTAATTTTTTGTTGTGTCAATCTTCACAAGTGTCAGACTTTGTCTTTCGGGGTGTCAGTCTTTGCTTTGGCTTATCCACTAAGATTGTGACACCTGTCGTATAATTTCGGACTCAAACTTTCTTCTAAAAGTTTGGTTTATTCTGGGGATTTCAAGTCCACCCAAAGCAATCTATTTAAAGTTTGGCAGAAAGCCGCCAAGTGTCTATTCTTTAGCCATTAGATTTTAGACAAGTGGCATTATTTGACTAAGACTTTGCTTTCGCATATTGTTTGTATTTTGTCAGAGTGCGAAAAAAACGAACTAATTAATTAATGACATGTATACGGCTCTGCATTCGATTTTTCTATTAATTGTATTGCAAAGTGTGAGCAAATTGAAAAGCGACACGTGTTCTTAGTTTTTCATTGTGTCAAATTTAGATTTTTTTGCTTCGTGTTTCGTTGTCTTTTGTCACAACTTTTAGACTTTATTCCAGACACGAAAAGCCATTGACTTTAATTTTCAAAGACTTCACGTCCGTCACAGGATCTGCCATATTTTTAAGATCTCTTTAAGCTCTTAGTTAATTAATTATATAATTAATTAGCTGATTAGTATGTTAAAAAGAATTGTAGCTCGTCTCTAACTAAGCTTTGTTAGCTCGATCTTAAACTCGATCAAAGGAAGTTATTTTTGATTAATTTCAAGACTATTTGCATTCGTATAACTAATCAGATTTGTAGCTTGTTTTTGTCTCTATTTAGCTCTCCTGATTCATTTTTTTAGTTGTATTTGTTTCCATTGTCGTCTAAGCATTAAAAATGGCTAGTTCTGCTAGTTTTTCATTGGATAAATCTCAGTTATTGAATGGAACAAATTATAGCATTTAGAGAGTTTCATTATAAGCCTGTTTTATGCCCAGAAGCTATGGGATCTTGTGACTAGTGTGGAAAAACGACCGCTAGTAAACAAGCAACCCCTGAAAACCTTTGCTCTCTCTCGAGATCACAGAAGCTTTGTCCATCCTTTTGCAAAGCATAAAAGATGAATTTTTGATGCATATAGGTCATATGGACTCACCTGTTGATGCCTAGAAGCAATTAGAGACTATGCATGAAGGCAGTCATTTGTCTAAGATAATTAAGCTAGTTTTAGAGTTGTTTACAACTCCTATAAAGGGATGAGAAAATAGTTAATTACCTAGCTAAAATTAAGAACATTAAAGCTCAATTAGATGGTTGTAATTGTGAATTGTTTCAAGATAAGCTTTTGTACTTCATTATTCAGATAAATATTCATGAAAAGTTCAGAAATTATCTCTATTCTTAATTCTAAGTATCAAAATGAGAATGATCTGCCTAATTTAGACACTTTGTCTTCTCTGTTAATTCAAGAAGAGTGTGTAATGGAGAATTTTGATTCAAAAGAGACTGCTTCTCAAGAATTGTTCTCTCAAAATCATAAGTCTTGCTCATAATAGGAATAATAACAATCCTAATCAGAAGTCTAATATCAAATCTAAATTTAAAGCAAATCCTAAGACTAATTTTGCTAAGAACAGTCATAACTTTAAAGTCAAATTTAATGGAACTTGCAACAAGTGTGGCAAATTTGGGCATAAAGAGTCGATTGTAGAGTAAAAACTAACAAATCAGCTAAGAATGCTAGAAATAGCAAGCCTAATAGTCAAAAGAAAGATCAGAAGCAAAATCATGCTAATGTTGTTGAGCAGTCTATTGCCCTGTATACTACCCTTTCAACTTCAAATGACAATGAATGGATTCTTGATAGTGGTGCCTCTAGGCACATGACTTGCACTCCTAGTATCCTCTCAAATGTAGTTAAATGTGAGGAGAATATCTATCTAGGAGATAACTCCATCATTAGATCGAAAGTTATGGGAATGTTAAATTGTCAAATAGTGTAATTAGGAATGTCTTATATGTTCCTCAACTGAAAAAGAATCTTTTGTCTTTCTCTTAGCTAACTAAAGAAAATTGTAAAGTTGTTTTATTGCAAGATAAGTGGTATGTAAAAGATAAGTTCAAGTAATATTATTGCTTCTAGTATTCGAAAAATGGCTTGTATATCTTTGATGGTTTTGTGTCTGAGTCTTGCTTTTCTTCCTCTTCTAGGAATGATATTCAGTTTTGGCATGAAAGACTTGGTCATGTAAATTTCAAAAGCTTGTATGAAATGTCTAGATTGAATCTTGTGGTTGGTATTCCAAAGATGAAGTTAGATCATGAAACATTTGAACCAGCTTACAAACCAAGTTCATAAGGTTGCAAAGATAGCTAATGAATATGTGCATATTTTTGTTAATCTGCCTCTCTTCCCTCTTCTGAGTATCCTAAAACTAAAACTATTCTGCAAGTTTTTTTAGGTTCCTTCTGATGTAATGGATGTAGACATTGAGGGGGAGATCTTTCAATCCTTGACTCAGACTGGGATTTGTGTATGGAACAAAAATCTTTGTATGGTCTTAAGCAAGCTCCTAAAAGCTTGGAAGTTTCTTTCATGAGCTTGGTTTCTCTAACTATTTTTGTTGATAATGATTCATTTGTCAAATATGAAAACAGTCATGTCTTATATATTGATGATCTCTTAGTAGTAACAAGAATATAATTCTTAGAATCAAGAGAAGATAAGACAATGTTTTGACTGCTACATCATTTTTTTGGCATGCAAATCTGATCATATATGACATGTCTAAGCTTAAATTTTCATTTTTTGAAGCAAATAAATCCTTGGGAAGTATCCATAGTTAGTGGATCATGTCTTTTCAATGAATAATGTGATTATTCCTGTATGAATTGATTATATGTTCAGATCTGATTATCTATCAAGTATCTCATTAGTTAAAGGCTTAGAATAAGATATTGGAGGTATATATGTTTTTAATAAAACATTTTATGTGATTACTAAAATATTATTATATGCATATCAAATAACACTTGGGGATGCCTTTGTGTTTGTATTGGAGACGTCCAATACTGATTGCATCTAATATATATTTTACAAGTAATATGTTGAAATTTTTTCAACATATTTGTAATATAACATGGTTAGTTATTAGTTATACAACTTGTGTTTAACCTCTACAGTTGGAAATCATATGATTTATATCTATATGAATATTATGACTCTAACCATGTTGATGTTGTGTTGGATATACATTTGAATTGTGTTCAAATTTTGATGCAGGTGTCATCACTTGAAGCAGGAAAAGAAGCCATGTAGCTAGAGAGGTTGAAAGTGATACACATGAAAGCTAAAGGAAATATTCCTTTTCCATGTGAATGCTAGATTGTTCTTGATAAAGAATCCAGTTCAACATCAAAGATCCGATTCTGAGATATCTTCACCAAGCCATTGTGTTGGGAAGTTTTGCAAGTTTTGTGCCTTGTTGGGCCTATCAGAGTTTCCATTGAGGGGAGTGTGCATGACAATGCCACCTCTTAACGGATGTTGTAAACTTCAATACTTCCTCCATTTTGTAATAAGTAAATGTGTCACATTATGTGAAGTTACTTGTAAATCCCAGCGAAGCATTAGTTATGGGTATGCCTTAGTTTATAAAAGGCTCCATAATCTGATATAAGTCTTCATATATAAAGCATTGATCCTAAGAATTTATTTTATGGGAAGATCTATAGGATTTCCCTTGTTTATTTTTTATGGGAAGATTTGTATGATTTTCCTTGATTGCATGTTGGCCACATGCATGTCTTGTTTTCCCCACTTAACATTAAGGGGGAGTGTTGGGGTTGATAATGTCAAGTGGGGATACCATTTGGTGGACCACCACTTATAACCCTTTTATTAAAAGTTTATTTATAAACTTAGTCGGTCTTCTTTGCTTGAATAGAGTGAAATGGCTTGACCGTTCACCCATATATATATATATATATATATATATATATATATATATATATACACACGATGATTCCGCATGGAGATTGGTAATAATAAAGACCGATCAATACAGCATAAGAGCTATTTGCCAAAGCTGTTATGATCATAGCTATTTATATATGCGAATCTGTTATAATTGTGAGACATAGCTCTGCAATTATCTCTGTGAGACCGAGGAGCGAAGTGGAAGTGTTGGGTGAAAGTCTAATAAATTCTTAATATAAGACGAGTGCTTTACCAATAGGGTTTTTCCTTGATGCGGTGTCTTTTGTCTTTTTAATTTCATGTTATTTGCTTTCAGCTATGGTTATTACATTATGTAATGTGTTATCTATAATAAGCTAAATTTGTGTTTAATTTAATTGTACATCATAATTTATAATCTTTGGCAATTATCTATGGATCTATAATTTGTTAATTATGCTTCCGTCATTTTCCAACACAATGATGGCCCAAAAAGAGTGGCATTATGGCAGATGATCAGCTGATAATTTTGCTCTAACATATTAACTCATTTTGCAACTTTAATTTGATTAAATCCTCTCGAGGATAAAGAGGGTGTATTCGATACAATGGTGCATAGGATAACATGTAGCATAGTTATAATTTAAAAATTGTTGGGAGTTGTCAAAACTGCTCTTACGGCGACAATCGTTGACTCCTCAAGCTTGGCTTACATGGTTCAATTTTGATGCGACATTGAGTGAGTTGTCGAAAAGACGTAATCGTATTATGCTCACCACACAATACATGTTCTCCTTCCACCTTTACAAAGCAAGCAAGTTGTCACCGTCCATCAAGTTTGTGCAACCACAACCCCATCACGTTCTAGTGGAAATGGGGATGTGGCCTGCAAAAATCCCCCGTATGAATTTTTCTAGAACATGTCAATCCTTGATCACAAGGGGACTATCCATCTCATTTTAAAAATTTGGAACTTGGTAAGCGTTTGCCTTATGTTGCCAACCTGGATTGAGTGGTGGGATGATGCGATCGGGAAAACTTCCTCCTTTCTCCAAAACTTCAACAACCTAGTAGCACAAGTTCGAATGCATGTCGATTTTGCATTGGACAAAGAATTCAAAGATTCTTTTCACAACTCAAGCTAAACCCACTCAATTCTTAGTTGCAATCTATGGCTTCCAAGGTTAAACACATGCTCAAGTTTTGGAATCCCATACGGCCCAGAGGCACTAAGATTAGGGCCATTTACATTGGCTCAAAATCAATGAATGTGCCTCCAAAGATTTGTTTAAATCTCTGCGAGCAAAGCAAGCCAAGGAATAGATGAAAGCTATCCAAACTACATATAACCGCCACATCGGTATGCCTGAAATCTTCTCATCTTTTTTGGATCACTACAAAATGGTATTCCTATCCCATGAGGTTACAATGGAGCAGACTCAATCCCTACATGAATGTTTGGATGTGATCCCTTGCATGATAAATCCTTCAGCCCAAAACGAGTGTGATGCCCGTAAAGATTGTCGAGGCCCCACAAATATGGAAATTCAAGATATATAGATATAAGTGAGGACCCCATATATATATATTGTTATGATCAGGTAATAATTTGGAAACCCTTCATTCATAATTAAATGAAGAAAGCGGGAATGTTTATAGACATTGTATAACACAATAACAACATCCACTTTGAAAGTGGATCCAATCTACTAAGTATGACAAATACGCAGAAATAGCATATTGCCCCTAACTAATCACATCCGGGAATATCCAGGAAACATTCAAGAAAGCGATAAACAAACAATAGTATAGCCCTCACAAATCTAGGGATGTGACAACTAACTAACAATTAATTAACTAACTAAGTTAAAGTAATAAAATTTAATTACTTTAACATTACAACTTAGTAAATGATGAATTAACCCAAATTTATTCCTAAGATTCCCCCTTAATTCATCATGTTCTCAAGTGAATAGAGAGAAAAAAACTCTAAAACAAAATATGTGTATGCAAATGGGAGAATTTATATTTAAAGACACTAAAAATGAACTTACCTTTTAAATTTGATGTGGTTGTATGTAGAAGGGCCATGTGGCGCTGGAGGAGGGCGAATTTTAGTTTTTTTTTCGCCTTGATTTTAGGGATTTTCTTTGTTTTATCCCCACTTTTTTTTTTTTGTTGTGCGCCGCTTATTCCTCTGCTTCCATTCATGCGGGGTTGGACGCTTGGAGAGGTCGATTCGCTTTTTTTTCTTTGCCTTTTGCTTTTTTTTTTGTAGTTGATCGTCACTTTGTGCAGTCTGCAGGACGCGAGGTTTTGCTTTTGGCTAACTTCGTTGTCCTTTGCTTTTGTTTGAAGGCTCGAAGGCTATACAAGTTGCATGCACGTAGGAAATGTCGATCTAAACAACATTTGCAACGTTCTATTGGCGGGAGGCGGGGTCAATTTGGAGTCACCCAACATAGAGCCGTTGAACTCGCCCTTGGTAGTTTTGTGGTTCACCAATGCAATGAGAAACATGTAAGGGCTCGTTGGAGACAAGGGAGAGTGCAAGTTGGCCAACTCGGGCTCGGCCTTTGAAGTAGGCGGCTCAATCCAAATGTTAACTCAACTTGCCTCCCTTTTCAAGCACTCGATCCCACAACCGTGTGGTGGCTCTTGGAACATGATGCTAAAAACCACCCAATAGAACTCGGTGCAGAGTTTGAAAACCGCTCAATGCTTAGATGGGTTCGGCTGATCTTTTGTTAATAGAGTCACCCATCTCGGTCTCAATGCAAAGTGCTTTCGAACGCACAACTCGATCTCTTTAATAAATGGCTCGCTATTTGAAGCGGGATGCAATAGATCCCCAAATAGCTCGGATCTCAAAAAATGCAAAACGCCAACATGCCCGTGAATATCAAATAATCAAACTCACCACCGTAAGCAATGGTGGATGGCTCGCTCGATCACAAGTGTATGCAAGATCGATGTGAAACATGGATGTGGGGAGCGTTGGAAGCGGTGTTACGCGGAGGCGTGTCTGGCCATTTTCCTCACATCCGGGACGTCCCGGGGACTTGGGGACGGGGACGAGACATTTTCCTGTCGCCGTCCCTAATTTCCAGAAAAAAGGGGGGACATCCCCCATAAACCAGAAATGCACCCGGGACGTCCCGGGTGCTTTGAAGACTTCGTGGCGTCCCGAGATGTCTTGGGGACTTCACAACGCGTCCCCAACAAAATTTGCACTTTTCCAACATTAAAACATGTGAATTTCAGTTTTATAATACTTTTTTTTATATTTTTTTAAACTTTTAATAAATTCTAGTAAAAAACAATATGCAGATTTCTCATAATTACCATAAACTGCGGAAGTATTGTTGCTCCTCCATGTTATGTCTGATGATATGAAATAATGGTCACGAAGTTGAGTTTTGTACATTTTCGAGTCATACACTATACAGCTAGTGTTTGTTAATTCTTCGTTGTTGGTTATCTGGAGATAGTTTATGGTTCTTTCTGTTTCAATGATAGGACATTTTGTTTGTTTGCTGCATATTTAAGATTTTATATATCGCAGAAGTTTTTGCTTCAGACCCATCTGCATGTAGCAAGGATCAGAATGTATGTAATCCTATTCTCAAATATAAAATATAATAGTCACAATTTTTTTAAAAAGGAAAAAGTAGAGATTATAGTTTGTACAATGTTGTGGCATTCAGAAAAATGAGTAATCTTTATGCTTGCTTAATTTTCTATAAAGATATTGTAGTTTTCTGTGGACTTGCAGCAGACACTAACTAGATATAGCTAGCTTAGTCGAGTGTTAGCATTTGAAAATCATGAGAACAGTGTAACAGTTACTCTTGTTCTTGTTATGTTCTAATCAGTGGCTTTGTAATAGGTACGTCAACCACATATAGATGCAGTTACCCATGTAGTAGTGGATGAAATCACGTTACAAACGTATTAATTTTCAAAACATATAGATCTACTTAAATGGGAAACAAAAAAAGTAAAATGAAAAACCTCAAATAAAGACTCTTACCTCTTAAATCCCCGTCGAAATCTTTTGAAGCTAATGCAGATGAATAATTGGATTAATCATTAATGGTTTCAATCTTCAAACTTTCAATTTTAAGTCTTAGTTTATTGAATTATTCATGTTATATTTGTAAAATTAATAAATTATATATATTTTTTATTAGCCGTCCCCTTGTCATCCCCTGCCGTCCACAAATTTTCAAAAACAATTGCCGTCCCGGAGTCTTAGGTAACTATGGTTGGAAGGGAGATCAGATGCTTCATGGGCTAACTCGACCCTAACTTGATTGCTGACTCGGTGAGCTACACGAACATACCTCCTTTGGATCTAAAACTCGCCTCATCCAATGCATGCAATAATCACCCAACTCTCTTCTCAAGAGCCCAACTCATCCAATGGCTCGGTTAGGACTCTTGACCAGCTCTTCTAATGCAAACAGAACTCCAATTTTGATAGGAATTATAAGTGCATTACGAGAAAATCGACAATGAATTTAGCACACTAATAATATATTTCCTTTATTATTTTCTCATTAAATACATCTGAGATTACATCTACAATATATAGGAGAATCTGCTCCTATATTCAAGGAGATATTATCTCCACTAAATCCTATTCGGTTGTGTTTGTTACTTACGTAACAATACTCAACTCAATTACATGAGTTGTTTATAACAACTCCAAACCAAATATATATATATATATATATATAATTATTACAATAATATATTACCACTACCTTTTACATTTATAAGCATAATGTAATATTACAATATTACATTTACATTCACCAACATATATAACTTATCAATGTGAGCACTAGAGATATGTTTTCCTAACATTCCCCCTTAGTGCGAACATGGGGAAAACTTGTCTCCTCTTTGTAACGTGCCGCTTCATAGCTTGCTCATGATCTTGGATGGTTTCTAGGACAATACCAATAACCTCTGGATGGTTTTCCAAGTGGTTAACCAACAACCACACCAAAGATAGTTTTCCCAGTGGATTACTAACAACCACAACTATAGATAGTTTTTCCAGTGGATTACTAACAACCACAACTATAGATGGTTTTCCAGTGGATCCAACAACCACAATATCATGATGTTGCAGTAGTATCATCGGCTCTCATCACATTCTTCCTGCAGGGAATAACATAGGAAAAACTATTGAATTCTGCTGCTCACACACAAACCGAAAACGGAAATGGAACATTGGATCATGTTCCCCCTCAAGGTGAAATTGCCACTTATTCAAAAAAACATCGCAAACCGAAAATGGAACATTGGATCATGTTCCCCCCTCAATGTGAAATTTTCACTTATTCAAATAGGAACACTGCAAACAACCTCGGATGGTTTTCCAGTGGTTAACCAACAACCACACCAAAGATAGTTTTCCTAGTGGATTACTAATAACCACAACTATAGATAGTTTTTCTAGTGGATTACTATAACAACAACTATAGATAGTTTTCCGGTGGATCCAGCAATCACAATATCATGATCTTTGAGTAGTATCATCGGCTCTCATCACATTCTTCTGCAGGGGAATAACATAGGAAAATCTGTTGAATTTTGTTGCTCACACACAAGTGAAATCGGAAATGGAACATTGGATCATGTTCCCCCTCGATGTGAAATTTCCACTTATTCAAACAGAATCACTACAAACCTGAAAACTGAAAATGGAACATTGGATCATGTTCCCCCTCAATGTGAAATTTCCACTTATTCAAATAGGAACACTGCAAACAACCTCTCGGATGGTTTTCCAAGTGGTTAACCAATGACCACACCAAAGATAGTTTTCCCAATGGATTACTAATAACCACAACTATAGATAGTTTTTCCAGTGGATTACTAACCACAATTATAGATGGTTTTCCAGTGGATCCAGCAACCACAATATCATGATGTTGCAGTAGTATCATCGGCTCTCATCACATTCTTCCTGCAAGGAATAACATAGGAAAATCTATTGAATTTTGTTGCTCACACACAAACTGAAAACTGGAAATGGAACATTGGATCATGTTCCCCCCCTCAATGTGAAATTTTCACTTATTCAAACAGAACACCGCTTTAACTGAAGCATATCTGGCTGGAACATACTGTAAAATAGGTACTATGAAATTGAAGCACACAACTAAAAGCAAACTCACACCACAAAATGCCACCACAACTTCGTGCGGCCCTGTCATTAGTGACTGACGAGAGGTCGTTGATTGACCTCCAACATCTTGTGCCTCCGCCTCTCCGGTGGATGGGTTGCTAACTCAACCGAATTTGATCATGAAGCACAATTACAACTTGGACGTCGGGTTACACAGAAAATGCGTCCTTAAGACATTTTTTTCAACAATCTTGACTAGACAACTATAAATGACAATTCGACTAGATATTTTGACTTTGACTCACTAATAATGACTCAAATTGACAAATCTTTTTGACGATAGACACTATTTTGACATTTTTATAACTTGACGATAATTAAACTTTTAACTAGACATGAATATAAAACTTAAAAAATAAAATATCACTGACGAGTGACCCAAAAGACTATAAACTTAACATAACAAGACAACTGCCTATTACAAATACAAATACAAATAGACTTAACTCATAAACTTTGATCTTAATTGATATGTATTTTTATCATCCACGTGTGAAAACAAAACACTATCAAAGACTATCAACGTGGAACTAATAATAAACTTAAAGACTTTAAATCTAAGACACAATAACTCAAAGTTATAAGGCATGTTGCATGGGACATGTAGAGAACACCTTGCCTTTAGATGCTACTCGGAAGAAGCATGGAGTAGTCTGGTCGTGGTTTGAATGGATGAGTTGGAGCTTATTTCCCTAGCATGCAACAACTCCAAATTCTAAACCGAGCCGAATGTTACCTCCAACGTGGTGAAAAGTGGAAAGGTGAAACTTCGTGGCACACATAATTTTATGGAATATTGAAACCTGGTAGAAGTAAACTTGGCTGAACGCATAGGTTATTGGATCAGATCTACATGCTCAGACACAACAAATTCAATGGAAATAGATTATTAGATAATCAATCTGTGATAAGAAAACAACAAGACGTATTGATCCTCTTACAATGACTTGAAGCGAATACAACCAATGTCCATCTATGCATGTCTACAGCTGGCCGATCCTTGATTTCATGAACGAACTGACAATAGATAATAAAGGAAAAACTACTAAATACTCCCACGAATCTAGAAAATGTACGCTTCAAAGGATAGAATCAAAGTGTATGACTACATTGCACGCAGGTTGAAGGCATCAATGTAAAAAAACTGATCTAAAACATCCCTTTGCAAAGTGTGTGCCCCGCTGTCAAGATTTTACAGAAAAATGCCTCCTCTCTAGGCTACAACGAATGAAAGAACTGATGGCAGAAATTTTTAATATTGACTGGTGCACTCAGTGTATGCAAGGTGTTGGCACAACGTCCCGAGATTTTACTTTAAAAAAAACTACCAAGGTGTATGGATTCCTTTCTAGACTCTCATGATGAATCACCTGCTCGATACCACCGATAGAAATTATAAGCGCATTACACAGAAAACCAAACAATGAATTTAACACACTAATAATATATTTCCTTTATTATTTTCTCATTGAATACATCCGAGATTACATCTACAATATATAGGAGAGTCTGCTCCTATATTCAAGGAGAGATTATCTCCACCAAATCCTATTTGGTTGGGTTTGTTACTTACGTAACAATACTCAACTCTAATTACATGAGTTGTTTATAACAACTCCAAACCATATATATATTATTGTTAATATAACAATAATATATTACCACTACATTTACATTTATAAGCATAATGTAATATTACAATATTACATTTACATTCACCAACATATATAACTTAGCAATGTGAGCACTAGAGATATTTTTCCTAACAAATTTTAACAGAACTACTAATTGTAGCAGATTACTAAATGCGCCTCTAGATATAGAGGAAAAACCCCTACTTAGGGACAAAAATTAAATCTGCAGATTTTCTATTGTTGCAAATGAATCTGCGCAACTATGTGCAGAACTCTAGTGGTGTTGAAACAAGGTAGGTGCTCCCAAGAGGCCGGGGACAACTATGGTTCCTCCAAGCTCAAACTTGCAGCAATGAACCCTTTAACTCTCTGCAACACACTCTCTGTAGAGGTTGAGGGATCCTCACAGGTAGGATCAACCCAGTGGCCCGATACCAAATGTTAACAGGTCTGATAATCGGAAACCCTTCATTCATATCAAATGAAGAAGTTGCAATGTTTATAGACATTTACAACAATAACAACATCCACGGGAAGTGGATCAAATCTACTAACTATGACAAATATGCAGAAATAGCATATTGCCCCTAACTAATCACATCCGGGAATATCGGGAACATTCGAAGTAGTAAACTAACAATAGTATAGCCCCAATAATATAGGGATGTCATAGCTAACAAACAATTAACTAATGACTAACTAATTAAAGTAATAAAATTTAATTACTTTAACATTACAACTTAGTAAAAGATGAATTAGCCTAAGTTTATTCCTAACATATACATAGATAAATAGCCTTTATCTTTCTTCATCTCCATGCTAATGACCCCTATCCATATGGATAGTTATAGATGGGGTTGGATATGGGAACTAGATATGGTATCCACCGGCCCATATACATATATACGGAGAAAGCAAGATATATAGGGAGCTCGAATGACATCTATCGCCCCTTAATCTATAAGGGAGTTGCATCTATCTCCTCATTTCTCGTCCATATCTAATCTATATTGGGGGTGGCTTTCTATAATTAGATTAACGGTTGTATATAATCCTCGAGTCAATGAATCAATAAAGCTCCACCCCACCCTCTATATCTATATGGGATTGAGTATAGATATGGGTGGATATAGTGGCACCAATCCTCTTTGCATTCTCACTCGGCTAAGCTCTATGCAATTGTGCAATGTATGGCCAATGACAAGGCACCTAGAGTTGATGGTTTTCCTTGTGAACTCTTGAGCCCACGTGGCAATTTGTTGGTCATAACTTGCTGCAAGTCTTACCATGAAGCTTTATGTTAAGTCCTTAGAGAAGATTATAAACAAATGCAACATTAAATTTACCTCTAAGACAAGAAATCGTGAACTTATTTCCAATTGGAGGCCAATCATCTTGTTGAACACGTCTCACTAGATTATAGCCAAAGTTTTAGATTTTCGCCTTCGTTACATCCTTCATGTGATCATTAAACCAGAAAAACAGGTTTTATTAAAAGCCGCTATATACTTGACAACGTTATTGTTGTCTACAAAGGTATGGAATGGGCTCACACCTCTCGGCAACAAACTATATTTTCTGAAACTTGACTTTGAAAAAGCATATTGATATGACTACATACAATGGCCCTTTACCCCCACCATGTTAAAGGCTTTAGGGTTTGGTGAATTTTTTTCTCTTAGTTGTACAAACTCTCCTCCAATTCCTCAACTTGTCTCACCATCAATGGCCAAAAATGTGAAAGGTTCGATCTTTTCCACTCTATTTGGAAAGGTTGTGCTCTCACTCCAATGTTTTATGTTCTTGCGGCTAAAACTTTTAGCTATCTTCTTACTCATAGAGTTGAAAGAAGGATTATTAAAGGAATTGTGCTTCTTCATAGGAAAACTCAACTCATCAATGGTCACTTTGCAGACGACTCTTTCCTCACACTTTCAAAGAATGAGGCTTTTTTTAGAGAAGTTTTGCGCTACCTTGACATTTTTTACAAAGCGAGGTCCAATCTGCAATGGACCAAGACTCAATGCTTCAAGTAGAGTATGATGCCCTTGTTGGATTGGCTTACAAACTTCCGGTGGAAATGAATTAAAAGAGGGGAGAAGTTCAAATTCCTAGGCATTCCTTTCATCTTTGATAGCACTCCCTACGAGCTATGGCGATGTGTTTGGGAGATTCAAGAAGAAAATTGCCTCTTGGATCACTAAACCCTTTTTGTTGGCATGTAAATATCGAGCTTGCACTGAAATTCTTGCTGCTACTTATGAATACTACTCTTTCTGTTGGGCTCCCTCAAAAGCCTCTTATGATAAGTTAGCCACACTACACAAGTATTTTCCTTGGGCTAATGCTAAACAAACCACAGGGTTTCACAGAGTGGCCTGGGACATGTGTTGCCTCCTTCAGGATAAGGGCGGTATATGTACCAACGATATTTACGGGCAAAGCATAACTTTGTGCACTAAATGGGTGGTCCAAGATATTAAGGGCAAGGAAGCTTGGAAGGGCGAGGAATCTTGGAAGGGCTTATTGGAACCTTATATCTCTGTAGGTTCTCCCTGTGCAAGGCATGCTAGAAAAATATAGGTTTGCATACCTTGCTCGTCACCTTTTCCCCAATCAAAATTTAGGGTTCCTTTGTAGCTAAAAGCATTCAAATACCATTTGAAGTTGTCAAACCTTACCTAAAATGGGTTTGAGAAAAGTTTAGATCTGTTATTTCTTTTAATGACCACAATTTATGGTCGTATCCTATCATGTCTAGTAGTTTATCCCGGTTGACTTGTGGAAAAAATAGGAATCAAATCCCTTCAGTCGTTCAAAAAAGCATTGCTGCTGTTAGAGATCTTGTCTCAAGGGGATGGATTCCATGGCCTGCCATTCAAAGGAAATACAATGTTCTAGCTTCAGAATTTCCCTCCCTTCTAAGCATTCAAGAGCTTATGCCTGATGTTGTGTTACACAAGCTTAGTTTGAAGCCTCTAGTTGATTGGTGTAAAGAATGGCAATGGAATTTGACACTACTTTTAAAAACTCCTCTCCAAGTTTGCTCTTTCAGATAATGAGCCCCTTCTCCTTGGCCCTTGGAAAGTTGAACAATCAATGGAGCTTAAATTCTTCCCCCTAAACATGGCTTGCTCACCTCAATCGATCTGGCATTCCAAGCTCAGGCCCAAAATTGCTCAATTTCTTTGGTGTCTTGTCCGTCAGGGTCTTCCACTTGGGGAAAGGCTCAAACACATTAGAGTTTCTAATTCCAATTGTTCAGCTTGTGCTAGACCTGAAGCATATCTTTTGGACTTGTCCTCGTGCTTGTGAGGCTTGGTAATGGATCCACACTTTGTTTAAGCCTTACCACCCAGAACCCATTAATTGGGGAATGGCTTTGTTTGGGGATAATTCTCAGTGGCTGGTATATATAGCATTTCTGTGGAAATTTTTCAGAGCTATAATTTCGTTTCAGCTTTGGAAATCTAGAAACACAGTTATTTTCACAACAGTTTTCAGTAAACAATACAGTTGTCTCTTCTGATTGTTTGGAAATCCAAACACAGGTAGAATAAACTGCCCTTGAATTTCAACATCTCCAAGAGCTTTTCAACCATTGGAGAAGTGCTCCCTGCACCATTAGCAGAGTTCCTTTGGATCTACCGTTGGAAGGCTCGCCTCCTCCATTCACTAGATGGCGGCAGATCCACTCCTGCAGCCGGTTCTCCACTCCACCCGACAACAAATGCTTCTTCACCCCTCCTCATCAAGGGGGAGTCTACCTCCTCACGACAAATCGGGTCATCTCAGTGGTCCTCATTGGTGCAGGGTGGTGATGTCTTTGACTCTCGAGTGGGGTATTATGGTGCCAATGTTTGTTCCAGAGAATGCTCGTGATGGATGGGTTGCTTCTGATCCTCTATCATGAGAACCTTCTTCTTGGAGTGCTCTTCCTCCTAAGGATGATCCGCCGCCACCTCTTCTCTGTGTTGTTGCATGTGCTTGACTTTCACACTTGCCTTGGTGTTTTGATATATTATTTTGATATTGTTGTTGTATAAGCATACTTTGTTGGTATGTTGACTAGCTTTTGAACCATGATTTTTCTGGCATGGATATCAGGCCGTGAATACAAACCAGCTAATATGTATGTGTGTATTCCAATATATATCGTAATAGGAAACAATCCCATGTTCCCACAAGGAGGGTCTTATACATGACAGTCGTGAGGTCAAAACCCAAAGGGTTGCCAAGTTTAAACAAATATATATATAAAGTAAATTGATGTTCTCACAAGAGAGCATCTCAGAGGCCACCCTAGGATGTTGGCTAGGATGTGACTGAAAATATCACCCTTTATATATTCACCGAAATTACATCAACTGATCTAGAAAACTGTTACACTGATGATAAGTGTAAAAACATATAATCGACTACAAAAGGGGGGAAAAGACAACAAAAAATGGCAAAGATTGATTACAATTCAGTTAACTTACTGCAGCGTCACAATTAAGGGTCTTTACTATTTTCCATTGATTACATGGTAGCATTAGCTTGCCCAACAACCAGTGCTATATCATTCCCAATCCAATATTCCTCTCAGAACTAAGGGATCTTTATTCCTCTCAAAACTAAGTGCTATATTATTCCCAATCCAATATTCCTCTCAAAACTAAGGGATCTTTATTCCTCATGTTTGGCTAAGCTGCCCAGATAGCGACACTTCTATGGTAGAGTCACCCGGGGGCCCCTTGTTGCGAGAAACATGAAAGAACTGTCCCGTTTCACATTTTTAACCTTTACAACCCATTGACAACAAGAAACCAAGCGTTTCAGATGGGCCTGGTCGGTTTTTGGTCAAAATCAGAAACTTTTTGCAAAGCATTTCAAGCGGGCTGCCGTTTTGTGAGGGTTGCGGGACGTTTTTGAGTATGCAACCCCATTGCAGCAAGAAATGCAACTCATTCACAATAGGAAACTAGCATTTTAGATGGGCATAGTCGTTTTTGTCAAAATCAAAAACTTTTTGTGAAGCATTTCAAACAGGCTCTTCTTTTGTGAGGGTTGCAAGAGGTTTCTTGAGCCTGCAACCCATAGTTACCAGGTCCGGAAATCTGGATCCGTTCGGGAGGGCAAAAAAATCCGAAAATCCAGAATTCTTGAAAAGGTTCAGAAAAATCCAGTCCGAAATATATATGAGTTGAATTTTACAAATATGAAAATTTGACAAATACAATGAAAAACTTCAATAATGTAATGTAAAATGTTATATTTTTAATATATAAGTTGATAGTTGACTGTTTTTTTCCAGAAAACTACAAAAAAATTAAAATAAAAATAATTATTTTCCCTAAATTAGGGCCAACCCAGACCGAATTTATCCGAGTCGGCTGAAAAATCTGGATCCGGCCGGATTTTGTGCAGATCCGGCTGGATTTGGTAACTATGCTGCAACCCCATTTGTGCAGGAAAAACATTTTCCTATTGCAACAAGGTTGCAGGCTCAACAAACGGCCGGCAACCCTCACAAAGCGGCAGCCTGTTTCCCCTTTTAAACCGCCTATAAAATTCAAAATCTAAAATTTTTAGATCTACATTGTGCAAAACCCTAAAATAAAAATAGTATATTTTGTCTGTAGTAACCTCTCTTGTCAATTGGGGCAAGTCAGCAACAGGGGACTGGTGACTGCACAGTGCAACAGGAAAATTCATTCCTATTGTCAGTGTCCAGGCGAGCAATCCAAAGCCTATGGTTTGGAACTAGAAACTTGAAAGCAGCGCCAACAATTATAAGGCATCAAGGCAACAAAGGTACATATTTTCTCTTTTAGCATTTGATCGCTATCATTCTGCGTTCTCGTATCCAAAATTGTTAAATGATTTCATAAGTGATGTTGCTAGTTCTCTTAAAGTTTACATAATTTTAGTGGATTGAGTTTCATTTTGTTTAAAAATATTTTGGCTTCCAGAAAACTAAAACATATGTACTTTATCAGAGTTAGTTTTGGTCTTGTCTTTCTCTAATAATTACTTCTAATTTGTTAATCACATTTTGTTAAAAAATTGTAAGTGATTTCCTTCATAAACTTAAATACTGATGTGATATGTCAAATTCTTTTTGGTGTTCAATAAACAGATTCAATGCGGCAAATGAAACAACAATTGAGCTTTTAAGCTCTAGGTCTCATAGAAAGCAAACGTGTGGATTGGATGGGTTCCTCAATTGCACTATTAGGATGCTTGTATGGTTTCACAAATATATTGATTTCACTTCTCTTTTATTTTATAGCTTAGTTTACCCAAATCCTGAAGTAAAGGTATTAGCATGTTCAAATCAAACAATAAAATGCCTAACAGGAACAATTGTTACGGAGTATTTCAAAACAATGACATTTTCCCAAGACTATTTTAATTTGTGGGCTACCCAACATCAAAATGTGTCTCAAGACCAGTCCACTATGACACTTCTATTGGATAGATATTCAGGCAATATATTATGTATACACTCATAATTGCAAGCTCTCCTGTTCCACTGTTTTGAAGAGATTAATAAGCACCCATTATACCTCTCTCTGTATAAGTTTATCTAGGTGTTGCTTCTAGAACTACCATGTCTCATGTTTCTGATATTATGGGATTGGTAACTTACTTGCATAGCCATTTTCTTAGTAAATTTTGTTTGATGTATATCATTACTTTCATATTTTGGGTTTTGTTAAGGATCTTTTAACTCTGATGGTGTAAATAATTCTAATGTAATTTTATTATTATTTTCTATACTTGAGTAATGTATTACTGTATTTAATAGTACAATGCCTTCAGATTTTATTATCAAATTCTGGGAGTGTTGTCTTTGTTAGCACTAGTGTAGGAAGTGAAAGTTGTAAAATTCTACCCGCAAGATTTGTGTTTAATTATTTATGCTTGTGTTTTGGTTTTGGTTTTTTAAAACAGATTGTAGGGTGGGGTGCAAATTTCTTGGCATATTCGTTAGTAATGTTTAGTGTATGCTAGATTCCAAATAATTTTTTCTAATCCTTTGAATGATAGAATCCACTACAATTCAAAAGTCATCATATAATTGCTCACTGAAACCTGCTTTAACATACCATCTGTGGTTATAAGGGTTTAACTTTATGGCCATTTACACGTTTTTCATGTTTTCAACCATAAAATAATTGTAATTTTTTAAATAATAATCTCTTCTGATTTGCAAATTCAAACTGTAGCCGTCATTTTTTTATATAGAATTATATATAAGTTATATTCATATATATTAAAAAAATCAAAATAAACATAAAGTTTGTCTTCTATATTCTTATTTGTAGTGCACTAATAGTACTGTTTTGCATATTGTGAAGGACAGTATTGAAAAATTATCGTCACTTAAAAATTGTTTGAAGGGCATAGGTGGCCATCAAATTTAAACCCTGGTGGCTATCAACTCTGAGACTGTCATAACAATGACAAACTGCTATTTTATCCTTTTATCCATTTTCAACAGTAACATTGCCTTGGTTTCTGTGTGACTTCCTTAGTATTTTTGTTGTGCATATGTCATATAGGTCTGATCACTCACCCACCTCTCCAAAGTATTGACTGACCAATGTTTTGACTTATTATGAGTATGTATTGGAAAATACTCGGTGAGAGATCTTGTTGAACTGAAATACTTTGAATATTGAAAGTCATACACATCACTACAATAAACGTGTGCAAAAATCAATAATTCAATCTACGGTTAATATGCATTGTCAAATCATTTAAGACCAAAAAAATTAAGATGAAAGTGTACTCATACAAGCAAACGAAGCAATGTACGAAATACTCCAAACCTCATGCTCTTGGGTAAAACCCGATCTCACTCATTTCTTTGTACCCCTTAAGGTAAATGTAGAACGACGAATGGCCATTTCTTTCTTTTCTTTTTGTTTCTCTTTTTAAATTTATTATTTGTGGTTAAACTGTGAACCATTTTACAGTGGAAATTCCTTAAAAAATTGTGTTTTGATATTTTTAATTGTAATGTGTTTTTCACTTGAGAAAATTCTGGTCTATGTTTATAATTTGGGTGTCAATATTTTTTAATTGTAATATGTTGTTTCATGGGTGTGTAAAAGATAATCAAGAACACGAGTGAAGGATTTTAAGGAAGAATTAGGTAGTTACAAACAAAAGAAGAAACTTTAACATGGAATCACCTAAAACCTGACAAATAATTAGAATGATTTAAAATGATTTATAAAATTACAGTATAATTCCATATAAATTAGTTCGTATTTTTGCATTTATGTAACTTGTTATATTTGATATGATATTAGGCTGAGAAGAAGTCATTACCAATATTTATATTTGAATTATTTTTTTCATCAGATTCAAGTTCAATAGAATAATGGAAGCACCCTGTATTTCTCCTTCAACCGTACAATCTCATAGAAGAAGAGGTTCAAATGCCACTGAATATAATGCCTCCAAAAGGACATTTGAGCAGATTTTGTGGGGCATAGTGACTGTAACTGGCACCTATTCAGGGGGGGATTATAACAATTGAGGCAGCAGGTCATGGATCGGCCCTTTTGCAAATCAGCAAAAGGCAGTTCAGTTGCTTGAGTTCAACATCAGTCGTTTGGTAAAAGAAAGAGCAAATTATGGTTTGCAAATGTATTACCAAATCTAAAGAGTGGGCAATGGTTGGGTCCATGAAACCATACTTGATTTCAGTATCCCAACAATCACATGATTCATTAGTTGGAAAAATATGGATAGCCCCCTCAATTTGTGACATGAGAGCCTTCTTCTACCCCATGCAAGAATCTCAAATTGCAAAAATGTATGATGCTACCGATAGAAAAAATGTTGATGGTGCAATTGGGAGGTTGTTTTTGGTTGTGGCATGCCATTCAATATTGCTCAGTCCCCTTTATGGAAAGATGTTATGTGCATGGTAAACAATACTTCCAAGGGGTATGTGGCTCCTAGTTACGAAAAGTTTCAGATTGTTATCTTGAATGATGAGAAAGCATGGGTTGAGGCTAGATTGAAAAAAAAAAAGCTGGTCCTACACTAGTATATCAAATCTCTCATGTGGATGAACTGATGTTACTCATAAACCCCTAATAAACATTGTTGTCTCATCCTCAAAGGGTGCTATGTTTTTAAATGCACATGACATTTCTGGATATGTTTTTAAAGATGTAATTGAGCTTGTAGGAAAATAGAATGCAGTGCAGATCATTACAAATAGAAATATTTTGGACACCATGTGCAGTTCATTGTATGAATCTCTTACTTAAGGACTTATGTAATGGCCTTCCTTGGATCAGCTAAGTGGTATCAAATGAAAGAAAATTCAGCATTATATTGTTAATCATTCCATGTCTCAAGGCATTTCTAGGAAGTATGCTTCATTACAGCTACTCCAATGTGTGGAGACTAGATTTGCATCATTTTTATTCTAATTGATTGCTTCCAAAAAGTGAAACAATCTCTTAGGAAGATGGTGGTGTCCACTGAATGGGAGATGTGGAAGAGATGACCTACCACTAACAGCACCTTATGTGATGAGATTGCAAAATACATTATTGAGAGTTTGTTTTGCTTTGTTTCGGCAATGATGTGACTATCTTTGTCTTCTTTGGAAACCAATAATGGGGGTCCTTTGTAATTTTGACAGTGATGAGCCATGCATGGAGAATATTTTTAAGAATCTTGACCAGATGAAGGAGACGCTTCAGAATATTTTGACAGCTGGGATACCTTCCTTTGATAAAGAGACAGGATTTAGTTTGGAGTTGCATTGACTGTAGATGGAGGATGCTTGATAATCCTCTTCAAGTTGTTTCTTTTTGCTTAATCCAAGATGGTTTGATAAGAAACCACGGATGGACGAGACGGTGGAATCAAGATGGAAGACCTATATTGATACTTTGTTATCCAGAGATAGAGATGATCGTGCTAATATAAAAGAAGAGCCATGTGTGTCCTATCTTAGGTGAAATTTATGAGTTGGTTTTTAAAATGTTTACAAACTACGCAACTTATTACATTATTTTAAATTTTAAGCAATTTATAATAATTAAAACTTATTTTGTTTCACAGATTTCTAGTGCTTCAGCCTATGAAAGAAATTGGAGTGATTATGCATTCATCCATTAAATGAAACCCAATAAGCTAGGAAGTAAAAAGGTAGAGGATCTTGTTTATGTTCACTCAAAAGTTGTCTTTTATCTCGAGCTTCAATTGAGTGCAAGAATGGGCCTCATAAGCTCTGAGATTATGGTGGCTCATTGGATGAAATAAATGATGATTTCAATTGAGGTGCTCAAGGATGATGCAGATGACCTTTGAGCTCCAGATGTTGAATGCATTGTTCTTGGGGGAGGACAAGGCAATAGAAGCACTAGAATGCCTTCCACTTTGAGCATAGCAGGGTCCAACTAGGTTCATATTAGTTTTTCAGTATTGTCTTTAAACAATTAATTTTGTTTATGTATCTAGTGCTCATACCAAAGGATATAGATTTTTTAAGTCTTTTTTAACTTTCATATTTTGATGATTAATGAAGTAATTATAACTAATTTTAGTAACGGACATGCACTTTCTTACTTTTGCAATACATAATTCTTACGCATCTTTGAATTTGATGTTCCCCTATTTTTTTCCTTGTGTTACAATTACATATGTATGTGTAAGTATGGAATCCGATTCTATCACAACCTAAACTAACCCCTGTTTTCCATCATGTTACCGTTTCCATCACAATTCTCATTTCTCGTGTCTGGGAACATAGCCCGGGGCTTGCAAGCAATGGGGGAGAATCAACCTAACCCAACGGTCCCTGATCAGTATTTTATATTGATTCATTTACCAATTCCTGTCCAAGATTAACTCTGCAGATGTCCATGAATCAGACAAGTTTCCAGTGGAATTGAAACTATATTTCCTAAGTCAACAACAATAAGCCAGTTTTAGCAGGATTGATTGGATTTAAGAGTTGGAATTAGAATTGTAAGAATCCATAGTTGATGACAGATATACCCTAGTTGAGAAAGAGTAATTAAAAGAGAGAGTGGGGATTAGCAAAGATAACATACGGTAAGGCAAAGGGATGTACGATGAATGTGATGTTGTGTTGGTAGTGACGAAGGACATCTTTCAAAGGCCACCATGCGTCTCTCTGCTGTCAGGACACACTGGATCGAAGAATGCCTCCACTAGTATGGAATCGCCGGATATCCTCTTCTTGTACACAAATCCATCGTATTTTGGAGGAATGGGAAGCTGCGATGCGATGCCCCCGCAATTGACAAAATCACCAACACTGCCAATACAACAGCCATGTAAAATCGAGTGTACGAGAATCGAGTGGAACACAGTACAACAACTCACGTTTCGCCTATTTTTACATGAATGGATCTTGAAACTCGGAAGACTACACAGTGCGGAAATGCTTTTGGAAGACTTTCGATCCTTGGAACCACAAAAATATCCATGTGTTTTTAATAGAATAATAATTTTAATGTCTCCAAATTGGGATATGTGTGTGTAAAAGAGACTCAATAATTTTTTTGGTTTGAAACCATCGATTACATAGATATCAACATTTCTATCCATGATAAATTGGAGATTACATATAGCTGATTTACACTTGATGAGTAAGTGTATATCTATATCGAAGTCTTCCTTTAGCTAAGCAACGACAACTAGGGGGCATCCAATCCGTCAAAGTCACCCAAGGAACGATCATGGCCCTATCCACTTGTTGACTCTCTGTGTCGGGTATCTCCAAGTCTTGCACTCAGTAAGACTTGATCCCTGGTGGGCTCATTCAAAATCATTCAACTTCACCAAGAGACCAAGGGCCCTTCAGAGACTCAATAATTAAAGAACACGCAACTAACAATTATATAAAAGAGACTCAATAATTAAAGAGTATGCAACTAAGAAAATAAATCATGTTGACCAATATTTTGTGTTATGAGGGCACTTCCTACTTAATTTTAAAGAAGAAACAAGGTACAAATTATTGTCGAAGTAAAGTCTCTTACTAAATGATGGCAAAGATCATACATCTCTCAAAAGAAGAGAGCAAGTATCTCTGGTTGTCTAGGTCATGAAGTTCAGAGAGTTATATGAGTCTCTAAATAGGCAAAAGAATCTCTCCTAATCTCATGGTAAGGAGGACATATAAATAAAAATGATCCTCGATTTCAAGGTTCAAAGAAAAATACGACATATACGATGTTCTAAGGAATATGGTGATCGACATCAACTCACACTCGTATTATGCTTGCGTAAGTTGAGACAACATAATAACACACTATATGGTATACGTAAAAGAGAATATTCAACAACACATGTAAAAGTTGATTATCAAATTTACAAAATTCCAAAAAACACTAATTATTGTCTTGTGAGAACCAAGCCATTGAGACAACTAAGCTGCATTAGGAGGAGTCACATGATCATATAGCTTATAGCTTTGTGCACTTCCACAAGCAAAGGGGTCAATATCCTCAAATAACTTAAATTACATTACATGAAAGAGGGCATGAAGATCTCTCGGAAGTGTGTGCACATCGACAAAGTTGCACTCAAGCGATAACTCGAAATTTCTTCAAGTAATTAGCGAAAAAATGAACTCAAGGAACTTGTGCATGGAAAAGAAAAATAGTCTGCTCATACTCATAGATCAAAAAAGGAGAAATACATATCGGGAGTGGTGTGTAACTCCCATGCTTGGATTAGTCATACTTAATGATGGAGTGAGGAGTTACAGTGGTATAATAGCATGCAACTCCCATATGACAATGACGCATGTGACAAGTATGACAAATTCTATGACAAAATCTGTCATATGTCATATAACTCCCTAAAGACCTATGACTCGCCTAAGTGAGATGACTCACCATGTGTAAGGTGTAAATAACCTAATAAACAAATAAAAGGTAAAAATATATCCTCACATTAACACCCCCTTCATCAGAGCTTAAGAAGAGGCATGACAAGCCAAAAGAGAAAGAGGACTCCCTAGACAAACTAAGAAAGATGTGTCATATGGGTCCTAGAAATAAGGTTTGATGAGGTACCCATGTACAAACTACAATCTTTCTAGAAGAAGAAGAAGAAGAAGAAGAGAATTGGACTAGAAATCCACGAAGATGTGTTGTTGTAGTAGACCTCACCCCAGAAGAGAGCACAAGTGAAGAAACTTGGCTTCAGTGAAGGGTTTGGTAAAGATGTCTCTAGCCTGATATGAAGTCTCACAATATTGCAAATCAATTATTTCTCCATGAATCAAGTCCTAAATGAAGTGCATGTGGATCTTGATGTGCTTCATTCGTTGATGATGAACTAGATTTCTATAGATAGAGATAGTGCTAAATTTATTGCGAATAGATGATGGTAGGATGTATGAATTGATTACCAAACTATGTCATAATCCTATGTAACTAAATAAATTTTGTGGCGGCATTGACTTCTCCCCTGTATTTTACCTCTATAAAAGATATAGCAATCACATTCTGCTTCTTGTTTGACCAACTGACATGACCCGAACTAAGAGAAAAGTTGTATCTAGATGTAGATTTCCAATGATCAAGATCATCGTCCCATTCAAAATCTATGTACCCAACTAAATCAATCTTTGTCCCTCCCAAGTAATGAATTTCATTGGTGTAGGTGCCTCTAACATAGTGAAGGATCTGCTTCATTATTTTCCAATGCAGCTCATGAGGATCTTGCATGAATCTAGACACGATGCCAACAACAAATGAAAGATCTAGTTTGGTATGGGTTAGATAGATCAAGCTCCCCACCAATTGGTGATAAAGGGTACCATCGACTAAGGGAGTGGAGAAATTGGATACTAACTTGACTCTAGAAAGGAAGGGAGTGGGAGATGGCTTACAATCAGCCATGTTAAACCTAGTGAGAAAATAAAGGGCATACTTGGATCGAGTAATAATGATCCCGAGTCACAACTAAGTGATCGAATCCCAAGGAAATAATGAAGCAAACCCAAGTCGGTCATGGAGAACTTGTTGGCTAAGGCAGTCTTGATAGAATCAATGATCAAGGAAGAGTTTCCGTAATTAACAAGTCATCGACATACAAAACTAAGATAAGCATGGACTCATCTTGCCACAAAATGTAAACATTTGGGTCAGAGTGACACCTAGTGAACCCGAAAGCAAGAAGAAAGGAGTCCATCTTGGCATACCAAGCCTGAGGGGCTTGTTTGAGGTTGTAGATAGACTTCTTAAGTTTGTAAACAAGGGAGGAATCTTAGACATAACCTGGTGGTTGTTCCATATAGATTTCTTCCTCTAGGTCACCGTGAAGGAAGGAACTCTTAACATCCATTTGGTGGACATCTCATCTATTAGCGATAGTTATGGCTTGGGTCGATCGAGAATGAAGTCATCTTGATGATGGAAGTAAAGGTCTTTGAATAATCAACCCCATGAACTTGGGAGAAACCCTTAGCTATGAGTCGTGCCTTGTGATGAGCCTTGAAAATTCCCATTCCAAACCCCTTTTTGTATCATCACTTTGTATTAAACTAATATTAGCATCATAGTAAATAATACTTTTATAATTTATATACTTAAGGAGAGGTTTTTATGCATAAATCTTGATCATTTTCATCTTTCATATGCTTTTGTAGACACCAAAATTTGGTATCACTACCCTCTTCACCCCGCATTCACTCTCTTTCACCATGGTCACCCATTCAAATTTCCCCTTTCCCTCCTAAATCCCATTTATTCGAATTTCCCACTTTCCTACATTATCCCATCATTTATTTTATTTCCCCTAATTCACCCTTAATCAAATTTAATTAATCCCTAATCATATTTATTTATCACATCCCATTTATTATCCCTAAACCTATTTATTAACCTCTTTTATCCTCCCTAAGCACCCTATTTATCATCCCTAGGTTCTCACCTACCCTCATTTAATATTTTCCTACCATCTATCCTCCCTAAATGTCTCTTTTATCTTCTCTAGGCCACCATTTAATGATCTCACCTCTCTATGGATTTTATTTAATAAATTGCATCCTCTCAACCACCTTTTATCCATCCCTAGGTTCCTAAGCAACTTCATTTAATAATTTCATCTCCCACCTACCTTTATTTAATGCTTTCCTATCCCCCTCATCCATCCATCCTCCCTATAAATACAACCATACCCCCTCCTTCTTTGGGTAGATCAGAAGAGGCAATTCTTTGAGAGCTTAGGTCTTCTTGTGGATTTGTTTTGTTTATTTCTCATCTTCAGGCCCAATCGCCATCGACCTAGCCCAATCACCGTCGACCCATCTCGGTCATTGTCGACCCTAATCTCTACGATTATCAAATCTATCCATTTTCTTGAATCCTTTATGTTTCCTCATGTTCTAGATCTCTTGTAGGTTTTTATCAGTCATCATAGTGTTGTATCAATCTCAAATATGCAATTAGACCCTTCAAATCTACATTTTTATCATTGTCTTGGTTCACCTACCTCCGGTCGTAAGTGCCGAAATCATTGGACCTCTGACTTACTGGGTCATCGTCAACCCAGCCAGGTATGATTTATTTTATGTCAATTTAGATCAGATCTACTTCTATTATCTTAGATCCATCTTTTCAGTTTTTGTTATCTCATATTCTGCATTTTATATCAGATCCATATCTATTTACTTTATCTATCTTTATCAAACACGAGGGTTGACATCCACATAAGGAAGTTCACGCTTCTTAGAACCGACTTCTTCGAGTAACCCCCATCTACCATCTAATCCATTTTTCTTTCTAGTTATCTTTGTTGTGCATATTCATCTAGCTCACAACGAGGAGTTCATCTTTGTGCACATCCATCATCACCATCTTATCCCAAGGTACCTTAAACCCTTGCATGTTTTGAGTTGCTTGGTTTTCTTTAGTATCTAGTTCACTAATTTGAACAAGAAAGAGAAAAATTTGTCCAACATTTTGGCACACCTGTGGGAGCACCCTCTTAGGTGAGTCTCTTGCATTTTTTTCATTTTTTCATTTTCCATATTTCTTCTATTTTCCACTAACATTACAGATAGAGGCTTTGTTTTTTCTTGTTCGTGTTGGGCTTTGGATTGCTTGGATATTAATTTTTTCTTGCTTTATTTTGAAGATCAGATAAAAAGGAAAAGTGAAAACCAAGTATTCCCCTTTTTGTCTTACTTTTTTTTCCTTTTTTGCATCATATTTTTCATTCCTTGTGTGGTTGTTCTCATCAAATCTCCATATTTGGTTTTGGGTTTAAAACGAACCTCTTTCATTCTTTCTTGTAAATCTAGTGTAAGTAGGGGTTTAATTGGTTGCATCTCACATTTCTTCACACACATCCAAACACACAAATCAATTCACACATCAAAATCAATCCCTTACCAGGTGGACCTAATTGGGATTTGATCACCCAATAGGAAGTCGCCATGGTGTTCTGACCACATTATAAATCCTATACAGATTTGGGCCTCATGTACCTTCGGGTATATCAAAAACTCCACAACCAAAACAACCTAAAACTAGCCATAGATCGTTTCTTAGGTACCCTCGTTATCCACTTTTCTCTTTTCCACATCTTCTAATTAATCATGATGATAAAACAAATTTTCTTGATTTGTTTTTAACAAACCACATAAAGAAATGTTCACCAATTTCATGCCTACACAACAATCTACTCCATCTAATGATATCCCTTCCTCTAATGATATTTTCCAACAAGATTCTAAACTTGAGACCACACCTTTGATCTCCCAACCTTGTGTTTCCATGGTCTCACTTCATGAAGACCATGTCATCCAAATTGATCCCCATATTGAAACCAATTCTCATATCTCTCATCAGTATATTTCCTCTAGACCAGCTACACCTCCATCTCCCACTCCTTTAAAAACTCTTGGACCTCCTTCTATTTCCCTTTATGACTACTTATTTCGTAGATCCTCCACAATCCCCCAATCCTACCAATCCACTCAATTGGTGGATCCCATTCCACCCCCATCACCTCATGTCAACACTATCCCCACTTCATCCGCTATTGTCACTAGTATGCCTATCCAACCATCTCAACCTCCTAACACTCACATTCCTACTTATCATATGCCTCAACAATCAAATATCCCCATCTCACAACAACCCATCCAATCTCAACAATCACATCACATTCATGTTTCTCAACAACAATCATTATCACAACCCATCCAATCCCATCATGTTCCTATTTCCCAACATCAAACATTCTCCCAACCAATTCAATCTCAACCTCTTAATTATATCCCCTCTTACCAAACATTCCCTTCTACATCGACATACCCCAAGCTTCTCAAGCCTATCAACAAACCTATTCAGCCACTTCTCATATCCCACAGCCACAACCATCTACTTCTCATCCAACCACTTCAAATGATCCTATGCATGCCTTGATGAATAGGTTGGCTAACCTCAAAGCCGCTACCTTGGGACCTAAAATCACATTCTCCTACAAACAAATCTATAATGAACCTATCAATCCATCCAGTCCCTATCAAGCCTTACCCTCCTCATTGGGAACTTCCAAAATTCACCAAATTTAATAGTAAGGAGGATCCCCAACAACACCTTCATGCGTTTAGGCATGCATGTTATCTCATTTCCCACGACCAAGACCTCATGCTTCACACTTTTCCCATGTCATTGTTCGGTCCCGCATTGGATTGGTACAATGGCATCAACCCTCAACACTCATTTACCCAACTTGCATAACTCTTCTTGGAACACTTCTCAATTAACATTGTATGTAAGGTCACCATTACAGACTTATACGCCATGAGACAATTTGATGACAAGTCTATCACAAACTTTTTCGTATGGTGGTGTGGAATCATAAATCAATTATCATTTGTCCTTCCACAGACAAAGTTCATTAAATTATTTTCAAGCTCTTGTGTGAAGCAAATCTCATCCACCCTAAAAATCCAATCATTTCAACACATTTGAGTAAGGCCAACTCAAAGCTTAAATTAAATAAACCCAAGACCGAAGTTCATCAAACCCTCTACACATAAAGCAACAAGTCTAAAACTACCACCAATACCATCGTGGTTCAATCTCCATCCACATCTACCTCTCACATGGAGTCTTCGCAAAGAGATTTTAGACCATCTCCTAACTATACCCCTTGGGGAATCCTATAGTTCGGTATTTGACAAGTTGATGGTAGTCCACTTCATCTAAATTCCTCCCATACGACCCATTGACAACTCGTGACCCAAGCCCACTTGGTATCACGAGGGCCACTATTGTAAATATCATCAAGTCAGAGGTCGAACATTGAGAAGTGTCATTCCTTCAAATATCGCATCCAACAACTTATAAATCGGGGGATATCCAAATAGACAATTCCACCACGTCACCTAGCCAACCCCTCAATGTGTTTAAACAACCATTTCCTAATCAACCACCAATAAATCAAACCACCCCTCTTATATCTCAATCACCAAATGCTCACACCATCAACACCATTAACACCATCAATCAAGAATCTCCATTATTACCTATATCCACTGCCCCATCACCTACCACATCTACCCCTACCTCAGACATTATGCCTACATCTACTACTTCCTCAATATCTACCCCAATCACATCCATGACTATCACACCTATATCAACTTCTACTACTTATCCTATATCTATATCCACTCCTACCCTTACCACATCTACATCAAATTTGACCATATCTACTACTTCATCAACATCTATCATCCCCAATCTATCACAATGGATTCATCCTTAGCACCTATTTTGGCCCCATTGATATCCACACCTATCCCTACACCTCTCACACCTATTCCTTCACCCATATCTATATCAAACACATCTATTACTACATCTACATCATCTAGTCCTTCCCCATCAATCCCAACTATACCTATGTCTACCACATCTACTTCTACAACTTCACTTACAACTATCCCAACATCTACCTTGACATCTTCATCACATGTACCTACATCTTTACTTATGGCCACACCATCTATTCTATCCCAATCCTTCACACTTAATTCTTCATTAGCATCCACTCCTATATTTATACCCACTTCCACACCAATCACATATTCTAGCATAACCACACCTAAGTCTATGCCTTGATTTGCAAATATAACTATGATACCTCTTGAAAAATTTATGACACAAACACCTCTCGCCTAAGGTAACCACGAACTGTATTCGTCCCCCATCTACAAAACCAATCATCTCTACACCAACCAATCCAAAACCTATGCAGCCCACAACTCATTTAGACCTCATTAACCACATCATTCGAACACCTCTTCCTTCATCAATATCCACCATTACACCACAATCTTTAGACCCTCTAGTTGAGATCATTGTCATCCCCTCTAAGGAAAATATTTGCAATCAAAATCCAAGACTCTTGGCATGCTTCCCCAAAATTCTCTCATGCATCCTCATAAAAAGGTAGATATTACCCCTCTTAAGCAATCCAACACCACATCATCTCTCTTAGGAGTGCCCCCATCCATCTTAGGGCTAGGCCCTTCACCTAAAACACCCATCACCAATCAATCTCGAAACACCAAGACATCTAACTTACCTCTCAAATCTACACCTCCAATGCAAATATCTACTTCTTCTTCTAGATCAAATCAACATCTCCTATCAAACCTCACAAGAGCAATCTTCCCTACACCACTTCTATTGGATCTTACACAGATATCCTTAGACATTTAATTCAACTATTCGTTATCACACTCCCTCCTATCAAGGCCTTTGATCCACATAGTAAAAATCCATCATGGTTCAACTCAATGTTATTTGCGCTTATCATCACACCCGGGTTATAACACTAAGCATTGTAAGCCCTTAGGCTATCGTTCATGATCTTATTGAGGAAGATGACTTTCTCATCTAGGGGATCATCCTTCTCCATCCATTTTCCTATCCACGACCAATCTAATTCCCATTTCTACATCTTCATCCACCAAATTATCTAAGTCCCCTCACTCAACCACTACTTCTATGGAAATTTCTCCTCCACATGTTACTCCTCCCAAAGAGGTTCCTCCCTTGTTCATCGATGGTGTTTTTCTTGATCCAATCATCTATCCAATCAAAACCTAAAGTCACCATCGCTACTCCTTCTAACAATCTCACCCCATCTCTCTCCATGTCCTCTAGCTTATCCTCATCCAAGTTGCTTAGTGTGAGGAAACATCCCTCGCTAGGGGAGTATCCACCCCTTTCTCTCAATCATATTTCATCTTCTCCCTCATCCACATATCCCATACACATTGATCCATCTTCCTCTCCATCAAATAACTCCCTGGATATTGGGGGACTTCACTCTAGGACCGTCTACTATCAAATTAGTTCCTTTCCTCTTAATCCTCAACATTGTCTTATCTATCTTTAACCTTATCCAATTTATTGTCTCATCTTATCAATATACCTATCTATCATCCCATCCCACCTTATCATAAGTCCACCTTTTGTGGCCATATTTGTGCCTCCCTCGGGGCACCATATCTCATCCTAAGTACACTTTTGTGGCCATCTTCGTCTCACTAAGACGCATGTTTCCTTACTTCCTCACTTTTGAAGGGTAACACACAATTTTTATCATTTATCTCATCCTATCTCAATATTTTGCAAGCTATCATCCTATCTTATCACAAATTTAACATCAGAGACCTTGTCCTTAAATCAGATCGTCTCTACTCTAGAAAGGATCCAAAGTGGAAAGTTTTCACCCAACTAGATTGGACCTTATATCATGCATAAGTATGGGTCAAGAGGCTATCGTTTGGCCTCCCTTGATGGTAAACCGGAAGTGTAACCCCTTAACGTATTGCACTTGTGACCATTCTATTGTTAGCATACCTACCAATGATCACTTATTTATATCCTTATATTATTCCTCCATCATTAGCCTCTTCCATCTATCATTGTAATGATTTGGAATTATGTGGTCTACTGTCACCTTCCTAGTCATGACCTTAAATATGGGTACCACGACTCTATCCATAGCATTTTCCTTATGGATAGGTTCTCTCCCTTTTTGGTGATAACTCTGCAATCATTACATCCATCACCCTCTTATCTACCTATTGGAACCACGCAAAGGGTCCATAGGTGTTTCTTATACATCTTCTCATCCCCTCCTAAGTGGTATATTGAACTATACCCAGCTCTTCCCCATGTCAAAATCCTAGATGCTTATATCTCATGCTATCTTATACTGAAAAAAAAATAGATTGATCTCTTGAAGGACATCTGTTCATATAATGAAAATCTAAAAATAAATTGATTCCTCGAAGGATGACTATCATGCATATCTTATCCTTCCATCTAAAAAAATTAAAATCAAAAATCCCATAAAGCAAAAAGTAGACCACTCCCTCGAAGGATGGCTACTCTCTTAAATCATGGCAGTGGAGGATTCCCACGTTGATCATCCTTCTATATATCCAAAAGCAAAAGCATATATAAACAAAATAAAAAATCAAGCATCCTAAGAAATATTCCTGCATTGATCAACTTTTTCATATACTGCAAACTTCTCGCATTGATCAGTTTGCACTTTTCCCTCCACCCAGAGCTGGGGCATAGTCCTAGGAACAACCACCTATGGATAACCCTCTTCCCGCATACAAGTTACATCTAAACCCCTTTGTCATGTCGACACTAGGTTTATAAGTTCATTTCATCCATATTACCCTCATGATCTTTGATATAACTAATTATCGATGGTTATGTGTTAACACCTATTTTGGTCACATGTGCATTGTGTTGCTTGGATCTTCATTTCTTGTTTACCTCCAATCCAGCACTTTTGAAGCATTGTTTACTCATCCACTCCTATCAACTTGTCTTATATCATCTAAATCTCATCCAATATGACATCTTATCCAATCTATCTCATCTTAAGTCCACTTTTTTGGCCCTCTTTGTGTTCCCTCTCGGGCACTATATCTCACATTTTCCTATCTTGCCTTTTTGGCCATCTTTGTGTCCATCATCGGGCACCATTATTTTCATTATCATCCTCATCCTATTTAGATTCATATTCTTCACTCTTGATTCCTCATGATTCCTCATGTACGAAGGATTTCACATTATTCTCGCATTTGGTTGCACATAATTTTGATGTGTGCCTATGACCCATTGGTCCCCACAAATTACATCCATTTGAGTGGTTTCCCATTGGATTCCCTCATTTGTGATGATTTTTGCCAACTCACAAGCTTGTAGGACATTGCCATCGTTTTCATTGAGGCTATACTTTATTCCCTACCAAAGTGACTCTAGAATCACTGCCATAGTTTTTATTGTTGTTTGAATTCTTCTTACCTAGGAAATATTTCATTATCCCCTCATCTTATTTTCTCATCCTTTCCTCCTTCTCATCAATCTCTTTCAAACTCGTCATCGATTCCCCTTTGTTTCATTGATCCTAGTTCGATGGAGAGTACCTCATCAATCCTTCATAATCCTTCATATTAATTCTTCATCTCTCATCATTTTTGTCCTGTGGCTTACTTTTGCAAACCATGTGACAAAAAGGGGAAAATATAGACACCAAATTTTGGTATCACTACCCTCTTCACCCCGTGTTTGCTCTCTTTCACCATGGTCACCCATTCAAATTTCTCCTTTCCCTCTTAAATCCCATTTATTTGAATTTCCCACTTCCTACATTATCCCATTGTTTATTTTATTTCCCTAATTCACCCTTAATCAAATTTAATTAATCCCTAATCATATTTATATATTACATCCCATTTATTATCCCTAAACCTATTTATTAACCTCTTTTATCCTCACTAAGCACCCTATTTATCATCCTTAGGTTATCACCTACCCTCATTTAATATATTCCTACGATCTATCCTCCCTAAATGTCTCTTTTATCTTCTTTAGGCCACCATTTAATGATTTCACATCTCCATGGCCTTTATTTAATAAATTACATCCTCTCAACCACCTTTTATCCATCCCTAGGTTCCTAACCACCTTCATTTAATAATTTCATCTCCCACCTACCTTTATTTAATGTTTTCCTATCCCCTCATCCATCCATCCTCCCTATAAGTACAACCATACCATCTCCTTCTTGGGTAGATCGAGAGATTAGAAGAGGCAATTCTTTGTGAGCTTAGGTCTTCTTTTGGATTTTTTGTGTTTATTTCTCATCTTTTGGCCCAGTCACCATCGACCTAGCCCAATGATCGAAGCTTATCGATCTCCATTTCTTGTTTACCTCGATCTGGTTCGAAGCATTGTTGTATCGGGCCTCAACTATGTAATCGGGGCCTTCAAATCTACATTGTTTATCGTTGTCTTGGTTCACCGCCTCCAGTCGTAGTTGACTAGAGCTCTGCAGAGTAGCTCACCATCGACTGACCGGGTATGATTTGTTTTATGTCAATTTAGATTAGATCTACTTCTATTATCTTAGATCCATCTTTTTAGTTTTTATTATCTCAGATTCTACATTTTATATCAGATCCATATCCATTTAATTTATCTATCTTTATCAAACATGGGGTTGACATCCACATAAGGAAGTTCACGCTTCTTGGAACTGAATTTTTGGGAAACCCCCCATCTACCATCTAATCCATTTTCTTTCTAGTTATCTTTGTTATGCAGATTCATTAAGCTCACAACGAGGAAGAGGTCATCTTTGTGCCCATCCATTATCACCATTTTATCCCAAGGTACCTTAAACCCTTGCATATTTTGAGTTGTTTGGTTTTCTTTAGTATCTAGTTCACTAATTTGAACATGAAAGAGAAAATTTCGTCAATGACTTCTTTGGATGGGTTGATATAGATTGATTTTGAGATAACAAATGTGAATGAAAGACCTTATATAAGCCTAGCACAAGACTCACATAAATCCTAACATATGAATTACATAAACTAGCACAAGACTCACATAATAGAGCACAAGACTCACACAACACAATGAGAAACTTATCCAATCAGCATATGAGTTACATTACTTAAGGAGCGTCTAATTAACATCAACATCTAGTCAGCACATGACTTGCACAATTAGTGGAGCGCCTAATCAACATCAGTTCAGTTTGAGACTTAGATTATTTGGGTGGAAATTATCTTTTAAACAAATAGATTATCTCCTTCAACAAGAGTAAACTAGCAGTTGCAAATCCTTATATGCAAATAACTCAAGTACTTGAGTTGTTTTAACTTTAGTTATCTCCAAATTATCATTTGGATGTTGTTAACAAGGACTCCACTTGCATTTAAAAGGAAAAATCTGATCAATAAGTTACATGTAGTTGTTACTTGACCTTATGACTCCCAGTTATGTTGTTGTTCTCATACAAATATGTTAGTTAATTTTTTTAGGTAACTTTTGCATTATTATTAAAATAACAAGTTATCTTGAAGAAAAACTTGAGTTTTCCCTGTTAGATAAGGTGTATGTATTAGGATTAAAAAGGTTAGCATTTTTGGAAGAAAGATGATTGTATTAAACTATTAATCAATAAAGGGCATGATTCTCGAGTTGAATTATTTTGTAATTAAAACGTTTGCAACCAAATAAGAGGGAAGGGGCAAGGGCCACTCCTCCTTAATGTGAAGGGAAGTGTTATGTATTTGTTTAATTATTGATTAGTTATTAGTTTGATATCTTTCATACATTGTAGTGTTTACAACATTTAATATTGTCTTTCTATTTCAGTATGTTTTAATTATTTTAAATCATAGATTTAGGAGTCTTTATTTATTTCATCAAGATTTGACTAGATAGAACAGGTGTTTTAGAAATAATAGTTAGTTTAATTCTTTAATTAATTTAGATGCAAGCTCAATACATTTTCAACCATGTGTTATTGCAAATAGCCTCAAACACCACCTCGTATTGACAATTATTGAATGATTAAAGTATGAGTATCAACGGTGCTCATCACTTTTTCGTGTCATTTTTGGGATTTATAAAGGTGTTATAAAAATCAAGGTACTAACTTGTGTGATTTCTGATAACCTAGTAAGTTTCCATTTAGAATTTATTTTCCATACTCTTTCTTTCAAATATAAAAGGTCTTGTAGTGACAACAAGTGTCTTTTATGTGCTTTTGGAGTATGTGGAACATGATAATCAACTAAGCACTTATAGTTGGGGAATTGTTATTAGACATGATAGAATTTTATGTTTATACCTAGAGATCATAGAGGTAGGTTTGTAAGAGTAAAATTTAATAACCCCCTCAAATTTACCTGTGGAACCAGTTGAGCAACAAGGAAGGATGGTGGATGGAGTGGAAAATCATAATGGGGAAAACAATGGTAATCCACCACTGGGAAGGACATTCACTTATCCCATATAATTGGATCCCAATGACTAAGGCCTATGAAGAATATATCCCCCTTAATTTTACCAACTTTTAGGGGATTAGTCTCAGAAGATCCTGATCAATTTTTGTTTAAATTCAAAGTGTTATGCCAAACCTATGATTATACCTCTGACACTCAAAAGTTGAAGTTTTTCTCTCAACCTTAAAAGATACAACCATGAGATGGTTCATGGGCCTAGCCCCCAACTCTATCCATACTTGGGAAGATATGGAAACAATCTTCTTGGAAAAATACCAAGATTATTGTAGGGTTAAAGACATAGGGAAGAAATTTTCGGATACAATAGAAGGAGGATGAGAGTGTAGAAGATTATCTAGATCGATTCCTTTTCCTTCACAGGAGGTGTGGTACATGTCTTGACATTACCTTTTTGAAAACAATATTTCTTAAAGGATTGGATGAGGACACTCAAGAGGCTTTTAAATTAATGGGAAAAGGAGATATGAGCAAACTAGAGTTTACAAACATCATTGATCTCTGTAGAAATTATTCCCAAACTGCCCAAATCTTCGTAAACATAAAGGAAAGATTATTAGTGGATACATATTCAAACTAAGAATTTTAATTTCAAACTTAAGAACGGATCTCTTAGTGAAGCTCAACATAATGGTGGATAGGAAAAAGCCAAGATAACATAGTCATTGTTCATATATTGTGATAGATACTTGGATAATCATAGTCTTAAGGATTGTCCATTAGATAAAACAAATGTTTTCCTTGTTTGTGATTTGAAACATGCAACTGATCAATGTGGATTGTTACCCTTGCTAAAAATTCATCTAAAACAAAATACAAAAAGTGAGCTTGAAGTTAACTATGTAGCTCAAAGCAAGGAGGAAATTTTGCTTCAAATCAAAACCAACATTATGCCCCAAAAACCCAATGGTTTCCAAATCAATGGAACACACCATGGTCATATCCTCAACCTTGGAATCAACAAGTTCCACAAGAATGGGGTCCATAGTGGAATGCACAACCAACGTATTATCAACAACCATGGACTCCAAACCCAAACATTTCACCATCATTCCAATAATTCAACCCACAATTTTAGTAACAATGGAATGCTTCTCAAGGAAGGATCTAATCAACAATTTTATAACCAAAAAGATACCCTAGGGACAACAACAAGCTTTGTTAACTGGACCCACAACTACTGTCCCAACTGAACAACCTACCCAAACTCAAATCCCAACTCAAATTGTGGCTAATCTAAAGAATGTTAGGCAGATAAACCCAACATACACTATTGAAACCAACAAAATGCCCATAGTAAAATTTGTTGATTGTAAAAAACATATATTGTTACGCTCAAGAAAGATCACTTCAAAACTTCATCCCCAATCATAGAAGAAGTTTCAAAAGAAAGAAGGACAAGAGGAGACACAACCTAAACCTTATTTTGAAAAGACATCGAACCACTTTCAAAAATGCCATTCCCATCCAGATTTTTGAATAAGGACAATATTTCAAACCAAGAGGGACCTAAGTCAGATTTAATATAGGATTAAAAAATTAAGCATTGGAATCCCTCTTTTGCAAGCTCTTAGAGATATCCCAAAGCTAAAAAAACCATCAAAGAACTATGTGTAAAAACTCCAGGAAGGAAGAAAAACCAACCAAGGACAATACACGTCGATGGAAAATTGGCAATATATTGGAAGGGAAGATGAATCCTCCCAAATATGGTGATCCTAGAAGTCTAATAGTCATAGTTTGTATTGGGAATGTTGAGATTCCAAATGTGTTGATTGACTTAGGAGTTGCAATCAATGTAATGACTACAAATACTTTGTCAACATTATCCCTTCTTGATTTATAATCAACTCCAGTAGTCTTACAAATGATTGACCAATTTGTTGCTAAACCCAAGGGAGTCATAAAGATGTGATAATCACAATTGAAGCATGGGATTATTCAATAAAATTCATGGTTATTAAAATAAATAAAAAGAAAATTGGATATCCCTTAATCCTAGGATGCCCATGGTTAGACATTACTGCAACACTCATTGATTGTAGGACATGAGATATGAAAATTACTAATGGACATGATTCAAAGAAAATATTTCTATACCCAGTTGCAAAACCTTTTACCACTTCATACAAACAATGGTGGATTAATGAATCATGGGAGGCTTAGGATGATGTTTCCTCACTGGATGTGGTAATAATACAAGAACACTCAGAGCATATCCAAGATTGGGATTCTTTTGAACTTCATTCATAAGCATTGGAGGCAAAGGAAGACATATTAGATGAAAATATGCAACCAATAATTTTCCCTTTCACAAGGAACATTGATCGATTGAGTGTATTTTCCATAACATCTCTAAAATCCACATATTGATGCCTCATAAATTCCCCTTGAACTCATTACTAAGAGAGTATCCAGTGGTAAATTCTCTCCACCAGATATAAAATAGTTACCTATTTTTCTAGGAAGACATTGGCAATTAATAGTTGGCTGACTAATCAAGAGGAGAATACCTTGTTTAATATTTTATGCTCTCATCCTCAAGCCTTTTCTTAGGAATACAATGATATGAAGGGTATTCATCCTAACATTTTCACACATCACATTTATACCATTGATTCTAGACTAGTTAGGCAGCCCCAGAGGAGGATAAACCTTGCCTTAAGAGACATTGTAAAGACTAAAATTGAGAAACTACTCAGGTGGGATTTATCTATCCAATCTCAGATAGTCAGTGGGTCTCCCATTGGTCATAGTGCCCAAAAAAATGGAAAATGGAGGGTTTGTGTTGACTACAAGGAATTGAACAAATCTACTCATAGAGACTATTTACCAAGTTTTGGATAACCTATTAGGGAAGAGATATTTTTCATTTCTAAATGGCTTTAGTGGATACAACCAAATTATGGTAGCACTAGAAGACCAAGATAAGACCACATTCACTTGCCCATGGGGAAATTTTCTTATATATATTTTCCTTTTGGTCTATTTAATTCTCATGTCACTTTCAGAGAGCCATGCTAGTAATTTTTATTGATCTTACTCATGAATATGTGGAAATTTATATGGATGAATTCACAATCTATGGAACTACATTCCAAGAGGAAATAAATAATTTGGATAAAGTGCTCTCTAGATGTGAGAAACATCAACTATCTCTCAACCATGAGAAGTTTCTTTTTATGATGGAACAAGGGATAGTTTTAGGACACCATGTTTCAACAGAGGGAATCAAAGTAGATCCAAATAAAGTCAAGATCATTGTACAACTCCCATCACCCAAGAATTAGACTAAGGTACGAAGTTTCTTAGGACATGTAAGCTATTATAGGATATTTATCTCTAAATTTAGTAAAATAGCCTCTCCATTGTTTGCACTTCTAACTAAGGATTCTGAATTCTAGTGGACAAAGGCTTGTCAAAAGGCTTTTGACATTATAAAGGAGAAACTAACTAATACTCAGTTTGAGAGGTAAAAATTGGAAGCTTCCTTTTCATATCCAAATTAATGCTTCTAATGAGGCAATAGGGGCTATTTTGGGACAACAAGAAGAGGGAGATGCAATGCATGTAATCTATTACATTAGTAAAAATCTCTCCCGATGAAAGAAACTATACTACCACAAAAAATGAATTCTTGCATTATTTATGCAATCAACAAATTTCACCATTACATCACAGGGTATGAAGTAATCATTCATACATACCATTCTGCCATTAGATATTTAATGAATAAACCCTTGGTTCATGGGAGAATTATTAGATGGATGTTATTATTGCAAGAATTCAATATTAAGATTGTTGATAAACCTGGTAAAAAAATGTGGTAGTTGATTTTCTTTCAAGATTAATTATTTTAGGTACAAATGAACAAGTGAATGATGATTTCCTAGATGAGCATTTATTTGTTGTTTCCACCAGCTCTCCTTGGTTTTTTGATATGGCTAATTACTTGGCTACAAGGAATTTTCCATATTTTCTCACACCTAAACAAAGAAAATAATTAATTAAGTAGAGTGTGATGTATAAGTGGTTAGATGGAATGATTTTTAAATGTGAACTTGATTATGTACTACATGTTTGTAATGAAGATGAAATATTTGATATACTTAGAGCATGCCATGATGAACCATCAAGAGGGAATTATTTAGTCAAAAGAACGATTCATAAAGTTCTAGGGTTGGGTACTACTAGCCTTCAATGCACAAGGATGTTAAGAAATATGTGTGGTAATGTGATAAGTGCCAACGTATGGGAAAACAACACTATCAATGGAGATGCCTCTTCAACCCCAGATAGTTCTAGAACCATTTGAAAAGTGGGGATTGGACTTCATAGGACCAATTGATCCACCTTCTCAAGGGAAGGAATATATCTTGGTATGCATATATTATGTAACAAAGTGGGCTGAAGTAAAAGCTCTCCAATATGCTAGAGATGAAAAGGTAGAATATTTCTTATATGAACACATTTTTAGAGATTTGGAGCACCAAGATCAATTGTCTCAGATCAGGGACCTCAGTTCATGTCAAATGTGATCAACTCTTTTGTGGAAACATATCAGGTAAGAAACAAGAAGTCATCTCCTTATCACCCTCATCTAATGGTCAAGTTGAGGTTACCAATAGAGAATTAGAAAACATCTTGACCAAAATAGTATATGTTTCAAGAAATAATTGGGTGTAAAAATTACCTGAACCAATATGGGCTTACAATATAATTTGGAAAGAAACTACAAGATTTACTCCATATGAGTTGGTCTATGGGAAGAATCTTATCTTTCCCATATAGTATGAGATTTAAGAGATTAGGGAAACAATGAAGTAGGAATTGAATTATCTGAGGCACATAAATCAAGAATTACCCAATTGAACAAATTGGATGAGATGAGATTAGAAGTATTGTATCAAACCGAGGCAATCCAACATCAAACACATATGTGGCATGGTTGACACATCAAATAGAGGAAGTTTCAAAAAGGAGATTGAGCTCTACTATTTGACTCAAAATACAAATAATTTAAGGGAAATTTACAAACAAGATGGATGGGCCCGTATCTAATTGAAAAGTCTACAATAATGGTAATGTGTAGCTTGTTCCAATTGATGGTGAAAGAAGGGTGATGTTGGTTAATGGTCATAGACTACATTTATACCAGAAACCAACATCAATTTTTTAAAAAGGTGTTGCAAGTCAATTTAGCTCTGAATTTCTTGGATGAGGTCTCCTTGTCCAATTTAATTCAAAGTTAAATTGATTCTTGAAAAATGTGAATAAATAGGGGATGGTTGAAAACCGAAATGATGGCCTTCTTCCTGTGAAGGAATGGTTGAAAACAGAAATGACGACCATTCCTTCCAAAATAAAAAATAAAAAATTATGAAATAAAACAAAGGTGGCTAAAAACTAGAAATGACAGTCACCTCATAATCATGCCATGCATAATTGTACCAGAACAACAAGAAGAATATATAATGTTGATGGAATGTGTGACATATGATAAGTGAAAAGGTATGGGTCATCACTTCTTTTCAAGTTATTAAAAGTTTTAATTATGATGATGTAAATTTTTATTATTTTTCAAAGTAATGATTACCCGCTTCTCGTGACCTCTCACACGCTTCCCACACTTCCTAATTATCACTCCCAAGTTCCCATAAATTCTACATTTCCTTTAACATTCCAAAGCAAGTGGTTACATCCTTATTGAATTCACTTTTACCTGTCATTTTAGATTTTACAAAACCATGAATTAGTGTCATTAAAGTGCACCCTTAACATTGGCATTCATATGCCTTCAACATTCCATTCATGTGCCATTGTCAATTTTGTTTCTACACAAAAATGGGTATCAGGCTTCGACATGAACCAACAAGCTTTATGGACTTATTAATAGACTCCAAGTCCATTGTTATATTTGAAAAGGCTTGATGACTGGATTTCATGATTATGTATGAGGAATTCAACCAAAAAATGACAAAAGAGTTTTCCATCAATCTCAACAAGGAATAATCACGAGTGAAAGGTAGAATGTTTTATTTAATTCATCATTATTAGTGATTTTTTTGGCATTCCACAAACATGACAATTGGTAAATTCTAGAAATCCTTATTCGAGATAATTAAGAGATTTTCTTTAGGAAGAAAGGAGAAATTATAATTAGTTTTTGATAACAAGGGAAAAGCAAAAGGCATAAAGTGATCCATTTTCATTGAACCAAGGGTTGTTGTTGCAAAGTGGGTTATTAAGTATTTTACCTGTAAAGGTCTAGTATGAGATTATCCTTGGACCTGTTTTAAGAATCCTCATACATTTGTGCCATAGAGAGGCAAAAAAGCATAACAAAATCGACCTTCCCCATTTCTTGCATGACTTTTTTCTTCCTCCACTGAAAAATTCCATTAGGGTCTAGATATTTGAAATTTCAAGGGTTAATCCATCTCATTTGCAAACACCATTTCATAAAGAAACACAATGGGATGAAGAAATGGCTTAAGTTCCAAAAGAATTATGCCTGGGATAATAAAGTTCAGCCAAAAAACAAAACCGGGAATAGAGCCCTTGATTGAAGCAAGGCCAAAGAAGAAACTAAGGTCCTCCCAATTATCCCCGACTATTGTTGGACATCAAGTTGAGGATGCCCCATCACTAGAAGAATAGGAATTTGTAACCACAATTATGGAACTCGAACCAAATACCCCAACCTTCCCCATATTCCCATTCACATCCTCAAAACCTTTTTTCAAAGGAGTTGATTACATGGGACAAGTGCCCATTACTAAAGACCCCTTATTGGCTAATAAGGGAAAAGGTATATGATTAAAGTTGAGCCTAGCTCATCTAATTATGAAGAATCTATCACCCCTAATGTTTTGGCCTTTTCTAAATTTGAATATGAACTGCAACAAATAAAAGATATGCTACAAAATTTACAACTTGTCCTTCAAGGGAAAGATGAATATATCTCCCAATTGAAAACAGAGAAAGACTTGTTGACTCAACCACTCCAACATTCATTGGAAGGGAAAGATCAGATGATTCAATAACTCCAACAGGAATTGGAAGATAAAGATCAAATGATTCAACAACTCCAACATTCATTGGAAGGAAAAGATAAGAAAATTCAGGAAATACAACACACAACTGATAACTTAACTGTTGAATTTTCAATGTTAAAAGTTGATAAGGAGAAAACGGAACTCATAACCACCACAGACCAAATGTCTCAAACAAATTTTGTGTTTCCTCAAATTATGGTATTAAAAGGAATGGTGAAATTGACGCATCAATATTATGAGTGAGGAAAGTGGAAGATGAAAATAAAATATTGAAAGAAGAAAAGAAGGTCCTAAAATATAATGTAGCAATGATATTCCATTTATATGAGAAAGAACTTTCTTATAGATCACCTTCAAACTTTTATGCCTTATTTTTGAAAGAACAATTTTACAAATGACAAGTCTCTAGGGTTCGCTCCAACAAATCTTTAGAGTTTTAAATTGATAGTCAATTTATGGCCACATATTTAGTATCAGATACAACTAGGAAGAATTCATTGTGTGAATTTTTATGTTCACACATTTCTATCACCTAAACAAGTAGAGATCCCAATAAATCTATATATAGGGTAGGTACAAATAAGGTCATTTATCTCCATGCAAGACACCAGAAAATCTGGAGGGATCAAAGAGGATATTACACAAGGGAGGAAACTAATTTAGGCCTCCTAAAGAGGCGTGATCTTCTAGCTCCTAAGAGGTTCTTACAAATATATCTAGCCCAAATACATTGCCTTCACTAGTGGAATGATATAAATAGAGCATTATTAGAAGAAAAATGGAATGAGAGGGGAGTGAATCAGTCCCTATAAAAATTTCAAATTATACTTCAAATCTAAAACTCAAAATAATAGAAGCATATAATCACAATAATCACTTATTCAAATTTTAGAGTGTGCACACCATAAACCATCATCAAAGCATATAACCATGAAATCAAAGAAACACCATAAAAACACAAGATATAAGTGGGAAAATCTCAAGGGGAAGAAAAACCACTAAAAACTATCTTATATTGATATGTTTCTAAATTTAGTGAGGCACCAACCCCACAAGGAGCACCGACCCCTAGTTTAGTAGAGCACCAACCCCTAATTTTGTGAGACACCAAGTCCACAAGGAGGATACAACCCCTAAGATGATCAATAACCCACTCAACCACCTTATGATGTGTATATCTCTGATTTGTTTCTGCCACAACTGATGGAGATCTAATATTCAACTCACTCTTATTCACACAAACCCTAGGTGATCAATCTTCACAAAACAAACTCATCAAACCCTCCAAAAATCATCAAACTCTAGCTCTCATGTCCTTTGATTTTTTCTTCACCTATAACACCCTTGGACCAACCTCAAATCATGATTAATCACTTGCAATCACAATTCACCTAGGTTACTCCATATGCACACACACAACTAGTTCCAAAAAGCACCTTAACACGCGTTTTTATATGCTTCTCCACATTTCAAACTTAGGCAAAACATTTCCCTCCATTTGGTTTGACTGATAAATTAAGGAAAAATTTAAAATTTTAAATACAACAATCACAAGTGACCCAATTAGGTCGGCCTAGCTAAAAACCTCATTACATGTGCCAAAAATGGCTCAAAACCCCATGGGCACAATCTTAAAATTGCCCTAACATTAGTACCATAATTTTTCATGACCCAAAACCCCTTAAATATGAATAAAATATCATTAAAAATTCATACATGGTCATAATTAATATCAACCAATCAAATTATTTCATTTACTGGGCCCAGTTCCTTTACAATTCTCAAAACAATTGTTTCCTTCACCCTTCAACACCCTAGAAACTTCATCTGATCACCAAATCACTTATACTCAACCAAAACATGCCATGTGACAACTCAAAATAAATTTTAGAACCTTTAGAACACTTATAATCAAGTTATAAGTCATGAAACATCCTTCACTTCAAACCACAACAACATTTTCCTTCACCAGATCAACCTGCCAAAAAAGTTGTTTCCAAAGGTTAGCTCATAAAATAATTTATACAAACATTCAAGACCTATAAATATATTAATTTTATTCCAAATTTATCTCTATTTACATTACAGGTGATAGGAAGCATCACCCAATCCATCTCATTCTTCAAGCATCATCAAACTTTCATTAGAACACATGTTGTCTTGAACTGCCAAAAATATTATTGCTCAAATAATGCCCTGGAAGCCCTATCAAATTAATTCATCATGAGTAAATACTTATATCACTGGAAAAATATATGAATCCTATTTCCAACACAACTTGACTCATCTCAGGAATCCACCAGTATCTCAAGTTATACTCATTTTACTCGACTCTACTATTTGAGATCCTAAAACTCTCCTTTGACCAGATTAATCTATTTTGACCTCAAAACACCATGAAACTGCATGAAATTGATCTAAAATCTCCATTTACATTAATAAAAACTCCCAATAATCATGCACCATCAATTTTCATGCTACTCCTTTGGACCAACTTGTCCTAAAGCCTTCATTCCCAGAAAATACTATTTTTAGGTGGGGCCCACTCATCACCATGACCTCAACCATAAATTTATGGAAATCATGATGAGTCCTCTACAACATCAAATCATCAATTTTTATGAATCAATCAAAACTAGGTCACCATACTTCACTTTTTATCAACTACTCCTAGCTAGGGTTTAACTAGGGTTTTAGACCTCTTTACCTTCTTAACATTCGTTCATAAAAATGTGACGATAAAATGACCTCATTATTTTTGTGAAACCTTATAAACTCACCATAGAAGCATCCCTGAAAGCCAAAATTTCCCATGCAAAGCACACTATTCACAATGAGCATCAGAAGTTCAAATTCAAGCTTGATTTTCACCTGTTCTTGACCCTGTCTTACAAAATATGTCATAACTTGCAAAATTATGATCAAGGAAACCTGATTTTTTTCTAAGAGCACTATGAAAAATCAAAATAACATCTCCCATTATAATAATGTTAATATCATATGTCAACCTCTCCATCTTATCTCATTTCGCATAGCTACACCTTAGGGATTCTCCTTTGTAGAAGTTGGTAAAGAAATGAAATAGTGCAATAATGAGCACAAAACCTCTGAAAATACCTCATATTCCATGATACACCTGATTTCATGCTTACATGAGCTCATCTAGCTATAATCCACACTGTCACACCTCCAAGTTGTCATACCCGCACCTAATGAGCACCTATAACCAAGTGAAACACTTGTACCTACACTATACCATTGTTGTGAGTGCTCAAAACCCTTAAAATGTGATAACCATCATGTCATCATGCTTCCCAAGTAACCAAGAAGTTCACACTTCCAAGCTACACCTCATAGGCACCTGTATAGGCTTGTTAGAGCAAGAACACCTCTTTGAATCTCACGTATCACTCAAACACATTTGATCTAGTATGTAAGCATCATATACAACATCATGAAATCATCATACAATAATCAATTTGTCATTAATGTGGTTTCACATCAATTACAACACCTATTATGCCTACATGTCAACAAACATTTCAGCACGTGTATCGATTTCGGGGCATGTGTTGTCAAATTTTAATATGGCATTCGTTTCTTGCCAATAGAGGTGGGAATTACTCTCGAAATCTTTAAAAAAGGAGGTAATGTCTCCAACCAACCTCCGGTGGTCAGTGAGAAGAGCTAAGGAGATATGCAAAATAATGTTGGAAATGTAGGAGAATTGGGTAGGTATGTGGTTCATACCACCACTGATAATAACACCAGTTACAAGATGGAATAATAATCAAGATCAGCCAACTGCGAGCTATACTAAATGGAGGGACAAAATGATTACATTTTTGGATTCAAAAATCCAAAAGTAGAAACATGGACTATTTTTACTAACGAATATAATTGTACGAGGATTGTGGAATCCTTAAATAGAAATGGTCGAATCTATAACAAGAGGAATTGTTAATCTTTAAGTCTAGGGGAGTAATGAGCTTTGAAAATTCTCATTCCAAATCCCATTTTTATATCATCACTTTTTATTAATCAAATATTAACATTATTGTAAGTAATATGTTAAATACTTAAGGAGAGGTTTTTGTACATAAATCTTGTTCATTTTCATCTTTCATATGCTTCTTTGGATGGGTTGATATAGATTGGTTTTTGAGCTAACAAGTGTGAATGAAAGATATTTTATAATCCTAGCACATGACTCACATAAATCCTAGTACAGAATCACATGAAGCTAGCGCATGGCTCAAATAAAGCCTCATACATTACTCACACAATAGAGTGCATGACTCACACAACACAACAAGGAACCTATCCATTCAGCATATGAGTTGCATTACTCAAGGAGTGTCTAATTAGCATTAGAGTCCAGTATACACATGACTTGCATAATTAGTGGATCACCTAATTAGCATCAATTTAGTTTAAGACTCATATTATTTGGGTGGCAATTGTCTTTTAAACAAATAGATTATCTCTTTCAACAAGAGTAAACTAGTAGTTGCAAATCCTTATTTGGTGGTAGCCACTACTATACGAAGAACTCAAGTACTTGAGTTGTTTCAACTCTAGTTATCTCCAAAATATCAGCTATACATTGTTAACAACTTGACTTCACTCACATTTAAAAGGACAAATTTGATCAATAAGTTACATGTAGTTCTTTACTCCAACCTTGTGATTCCCAGGTTATGTTGTTGTTCTAATACAAATATGTTAGCTAACTATTTTAGGTAACTTTTACATTATTATTAAAATTAAAAGTTCTCTTGAAGAGGAAATTCACTTTGCCTGGTATATAAATTGTATGTATTAGGATTTAAAAAGGTTAGCATTTTTGGAAGAAAGAGAATTCTATTAAACTATTGATCAATAAAGGGCATGATTTTGAGTTCAGTTTTGCTTCTATAATCAAAACATTGCAACCGGATTAGAGGGAAGGATCAAGGGATACTCCTCGCCAATGTGAAGGGAAGTGCTATGTATTTTTTTAATTCTAGATTAATTAATAGTTTAATCTCTTTCATGCATTGTATTATTTACAATATTTAAGATTGTCAATCTATTTCAACATGTTTTAATTATTATAAATCATAGATTTAGGATTCTCTGTTTATTTCATCAAGCTTTGATTAGATAGAACAAGTTATTAGGAATAATATTTTATTTAGTTATTTAATTAATATGCTTCCACTTTGTTGCAGAAATATCTTCAAACGCCGCCTTGGTATTGACAATTATTAAATGATTAAAGTACGAGTATCAACGGTGCTCATCACCTTATACTTTTGACGTTCCCATCAACACCATACTTGGTTCGATATATCCACCTACATTGAACCATTTTTCTTCCTTAGGAAGAGGGGTGAGATCCCAAGTATGATTCTTCATGAGAGAGGAATACTCCTCTTCCATAGCATAATCCCACTCAAGAATCCCATTAGCCTCTTGAAAATATTGTGGGTTAGAAGTGAAGGAAAATAAGGCATGGGGCCCAACAAACTTTGAAAGATTTCATCTCTCATCTAAAGGATCCCCTATCCAATCACCAACACTCTGCAAGGTCTTCCTAGCCTAGCGAGGACTAGGAGGAGAGTCGGGCTCAAAATCTATCAAATCATCACTCGAATGAGAGGGAACATAATCCTCATCATCAATACTATTATAATTAGTAGATAATGGAGTAGAGGCTCAACAATATCATCAAAATATTATTAATCATGTTCGAGAGGGGCAGAGTGACCTCTGCAGGTGGAGAAGTGGAAGTAGGATATGTCTCTTAGAATTTCACACTTCTTGATATAGAGTTGATGAGTGGTGGGTCTCAAATTTTATAACCCTTCACTCCTTTGGGATACCCGAAAAAGATACAAGGTTTTTATTGTGGTTCTAAGGTCTTGCATTTATTCTTGGTACTAAAGCCATGAAGGGTTTCTTGCTTGCTCAGGTGGGATGCGGTTTGAATTTAACAAGCATAGTTCATGGCCTCATCCCAATACTACAGAGGAAGGGATTTGGATTAAGTCATGTAAGTGGCCATCTCCTTAAGAGTCATGTTCTTTCTTTCTGCAACTCCATTTCATGAAGGATGTAAGCAACTATGCATCAGTAAATAAATTCCTTTGGAGGTGCAAAAACCACCAAACATATATTCGTATTCACCTCCATTGTAAGTTATAAGAACCTTGATAGAACTTTTGTCTTATTTCTTAGCGAGGGCCTTGATGTCCCGAAAGTGATAGAAAAATTCATATTTTTGCTTAAGAAAATAAACCCATTTATAATGTGAAAAGTCATCAATGAAGGTAAGTACATATTGATCTCTAGTGAACAAAGGAGATGGAAAAGGGATATAAATGTCACTATAGACAAGATCAAATGTAAGATCAAGGGCTCTTCATAATTTATCTTTGCCAAATTTCTCTTCGGGGTACTTCCCAAGGGAACAACCCTCATAAAGAACCTTCGAAAAACCAACACGAGGCAATCCATTGACCATCTCATGTTGACTCAATTGGTAAATGTACATGTACTTCAAATGGACAAACCATTTGTGTCATAGCTTTTTAACATCATCTGCATGATTTAGTAAGGCGGTAGGAGAAGAGTCAAGAGTAAAGTGGGAAAAGGTGTACAACTGGGCCTGGTGGTCTACCTTTCCTCTACCACTGTAGATTCATTGTGTAGCTCTCTAATAATCACCAAGTTAGGGTTGAATTCCATTTGCATCCCTTGGCAAATGTGGGTGATTTGGTAGACTTGTAATATATTATTAGAAAGTTGGGGAACATTAAGGACATCATTAAAGGTTCCACCATCAACTTCCACTAATCCACTACCATCTACATCGATGGATGTATCATCACCCAAAGTGATTTGGGACATGCTATAAGGTTCTAAGTCATAAAACTTAACGTGTGAAGAATCCATGTGGTGCGAGGCATGTGAAGCTATAACATATGTTGATAAAGGAACTACACTAATTATAAGGTCTTTTCCTTTCATCTTCTCGAACTTGTTTTCCTATACCTTATAATATTTAGGTTTTGGAGCATTGTACTTGATAGACTTAGGAACACCTATATTATGCTTCTTAAGTAAATGAGTAAGGTGGTCAATTCATTTTCTTATTCATTGATTCTCTCCATTCCCGACTTCTTGCAATATGAACACTTACACTTCTCCTTCTTTGGTTTAGGCTTAGAAGTAGAGGAAGAAGTACTCGTGTTGGATTTGGATTGGGTGGACTTAACTTATTTCTTAGGTTAGTCATTTTTCTCTGATTTTTCTCATGTTTTTATCCTTTTCTTTACCATTATTTGTTATTAGGGCATGTGACTTGGAATTGATTGCACCCATTTGAATCAACTTATCATGTTCTCGAATGAGTTGGGAAGAAAAGTTGTCAAATGAGGGCATCTTCCAAGTAGTCCCTAAAGCTTCTTTCATGGTGTGAAAGTAGAAACAAAGACATAGTATTTAGTTCCAAACTTAGAAAGAATGGATAAGATCGGATAAAATTTGGAAAAGAATGCATGTAGGTTATTAAAGTTACTAGGAGTCAAACCTAGGATTTCATTCTCTAACTCATGTGCTCTCATGTCATCTTGTTTTCCAAACATGCTAGTTCGAGTTTTCTAGGCTCTATCGGGTGTTGTGAAAGACAAGGTGAGAGAAATGGACGATATGGGGCCCAACACAACATTGTTGATGGTACTCCTATGTATGACTATACAACTCAACCTAGGGTGTAGTATAATTTTGGATTGTTCTATATGGTTTTAGAATTGTGTATAATGGGGTTATAAAACATTTCTAGCCTATAAATTATTGTTTCTATCCATTTCTATGGCTCACACAACATAGTAACCACCTATAATGACTTTCAATAAATAAAAACCCTTAACATCTACAAACAACTTCATAAAAATATTAGATAAATAAGGATAAATATGTGTGTGGGTGATGATGGACCACCCATGGTGCTCAAATAATGCTAAGCCAATCTAGGTGTTCCACTACATCTCATTGAGTGAAATCAAGCCTTCGGGATGGTGACAAAGACAAAATACATAACTCCAAGAAGTGAATTGCAATTTTGGATCTTGGAAGATCTTCTCAATGGCGAAAGATCAAGAGTTGGATTCTGACAAGCCAAGGTGGTGTAACGACTACAATCTCATGACAAATGAATAATTCACCATGGAAGGCTATTCAGAGCATGTGGAAAATTTTCTGGAATTGTGAATGGGAATACGAGTGAAGACAAACTTTCTCACACCATGATGTTGCTCAAACGGAGGGGTGGATGAATTGTTTAAGTTTCAATCTCAACTCTCTTGTCATCTACAGAGGATTACAAATCATGGTCAATGAGTTCATTCCCATACGACTGGGATAGGTGGACTCTTGGTGCAATGGATAAGAAATTGATCCTAGGTGTCTTGATCTAGGTGGTGTATTGCTGACTAGGATGTCTATGTGTGTGTCCAAGTCATTTAAGTGGGGTCCACATGTACCCATTTATTTTTGTTATAAAGTGGTGTTATTTAACTCACTTTTGGAAAAAAATTTATAACTTAAGTGGTTTCTATTTTTAGTTGCTTTTAATAAAGTTGGTTGAAAAATTCAAAGTCACTTAAGTGCCCTATTTAATGTTCATGTAAAACCCTAACTACTTTGTAACCAAATTTTGGGTTATAAAAGGAAGTCAGGGCTCATTTGTAAGGGTGACTTTGAGAGAGGAGAAGAAATTACTTTTTATGCAAGCTTTACTTCAAAGAAAGAAACTTTGTGTTCTTTTGAGAAGACATTTTGGAGTTAATGAAATATGAACTTTGTGTCCCATTCATTGTCTCTTATAGCATTTGGTGTTCTTATGTTCATTAGATGTTAGTGTTTGAATCTTGTATTCAAAAATTGTCTTTGATCTTATTGTCAACGTTATTAATTTGTTGTTCTAGTTCACGGTGTTCAAGCTTTCATTATCTACTTGCTCAAGTGTGTTCCCTTTTACACATTCTTGTTTAGCTAACTCAAACTCTGTTTTATTTGTGTTAGTTATCCATCTTTCTTCTTCGTGTAATATTAGGATCTACTTTTACCTAACTCTTGCATGTTCTTTCAATTCATTCCATTCCAATATGTTCCTTCATTCCATTCCATCTCCCTCATTCACTTTTCTTTCCATTGATGTTCCAAAGTACCCCCACATACAATTTTGAAAGTACAAATGTAAATACGATTTTGGTTTTCAATAAATGTTGCCTCACCTTCGTTGAGGAGGGACTTGATTCCCAAATTATTGCATGCCATTTGCATGCGTGCAAATCCATATGCTAACAGAGTGAAGTACCAATGAGTGACAACGAAGAAGAAGAAGAAGAGGATTGTTGAGAATTGCAAATTTTTTATCAACCATCATTTTGGAACATCTCTTGTAAAGCCAAGAAAATTGAAGGAAATAAGGATCACACTATCTCCACAAAATCCAGAAAGAGACTTTCCGAATAGAGAAAATCATCGTATGTGAAGACCCAACTATCAAGTCATGGTGGTTACAATTCAAGAAGAGTGCAGCCAAAGGAAAAAGGATGGGAATTTCTCCTGCTGATAATCAAGAATCTAAGAGATGGATGAAGAAGGTTTAAAAGAGATACAAAAGGTTGTATGAAGGAAAAGATGGTGCAGAATCCACCGAAGGTAAATTTTTCAACTTCATGTAGCTGACCAAGAAACTCATGACATTGTATTTCATCTCCCTTCCTCTGGATGACTTCCTTGTGTACGGTGATGAAGAAATGGACATTCTAAGAAGGGAATAGGCACAGAGGCTTTTGGACGCAGCAGAAATAAATCCCGACCCCGAAGCCTACCATGAAGTTTGGAGATATGCTTTAGCTTTGCAAAGGAGATATGAACATCTTGAAGCACTTCGTCAAGAGGAGGAAGAAGAAGATATTTTTCCTATGGAGGAAGACCCTAAAGATCATTCATACCACAGGGTGTTCATCCCTAAAAGGTTTTTGAATGTTGCTGAAGAAGATCTTATCCTGGAGCCTTCCGATGAGAATCAAACCAGTCTTATAGAATATTTTGAAGGACAAGGTGGTGCGGAATCCACTGAGGAAGAATTTTGCAACCTCACGCAACTCACTACAAAATTGAGAACATTATCTTTTTTCTGCCGCTCTATAGATGAATTCCTTGCATATGGCGATGAAGAAATGAACATCTTGAAAAGAGAATATGTGGAAAGGATTCAAAGCATAATAGAAGGAGATTTTGATCACGAAGCCTATCAAGAAATTTGGAGGTGTGCTCTAGCTTTACAAAGAAGGTATGAATACCTTGAATCACTTCATGTTGTCTACAATGAAGAAGCTCAAGAGGATCCTGATGATTGTCTATGCTATGAGGTTTTTTTCCTGGGAGATTCTTGGATGCTCCTGAAGAAGATCCTATCCTTGAACCTTCCGACGAGTATCAAAGCAACATCATGGAAGATGATGATGAAAGAGACATGGAGGTGGAACCATCATTCATTGACTCTTTTTGGCTTGAGACACAACCCATTGGAGGAGAAATAGCTTCAAGAGAAGAAGATTCTTGTCACATAATGGATGATTCAATGCTTCCTAAAGACTCCACCAACAATGAAGAGATTGAAGATGACCAATTTGAAGTAAGCATGAATAATATCCTTTCAAATTTTGATCTTTTGATTAATGATGAAATGGAGATATGTGAAGAAGAACCTAAGATCAATCCTACATCATGGACCAAAGATGGTGAATTCAAGATGGTCATGGATGATTTTCCTTCCTATTTTTATCCTTCAAGTGATGAAGAAATGTTGAATGAAGAAATGGAGATAGTTGAAGGATCAAAATCTACCCGACTCAATCATGGATGATCTGATGGAATAATCTCACTTCCTTTTCAAGCACAAGAGAATGAATGACTCAAACACAATCTCTTCTCACCTAAGGAGAAAAATGACCATCACGGTGAGTATGAAGTATTTAATTTTCCATCTGTGCAAGAGGATTCAATAATGGATGATCAAGATAATGTTGAAAGTTCTTCCCATATTGCTTCCTCAACATGGCCCCATCAAGAGGATGATATGGATTTTGAGCTCAAAGGAGTTCCATTCCCACAAAGCATGGACCTCTTCTCCTTTTTAGAAGGTGTCATGAATCAAGTGTGCCCGTGCTTGCAAGAAAGATAATCTTGGACAACAAAAACATGAAAGGAGTGAACAAGGATGTGCCAAGTGAATCATGGACGTGGATGGATCAAATTTTCAATCAGCTCTTGATGGCACAACATGAAGATTATTCCGTAAGAATGAAGATGAGCCTATGGTGATCTTAGAAGAACCATCTATGTAAGACATCTTGAAGGCTATAGAAGAGACCAAAGACCCTCAACACAGTCTTGAACTCTTGACTCAAGCTATGGAGATACAAGATAGGTATGAGTCTATTTGCGCTCCTTATTTTGACATGCCAATGTTTGATGTGGAACAGAGTAGTTGGTTGAATTTGATGATTTCCCAATGCCTTGGTGGATGAGAGTGAATGTGAAAGCAAGTATTTCTCTTTCACACAATGCAAAGAGGTTCATGAATGCAAAAGGAGGAAGGTTCTTGAATATCCTTTAAATATCCTCAATCTTGAAAATAACATTTTTTCCATGGAAGAAGATAATAGAGAGAATAGTGAGCTGATTTTCATTGAAGAAATTTGTTCAAAGAAAAGTGAAAAGTTGTAAGGTTCTTGGGAATTTGTGTAAAATCATATGCTTCTAGCCACTTCAGAATACTCCACCAATGCAAAAAAAGAGTTCATATGGACAAATACACTAGAGGGTAAAGAATGCCTCTATGCAGAAATTGAGGGTGGTAATTTTGAGAATGATATCAGGATGAGCCTCGAGCAGATGGATATTGAAAACACTTGCTCATAACAACAAAGCAGGATGTTCAAAGAAGTTCTCGAATGGGAGGGAAATCATTTTTCTCTCACTCTTTCCGGGTACCGTGCTGATGTAAGAGGTGATTTAATGTGGAAATTAAAAGAGGATGAATATTTTCCCACTCTTGAAGACATGGAAGAATAATGTCCCATGATCACAGGACGTCAAGTGGAAGCATCAAGATACAAGAGTTCTGAGAAAGTATTTTGTGAGTGTAAGAACATTCTTAGTGCAGTATCAATATGAAGATGGAATATTGGTTGGTATTATTCTTCTCAAGCCATGTGAATCCATCACAAGAGCATGGTTTGATCTCGATAACAATCTTTGTATCTCAAGCATCACACTTCAGTCCTTTATTCCATGATGGCATGTACTTTTCCCAACCCATCTCTCGGGTATGTGTATATTATTTTCCCACCTCTGTAAATATCCCTCCCCTTGTATATAATTTCCCTTTCTTATTTTTGTGTATTTCCCTCTCCATGTGTGTTGTGTGTTTCCTTCCTTGTTTTTGTGTGTGTGTGTTCTTCCTTGCTATCTCTCTCTCTCTCACACATGTTGTAAATGACTCTACAAGGCCCAATGGATAAGGCAATGGTCAATATGTTATAAGTTGAGATTATAGGATTCCTCATACCATGTATTCATTGTGCTCAATCCATACCATGCCCCCAAAATAGAGCTAGTTATTGTCATGCAAATGTGTAATACAAAAATTCCCAATTTTCAAGCATGACAACAATACCCCTATGTCAAAACTTTCAAAATTTACCTTTCCAAGACCCTCCCGTGTCTACCCGTCCTCAACACCAAGATTACCTAGTCGGTCAATGACACCCCATTGGATTTCAACTTAGTCCCCTAGGTGAATTAGGAAAGTCAAGTCAATTCCCCAAGGTGGTTTTAGGAGTTCTTGAAGAATGCCAATTTTGGGCAGTCTTGGGAAGGTCTACCACTGGCCTTCCCGAGACTAGTGCAACCCCCTGAAGCAGAAAAAGGAGGAAAATTCAACTTGGAGATGAAATCAAGGTATAAGAACATCAAGGAAAATATTTAGGAATATTCAGGGAAGATTTGGAAGTTTTGGGGCAATTCATCAGAAACAGGATTCTCAGGCTTAGGCAGGGCATAGGGCCAAAAAAGATACTAAGCTTTAGGAAGCGATTTTGGGAGCCCTAGAAGGAGTTAGGAGCTAAACAAGACATCGTCAAAATTTTAATTCAAAGCTCTACAAGATGGCGGAATCATGTTTTTCACAACACCTAGGAGAAATATGTTTATATCCATTTTTTCTCATGCTCAGTCATGGAGCTACAACAAAATTATATTTTTTGAGGGTTCAATGGAGTAATCAAGAGCTAATGCCCCCACCATTAGATTTAGAAGGAATTTTTCTAGTCAAATTCATATAAAATTTTGTGAAAAAACTCCATTGGGAGCTCAAGTTATCGTTGTCACAAGTTGGCTCAAGGTGAGTGTTCCATACTTAGCCAATTCTTGAAGTGGACACGTGTCAGCTCCAAAATCCTGACACATTTTGATGTCCCTTTCATCCCTTTAGCAAAGGGACATAGTGTAGATACAAAAATTCTACACTCCTTATCCTAGGTTCATTTACAATCATAGATGACCCATTTGCAACGTTCCACAATCATCCATTGGTCCCTTTAATTAATTTAATATACTCACCCTCCCTACATCCCTAAAGTCTAAATTAATTAATTAATTAAATAAACAACCTTGCACCTTACCCTCACACCTCACCATGCTAACTTGGACACCTCACTAGCTACAATAAAATAATTAACTAGTTTACTAACCTTCCAAAAATATAACTAAACCACCCCTAACTTATCCCTAACCATCTCTCCCCACATAACTAACCATAACTAAGACAAATTTTCAAAAAATATCTCACCCTCATCCTAATAAATTTAATTTAGCTCAAATTCCCTCCCCATCTCTTATCCTAACCACTTTGAAATCCTCAAAAATCCAGTTCGAAATGGAAGGAAAATCACTCGTTTTGGACACCTAACTAAAGATTTCCCGCAATCACCGGTGATTTTCCGATTGTTGGCATCTATATAAGTTTTTGTTCCACTTTTTGGGAGGAATTTTTGATGTGACAGATAAAAATTTTCTTGTTTTCAGACATCCTAGAGATCAATTATCTTCCATGAGGCTTCATCACCTTCCCGTTGCTCCAAAGTTACCAATTTGATCATCACATTGTCTGTTTTCATCATCAGATCATCCTCGGCCGTTTGATTTTCATTTAGTCACTCACGTAAGGTAACCATCGTCATTTTTGTCTGTTTTGATCATTCATATTAGGTAATATTATTTGTATTACATTTAACATGTCATATATGCTCTGAAAATTCACTTTAGATCATAGTTTAAATTGAATTTGTCTCTGTTTTCTATAAACTGTGAAAATTTACAAAGCAATCCTGACGATTCATGTGTAATAGTTTACTCTTGCATATTTCTCATAATATGTCTAACCTTTCTTGTTTTTTTCTATTGTTTTCTAACTTCTTTCCCAACATGGTGATTTCAGATGGCTTTAGGAGGTAATAATTACCATGTTGTTTACATTGGTGCTTTTCTTGTTATTTTTCATCCTCTTTATTGGGAGTAGTACGAGCTACTTCACAAATTAGAGCTTTGTGTAATTCAGTATGTTCCCTTTGACCATCTAGAATCTATTTTCACATCAACCCAACGTATTTATGAGGAAACTGAAGCATTTTGGGACATGTATTACAAGGCTCGAAGGCTCCATGAAGACCTTGCACAAGTATGAGCACAACTACGAGGCTGGTTTAGACTTATTAGAAGACTACCACACTACATCTGAATTTTACACTCATAGTCAGAGTAGCATCTTTGATATTGATACCAAACTTTCCCATCTCTACAAAACTCGGGAGGAGGTGTCTAATTTATTTGTTGAAGATTTCATTTCTATACCCGAGTCTAATTTCACTAAGTATGAAAGTCTATTTGACTCTGTAGGGTCTAATTTATCTAAGAACTTGAATATGGATATAGAATTTGATCTCTCGGCTCTGTGCACTACCATTATCTTATTATGTATATGTACACCTAAATAAGTGACACCAGATAGTCATACTTTCAATTCATCAAGTTGATCGCAACTTTATTATCAATAAAAATCTTAATTGTCGTTGAAAGCGAGGTTGATATCCATCAAAGGAAGTATTTGGGCTTCTGGGGACTAGATTTTTCCAGAAAACCTACCCATTTGTTTTACAAACATTATTTTTTTAGATGCTTTGATTTGCAGGCTTGCTTGCAGGGAAAGGATCCTTCTTTACTTCCTTCACGGTGCACAATATCACACAATCCACATTACGGGTATCCCAAAAACCCCGCCATACTACAGGTTGAGTTTGGTTGTTACCCCTTGAAATATCAAGAAAACCAAAGGTAAAAACCGTGGCTTGACATTCTCGCATGTCCGGTGGGACCCTTGTCCCTTTCAAATGCTTAATTTTATCATTAATTTGGTCACTTTTTTCATCGATCGTCAATCACCAATGATTGGCTTAATCTCCTGTGATTAGCCCAACCGCCTCGCAATTCCCGTGTTATTTTCTTATCATTCCATAATCAGCCTCGCTATTTCTTGTTATATGTTTTCTATTTCTATTAATCGATTCATAGGTGTTCTTCTCTAAGAAATGTACTTTCGGATTTCTAAGCATACACTGGAATTTGCTAAAACTTGAAAAAATAATAAATAAAAAGGAGTGCTCTTATGGTGAGTTTTGAAAATCATCTTTTAACTTTCTGTCTTGCATTTTGTTTTGTTTGTCCTCATCGAAAATAAACATTTCATTTTAGGTCTTAAAATGAATCATTTTCATACTTCTTGCTCACATAGTTTTAAGTAGGGAAGTTAATTTGTTGCATCCACTTATTCTTCCCCTCACACACAACCAAATCACTTCAAAATCTAAAACGTATTCAAACAACTCCCACCTAGTTGAAATTGATTGGGATTTCATCACCCAAAATGGAAACCGACTTGATGTTCTGGCCGAGTATAATTACCTGATTGTCGGTATATTTTGGCTCAGCACCCAACTCCCTTAACGCAATAGGATCGTGAAGTGAGGGGTATGCCCCAATACCATGTCCATACCGACAACAATACAAATAATCGGGCCTCACGTACCTCTAGGTATATCGAGGACTCCTCCTTTGAACATGCCTAAAACTAGTTCAGACAACCATTTCCTATGGCCCTTGTTAACCATCTTACACATTTCAATTTTTCTATAATTAATCAAGATTAATACAAAACAACATTTTGCATGTTTATGCTTATTGTTTGTAAATCAACCCATCTAGTTAATTTTTATTTCCTAGGTGTTTGTGTGTTTTCTTATCATGGTATTTACTAGACAACAACTTCGCAACTAGACCTCTGAAGACATGTCTACTCCACCCCCTACATTCCAACAACATGCCCCATTTTACACCACAACACTTTCAACACCAATACAACAACAAATCCCTTATTATCAAACGAACACATCTAATCCCTTCTCTAACACCCAACAAACTTGGAATGAATCAGAGTCAACTATAACAATGAAATAGAACAACAATCTTTCCATTCTCCATAACACTACCATGGCCATATTCCTCATACACCATAATCGAACATCCATTCTCTCCTAGAGCATCTCGAGCCTCCTTTCTACAATAGGGGAGACCCTATTTTTGAAGAAATGTTAAACTCAAATCCCATTGCTCTTAATGCTTATTCAAAGCAGTTGATAAATGTGCAAATGCAACCTTTCACACCCAATTTGTTCCATATAATCACAACCCTTCATCTATCATTGCACAACTCATTGGTCAAAAACAAGACCTTGTTGTCCAATCATTATATCCATACACTTCAAATCAACATGAAACATCAAACAACGGTTAACCCCAAATCTCCACCAGCTCTACAAACCCCTTTCAAACATTGAGTGAACAATCTTTCACCACCAACTCGAAACACCCGACGTCTCCTCGGCTCCGTTTATGACCTTCACATGATCTCATCACAAAACACATTTTCTCAGCAACCCACATCTTCATCGAGTCCTTCTATAGGATCCACACTTCCTATAAGCAAGTATTGTTTATTCTTCTTCCACTCTTCCATCCTCCACATAGGTACAAACATCTCCATTAGGTTTCGTCACTCCTTCTACATTTATGCCTTCCCAACAAGTTATTACTCCCATCCAAAACATCACTATGTCCATTCCCACAACAACACCATTAGTTAATACTAGTGTTATTGCTAGTACGCATCTCGTCTCACAATACATGTTACAACCTTCACAACCATTGACCTCTGCACACCTTTGTTTGTACCTCAAGTAACATCCCACAATACAATATCCCATAACATAGTGTTCCACAATAGGAAACATCCTCTTCGCCTCTGCTATGTACTCAAGAAAACACCCATATATTCACAACCACTCATGTATACGACAATGCCATTGCAATATCAATATATTCAAATTTTATAGCCTATAGCTTCACAATAAAGTTTTCCATCCTATTAAAACATACCACAAGAAACATCCCTCAATAAAATGTTCCCTATCAACATAATGTATCACAACAAAACATTCCTCAATATGGAATCCCTCAACAAAACAAACCTCAATAAAACATTCCATAATACCATATCCCTCAATAGAGCAACTTGTATCAAGCATAATGATTCATATCAACAAAACACTCTCTACCAACAAAACATCCCTCAGAAAAACCAAGCACACTCATCCTATTTCCAACCTAGCTTATCCTCACAACAACAAACACAATCAGATTCCCTCTAGGCCTTTTTAAGCCACATATCCAGTCTTGAAGTTGCTTCATCCTCATCTAAGAATACACTCTCCTATGATCAAATTTGCAACGAGCCCATTCACCCATCAATACCATTCAAACCGTATCCACCTCACTGGGAACTTCCTAAACTTATCAAATTTTACAACAAAGAAGATCCCTAACAACATATCCATGCCTTCCATCACACATGTTATTTAATAGCTCATGATCAAGATTTAATGTTGAGGACCTTCCCCATGTCCCTCGTCGGTCCCACCTTAGACTGGTACAACAAATTTTTAAAACGCTCTCTATTTTCCTTCGCACAACTTGTATAACTTTTCCTAGACCACTTTTCTATTAACATAGCTCGTAAAGTCACCATTAATGACATGTATGCCATTAGACAATTTCAAGATGAGTCCATCGCCAATTTCGTCTCCCATCTGGAGGGACGCGTCACCAATCAACTGTCGTTTACATTACCACAAACATAATTAATTGAGGTCTTCTACTAAGCATGCGCTAAACACATCTCATTTACATTACAAATCCTAATCATTTCAAACTTTTGATGAAGCTTTTACCATGGCTCGTAAACTAGAATTGTGAGCTCTAGAAGATGGATGGGTAAAGCTTCGTCCCAAGAAACTAAAAGCTGAATTCCCACCTAAATCACCATCCAAAAATGACAAGTCAAAAAAATCTTCCAACACCATCGTAATAAGATCTAATCCCAAGGAAAAACCTACCATCGAGCGTCCCCATCAACAACATAACTACACAACTATAGGAGAGACTTATAGCGTAATTTTTGACAAATTACTTACTTCCAACATGATATCTCTCCCTCCCATTCGACCTATCAACATATCAGTATCCAAGCCCATTTGGTACCGTGGATGATGACTATTGTAAATACCATAGGGTCAATGGTCATGACATTGAAAGATGTCATACATTCCGCAATGTGCTCCAAGATCTAATTGACAAAGGTGACCTTCATTTAGACAATCCAAACGCACCTCCAAATCAAAACCTCAACATATTTAAGCAACCTTTTCCAAACCATCCTTCGTCTTTCGACCAACCACAAATGAATGTTGTCCATATCATTAATGCAATAACAAAAATTGAGCCTATTCCTCAGTCCACCCTTGCACCTAACAAAACAAAATCTATATAATCAACACCAGTAACCAACGAGCCTAAAATTATGACTACAAAGCCTCCTTTTGTTGAAACCATCACTCGAACCCTTCCTGCATCCTTGCCACTTAACGAATCAACACCCACATAATCAACACTAGAGCCCAAAAAAATCAAAGTTGTTAAACCACCACTTATTACTAAAACCATCCCTATGCTCTCGTCACACACCACCACCAAACCTATACCCACATCCTCTAGTACAATTGTACCTACACATGTATCTGGCTTTACAAATATAGCTATGATACCTATTGAAACGTTCTTAGCACAACCACCTCTCGCCTAAGCCAACCATAGGTTGTAGTCATCCCCAATCCACAAAAACAAATGATCCAAAACCTACGAGATCATTTAGACTACATTAATCACATCATCCAAACTCCTCTTCCTTCACTAGCATCAACTTCAACAAATACACCTAGTTCATCCAAAACCTCAAAGGGGCCTAATAAACAAGGTGTTGTTCAGGTCTTTAAAAGTCCTTATTATGATGAAACATATCATTTCCATCATTTCCATGGTCCTCCACCTTTTCGTCCACCTCCTCCTATAAGGGGCATCCCCACTTTTGGAGACCCTCTTATCATGCCAAGATCGAGGCCTACGAGACCTTCCAAACAAAACACTATTCAAGAATTTGAGGGTCCTTATTATGTCCCTCTAGATCAAAATTCCCCGCATGGTCCTCGCTCTCTCATATCGAGTTAATCACCCTATTATTATAGGGGCAAATCCCATCTACCAAGCTCCCACAGTGAGTCCATACTCTACATCTATCATTCCGCAAAGGGCATCCACATCAAACCCTCGCCTCTATCTCCTACACAGTTCAACTATTCTTTGTAACCATTACCCACACATGATCCTTATCCTCCATCTTTTGTTGTAATAGCTAGAAAGCCTCCGTGGCCAACAAATAAACAACCTATTACTAAACAACCTATCTCACCTCCTCCGGGAAGGATGAAATATCAACCTTATTACCATCCACATTCGGGCCTAAAGGGTGTTACACCACCATCTTGGATGACTTATTACAAAATTCACTCATCACATTACCACCCCCCAAGCCATCAGACCATCATGGATGGAAACTCGCTTGGTATGAATTTAATGCCTTTTGTGATTACCATAGAACACGAGGCCACTCCATAGAAGATTGCAGATCCTTTCATCAGAAAGTTCAAAATATTGGAAGTTCGCTCTTCCTTCCTCTTAGTCAAGTACGACATCAACATCAACATCGACATCACCAGAAGATTCCATCCCTGAAATATTAATTCACCAAGTCGATGTCGTCCACATCACCACTCACTCACAAAAATATGACAAAGTATCATATGAGTCTAGAAAGATAAGGCTTCTGTCACCATACCTCCACCTCCTGAGCTATCAACTCTACCTAATAATCTTAAGGTTTCCATTTCCTTAGTTCCTGAATATTCCAATCAAACATCATCATCAAAAGCCAAAATTTCTATAAAAACAAAAACACCACCTTCCATTGTAATTCAAAAAGTGGTCTTCCAATAACTGCATCAATCTACTATCCGGATGTCACTTTATGAGCTTGTCCAAACATTGCCTAGTCATAAACAAGCCATAATAGAAGCCCTTCAATCTATCATTGTACCAACTAATGACCCGATCATGTTTACAAACTTTATAGGGGATCTTAAAGCATCTACCTCCATATCATTTGAACCATCTGAAATTCCTTCTCCCAGACCGAAGACCACGACTTGTCACTCTTCATCACTACTCAGATCAATGATATCTCTATCAAAAGAGTCATGATTAACAATGGTGCCACCATCAATATCATATCATCCCTCACTTTTAACCAACTCAAGTTTCCCAACACTATTTTCACACAAATTCCGGTTCTTTTACAATCGTTTAACAACACCATCACACCCACACTAGGCATTATTATACTCCCACTCAAAGTAGGCATCAAAACCTTACCATAACTCTTCTACATTATCAAGGATAATTCCAATACAATATGTTGTTAAGACACCCCTGGATACGTACCATACATTGTGTTCCTTCTACCTTCCATTGATGTCTCAAGTATGAACATGAAGGATGAACCTATACTGTTCCTACTAATCCAAATCCATTTGTTGACTGTTATATGATGTATCGTCCAAACAATGTCCTTATGCCAAATTCTGCACCCGAATGATCTAAACAAACATCTACCAATACGTTTATCCCCTCTTCCGAATTACTAGACGATTATTCTCTTGGTGAGGCCGTAAAGTGTCTTACGCTTAGGGAATATCGTCTCCTCATGCACAATTCTATCCCTTTTCCCAAAACATATGGTTTCCCTAACAAGCAACCCATGTATGACCCAAACATAGGAGATGTGATTTCCTATGGTCCCACTTATCTCAAAACAAGCCTCATTTATGGGGGATTTGATAATCCTCCATCCCACATTATAAATATGTTAGAGTAGGTATTTACCTTAGCTCATGTTCACCTAGGTTCTTTATTTACCTTTATTGTATTTATCCTCACCCACTTATGTGCATGGATATTTATTTTATCTTATTTAGATATTAGGAGATATTATCTAGTTGTTAGGTATAGTTCTTTCCTTGATCTATGGTATTGACTAGATCCTTGATGTCTAGTTCTCTCCTAAATATATGGTCTTGACTAGTTCTTTGATGACTAGTTATTTCCTCGATTTATGGATTGATCTACGATCTTGACTGGTTCTTAGATTGTTATTCCTTGCCTATATAAGCAAGGCCCATTCTCATTGTATTTCATTGAGTTCCATAATAATATATGATATTGTTGCTCATTTGTTTGCCAAGGTTTATGTAAATTTATTCTAGTAAATTACTTTTATCTTATTGATCATGGTGTTTGATTAGCGTCGTGTTCTTGGCTTGGTACGATCTGGTTATCATTCCTTTTAAAATACACACCATGTTATGTCATTCACATCAAAATTTGAATCTCTCGATAATCCAAAATTTTCCGCATGTATCTTCATTATTGCGAATGGAGAGGTTTTGGCCTTAGACGCTATGAATAAGGAACCCACGATCAACCCATTCTATGTTCCCTTAAATCTCATGAGAGGAGAGGACTAGGCTATAAAAACTCACCTCTGACATGTATGAAGCCACTACATCCAAACTTGTTATATCCCTAACTATTTCTGAACAAGAACTGACATCATCAACAAACCCTGAAGACCCCATGGACACGGATGATACCTTTGTACCCATCCCTCCTAATCTTTTTAATCAATGATGTATCATTAGGACCACTCACTTATCAATATGGTCACTCCACTAAATCACTACCACTTGTTCATCCAAGAAATGATTGAGGAAGACTTACCTTCTATAGATATCCTTCAGTGTTAGGACAACCAAAATATTCTTTCTCACATGGGAGCTAAGGATCATTTCCTTCAAAAATCCTTACCATCTGATACAATAACCCTTCTTAGCAAGTCAACCATCGATTTTAACCTAGGAACCCCATAGGATCCATCTATAGTTGAGGTTGATCAATCTCGAGTCCAAAAGAATTACATGATTCCCAACATTCTTAACAAAGTATCGTCAAACTTTTACTGGTCATATAGTGATATGCCCGGGCTTGATCCTAACATTGGTTTACACAACATAGTCACATACCCCGATGCTAAACCTATCAAAAAAAAATTCACAAAATGCATCCCTGTATAACTCTCCTTGTTAAAGAAGAGCTACTGACTCCTCTTAATCGCTAATTTCATCATACCCATCGACTATCCACAATGGGTTTCAAACATCTTCCCGTAACTAAATCCTCGGGTAAAATTTGCATCTACATAGACTTTAGAGATCTCAATCTTACTTGTCCAAAATATGACTTCCCCCTCCTAAAAATATGACTTCCCGAAGTTTGTCCTTTTCGGGCCCGTTGGAACTTCCCGTCCCAAATGTCCCAAGTCCAATTGTGCAAGTTGTTCCATTTTCGGCCAATTCACCCGAACCACGTACTTCGTGCTTTCACGTCCCAAATGTCCCAAACTCTTCTCGGACCCATTGTCACCTTTTCGCCCGATCCGGCCGAGTCGCGTGTTTCGTGCCCTTTTGTCCCACATGTCCCAAAAGGAATTTGTGCATCTTTTCCTCGCTTCGCCCGATTCGCCGAACCGCGTGACTTCAAGCGCTTTGTGTCCCAAATGAACCAAGTGCCATTCGTGCTCATTTTTCCCGCTCTACCCGAATATCATGCTTATTCAAATTGGTAGGTATGTATTAAATGCGCATTCATTGTCTTTCTCTCTCCTAATCGGCTATATAATGAGCGAACCCCCTATGCATTTTTCACACTGCTTCCATGCTATCCTTTGCTCGAACCCTTGCAATATAATTTCCTGCGCGTGTATCCCTTTCCTCTGTAATTCTTTCCCGAAGTCTAGCTCGCGTCTCTGTCCTCCGAATTACTATCAATATGAAGATCAAATTTCAGGGACAGGAGCAAATCTCGCCACTAGAATCTGCCGTTTCCAATGTTGGGGACAGTGAAGCTCGTCATCTTGATTTCGGTGATTTTTGGGCAAGGATGGCGGATGCAAACCCTACACCAATGGCGCAGATGATTCACGACAGTGGTTTGGCTTTATTTGGAGGTTTCCCGATCTCGGTGCAATGCCGATCTGCTGCTCTCGTGCGGAGCTCACTTCGACCCCGATTCGAGCAAATTGACCAATGTACACGGGAACTCATCGCTGCCGGATCTTTGCCGCACAAGAGCACGGCCGAGGATCCCGAGAGATGGATAATGCCATAGTCGTTTCCCGGGATCAAGCACAGGCCCTGTTCAACCAAGACAGCGATAAATACAAGGCGCAGTGGCGAAGTCCTGGCTCAAGAACCCTAAGAAGGGAGCATCTCGCCTGTCCAAGACTCTTTTAAGGTGATTTCAACGAAGAATTGTTGGATTTTATAATTCTACTGGCTCGGGTTATGGGTTTACCCTCTACCAACGAATTCCACTTCTGGATGTGCCCGCTCATCAGCATGGTGTGCGAGGGAACACAAAATATCAATTGGGCAGAGATCATCAGCATGAATTTGGCAGATCAGTTGTCCAATGTACAGCAAACAAAGAAGTTCTACATGACTTCTTACCTGATGTATACTCTGGCAGCATCAAGGCAATGGTTTGGTTTTTCCTACATTGATGCCCACAAAGATGATCCAAGATATGCCATGCCGCAGCTTCACCACCTGAAACCAACAATCGTAATTGCGCAGAAGGGTCAATGATGCTTTCACCATGTACGTGGTCGCCGCTCGAAGGTGATACTGCTAGGAGATTTTCTGATGAAGCCATGAATCTGATATCGCACTACGGTGCTTATTTCATACAATTCAGAAAATTCTCCTATAAAGCTTCTTGCATGAGAGCACCCATTTGAGGCTTCCCATGTTCTGCAGTGATAAGATGGCCTTGATAAAAGTATGCGGGTAGTTAGACAAATTACACATAACCTACAAAGACAAGAAGATTTCTGGTTTACATTTTCCCATCTCTCTGGGAAATTACACTTCTAAAATAGCCTTGGACGCACAGAATATAGAGAGAGCCCTGGTCCCTATCACTGTTCATTTCTTCAAACCAAGAACTTGCTTTGACTTGAAGAAGTTCATCAAGCAGAATATCAAGATAATCTACCATCATAGGGCAGATACAGAAGACTACTGGGCTGACTGTGCAGATGATTTTGAGGCCAGGAGAAGGCATTATGGCAGGTTCTCTCTGCCATTGATCCAAGAACTCGGTTTGTATCAAGTTCCTGAAGGACTCCAAGATGACAACTCTGATCTATACTCTTATGAGTATGACAATGTGGTTAAGCACACTCCTTTGGAGGACTTGGATTGGAACAGGAAAGAGAAGGATGATCTGGCTGAAATCCTTGCTCCAATCTTAGTCAGGACTAAGGTCTGGTTTGACAGGAAAGTTCGAGAGCTCGAAAAGGCACTCTGGGAATCCTCTTCTAAGGATGTTTCAACACCAAGGAGAGAGGCATCGATTCCCAGGTCAGAAACACCAGTGCAAACCCCTCCTGCCTCATCAACACAAGGACTTGCAGCTTCCACTCCTTCTTCATCCACTCAAGTGTACCAGAAGAAACTCAAGGAGGTTAAGAAGGAACCTGTGGAAAATGATCCTCAAAGAAAGCAGGTAGAAGTGCCTACGGGACCGAAGAACATCATTGTTCTCGGTGAAAGTGAAGAAAGTGAAGTGTCGGCCCCTACAAATGCTCTCGAAGAGCTAGCAGATAAAGATAAGGAAGTCCATAGCACCTTGAACTTCCAAGTGTTATTGATTCTTCGCAAGAATTGTCTCCAAAGACCCCACTCACATCTCAACTTGAGACCACGGTCATGCAAACCTTGAGTGTCATGAGCTCTATGTCTCTTGGTCCTCTTGCCCCTCCTGCTGCTTCCTCTTCTTCTTTTGCATGGGTTCAGCCTCTTGTTGACAGTAGAAAGAGGAAATCTTCCTCTCGGAGCTCGGGGCCAAACTTTGATCCGCATGCCTTGTTGGGCACTCTCGCTTCTCGTGCAAGAAAGCGAATTACTTCCAGGATAGTGTCTGATGCTCAAGGTCAGCAATTCCTGGGATTGCTAAACCTACGGTGGACAAATCAGAGCAGGACTTGCAGACAGCTGATCTTGAACTCTCAAGAATTCCAATGGGAGAGTCTACCCCTGAAGGAGAGATACATAATCTCCAAGAAACAGTCACAAGAGTCATTGGGAGGGTAGAAAAAGGGCAGCAAACTATTGAACAGTTGGAGGAACAAGCCCAGATTCTCACAGGTTTCATCAAATATCTTTTGTCTAAGGACAAAGTTTTGGACCCTACCCCATTGACTACTCTTCCACCTCCTGTAATTTTGAGCCAAGATGAAGTACAAAGTATTAAAGACATGCACAAGTATTACGTCTATGGCAGAGCTATGGAAGCCATGGTGGATGATATGCTTGTTGCATAGGTTGAACTTCATTGATGAAGCTTTCAAACTCCATGGAAAAGTGAACAATTTGCAGCAATGAAGCTCTCCTCCACTATCGAGTCATGGATAAAGAGCTCAAACTCTGGAGTTGCAGATAGTAGACCTCCGTCTCATGGGACAGATGACAGATGAAAACATTTTATTGGTGAATAAGGTTTTTGATGATGCAAAGGATAATCTGTCAAAATCGGGTTTACGTAGAATGAAAGATCAAAGTCTTGGAGGAGGCTTCTTGGGAGGCTGAAGAGTAATGGTAGAAAGGTGAGGCTTTCAAGACATTGGTTGTCTCTCGCTTTCAAAGATATACATTGTCATCTTCAAGATGAAAACTGGTGTTCCCCTTTCCTTGCAAGAAATCAAAGCTCAATTCAGAGCTTTTGTTAAAGACAATCTATTCAAGGAAAGCTCCATCTCCAAAGAGAAAATGAAGGAGATCTGCTCTCTTCAATCTGCCATTGAAGAAGCAAATAAAGATTATCATACTCATGTCGAGTTTGATAAAGAGATGGAGAAGTGTCTTGGATTTTGGACTCAGTCTACAGCCAACACGTCAGTCCCTCGTGGCAGAGACATAGCCGAGGCATTGAAAAGATTCAGGCAGCGGATTTTGAAGTCAGTGGGTCCCTCCCAGTAACTGACCACCTGTCTTCTTCTCCTTATTCTTTTCTCTTCTTCCCTTTCTTTTTCCGTTTTCTTTGTAAAAAGTTGAGGTATTGCGGTTGGTAGTCCTTAACTATTCTTAGTTAAAAGAAGTGGTTACGAAGAGTAACTGATTTGTAAGCTATATAATGGCCTCTCTACGCCATTCTTAAAAAAAGGAAGAACTTGGCTTATTTTCCGAAAGTGTAAATAGATCATAAAGAAATCAATACAGAAGGGCTTTCCATTCTTTGTCTATCTGATCTCTGTTATTCCTAAGCTTTCATTTAATTTTTGTGAAGATCATTTGTCTCTAGTTTGTTAGTCTTGCCGATTGCATACTCTTCAACTTTGCAAGCATGGTGATCTTGTATAACCAAGAAGGAACTTTGTGTCCTTGATTAATGAATCTATGTTATGTTAAGAAACTTTGTGTTCTAGCAGATGTTATTTACAGAACTTTGTGTCTTTAAATTCCATCTTATTTATACAATACAAATGATCTTGTTTCAATTCATTGTAACTTTGCATACATAAGGAATTACTCTGTTATCTATAATTCTGCATGTTGCCTTTCTGCTCATTCCCGTACTCTCATTCCTCAGTCCTTTTGTAATTGATGATCCACTTTCGTAATATCCAAGTTTAACCGAGAAAATCATATTTTGTATATTTGTAAATAAGTTCGTTTCGAATAAGGGAACCTCTCCCATTAAAGAGGAGGGACTTCTTGTCCGACCGATCAATTGCTCTTCATAAAGTCCTATTTGACGACCAACAACATCTGAAGCATAAAATCTATGTTGTGCGTTATATTTTTCACCTCTAAACTTCAACATTACCTCCTTAATCATAAGACATACATCGTCACTAGTTTTAATCTACTCAAATCCATGCATGTTAAACCTTATCACAATGATCACATAACTCGATGGCTTATGCTCATGACTGAATTTGATCTCGAAATCATATCTCAGAAATCTATCAAAGGTCAGACCATTGCAAATCAACTTCGTTGATGCGCCCCTCCCAGAAAATAAAAACCTTATGAAATTTTTCCTGACAAATCCATCAACATTATCAACAAGTCCGATAACGGTGAATTTTATTTCATCCCTGTTAAAATGACCCTCTTCTTTGACGGTGCTAAGTGCCAAGAAGGAGGTGGAGCAGGAGTTGTCATTATACCACCCTAGAACATTTCGCTTCCGCTATCATTTAAACTTAACTTTGAGTGCACTAATAACATGGTAGAATATGAAGCCTTAATCATGGGTCTGAATACTGCCATTCTCTTAGGTGTCCACATCCTAGAAATCTACGGAGATTCATAACTTGTCATCAATCAAGTCAAGGGAGAATATCAATGTAAAAATGAGATCCTTCAAAATATAAAGTCGTCGTCAAATTTCTCCTTAGTGCATTCAATCATTACACCATCCAAGTCATCCTGCGATATTCCAATAGATTTGCATATACCCCGGAATCCCTGGGTCCCTTGTCCCTTTTAAAACATAAAAATCAAAAGATAACACTAAAATGTTCATAGTAATTCAATGCTTAGATCATCCTTCACATCAAAATGAGCTGCCTTCCATCAATACCATTAACAACAATCCACCGACCTATGGTACACATAGATATATGAATATCTCTCCAAATGTAAAATCCCATCAGATCTATCACAATCTTCTAAGTGATCATTTCTTCAATGTGCCACCTACTTTGTTATCATAGGAGGTATCCTTTACAAACGTAGTTTTGACGGTATATTATTACGATGTCTTAAAACACACAAATCAACCAAAGAAATCGAAGAGGTCCATGATGGCATATGTGGAGGTCACTTCGGTGGCAATGTCGCCGCTTAAACACATCATACAAAGCTAGGGTATTACTGCCTCTACTATCGCTAAAGATTGTTGTGCATATGTAAAAAGTGTGTTAAATGTCAACTCCATTCAGATCTTATTCACGTCCCTAGTCAAGCATTACAACCTGCCCAAGACTTATGGCCTTTCTCTCAATGGGGGTTGGACCTCATTGGTGCAATCAATCCAAAATCATCTCAACAACATCATTCCATAATCACAAAGAATTGAATACTTCACTAAGTGGGTTGAAGTTATTCCTTTGACCTCGATAAAATCTGAACCTATCATCAACTTCATATATCAACATATTATATGTCGTTTTGGCATCCCGCACAAGCTTATCACATATAACGGGAAATCCTTTAAAAACAAGGAAGTTAAATAGCTATGCGACACATTTAACATCAAACTTATCTTTTCATCACCATACTATCCTCAAGAAAATGGACAAGGCCAAGGCCTCTAACAAAACACTTAACAAATGAAAATAGTAGATGATGGAGGTAGGAACCGACTCTCCATATCCTATTTTATCTCTCGGGCTTATCAAACAAGCATTCGTACACCCACGGGCACTACACCCTACTCACTTGTATATGACTCTGAAGCCAATTTGCCTCTTGAAATCCAAATTCCATCACTTCATGTATCTCTCAAAGATTTTATCCTAGATAACGAATATCACTAGGACCGCTTAGCACAACTAGAATTGTTAGATGAGAAACATCTAGTAACCCTTGAACATCATCAAGTTTATCAACAATGTATCAACAAAACATATCTAAGACCCGATTTTAAAATTAGTGATCTTGTACTTAAAGAAAATCAAAATGTTACTACATTAGAGCAGAGTAAATGTGGTAAATTTTCCCCAATTGGATTGGTCCCTACATTATCACACACAAGTATGGGTAAGGGGCTTATCATCTCATTTCTATCGATGGAGAACTTGAGGCGGAAACCTTAAATGCTTTGCACTTGTGACCTTTCTACTGCTAAATGATTGATCATCATGACGTCGTTTTAATCAAATCATATCCTTCTATCATTAAATAATAACTTCCTTCGCATAAATTCCTCAAAATTATTGCACCTATTTATCAATATTATAACTTAGGGCATGTGGGTGTAGGTCAGATATACATTTATCCCCTCCTCAAAAATGGTTTATCGGTTTTTGTCCTCGGCTTAACAAAACTCATTGGATGCTTAAATAGATGGATCCCTCGAAGGATAGCTATTTATAAAACAAAAATCATCAAAAAGTAGACTGCTCTCTCAAAAGACAACTACCTGTACAAATCATGGACAAGATCCCATGAAGGATGACCATTCAAAGTAAAAAGACAAAAAAGTAAGAAAAATGTAGACCATACCATCGAAGGATGGCTACTCATATATAAGGCTTCTCGCTTTTTGACCTTCTTCAAAATATCAAAATCAAAAAGCACGGAGGAAAACTTCTTGTATTGATTAGCTTTCCCACCATAGAAAACTTCCCGCATTGAATAATTTGGATCTAAAATATAATAATTTTTGGGGCATTAATTCTCTATAAACCTATTAAAGAGGAGAATCTTTTCCCCATAACAATATACACCCACAAGGCCTCATTCATCCATTATCATAGCAAAAATATCTTTCACCCAAGTCCATTGTGATTTTCATGAACTGTCCATTGATGGTCTTATTTAACATCTTGAAAGGATACTAGTGCAAAGTATTATCTTAAACCCATTGTGTATGCATATCAGATTTATAGTGGGGCATTCTTTCCACTTTTACTTCATTTAATTGTATTCTTTGATTTAAACTTGTCACATTTTCAAAACACATTTAATCAAAACATTCTAAATCCATTTATCAACATAAATGCATGACAAAACACAATACCATAAGCAATATCATCATCATCATAATCATAATCATCATCACATATAAAAAGTCTTGTATACAAATGTCTGCATAATCAAAATAACATCATGGGATTCTATGAGCCTACAAACACCAGTATAAGTCTAAAAACCATCATCATCATATACATATATATCAAAGTCTCATAATAATCACATCATATAAAGAAAATGGGCTTCTATGAGCCTATGACATCATATATAATCATGTAGTAAAATCAACACCTCCTAGTATCGTACTACCACCACCCTCTCCTCTAGGAGTAGGTGTGCCTCCAGCTCCTCCATCACCACCCTCGGCCTTCGAGGTGGTTGCCCCACACTCTTTGTGCTTGCACTAGGTCTCGCCCTGCCTGGAGCTGGTCCTTTCTAAGCCATGTATTCTACATACAAGGTTGCATCAGGGTATTTCTTGATGACCATCTCAATGTAATAGTCTCTCTCCACCCACAAAATATCATAATGCGTTGTTAAAACCATGCCAGGAGGAGGCGCGCAGATGCTCACCTTTGTCTACCCTATCGAGCCATCGCTGATAGCTCTACGCTGGAAATAGAAGGCCTTGTAATCCCCAAGGCCTTCCTCAATGCATATATTTGTCCCTTATACTTATCTCTATTAGCAAAGACAAGCAAAAGATGTGCATGTAAGCCATCACGCTCAACTATCACACCATCTTTCTGTGCAATGAGACTATCCCGAACTCCTACTAGATCATCTTGCTCTTTGAGTAGTATCCCTCTCTGTCTCCACTATGGCCTTATCGATCGTCACTATTGCAACAACTACACCAACAATATCATCACCCTCTCCTCTCACCTCCTCTAGTACCCGAGCACACACTCGCCCGACCGCATGTGTAGCCCTCTCTACTGCCCTCACCCTCTCAAAACTCCTTAATGATTGAGCCCACCATGCAAGAAAATCTGGGGTCATCCCCACATCATCAATAAGAATCATATGTCCATCCTCATCCAGACCCATGGCACCCGGCTGCTCATCAATGACTACATGCCTCACTACAATAGCCTACGGGGTCTCGGTGTCCCCATTCTCTCGCCTATACAAAAATGAGTTTATAGGTATACTCGAACAAGACCAAAATGTATCATAACCCGGATAAAATGTAACAATTCATCCTCCCCGGTCCTGCGACCTTGAATCTAGATATCCTATTGTAAACACAATAAATCCTGAGGGAACTCAGGCCAATCATGAAAATCCACATATGGCCTCCAGATCACATCACCCACCTGAAGTCCTGATATCAAGTCCCTATAATAAGTAGGCCCCTTGTCCTTCCTAGCCCGACTAAGACTCTGAATCCACCTCACAAAACCTGGGTGCCTCACATCAATAACACTAGGCAACCCTAATAGACAAGCAATAACAATATGCTCATGTGCCCAACACTGTAGTAAGAATCTGAAATCAATCCCATAACGCTTGTGGGTAGTCCAAGCCCATGGCTCTCCAAAAGTATGAACAAGTAAGGTAGGGGACCACTCAAAATTTGTAAGGTGCTCCATCATCTCTGGAACTACACCTGTCATCATCCAAGGGAACCTATGACCTCCTGAATCTGGAAAGGCAAAACATAAAATACCCAACATCATCATGGTCATCCGTGGATAACCCGCTCTTCCAGCATCATATACTACCTGGTAATCAAAAGCTCCTTATGAGTATCTAATGTCCAGGCATCTCCTCCATACAACCTTTGCATAATGTCACCCCTCTCCTCCTTTGAAATACAATAGATAACCTGCCCCCTAACTAGTAGCCTCATGATCCGATGAACATCCTCCAGGGTAATAGTGATCTCCCATGTTGGAAGCGAGAAAGTGTTGGTGGAAGGGTTTCACCGCTCTAACAAAGACAATATCAAACTGTGGCTTTGTGAATCCACCTATAAAACATCATACCACCAAATCCCACTACCTCTAAATTCTCCCAGTCATCATCAACTAAATCCTCTCGACCTCATCCAACATCAAAGGGATACGATCTCGGATGGTCAACTTCACATCCACTTGTAAAATACAAACACATAGAATAAACATCAACATCTTCACATTGAAGTTGAAAAATGAAAAATTGAAAAAAATATATCTTACAACATAAACATCAACATTTAACATGTTTCCACCTTAAAAAAATCCTAAATCAAAAACTTGCATAAAAAATCTCAACTTCCATTCAAAAAATAAGAACTATTTATCAAACAGATGAATCGTTGACGATTCACATTAGTCGTTGGTGATTGGATGAATCGCCAACGATCCCTGCTAAATGAAAATTAGGGCATCCACATGCTCTAATATAGCCTCTACTTACCAAAGTCGCAAAAATGAAAACAAAAAGGGTTAAATTCTTACCTTGGCTAACACTGGCATCCGTTTCCGACTCGACGATGCCATCTCCACGCTCCTTCGTCACAAAAACATGTTTTTCACACTCTCTGACACGTTTGCTTTCATTACACAGTCACAAATGTGATAAAATAAAATGAATTTGGGTTATTTAAACCCCTTTTTCACCCGATGTAATCACCAACGATTGCATTAATCACCGACGATTGAACTAATCGCCAATGATTTACTTGTTTTGGGCCTTTTTGTATACATTGCCTAAAACCATATCACTTTTCACCCTATTACACCAATCTCCCATGTCTTCAAAAGTCTAGCCTTCAAAAACCTTTGAACAAACCAAACATAGTAAAAAATTAGGATTTACCATTCATCTATGGGAGATTTGGCCCCCATCACTTGGTTTTCTCGCTCAACAACTTTACCCGGTGAGAGTCATACATCCACATGCATCGAGCCCTTTGGCTACCTTGTCAATTGATTCACTAGTACCCTACTTTGAACCCCCTCGATTGGGGCAAGCCTTTTAAAACAACACACACTTTGGTGTTCACTATATTGTGTTACTGATAGAATCTAATTCGGGGCACAAACTTTTGGGTTTCTTGCGAACGCTATGGGAATCTAAGCCCCTCTACTTAACCGGTGCAATTGATTGCCGTATATGCATGCACATGAAAAGGTGGATTTCTGTAGTGGACTTTCAACCACGGGATCAACATGCACACTCCACTGACCCTGTGACAAAGCTTGCAGATACCTGTAAGAGAAGAATTTGCTAGGAGAGCGGGAAAGGGAGTGAGAATATTAGACAAGAGAAACTAATGTTGCAAGTAGGAAATCAAAGACTTGCATTACACTAGTTGGAAATTACATCACATGCATTGAAATTAAGAGGAAACAATACTACAAACAACAACAAGATGAGGTAAGATTGAGAACTCAAAGTTTCTAAAATCTTCTCATCAAAAAGGATAGAAACTCCTTCTTGTATTGGTGCTCAAGTAGAAATTGTACATAGTGTAGGAAATAGAGGAAATTTGAGAATGAGGGGAATGGAAGAATTTGGCTATCTCCTTTGTTCTCTCAAGGTAGAATGCACTCTTGAGCTTACAAAATTAATGACCAACCCCTTGAGATGGGAATGGCTTTACAATTTATAGAGTAGACTCGACTCCTCATCTTCTTCATGACCCTCCATATGCCTTATTTCTAACTTTAGACTATTCATATTCCTACAAAATATTTAAGTCCCTTTTATAAAATCAAGGTGACTTAATTTACATTATGTTTCTAAAGTCACTTTTAGGTGACTTAAAGGCATATCAAAAAGTGCAAACCCCAACAAAGAATTAGAACATTTGAAGGGAGAGAAAGTTGGGGGAGAGGGAAGAGAGAGAAGAGGAGAAGATGTTGCCCTGATGAATTCGATGATCCTCGTTGATGGAAAGCTCTGATGCGACGAAGTTCTAAATGTCCCATTGTGCCAAAAATGCTCTTTGAGTGTGACTTACTATTTTTAGTAAATGCCTAGATGAGAGACTTACTATTTTTAGTAAGAGGTGATTCTTGCTTCTTCTTGATCATCTTGATGTGATGAAAATCTTCATTCAATCCTACACACACTACCTTTGCTTTGACCACTTCTTGGGGTGACTTACTATTTTTAGTAAGCACCCATATAAGGGACTTACTATTTTTAGTAAGTGGTCATTTTCACTGTTTTTTCTTTGGATAATCATTCTAGCTTCTTGGAGATCTTCAGTGCACACTACCTTTTCCATAGCCACTTTTGATGAAGACTTACCAAAAATAGCAAACATGTGTAGGAAAGCTTACTATTTTTTAGAAAGTGGATTTTCGGTGCTCGGTTTGCGATGGAGTATTTTTTTGGATTTATCTTGTCATCACGGTCACGTCCTCTCGAATTTCACTTGATTTCACCCGCTAGAATGATTGGAAATAAATTTTGAAATTTTAACTGCAATGGCTTTGGGCACGGAGCTGCCATGGTGGCCATTAATGGAGCTCGAAATTTGCAGGTCTAATTTTTGTCTCCATTTGTGACGAAAACAACTCCATTGTGATAGTTTTTTCATTTGGAGCTTGTGTGCAAGTTTTTAGCTCGTTTCCATTGCCGGAATGATGGGAAATCCGACGAATGTGAGCCGGTGCACGAAGTGAGGATTTTGTTGGAACAAATGATTTTGGGCACCATTTGTTGCATATTGATTGCCTTAAAAATGTGGCATTCTGCAAAAGATGACATCTCAATCCGACTTGTATATTACAAGATATGAGGATTTTCCGATCGGCTGACTTTGTAGTCATCTGGTGAAAAAATTTCGTTTTCTCTTCGTTATTCATCATTTCAATCCATTTTTATTTGAGGCCTGCATATTTTCAGGGATTAAAGGATTTTTGAGTCATGGTGGTGCTTTTTTAGAGTGGAAATGGTGGATTGGGTGTCTGGACAAACAAGAACATGGCCATGGCATGGTGAGGAGTTGTGAAGGAGAAATGAGGGGGAAAAATGACTAAGTGCCAGATTTAAAATATTCAAAAAATTACACAGAAGGGGCAGCATGCATTTTTATGTCCCTCACATCAAAGAGACGTGAGGGACATCAAATTCCACAACGATCCTAGGGTTGACATGTGGCGGAGATCCGACGACAAGGAATTCAAGCTCCACATTGCACCGAGGGGTTGGAAGTGGGTCACATGGGTGACCAAAAGTATCTCCTAGCAGGATGGGTGCATTTTTAAAGGTTTTATGTCCTTGACCCATGAGGGACATCAAATTACACTATGGTCCTAGAGTTGACACATGGGAGAGATCCGACGCTGCGGGGATTTGAGCTCCAAATTGCACTCGGGGGTGAACTGGCAATCTTGATGGTCGTATGGGGTTCCAGAGGTCACATGGGGGTTGGGCGCATTTTTCCAAGGTTGATGTACCTGACCCTTAGGGATTTTGGGGGCACAAAATCCCACCAAGCCCCTAGAGTTGACATGTGTCCTCCCAAAATTTGGCTAAGTCCCGAACTTGCTCTAAGAGGACAACTTGTGACGATGATAACTTGAGCTCCCAATGAAATCTTTTAGAATTTTTTTATATAATACTGACTGGAAATGTCCTTTTTAATCTAATGGTGTAGGTATAATGTCTTTATTATTCCATTTGATCCCTAAAAATTGGATTATTGATTTGGTACTCCACTTGTGCTCGAAAACCGCATGTAGACTCGATGCGCCAAAGTGTTGTGAGAAATATTATTTTACCATCATGTAGGTCTTGGAATTATCTTTCTAGAAATTTTTATTTTTTCTCCTAACTCCATATGGAGCTCTTGGAATCACCTTCTAAAGCTTAGCGGTTGTTTTGACCTATGCACTCTCTGCAGCCGTGAACCCTAATTCTAGGAAACTACCCCAACTTCTCTGATCCCTTCCAAAATCTTTCTGAATCATTTCCATGATGTCCCAAGACCTTTGAATCACCTCCACATCCACTTAGGTTCTTCTTCTCCGCTCGTGGGGTTTCTCCACCCTAGGAAGGCTAGTGATAGCCCTTCCCACAACTGCCTGTAGCTTGCAAATGAACTCCTAAAATCACCTAGGGGGAATGAATGGAATTTCCTAAATCATCTAGGGGGTGGTAGAACATTATTTTTGAGGTAACTTAGACTTACCTGGACAAACCCGAGGTGTCTTGGAATGACGAGACTTGAAAAAATTAACATTGGGGTATAGTTGTCATGCTCGGAAATTTTTAATTTCCTTGTTGCACATTTACACGAAAACATGAAAAATTCCTCACTTTTAAAGACAATCAATACACAAAAAATGGGAGGTTGAATGGTGCCCTTAATCATTTGTTCCAATAAAAACCCATTTCGTGCCCTAGCTCACATTTGTCAGATTTCCCATCAATCCGCAATGGAAACGAGCTAAAAACTTGCACACGAACTCCAAATGAAAAACATATCGCAATGGATTTAATTTCATCACGATCGGAGGCAAAACTAGACCTACAAATTTTGAGCTCCATTAATGGCCACCATGACAACTCTAGGCTCAAAGCCATTGCCAGGCAAAATTTTTAAATTTTATTTCCAAGCATTCTAGTGGGTGAAATCAAGTGAAATTCGGAGGACATGACCACAATGACAAGCTGAGTTTGAAAAATATGTTCCATCGCAAACCGAGCACTAGAAATCCACTTTCCAAAAATAGTAAGTTTTCCTATACATACTTGCTATGTTTGGAAAGTCATCATCAAAAGCGGTTGTGGCGAAGGGGAGTGCATTGTATCAAGATCACCAGAATCCAAAATGATTTTCCAGAGCAGTAAAACAATGAAAATGAGCAATTGCTAAAAATAGTAAGCCACCCCAAGAAGTGGTCGAGGTGATGGCAGTGCGTGCAAGAGTGAATGAGAGAGATCATCACATCAGGATGGTTAAGAAGAGGCAAAAATCACCTCTTACCAAAAATAGTAAGTCTTCCATCTGGGCACTTGCTATTAATGGCAAGTTACACTCAAAGGGAAATTTTGGCACAATTGAACATAAAGGGATCATCATTCGGGATCCTCCATGGGCATTTCTCATAGGGCATTTGAGATCCATCTCAGGGAACTCGTCAGTGTCTTTCGACACTCACTGCATGATTCTTGTCACTGGTATATCATGTGCAAGGTGGAAGTTGCGGTCATTGGTGAAACAATTCGTTCAAGTATTTTAATTGATTGATCTTTATTATAAATTAAATAGCCTCCTCTTCTATAATGTCATTATTTTTATTAAGAGGTCAGTTATAACTGTCTTATGGGAGAAGAACATAAAAGAAGATGAAGGGCTCATTTACACGGGAGGAACACAAAGGTAATTTGCATATTGAGTTAAGTGCATTTCATTCTATATTTTTTGTGAAAATATTCTGAATGAAGCTTTGATTACAGGATCTTGATGACCTAAAATTTGAGGATCTAAGTGTAAACATTGATACAACAGGTATATCCAGTTATTATGATTATTATTTTGATTATCTGAAGGTTGATTTTCTATGTCTAATCTTTAACTAATTGCAGATTTTAATTTGCATATCCAGGGGCTTATGAAGGCTTTTTACACAGATTTCTAAGCATTTTGGGTTTATATTTCGCCATTTGGCTATTGTATTTGTCAGATCTTGATCAAAGTTGATTTCAGTGATTTTGTACTTCTCATTTGTAAATCAGTTTCTCATTTTAATATAAAAACTATGTTGGTCTCTTATGACTTGTATTATTGTGTACATGGTGTATATTTTGTCGGTATTTTACTTGCATTTTGCTGTTATAAATCAGAAATCTGAAATAAAAGAGTATATTTGATTAAGGTTTCATTTTCTACATTGTATGAAATCTAGAGCAAAAAGGATAATCTATAATTGGGAGTTAAAAGGATTTATTTCAGATTATATGCAAGCACTAATTTATGCAACTGAATACAATAGATGTATGAAGGATGTTGCCAGCTTGCTTTCTTCCCTCCAAGAGGTTATCTAGTTCATAGATATCACTTTTTGTCGAGATAGGGTTAATCACATGCAAATTGTAGGTTTTTGTCTTTGTTGTTTGTTTGTTTGTTCTTTGCTTCTTTGTTTGTATAATCTTTCTCTTTCTGAGTGAATTAAAGGATTTTCCCAGAATCTTAGGTTGATTTGTCTATAAATGACTTAAGATATAAACTACCCTTCACTTAGAGTATCATCTAAGGTTCCCTATACGATTAAAGTTGGTTTGATTCCGTCTTAACCTTTTATGATAGGTAAAAGGGTTGATTATTTGTCAGTCAATTTTAAGCACGACAATAGTATGAAGAATACTTGGGTAAAGGAAGAGTAGGTGCGAGTTCTTTATAAGGACATAAAGTCTTAATTGTTATTTCATGGTAGGTTAGTTCTAACAAAGAGGCAGAGCATATAGGAGGTGATGAATGATTGGAAACACCAACCAAAGGTCTCAAGACCTTAAGATTTTTCAAACGTTGTCAAGTTCCCAAAGTTGTCAAAGTTGCTTTATGTTGAGATATATGGGAAAAATACATTGATCATGATTCCAATCTTGTGCTAACTAGTTGTTTGTGAAGTTTTGGGTGCATGTGTAGATTTCCTCTGCATCAACAACATAACAATCATAATAACATTTAGATATGTGCAATTAGAAGTATAATTGGGATGAAAGAAGCACTTAGTTGGTTCAAGAGTTAGGATGTGCCAATGAGTAATATAGAACAAGAACAAAGTTTGGGAACTAAACAAATCAACTTTTGTGTTTCTGGAGCTTCCTGGGTAGGATTGTACGAAATGGTTAGGAGTAGATATACTTTATTGACCAAAATGTATGGTTTTAAACTTGTAGAATATGGTAATTTGCAACTTGTAGTGTCATTATGTGTCATTGTTTATCACTCTTTGGTATCTTCAACTTCACATGAAACCCTAGATTTCACTTCTGAACCTACAAAACAAATCCTAATTATCCTACAACACACTTAAGTAATCATTAAATTTAAAAATAAAGATGTAAATGCTTGAGTCCGACTATCCTCGAGGTCACCCTATTCAGTAAATCACTAAGTGTTGCACTACATTTCAGACTCAATATAGTTCTCTTAATACTTTGTGTTGATATGCATGCAACTATCCCTTGACCTAGGTTGGCCCTCGTGCCTCAACACCGATAGAGGGCTATGTTACTTCATCCCAATAAAAACCTTTGTGTGCAGATGAAAAATTCATATTATGCCCTCTTATTTTGTGTATGTAATATGCAAATGTATCTCCTTCTTCCTTAGCTCGGTAGATGGTAAATAAATGGGTGTTTCTTAGATTAAAAATGCCTACATTATACTTGTATATATATATGAGTTATTACTTTGAAATTTGGACCTTAGTGGTGGGAAATGCCAACCCATAAAATATAATTTGAAAAATAAGAGAGTAACAAATGGGCCCATAAAGAAAAAAATAACCAAAAAGCAAGAGGGTTCAAGGTCATACGGTAGGGTCGGGACCGTATGTATGGTTTTGACCTCATGACGGTCTTGGACTAGACTTAAAAATAATAAAATAGTAAAAGGAAGTTGCCATATATCTTTGTAAGCTAACTCAAAATCAAACCAAAAAAGTGAACTAGTAAAAGATATGGTTAAATCAAGCCATAAAGAGCAATACAACAAGACGGTGATGTTATTAAGACCATGTTCGATGTTTAAAATTCATGTATATAAAAATCTAATAAAAACATGATGTAATAATGATTTTGTGCAAATTTTGGTGTTTACACTATTATACAAGTTACATTTATTCTTGTGTCCTTCATTGTATTTCTTGCAAAATTGGGCTACCTTTCATTTCGCTTTACTTTTCATCATACATATTTACTTAGAGCATTATGATTTTACAACGAAAAGGTTGTCAAACATGGTTGATTGAGGAAATACTATGCATGAGTCACGATGGATTCGAAAGTATGAAATACTCATCTTTGCCACCAATTTATTTTCTGCAGACAAGCCATATTTATTAAAGAGCAAACCTAATCCACCTCCACTCAAATGGCCACCCACACCTATGGTCGAAGACTCTAACAATGAAAATGAGGCGTGCAATCTAGTTTGCGATGGTAGAGTACAACTACCCCATAGTTGTATTAAACTCTACCCATGACGTCTTAGAATTTATATTGACCTTCACCACTCCTAACTTCATAAGATCGATGATGGTGAAAATGGGGGTGTGAGAGGTAGGGGAAAGGACCTCATAGTTGTGCCCTCCACCACACACACAAATCTCCCACCCATGTTGTTTGCAACACCACATCAACATCACTACATGCTCCCTCCTCTTCGAGATAATCATAGTGTATAGTTTGTACACGCTTGATTTCACATACCACAAATTTTGAAGAGGAAACTTATGTAAAGAATTGTAGTTTGTTGATGATGATATATGACGAGCCTCTCAATGCCTCATTTCATCATCCTTATCTCTACCACCCATGTATTGTCCATGGACATGGCATATTTCCTAAAGTGCATACCTATCCCACCTCCACTTAAATGGCTACCAATGCTTGTAGAATCGGGTAGACTCCATTAGAGAAAATGAGGCGTGTAGTCTTGTTTGCAATGTCGATTGTAGTTGGGCCATAGTTGTGCTAAACTCTAATGGTGATGTTTCGGAAAGTATATTGACCTTAATCGTGTTCAATTTTATGACATGGTGATAGTAACAATGGGGGTGTGAGAAGTATGAGAAAGGCCCTCATAGTTGTGCCCTTTATTGCACACATGAACCTCCCACCCATGTTGTTTGTAACACTACACCAACATCACTACATGCTCCCTCCTCTCCGAGATAATCAAAGTGTAGGGTTTAAGAACGCTTGATTTCACATATTGCAAATTATGAAGAGGAAACTTGTGCATGTAATCATAGTTTATTAATGATGATAGATGATGATGATAATGAGCCTCTTAATGTCACATTTTTATATTGCTCCCACTCAAACACGAGATGAATTCTCTAGTGTCTATATTTGCATTTCAATTTGGTGATGGACATGCTAACATAACATCTCCGCCTCCCTAATTCATGACCCACACCACCATGACCAAACTAATAAATCTCAAACAAGTACAAATCGTCATGATAAATAACCCAAATTATAATATTCAAACCCATCAACCAAATATGCATCATCTCACCCCTACACTTTGCTTGGTATTGTGCTCACACCAAACATTTCACTTTCACCGAGCTCAACTTGATCCTCGACTTTGGTTAGCATTGTTTTCAAGATCAACAAAGCATCCATCTTTGCATTGAGGATCCTTCGAGCTCGACAACCTATTGCATCATGGATCCCATATTGAGTATTGTGATTCAAACTTACACGCATCCTGCAGTAGCTCCTTGTACCACTTGACTTCACATCTTCACTTGACTCACACACTTTTTATATTTGCATGCGGTGGATAAATACTCCATTAGTCGACTCTCTAAAAGACTATATGATGTAAGTTATATGTGTACCCATACGTCGACATACGGTCTAACATATCTTCCAACTACGCTCGATCGACATCCATTTAAAAATTCCATACATCCAAATTTGTTGGCTCATTAAGAGATTGTAATTTCAAACCGATCAACCAAATTATAATCTTCAAACTAAAACATTCCCTATTTATAACCTTGGATGGGCTAAAAAGCAACAAAGGAGGGCCCATGAGTGCACACACGTACTAAGTTTACTCTTTTTCCAAAGCCTCACAAATTAATTACGTTGTTAGACATTTCCAAATTGGAGTCGATGGTTGTGTTTTGACACGCGCCATGGAAATGAAAGGTCGAGGTTTTGTATCGATGGTCATTGACGAATAAAGAACATACAAACTGTTAATAAGGGAAACACTAATCGTTAAAGAGAAACCTTGATTGCAAATGTACATAAAATCTATGACATAAGGAACCCTAAACACAAAGTTTCTATATGCAACATATGTAGAGTTCAGAGTTTGAACATATACAAGTTTCCCTATCTATGGGGGTGGTGAAGGAGACTCTACGCTACAACTAACCGACCCATCTCTCCACACAATATACCAATGGGTGCCACTTAAAGAGTGATTTATGTTTTCCTACATTTAATTGACAATATTGATCAAACACGCCTTGCTTTAATCTAAGATATCTTCATAATACATTGTTTCAACAACCTATGTACCATACCCCCTTACTCCTTCAAGCGATTGACAAAATTGGCTTGTCGTTCATATGTCCCCGCTTGTTACAAAAAGAGTTTCACATTTCTTTTCCACAAAATCTTCCTCACCCTTGCACTTCTCCTCCATCAAACCCCTTGTTTATTATTCTTTTCCCTCCTCCTACAATGTTTTGCTCCCTCAAGTTTAACTTCAATTCGATGCATCCCTTTCAACATCTCTATTACACCATATTGTTGTGCACTTAGTAGTAATTAAAAAAAAGGTGGTGTGTGCCATAAATTTAGTTTTGACTAGAAGTAAAAGCCACGCAACGGGCTTTAATTCCTCCCGACAGAAAAGAAAATACGATAAAAGAATAATTCGATCAACTTACGAAGTTGTGCATGGCGACACTGTCAACACGCATGACGACACTAAACACCTTCATTCCTTTGCGTGCGATACTATCGACGGAGAACCCAACTGTTATCAAACAGAAAAAGACAAATTCCTTCATAGTGGGCCGCGGGCGGACAAAACCAGCCGTTATCAAACAGAAAAAGACAAATTTCTCGACAGCGGCGGGACCCAGGATGAGCAGGCTATGTTCACACAATTCATTGTTTACAACCTGACAAAAACAAGATCTATATATATGGCAACCAAAATATATATAAATGGGTTTTACTGGTCCATAACCATAACCAGAAGCATTAGCATTATCATTATCATTATCATTATCATCAGTAGTGGAATTCAGCCGCAGCAGGATTTCTACTGGTAGGTGGCGCACTTGCACTTTGTTTTCCATAGTGTGTAGATGTTCTTTTTGTTTCCTACCTATATAAATAGTAGTGTGACTGTGTACATTCATTCATATTGTACCCTCTGCTCTGAGTGAGGAATTTGTTTTGAAAGCTTGGAGATTCTGGTCCTTTCCCTGCTCCGGACAACATTACATTTACTCGCCTCTAGTGGGTATGTAATTTTAGGTGTACCCTTTTTCAGGAATTCATTCCTGGTGATCAACGGTACGGAATCATTCAGACTCTTTGGAACGTATCTGAACCATTCCTGCTCCTACTGTCTTTTTCTTTGACTGCCTGTCATTGTATCCCTGGGCAGAACGCTCATCTTTTTCTTTCTTTGACTGGCTGATTTCTAATTTTGTTCTATTATTTTTATACATGCAAAATCATGCTTCATATTTTAATAATATTTGTTAATCGGCTATCAAGGTACATTGCATTTAGGCATGGTAATATTGGACATAGGTATACCTAGGGATATATTCAATTGTAAAGGTTGTGGTCACCATCATATGACAATTGGGGTCGTTTTCCTGCTGGAGGATTCGGGGAATCGGGAATCGGGAATCGGGAATCGGGAAGGCTTTTCTGCGATTCCTTAAAATTTAATTTTGGCTTTCCTTTGTCGAACAGTAAAACTGTCCTCATTGCTTGTGATTAAGAAATAAGGAAGGTAAAACCCTTTTTTTCCTTATAAATAAAAATTCTCTTGACAAGGTTTCTGTGATATGTCAATTATTTTTCTAATGCAGACCTAGTGGATTCATATACATATACGTAGCCCATTCATTAAAGCGTCATGAATCTCCGCATCTGTGGGAGGCCCCTTTTCTCCTCTTTGAACAGGCATCAATTTGTACAAACCCTTTTTAAAATAAAAATAAATTAATTGTTCATATTCGGATCCAATCAAAAAAACCTGTTCATAGTCATTTTCCACCCACGTTTATATTTTGGGCAGTCTCATATCTTACTTCCTATTTTCTTCTTCCCTACGTTTTAGAAAAGTATTTTTAGTAATGTTGTTTTATATCTGCACACCTGCAGATTTGTTCGGAAGGGCATCGCTCTAAAATCACATAACCGTCTCTCAAAATATAATAAAAGTTTGGCTACATTGTACCAAGCTCGGCAGTTGAGCATGGGTTCTCTTGCGATGGAAGGCGGCGTGATATATCCAGAAGCGAGAAGGGATGAGTCTGTTGTGGATAATTATCATGGAATGCTGGTACCTGATCCCTATCGATGGTAAGTCAGTTTTGTGTGCCCAATTTCTGTTGGAAAACAGTTAGTTTATCTACTATTCTTTTTCTTCTGAAAATCAGCCCCAGCTGCTCGAGGGTACATTGACCTTCAACTATCTGTTCTAGTTTCGTTTAAAATGTTCCCGAGTGATAGAAAACTCGCTATTAACTTGCTGATTTGGTTTGTAAACTTGGGATGGATGCAAGGGGAAAGGTAAAAATTTTGAGCAGATGCTGGACAGAAAAATTAGGATGTTTTATTTTTATTTTTCTGTGCAGAGATAAAATAGGAAACTTTAGCACTAGTAAAAAATAGGGTCTGGTGGATCCGAAATAAACTTTTGGATGAAAAATTGAGAGGTAAGCTTAAACTAAATGCAGAGTGTCAAAAAAAGCTCCCTAAATTTTTTAAGCAAAAAAATTAGGATGTATTTTTTAATTTTTCTGTGCAGAGATAAAATAGGAAACTTTAGCACTAGTAAAAAAAGGGTCCGGTGGATCCGAAATAAACTTTTGGATGAAAATTGAGAGGTAAGCTTAAACTAAATGCAGAGTGTCAAAAAAGCTCCCTAAATTTTTTAAGCAGCTGATTTATTTTTGTGCCACCAGCTGCTTTATGGGGCTGGAAATTCTCCTGAGAAATTTCAGGAAGAGTTTTAGCAGCAACAATAAATTTTTTTCATGGGACCATATTTTCCAAATAAATAAGAGCAGTAGCCCCTAGCATGGGACCATGCCAAATACTATATTATTTGTCAAAGGCCATTGAAAAGCTCCTAGTTTTCAAGGGTTGTTTTATGAACAGGATTTTAATGGGTTTTTATATTGAGTCAGCATTTGGGTGAGCAGGATTTTAATGGGTTTTTGTATTGAGTCAGCATTTGGGTACAATAGAATATGACTCATGCACCTATAATCCAAGCCATACTTTAAGCAAACAACTTATATGGTCTCGACGCTAATCAAATATTCAAAACCAAACTTAGCGGGCTGATTAAGCTGTTCAAAAATAAAATAAAAAATATTAACTTTATTTAATGAAATTTAGGGATGTAAATTGTGTTTACTGTATGTTAGGTAGTTTCAAGCTTCAAGTTTATTTTAGAATTCAATGTTTTTGTTAAAAATAGCAGCATTTCAAGGTAAAAATATGAGAAGACTGTTTAAAAATTTAAAAAACCAAGCCCCCAAGTCCCAGAATATTGGTATCATCCAGAATATCACCAAAACCCATGGGACACATTCCTGCACAACACTGGAAAAAAGCATAAAATTAAGCTTGCATCTGTAGTGGATAATTTGTGGATTCTTTCCATATTCTTGTTCTGAAAACGCATATTGACTGGTGCCAGGTTGGAAGACCCCGATTCAAAGGAGGTCAAGGATTTTGTTGAGAAGCAAGTGAAGCTAACTCAATCCTACCTACAGAATTGTGAAACAAGAGAAAAGTTGAGGGAACAGATCACAACCCTTTTGACCACCCTAGATATAATTGTCCATTCAAACGTGGCAATAAATACTTCTACTTCTTCAATACAGGGCTACAGGCTCAGAGTGTTCTATATGTTCAGGTATGCCAGTCAAGTTTGAAAAATAGGTACATAAAAGCACAATTTTAAGGGGTATGACTAACTTCTTTTTTAATATGCATAAACTTTAAAGAGTTGCAAATTTTTTTGTTTGTTCTGCAAAATAAAAAATGTTAACATTTTATTTCCTTACATTAAGTCTGCAGGTGTGGGCGTTTCTCCTTTAAATTCAAATTGCTGACAAGTTTTATGGGATGCTTTCAAATTTTTCACATATTACAGGATAATCTGGAAGCAGAAGCTGAGGTCTTGCTTGACCCCAACACACTAAGTGAAGATGGAACAGTTTCTTTAAATACATATGCTATCAGTGAAAATGGTGAATTCTTGGCAGTTGGTTTAAGCTCCAGTGGTAGTGACTGGGTAAACATCAAGGTTATTCGGATAACAGATACGAGTACAGAACCTGATTCTCTTTCATGGGTATGTTTAGTTTTCTTTTTGTTGAGCATAAAGTCAATTTATTTCATGATTAGGCAGAACAGAGCTAGTAATCAAGAACCAAATTTATGATAAGGGTCGAAGTAGAAACGAGATACCAAGGTCATGCCCATGGTAGAGAGCATTTTTAAAGCTATTAGGTAGGTCTAGTGTAGTTTGATCTCTGATATGAAGTCAAAGAAAAGCATGTACACACCCTTTGTATCATTGAATGTTTCAGGCCCTTCACTTCCTGCTTTATGTTTTTATTTTCGTAGAGTTTTCTGTTATTTGTTATTCTTGAGAAGCACTGGGCCTTGCTTTTGTGTACTGTTCAGCTCTGTACTCTTTGTCAGTTCCGTTGCCCATTCTCAGCCTCTTGATTACTACGTAAAGTAAATTAAATATAACCTTTATTTTCAAGCCACACAAAACTGTCATTTCACCAAATGTGCAACATATAATGACAATTGATATAGGTAAGTTTGTGAATAATGTTTTATAAAAGTCACAGAATCTTTCAATGCCTAGCTTTTCTCATTCTATTTTATTGGCTCAGCTTCCATTAGTCTTGTAGTCTAGTCTTGAGTGGAGTGAAGTATTTGCTTACTTATTTTTGTAAGACTGTTTGATTATAGCTCTTTGTTTAGAAGTTTTTCATAATTTTTGAATGAAGTTTTCGTAAGTATTTTCATTGTTTACCAGGTGAAGTTTTCGTCAATTACTTGGAGCCACGACAGTAAAGGTTTCTTTTACAGCCGTTTTCCAGCTCCTAAGTGAGTTCTCTATTTCAATGTGATAGGTTTCAGGATCCTTATCATAGTTGTTTTTTTAATTTGATTAGTGCAACCAGTTGTTTAACAACCTCCGTTGCTTTAGCAGAGAAGGAGAACTAGATGCAGGAACCGAAACTAATATCAACCTTAATCATCAATTGTTCTACCATTTCTTGGGTACGGAGCAATCTGAAGATATTTTATGTTGGAAAGATCCAGAACATCCTAAGTGGAGTGTTGGGTCTAAAGTAACTGAAGATGGAAAGGTTGGTAAAACATATATGGAATGTTTGAGATAAAGTATTACACCTTACATTCCATGAATTATTGAGATAAAGTATTACACGTTACATATTGGCTCTTTAAAGTTTTAAGGGTTGAAATAGTTGTAGTGACACCAATCACAATTGGGATACTAAACATTTAGTTTCATGAATATTGTAAACATTGAGTTTCTTTGTGGCAAAGAAATGGTTCTACTGACTGAGTGATAATCTAACCCGATTCCAATGTTTTTATTCTTGTGGCAGTATGTTCTTTTATACATTACAGAAGGGTGTGATCCAGTCAACAGGTTATATTATTGTGATCTTGGTACTCTTCCTCAAGGTATTGAGGGTTTCAAAGGCAAGGAGGAGACACTTCCATTTTATAAGCTTATTGATAATTTTGAAGCAGAATATGACCATATTGCAAATGATGATACCGTGTTCACTTTTCGGACCAATAAAGATGCTCCGAGGTATAAATTGGTCCGAGTGGATTTGAGGCAGCCAGAATCTTGGAGCGACGTAGTTCCAGAATCAGACAAGGATTTACTTGAATCGGCTGCTGCTGTCAATGACAATCAACTTTTACTAAGTTACTTAAGTGATGTTAAGTATGTTCTGCAAGTCCGGGACTTGCAATCTGGCAATTTGCTTCATAATTTGCCAATAGATATTGGGTCAGTAAATGAAGTCTCTGGAAGGCGTAAGGACAAAGAGTTATTTATTGGCTTTACAAGCTTTCTTACTCCTGCTATTATTTATCAATGCAACCTAGATGCTGAAAAACCAAATCTTGTAGTATTTAGAGAAACCATTGTTCCAGGCTTCGATCGGACAAATTTTGAGGCTAAACAGGTACTTTGTTGTTTATTTACTATCTTTTGCTTCCATGATTTTTTGCCTTAACCTTTTCTTAGGAAAAATGTTCCATGCATTTTTGTAAAATAGAACAAGACTTTTATTTTAAAAAATTAAAATTGATTGGGAAAAATATAGTATACCATTTAGTATGAAAATTAATAAAAGATCATATTTAAGTAATGAATATATTTTTTGTGTCAAATTTAACTAGGTGATTGCAAAAATAAATTACAAAATTGTATTTTCATCTAATAATTAGGTTATAACTTATGTATCGTGTATATTTCAAAATTGGGAAGGATACTGTGGAGGTAAATTAGAAAAAGTACACTTTTGTCTTAAAATTAAGCTATCAGCCATTCTCAATTTCTGTATGAGCTTCAGAGTTGAAAAGAAATGGTAATAATGTTTTGTTTATACAATGGAATCCCTAATGAAGGGTTACATCGCATGGTCTGCCTCTCCAATCAAAGCTTTTACGTTTAGCTTTTGTATGTCATTTGTTCCTAATGTGATTTCTATTATTTTCAGGTTTTCATTTCTAGCAAGGACGGAACTCAAATACCAATGTTCATTGTATGCAAGAAAGATATCATTCTTGATGGTTCGCACCCCACATTGCTATATGGGTATGGGGGATTTAACATTAACATCACCCCATCCTTTAGTGTTAGTCGTATTGTCATGTCAAGGCATTTAGGAGCAGTATTTGCTATTGCAAACATCCGTGGGGGTGGTGAATATGGAGAAGAATGGCATAAAGCAGGCTCTCTGGCAAATAAACAAAATTGCTTTGATGACTTCATTTCTGCTGCTGAATTCCTTGTATCAGAGGGCTATACGCAACCCAAAAAATTGTGTATTGAGGGAGCCAGTAATGGCGGACTTCTTGTTGGAGCTTGCATAAATCAGGTATGTTCTCGTATTTGATAATAAGAGAAATAATCATATTAATGGTCTTGTTTGAGCCAATTTAATGTTCCTTTCTTTTGTCTTATTCATAGGGGATGGATATTTTAAAAATTGAGAAAATGTTTTTGAAGCAGATTTTTTCATTCCTTGTATTCAAACAAATAATATGAACTAAAAGGTTAGCCTTTGTCTTTTTGTCTGAAAACAGAGACCTGATCTGTTTGGTTGTGCACTAGCTCATGTGGGGTTATGGACATGTTACGCTTCCATAAATTTACTATTGGTATGATAAGAATTGATTATTGTACAAACATTCCTATTTTGCACGTTCTTAGTTTTAGGGTATCTACTTTTTTGTTGGCATGACAAAGGGCATTGTTCTTCATCCTGCAGGGCATGCATGGACTACAGATTATGGATGTTCAGATAAGGAAGAAGAATTTCATTGGCTGATTAAGTAAGGACACAAATCAAGCATTTACCATGAGTACTAGATAAAAAATTAAAGACATGCGAATTTAATGGATTTGCTTTTTGTAAATGATCTTTTGCTTTAGATATTCTCCATTGCATAATGTAAAGAGGCCATGGGAAGAGCCCGGAGGACAAAGTGCTCAGTATCCCGCAAGCGATGTTACTGACTGCTGATCATGATGATCGAGTTGTGCCACTCCATTCTCTAAAACTTCTAGCAGTAAGTAACTATACGGATCTCATTATACATTATATCCAATAGTCTGAATCTTAAAGCTTCTAGGCTACCATAGCTTGCAGTTAATTCTGATTGCTTTCCTATCACACCAGAAATGATCAATGTTATATGGGAGAGTGGACTTTTGCTAGTACAAATAAACTCTGGGATTTGCAGAACATGGAATGGATAATTCTTGACGGTGTTACTATAGTTCCTCAGATGTAATTGGAATGAGTTGAACATGTCTACAGCTGTTAATACTTGTTTTCCCTCGAGGCTTATTTTATTAGCATTGATGCTTTTGCATAACTAAATATAAATAGTTGTTCATGTTCCCTCTTGTAAATCAGAATATGCTCATAGGCCTATTCATGCATAAAGCATTATGCTTCGAGAATCTTATGTCTCATGGAGTTTGTTTATAGCTATATTATGAATTCTGAACTCTGTTGTGTGGTTACAGACAATGCAATACGTTTTATGCAAAAGTGTAGAGCATAGCCCACAAACCAATCCAATTATTGGTCGAATCGATACAAAAGCTGGTCATGGTGCAGGGAGGCCAACCCAAAAAGTGGTAATATTTTTCTCTTTATTTGCATTTTGGCTTGATTTAAAGTGAGTTTCTTGGAGTTTTTAGTGAACTAGTCTAGGGTATTATTAAGTGACTACCGGTGTAGAGTTTGCAAGTATAATCTCCACTAACGTTCGTTGTGGTGTAGATAATCTATAAGGGATGCCTTTAATCTATACATGCGGTAGTGTAGATGATTGTATTCTGATGAGTGCACCAATCTTCGATTCTTTTGCAGATTGATGAGAATGCCGACAAATGGGCATTCACGGCCAAGGTGGTGGGTGCCTCATGGATTGACTAGGTGGTTGTGTTATGAACCGAGAAAGATGTGGACATGTTTAAGATTGCAGCTGGTTGCAGTTGGAGGTGGGAGAAAAATGATGATGTCTTTGTCATTTTGATGGAATATTTCAATCTCTAAGTAAAAGCTTCCTGGTCTTTACTGGTTGAAAAAGGTTGCATTTCGTAATAGAAATACCAGAATACCATATTCTGGAGACAATTAAAGAAGTGCTCAGGTGATGTACAACCTAGTTTAGAACGATATCGATAAACTCCACTACCTTTTAATTAGATAAAAGGCACTTATTTTCATAGTCCAGTACAGTACATTTTAATTAGATTAAAGTCAACCTGTTTCCATAGAGTTGGTCTAGTACGGGGGCTATAATGTCCACCTATTTGGATACCGTATAGGGAGGAGGAACTATAAATTTAAGATAACAGAAAATGAGTAATTGAAAGGCTTACATCTTCCTTTGTTTTGCACCAAATGCCAGTTTGTCTGATGCAGCATTTCTTTGCTTTGAAACAATATTTCTGCATTTGCATTGAAATATGTGTCTCCGCAACCTCTCCGGAGTAATTTTATAATAGACAGGGATATTACTTGTAAAAGTTAAATGTGGTGCAGCACAAATTGTTTCCTCATTGGGTAAGCCTTAATCAAAACGCTTTTCTAGAGTATATTTTCTTGAATAATACTAAGTTGAACAGTCAGTAAAATCCAATTACTGTAGTACAATAAAAAAATAAAAATCTATAGGTTGCAAATCCTACAAGTGTCCCTCGTTGCCATTACACAATCCCTAAGGCCATGATTTTTTCTATTTTCTCAGTTTTTAGAGTGTATTTTGGATTTTGATATTTAGGCTAATGTCTAATCAGGTATTTGTGCATTGATTGCCATGTGTAATTAGAGGGGGCTGTTGCAAGCTGCATGCCCACTGGGAAGCAAACTTAGTAATAGTTTTTTTGTACACTCTTATTCCCCATTGGCTTCTTGATTATGGTCGGGCTTGAATTAAACTGAGTGAGGTGTTTAAATTTTGTTGTGGCCACATTGTTGTTTAGTCATTGCCTTCAAAGCTCAAAATATGTCATCCAATGCGTTGGGAAAAATTCCTTCCATATTACTACGCTTTGGGCTTTTAACTATTTAAAATTTATTTTTTCATAAAAATGCTCACCCCAATCATTATTTGTGTCGACTTTGTCCAAGATAGGCTATAAAAGGGTTGTGCATGATATAGATCATCACTCTATAGGATGTTCGAACATATAATAAGGTTAATCATGGTAGAAAACATGTGATATAATAAATGAATGAATGAATGAAAGTTTTTAATGACGTCCATGAGACCGAGCAGTGTATGGGACCCAAAGATAAACATGAGCAAGTCATCCAAACACCATTTGAACCAATGACTCTCGCCGCTACTTCAACCTTTCTTCCAGCTCTTTGCTAATTTTGCTTCGTCTGCTATGAATTTTTATCAGGAAATTTGTTGTCTTTGCCACCCTCTCCTCTTCAAACAAAGTTGTAAGATCAACCCCTCTTAAAATATCCATGTAGTTTCTCCTTATGTCCCCGTAAGCGACACATTCCATGACGAAGTGCCATTCTGATTCCACTGCGCCCGAGTTGCAAAATTGACAAACCCTTTCAGACCACTCCTCCTTGGGAATTTTCCATCTCCCGGTTTCACACCTAAGGTGATGTGAACTAGTTTTTAGCTGCACAATTAACATTTTAGCCTTCCACTTTATTGTCGCTCCAATGTAGTGTTTTTACTGTGATCACAAGTGGGATTAAAATTCTGGACATAGTATTCTCTTTTTCGACCAAGCTTCTTGCTCCACATGGTATTTCTGAACTTCTCTCTTACATACCTCTTTATTTCTTCATTAGTGCTAGGGCACTCCTGCATGCTAATACTCCATTTCTCATCTATGTTTTCTTCCCCCTGTTTAACTTTTCCTCAATTGCTATTTTAGGCCACCGGGAATCCTCCATGATTTCCACTTTTTTGAAATATCCTAATAGTCGGGTCATTGTCGTCGCTTCCACCGGAAAGGCTCCGACTTCTGCTAGAATGATTTCATATGGGACCGTGGTTTTTATTTTGAAACTACTTGTAATTAGATGCTTCTGAATTCTTTCTATTTGCTTCCATTTCTTCACGGATGTATTGCTGCCCCAAATCTCACAACCGTATAGCATTACCGGGATTACCAATAACTCGAAAAGGTTCAAACAGGTCTTCCAGTCCCATAATTCCGATGTTTACGCATCGATTCCTTAGCTCTACATGTTTCCCAGCTGAGACAATTGTGAAAGTCCAGTCCCAAATATTTGTACTCCTTGACAACTTGCAAGGAGTCCCCATCGAATTCAAAGCTTACTTGTCTCCTTTTCTTTTTTAAGGTAAATATCATGATTTTGGTTTTACCAATGTTCACTTGCATTCCCACCTCTTGGCAAAATAGCTCTAAAGCTCTCAAATGCTCCTGTAAACCCTGCTCTGTTTTAGCCATTAGGATAAGATCGTCTGCATAGAGCAACAATTTCACTACATAGGAAGCTAGATGAATCCCGCCTCCCTTTTTGTCAATCCATTCCTCTAGCTTGTCTATATATAACCCAAACAAGGTGGGTGACAACAAACAACCTTGTTTGACTCCAATGTCGCTCCCAAAGCACTCTGATAGACCATCTTTAGTCCTGATTTTAGCCCGTACCTGCTCATACAGTCTGTGCACCGCTGCCCTATACTTGTCCAGGAATGCCCAACTCTTCCATTCTGTTCCACAATTTGCTTCTCGGAACCGTGTCAAAGGCCTTTTTGAAATCCACGAAGCAACAATACACCTCTTCACCCTTCCTGTCCCAAACCTTTTCAATCAAGTGCCTAAGAATGACACAATGATCAATAGTAGAGTGCTTTGGTCTAAAGCCTGCATGTCCTTTTGCTCTCTTTCCTTCCTTTTCAGCCCAAAGACTAATTCTACGCTCCACCATGCCACCAAATAGTTTTCCAAAAAGCGGATTAATCATAATGGTGTGGTAATTTGTTGGGTTGTTGACATCACCACTTTTCTAATGTAAGGAGCAATAATTTTCTAGGCATCAAGTCCGCGAAAGCGCATCAAACGGTGAGTATTTATCAAGCATAAAGCAATCATGCATATTGAAGCCACATAAGATGTGATGCAAACATATCACCAAGTTGATGAGACATGGAGGAAATATATTGAACACACGTCAAATAAAAAGGAAATAAATAACTTATGTGACCAAACATGTAGTAAACATTAGAATCTTGGATAATACTATAATATAGGATATAATAAGAAAATGTTAAAGTTCTATAGATCAAAACTCAAATATGCCCCATAAATATGCCCGATGTAAAGGAAGCCGAGAGGAAAATAAGGCATAAAAATCTATGGTTTAGGAGCCATGTTGCCAACATAAGTGTTCCATCATCAATTGGCTAGTGACATTGATAAAATGTGGTGAAGTCGTGGAATGGAGCTAGATGATCCTTCGACCGCTATTGTAAATCTTAATCTACTAATTATAGGCGATTTCTCAAGCCATGAAAAACTATAAAAGGGAAGCAACAATCATTCGAGTTGATCCCTAGTGTGTATACACCATATATTTGATGCTTGCTTAACCATTTCTTTTCTTTTGTGCGGGAGGAGTTGATGCATTCTCGTCTTGAGAGGGTGCCTTAAGGGGCCTATCGAGATTAGGGAATGATTGGACTTGGTCTTGTGAGCTAGATCACAACATTTGAGAGATGTTGCTATTAGCCTTAATCACCCCATACTTGCCTCATTTCTTCCCTTTGTTCACACATTACATTCATTATGCCTACTTGTCCCATTATGTCCATTTGTGTCCTCTTGTTGCACGCTATTATCCCTACTTTTGGTTACTCTAGACCTTTGTCATCTATCCTCATTTATCTTCTTGTCCTCCATTCGCCATATTTCCAAAGCATTTGACTTTAGGGTTTTCCCATTCGACACCATCACCCATGGACAATGTCGCATGTTTTAGTTTTGCCTCGGTCGACACCATGCTAGTGCCATTGCCCACCGACAATGGTATCAAGTATATACCTCATTGCTTGCTTATTTTCACCAACTTACAATCATTTGAACACATCTATATTTGCTCTTGCTTGCACTATTTCACACTTGTTAGCTGACCTTGGAGTTTTGGAGCTTGCCTCTTTTGCATTTAGGTCACCATAGTGAGTTAGGACTAGAGGTCTCTTTGTTGAGCTTTCCCTTTCACCCGTAGCGTTGTTCTCTTGTTGCTTTGTTGTCTCTGGGGATAATGCATCAATGGTCATATGCACACTACACGTAAGTATCTCTAACCCTCTTTAGTCTCTTATTTTGCATGTGTTTATTGTATGTTGGTCATTCATTGCTATAGATTACAATAAACGTAAGTTTGCTTTGTCTTATTGCTATTACACCCTTTGACTTTATCCAACACTTGGTTATCTCCCTTCTATTTTAGAATCCTAGTAGGATACCTATCTTTATCTTAGTTGTAGGCCTTGAAAACTTATAGATATCTTAAGGCTAGGGTTGTATCGACACGATGTGGTTGGTCTTAGACTGGATCCCTAAATTTGAGAACCCGGTTGGAAACCTCTTTTTACCCACCATACACGGTGCATTGACTAAAGATTCAACTAGGGGCAACAAGAAGGTAAAGCCTTTGAGTTAGAATTACCTAATGAGTTTCTAAATGTTTCAATAGATATTTCTCGGTGTACAATTTTTTTTTTTCTTAGAGGCATTCCTTCGAAAAGTAATTTTTACAAATGGACATACCAAGTATGGGAAGAGTCCAAGGGATGGAAAATAGATCATGTGAATGGTTAGGTAGGGGATATGTCTTTATCCTCTTTGCCACCTCTAAATTTTCCCAAGCATCTCTCCACTATGGCAAATGGTGTGGCAAGGTCTATCATTTCCAAGGATGGAAACTCAACTTTGACCCAAGACAACCATCCTGTTCACAAGACCACATGTGGGTTGAATTCCATTTTCTCAATCATTGCCCACCTCTATATAATTATATGGTCAAACTTTGCTCAACTACAACATGTTATTTACCTTAACAAGCCCAATGCTTATTTCTATTGTAAAGACGATGGCCATTTGATCCATGATTGCTCCAAATGCATACTCAAACAACAAAGATTGGAAGTACTTGCATACGATCTTGAAATTGTTCCCTCTTCACCATTGGATACCTCTAACTCAAGTACTCCTAACCCTAGCATGTAGAATGGTGATACCCAACACCTCTCCATTTATGTTAATCCAACCGTTGACCCTATCTTATAAACTCAAGTTAATATTGTATAACTTCTTGACACTTGGAAAGCGGTTGGGAAAAGAACTAGATCCTCTTCAAAGTGTAGAGATCCCACACAAGCTACAATTAATGAAGGTTGTAGGCTAGAGGTTTGGAATTCACTCAAATCTACTAGGGTAGTTGTAGGATATATCATTGAGGTGGGCTCTAAATCATACACTCACCACCCCATTTCACTCGCTTATCACCAAACCCCCACCCAATTGTTTCAATTGGTTCTCCACATGCAAACAACGAGGTTGAGCAACCTCCATCCAATAGAGATCAATGAAGTTCGATGCGTTTTCATGGATCATCCCTCGTTGTAATCTTTCTTCAAAGATGGGTTAAACTCAATGATCATGATCTTCTCAGGTGCAACTTACATTGTTTTAATAAACATTTAAAGACCTATTGTACCTCCCCCAGCGACATATGAGGCAAGATAGTTTTGCTCGTATCCCCCTTCCTCTCCATCAAGGTTATGCATCTAGGAAAGACTTAGCTCATGGGTGTATTTGGAATACAATATGTATTGATAAAAGGATTCTTAGGTTTTTCTCAATCTACGACACAAATCTCACAAAGTGGAACATATTATTCTTTGGAACTAGATGAGTTCAAATCTTCCCTGAGCGGATTGAATTTTGGGAAGGTGATTTCAACATGGTCGAATATAAGCAAGATCACATGTGGTCTCACTCACCTCCCCTCTCAATAGTGGAGTTTTTTTGCATGAATTCATCGTAGTAATTCCGTAGGTTTTTTTAATATGCTCTTTAGATGTTCAACCCAACCAATCAGTCATAGGTTCACATAGTCTAATAACTAAGAAAATTTTATGTTTGATCCTTTGTCAAAAATATCCCCCGATTCTCCTCCGACCTCACTCGCACCGACTATTTTCTCTAGTCATCTTTAAATTGTTTGTTCCTTTAATTTTGATCCCTCTGCTTTGCCTCCACACTCAACTTGCCTTCAAGTTGAATGTGTCCCACCTTTCTTCTATGCATTGTAGTGCTTACTTTTTCTAACAACCTAAAATTTGACACTCAATTTAGAAGGATTTTTTTTTAAACCAATGACCTTCCTCTGCATATATAATTCAAGTAGCTAGTTAAGCTAATTAATGCAACAAGTCTTATTATCTTAACAACAAACAAACATTCCCCTGCATAATTAAATCAAATAACTAGCTAAGGCTAGCTTATGCAACATGTCATAATTAATTAATCCATCTTATAACAATGTGATAAACCTTGTGCAGTGTAAGGGTTAATATATCCCTGATCTCCACGATCACCCTTAACATTCGTTAGAATGTTCTTACTTAGCCTCGCTTGGTTTTACCGCTCTGCGGTAGTGAGAACATGTGACTGATCCTCTAGTGTCTACCTAGAGTTCACTTAGTAAACTCTATCCTGCATCCTACACTTCGGGATTTGAGGAATCACGGTGATTAGACAATGTACCCAACAAACACATTACTTTGGCCAAAGTTTTCAAGTTGTACTATGTACGCTTAGTATAGATGAGTGCACAACCCATCTAAACTTGTCTTCCCATCACCTCACAAATGTCTCATCATAGTTATCTAGATTCATTACTCTTAGTCCATTAACTTAATGAATTATAGTTCACGCGTTTAATTACCTAGGATAGAAGGATAAGGTCACGAAGTGATTATCACCTCGCTTCCCCCTTTCATACATTTTAACATTTTGATAGAGAATATTGTATTAATATCTTAGTCAAGATTTCCATTAGGTCCGACAAGGCTTAATTTATCACAACGAGCTTAACTTGTTTTTACCCTCCTAGTTAAGGCATTATTGACATCTTTAAGATTGCCCATTTGCCTTTATTTATTCAAAGTTTGGTGACGCCGCCCATGGTATGTCTCATGCATCGTGAGGTAAATTAACCTCTTGGTTATGATCATGTTTCTTAGGTGTAGTAATTTACCATAAAAGATAAAGTTTACCATTCTTTACTTTAGAGCCCCTTTCCTTTAAAATTGAACTTGACTTTCAACTATAATGTTCAAGATGTGTGCCCCTTATTTATTATTCCCAAAAATCAATTGAGGCATATTTATATCTTGATTACATTACTTTCAAGTTTACTTCTCGTTATGAGATTTAGAAAATACCAAGACAATTACTCATATTCAACATTCTTACTTAAGAGACAAGAATAATATTTTTGCAAGTTAGACCATTTAAAAATAACCTTTCTATTCATTTATGAACCAAACATTGTGTCTACAATTATCTTGTTAAGGTAGGAGTTTTAAACAATTTCTTACATATGGCCCATACACCCTTTACGTGGTTAACCATTTACCCTTAAGTTTAGATTGTAGTACCAATTGAGTTTGTCGTTTAGGCATGCACTAGCTCATTTCATTTCTTGCCTAGACTACTATCAAGTTTAAATCTTGTAATGAAAATTAAGGATTGATCAAGCCAATAATTATATTCCGGATTCCATCCTATAAGGGTAACTATTATATTACATGTTACTCCTTTTAATTATGCTTTTATACACATTTCGGAACCATTATTTTCCCATATGTAACTTGACAAGGATTTAGATTGATATTAAGCATTTTGCACAATTTAGTAACATAGCCTGTGCATATTCATTCGTGAGGAAAGACATTAAGAGGAACCTTAGATTTGTTAAGGAGGCATAACTAATATTTTAGGATTTTCCCTTAAATTTTCAGTCTCTTCCATCACTTAGCATTATTTCCATTTATTCAAATACAATCCTTACATTTCATTAATACATATATGACAAATTCGTCCACTAAGGACTAATACAAGGTACAACTTACTAAGGCAAGTATAATTTACTAATAGTACAATTACAATTGGATCCAAGATCCATACTAAAACACTCATTCAACGCCAACTTCCACAAGCTAGAGTGTAATGATCCAATCATCCATATTTAACCGGTGACACTGTTTAGTTTGGGGTGTCGGTTCAAAGAACTAACAAGAAATCACTCCACATGCCCTACTAATTTTTTGATAAATAAGAAGATTAGTCATTTTAACTAGCTAACAAAACATTCCAAGGATATTGCATCCACAACAGTTAGGGAACATGAATCTATGGTCAATCCCGTAGGCGATGAGAAGAGGCGTACAAAATATATGTGAAGCGTTCCCAAAGGACCGCTACGCATACATTCCTTCCGCTTCTCGATTGTAAGGCATGCGATGGGCGGGGATTTACGGATCCCGGCGTGTCGGATCAACATCTTTGCACACACAACACCACTCCAAACAATGAATAAAGCAAAAACATTCAAGGAAATTAAATCTATTTTACATCCAACCTCCATGCGATTAAATTCTTTGCCAAGAAAGTCAACCATTTATTTAAAATCTATAAAATGACTAGCTTGTCAAATTCTGGAAAAATTTCGCTAGAGTTTCCCCTTGTATTTTCCACTTTTAAAATTTTCTAGCAGATTCAAATTAAATCAAACAGATACACGAATGAAATAAATGCTTATAAATAAAAGGTATGGATCAAGTGATCCAACCCTCTAAGATGGAAAATCTCGGGATATGAAAGGAAAATGAAATATATCTAATCAAAGGAAATTTACATAATCAAAGTTGAGCTTAACAACATAATTTTTTTACCTTAGAAGCTTTCCTATTTCATAATTATTTGTTCCTGTAAGAGAGTTACCAGCTTGGTGACTTATAGCAAGAATTTCATTTTCTTTCACTTCACAACCAACAACGAGTTGAGTTACATGCAACATTTAGAAGCGAAGTAAATCATTCAAACAAAATTTTCCAAACGTCAGTAATACAACAATCAAGAATACCACATTCCATTGAATTAAAATGTTTCAACACCAAGTAAAGAGCAACACTCAGCAGAGATAATAATCACAAGGCAGCCATGACGAATTTAAACATACTATTTCTTTGTAAATGAAAGATTTCACAACCTAGTCCCATAGTATATATATATTAAAAAGACATTTGTAGTTTAACATTAAATTTCGTAGAGAAAGTTCCCAAAACGATTTTCACTTCCAGCCAACACTATATTTTTAATAAAAATTTCACAGAGAAAATACCCAAATCGATTTTTACTTCCAACAGAACTATATGCAAGGTAATAACAAATCGAGTTCGGGTGAAGAAATAGAACTCATTCATTTAATTCAACTGTAATATCTCATAAAGAAAAACAAACAAACTACAATCATACTTTTTGAAGGAAATCCGTTTAATAACTAGTTCTCTACCATTTTCCAAATACCCAACACGACCAACAATTTATATTGAAAATAATAATGGAAATCCCCCAATAGTTGATTTGCACATTCCACTACATAACCCACATATCGATCATTTTAATATAGATATTTCAAGCTCAGAGGAGGGTTTCACTAATTATTTTTCAAAAACCAGAGAAGAATGCAGAACCCACAAAAGATATTAATATTTTATCAAACAAAAATATAAAATATCATTGGAAAAACCCCAATAGTCAATTTGCACATTCAACTACATAACTCATAATAGCAAATCATTTTAATACTAAGATTTCAAGCTCAGATAATGTTTTCAACAATTATTTTCCAAAAACCATAGAAGAATGCAAAACCCCAAAAGACAACAATCTTTTCATAAATCAAAAACTAGGAGAACAACAAAGAAACCCTTGCATGGTAAAATTGATTTTCTTTTATTTAATTTGCCTTCAAAACCATTTGAAAACCCTAGTCGATTTGTTATGGGTGCTTAAGCTCCAGCTTCTCCAAAACCAACCACACTTCCACAATGCACTCTTCAATTAAAATAATGGTTCTGAATAAAAATGCCTCCACCCTCACATACAGGGAAAATTTTTTGCAGAGTGTCTCCAAGATGGGAGCTCTCTCACAAAGTTGAATGCCAAATAAACTCCCAATTCCATCTTTTTCTTCTTTTCCCACAAAAACTCACATTTACTCTCCATCTTTCCAAAATGCCAAATGGGTGGTTGGAAAAGCCTCATTCCAACGTGGGTGGGGATTCTTTTTAATAAGAAATTGCATTTTCAACAAATAATTTAAATCTCCCTCATCCACGGGAATGTCCACTAAAGTGGATATATTATATTCATTAAACTTTTGACCACACCATGGTATTTAATACCATTTCCAACTTGAACCCCAAAACAAATAATATATATTGAATATTCAAGCCTTTACGGTGTTCATTCACCACATTCTAATTTTGAAGTCAATACCATAAAATCAAACATTACTTATCGATTCCATGGGTGTGACAATATGCTCCCAATGTTCTAATGACGACAATATTAAAATAAGCCACAAATTAGTGTTATAATGTCATTCAACCAACTTATAAGCCTGAGAGTTTTTTGCCAAAATACTACATCTCAAAAACAATTTTTGTAGTCATGAAATAATTATAACAATGACGCAATCCGAACCGGACAACGAAGTTCCGCAATTATAATCAATCTGCATTTAATACTTATAATATGCGGTATTTAATTATTCGAAAGACATACATTTTCCATTATTCGTATTTATCCGAATAATTAAACGTCGAATAAAAAGGTTAATTAGCGGGATGTTACACTTTTATGTTTTTGGGAGCCACAACCTTGTCCTACATCAATATGTTGGATTCTTTCACAAGAAGCTCTTGTGGCTAGAACCATTAAATTTCCCACACGGTATGGAAAACTTATGGCTAAAGAGACAAAAAACAAAACTCAAATATAATCGTGCTCAACATTGTCTAGCCCTTGAGGAGCACCCTTATGATATTTCATTAATGAGTGTTGTAACAAAAATTCTACTTTGGACACATTGAAGTTTAGAGGGAGAAAGGAGCAAAGATTTGAGCTCGTATATTCATGAACCACCATGAGGACCATGACTCCAAATACTTCTTTAAAGACCTATAATATATGCCCGCCATGAGCAATTTTCTTCTATTATTATGGAGAATGGAGAGGATGTATCTCATAGTTTTCTTTCATCGGTACAAAAACTCTCTCAAGGAGAGAATTACCTCAATGATTATGAATCCTTTTTAGAAGAGTGATTATGGGTTGATGTAAGGTGGATAAAGGCACTAGTCACCTTCTCGAACAACTCACTCTAGTTGATCTTGAAGTTATGTTGCGAGAAATGAAAATCGAAAAGGCACCTAGATTGGATAGGCTCCCAATTGAATTTTTCCAATCTATGTGGTCTACTCTCAAGATGGAATTTATTATCGTTTATAAGAGGCAAAAGCTAATGGTTCAATAGGGTCCATTATTAGTCACATACTAATCAAACTTATTCCTAAAGTTGAACACAATGACGAGTTCAACAATTGGCATTCCATTACTCTACTTAACGTATCACACAAACTTATTGCCAAGGCTACTACTACAAATCTTAAATCTATTGCTAAAGATATAGTTCGTCATGAACAAACCAAATTCCTAAAAGGCATATACATCCTTGATAATCCCCTTTTCACATGGGAAAGCACTAAACAAGCTGAAGACGTTGACCAAGATGTATTATAGGTCAAAACGTTTCTCTGATAAAACATAAAATTAGATCTTATTGTTTTTCATTCTCAAAATGCTTTAGTGGTAGGGATTCGGTCCTCACTTCAAGAAGCAAATTCAGATTTTTTTCACAGAGGAAAAATCTTAGGTCATGGTCAATGACACCCTAATAATGTCTTTTGAGCTCTGACGCTTTATTCGTCAAGGATGCCTACCAAGCACCATTTTTGTATTTACGAGCAATTGAAGCTCTTTGCTACATGTTTCACTGAGATCACTACCAACGAGATATGAAAGGAATTTTCCCCCAACACGGTGCTTATCCTCGTAACTCTCATTTTGTGGACGATTCCATGTTATTTTACATACACTAAGCAAGGGACTACTAATACCCAAACAAATCTTTATGTTTATTGTTGAAGTGTTTGTATTGAAGTTGTGTGATCATAAGACTGTAGTTATACTCATTAAAGGTGCTACTAAACCTGCATTGATACTGTCAACGGGGCACATTGTCCCCCATGGGAAAATTACAGGTATCCACTTTTGTATCCACCTCTCACCATATAATACGTAAGACTGCGTGCTCAATAAAATTTAGTAAAAAGTGGAAAATTTGTCTTCTAAGTTTCTCTCCTAATCAATCACATTTTTTTGTTACCCATGCTTATTGCACATCTTGTTGGTTCCCCTCTATAACATCTTACTACAAACTTACTTGGTCTATAACTTCCTTTCGACCAACTATTCTAGTAAAAAAAAGGGATAGTTGCCATTTCTTAGGTTATTTTTACTCATCCTAAATCATCTAGTGGTCTTTGAAGTATAGACCATTTATATAAGGGAAATGTCTTGATGTTAAGTGATTTGTAAGAGCTACTCATGGTACCATACCATGGAAGATCTTTGTTAGGGAACATGGTAGAATTTCCACCCATTAACACTCATGGGCATCTACCCCTTGGGAGGATAAAATTCTTAATGCTCAATTTTACAATATTTAAGGCTCTCTTTTCTTAGGCATAAGCTCGGGTGGTCTCATGAGAAATGGATCTCCTTTTATAGTGGTACCATCATTCCCTCGACATGGATTGAGTATCCCTAACTCTAACATGTGGTGGAATTTCGTTATTGAAGCCAACAACCTTCCTCTTGTTTTTTTGACCCTAAATACAAAGTTTGTTCCATTACAAACAAATTTATTATCTTACAATATACATGTACTAATAATTAGCTTCTTTAGAATTTGTTACATTGTATATTTGGGTTGTGTGCTACCCTCAAGTGGGCCTATTTTACACCTATTCAATTGATTCCTAATGAATTCCTTCTTAAGATCACCACCAATCCTACATCCCTATAGAAAGATTAGTGATGTCCAAACTAGTTGGTTATAACCTCCACCACACTTAGACATGTATATAACTCGTACAACCTCCACTTCCATTGGAAAACTCTCTTAATGTTAAATGGTCAATGTCATTTTCCAACTTTCATTGGCAACACAAGGCTTGTAATATTTGGTAGTCCCCTGTAAAATCCAAATGCCAATTATTGGGTTGGCATATTCTCCATATGAAGCCTCTTGTTGTCACACATTTTCCAAACTCAACCTTTCTACAACAAAATACCCTATCTTTCGTGTTCTTGAAACTATTCCTCTTATTTTCTAGCACTATTCTTCCTCCTCTTAGATGTGATCTTCTTCTCTCCTCACTTCTTGATAGATTTCCCACTAATTTCAATAAAAATAATGTATCTTCGGTCTTCCCCCTCCCCTCTCTCATTCATTTGGAATATTTATTGACTAGTCATACTCCAAATTTGGGAAAATCTATGCAAATAACTATATGTTAGATATGGTTATTCTTTATCCATTCACCAAACTCATATTTGCTCTTATTTATCCTTTTAGTTGGAGCACATCGAACCAAAAATCCATGACATAATTGTGGTTACTAATAAGATTAAGTGCCACCTCAAATAATTGCGAACAAGATCCATTGGCCTCTCATTATTGCTCGTATTGTTCAAACTATAATTGTTAGTGACTCATTCCCGATTTCTTGTTTACCATAATGGGTAGCCTCCACACTCTTTGAATCTCATACTTTTATTTCTTAATTTTTTAGTGAATGCAAACATCTTCAAATCAAAAAATAAATAAATGTGTCATCATCACATCGAAGCTAGCGCAAGCTTTTGAGATGAGACAAAACACACTAAATAAAGGGAAAATCCCAAATCGGATTGAATACCACATTGACATTAACCCAATAACATATTAACAAAACTCAATTGGCATTATCTAGAAGAGAGGATTCATAAGTAAAAGGAAAACAACATGAGAAAGAAAGAAATGTAAAAGGAAGACGAGAAAAACATGAAGTCAAATAAAAACACGAGGCAAGAAAAAATGATGAGGCTCAATCAACAAAGAATTTATCGATCGGAGGTCAACATTGGGTGTCAACACTCCCAAGATATTCCTAAACATCTTCCTTATAGAAGTACATGTTGTGAGATTTATGGCGCTATTGGAACATGCAAAGCGAGAAGTCGTACACTCGGATGTAGTCCGCACAGAACAAGATGTTTATAGGACACAACCGAACACGAGCAATGACCGTGCATGGGTCCAATGGAAAATGGGGCGTCGGTGTTGCGGAGCAAAAATACGGGTTGTTTTGAATGTTGATCTTTGTAGCTCGAGAGCGTAAAAAATTATTTAACCGAGGGCCCAATTTTATTTCGGAAGGGGACCCAACCTTCGGAGTGATATCACTCAATTGGATAACTCATTGAGTTGAGGGCAAGTCATGAATGAGCCAAGCACTAAGCTAAGGCCAAGCTACTCGGGTGAATCAACATCGAGTTAACAACCAATTCAGCGACGAGCTATGCACCAAGCCACCTCGATGATTTGACCGAGCTTAAGGGCAAGTGAAGAACCGAGTTCGGATCGAGCTACACAACCATCAGTGAATCAAATGAAAAAACAATGATAGCATGGCCAAAGCCACGAGGAACATGGGGAGAGTTTGACATTATTAATCCCTCCCTAATCCTTATCCCCGAGAAAGTGGGATTAATCCCATGACCTAGCCAAACGGATGACTCAAACAACACGGGACTAGATCGGTGACGGGAAGTATGGATGGGCGCGAGGACGACGTGGTGGGGACAACTCGGAGGATTGGCGAGGTCAACGTGGATGTGAAGATCGGTGGAGGTAATAATGAAGTGGCTCGGTGAGCTGGCTCGATCGGCGGGTAAAGCAGTTGAAGCGAGATTTGGGGCGGCGGTTTGAGCCCGCGACCTCCCTCCTCCAACGCAGCACTCTAACCAACTCGCCTAGCTTGGAAAGTTGGCATTGAGTGGAAGATCAAGCTTATCTACAAGATAAGCATGCCACTTAAGCTTATAGAATCCCCCTCACCCCATTCCAAAGCACTAACCACTCTCAATTCAAGAAAATGAGAGAAAAGAGGGTGGAATGAAGAGAGGCCTTAAGAGATAATTAAGACATTTATTTTGGAGATAAAGACCTATTATTATTATTATAGGAAAATTTATATCTTGGGGTTAGATAATTGTTATTAACCCACCCCGATATTGTATAGGCTAATTTGAGTGTTGATTCTTCTCATGTGGATCCAAACGTTCGTTGCGCAGAGCCAAAGGGGATCATTTCACGCCGGAGAAGCATACAAAAGCTCCAATTCTCTACGTTGGGCATTGGAGACCAGGTTCTTGCTACTTGGTGCCCGTGGAGAGGATTGATCATTAAGTTTGACAAAACTCCGACTTAGCTCTTGGAGGTGTCACGGTTGGGAAGTTGTGTGCGGATTGAGCATTGAGCTTCTAAGACCAATCTGGGATCTTGATTCGATTGGTACCATGTTCTAGTTTTACCGACACATTCATTAAAAGAATTGTAATTTTATTCATTGTACTTGCAGTCAAATTTTTATAATGAATTGTTTCAACTATTGGTGAACCTAGAGACGTAGGAATTTTGGTGAACTTCGTTATCAACTCAGTGCAGTGTCTTTCTATTTTGCATTACATTTTTTTGGTTAAGTTGATTAAATTTTGGAGTAAAATTGGTACTAGATTAATTTTCTTATAGGGGTTTGTGGTCAAGGATTGTTTTTGGCCAATTTACGGATCAAGTTTTTGTATCGAGTTGGTGATTGCCTATGTTAGCTTACTATTATAGAGCAATGGACCTATACTAATTCTTATAATGGCCCATAGTACTCACTCTTCGGACATAATGATACAAATGGTGGTGTCTCCAGGCATCAAGACCAGACCCATCGGATTACGGAGCTACATACGCATCCGGCGAATGTCAACGAGTGACAATGCCTATAGGATCTACTGATTGCTGAGCTATATAGGATTATTGAATACTTACCTAACATGTTGGTAGAACAATTCAACAGAGGAAACATTGCAGAGAGAGATCTCACCATCCCGGTCGGGATAGTGTGTAGCCACCGCTCCAAAGGCGGTCACGATGCGAGCATTTTCGGTTAAGGAATTCAGATCGGGAACCTCCTTGATTTCGAGAGGAAGATCAGTAGCCAAGGGGAAAGCTCCCGAAATTCCCAATGTAGGTTAGCATGGAGTGCCCTTGCAACAACATAGGACACTATTGGGACCTCTTGACTTGGTTTTGCGATTAGTGAGGATTTCCAGGCAAAGTGTTCCGGCGATTCTTTGAAGGACACCCAATGTAGCTTATTTTCGATTGGGACATCAGAATGAGCTATGTTACAACCAACTTGGTACACCGATTGGGCTTACCTACCATGCCTCTTCCTTGTGCCAAAAATATGGCACACAAGATGGTTATGTCCAAGGGATAGCAACTAGATATTGGACCTTGTGATACATCATTGGAGGGAAGTTTTCAGACATTTTGAATCTCGACATCATCCCATTAGAGATGGATGAGATAGTCTTGGGAACATGTACCTCACCATGCACCTTACATTCATCACGAATGTAGGAGAAAGCCTTGAAATATGGGTAAATCACGGTCTAATGGTCAATTTCAACACCTTTGGTCGGGTTACGTGTCCCGAAAATAGATACATTAGTGAATCATTTAAACTCATACTCATTGAGGGGACTACCCTATACCAAATGACATACCAAACCGATGGAGCAACCGGTGAAGAAGCGGCCGGTCCTCACCGATTCAGTGCGATACACAGAATCTAGGTGGAAAATAAAAGTAGTCATCTACTAATCTTATCTTTGAGCATTTTTTGGGTTTTAAATAAAAATAAATTATACCCATGCTCTTATTTTGTAATAAAATATAAGACCCTTTTGGGCATTGTTTGTATTGTGCGATACTTGCTATTGTAAGACCCAATAAAAATGTAGAATTATGTGATGTATTAACACCATAATGTTGTAGTGTATTAAAAAGTTTCTTGTTAAGAAATTTTATAGGCACCTGTTATACTTTCCAAAGTGAGGATGATCATGCGAGAGGAGACGATAGAGGACTAGAGCCACCAAGACAAAAGACTCTTCATGAAAGGTTGATCATGCCTAGTGTTTTCTTGCATGGTAATCAAAGCTCTATATGAAGTCCTCATAAAATACCCGACAGAGCTACGATTCTTCATACGTTTGGCATATCTCCAAGTTCATATTGCTTGTAAGCCATGGAGAAGATTCGTATAGCCGAGCTCGTCAACCACACTATAGATGTGACTTAGTTCTCGCCATAGACGTGGAAGGATGTGGAACAAAATGGAAGTCAATAGGAAGGTGGAACTTGTTGACACGACACATTTCAACTTAGCTCTGTGTAGAGGTTGGAGGGCGTGCAAAAGAGGATAAGTCAACATGAGGTATAAAAATTAGAGTGGCATAGTAGAAGGCAGTGGTCCTATGTGTCATAGGTCCCATGATCGAGCCAGAAAGTGATTGTCTAATTAGATGATTAGTAGTGTAAATACCATCAAGTTAATCGCAAATATATCTTCTCAACAACACAAGGTTTTGGTTCCAGAGCGTAGAAAACGAAGATTTTGGTGGACCAAAAGCCTCCTTAGTGGGGAGGTGTGATCTCGAGGTCAACATTAGGTGTCAACATTCCCAAGATCTCCCTAAACATGTTCTTTATGGAATTACGGGTTGCGAGTTTTCTCGACACCTATTAGAACACGCAAAATAGATATCGTACACTCCATATGTAGTTCAAGAAGGAACAAGATGTTCGCAGGATGCATCTAGAACACGAAACAATGCGTGGATCGGGCATGGGTGCAATGGAAAATGAGTTGTCAACGTCATGGAGAAAAATAAAGTTGTTTTAGGATGTCAATCTTCGTCACTCAAAAGTGAAAAAATTTGGTCAGCTAACGGGCCCACTTTTATTTCGAAAGGGGACCTAGCTGCGAGTGATATCATTCAATTGGAAAACTCATCGAGTTGAGGGTGAGTCATGAACAAGAAAATCACCGAGCTATGGGTGAGCTACTCGAGCGAGTTAACATCGAGTTTAACAACCAAGTCACTAGTGAGCTATGACCGAGCCACCTCGGCGGTGAAGCGATCTCAAGGGAAAATGAAGAACCGAGTTCGAATTAAGCTACACAACCACCAACCGAATCAAAATGCAAAAGAATGATAGTGTGGCCAAAGCCACGAGGATCTTGGGGAGAGTTCGGGCTTATTAATCCCTCCCTAATCCTTATCCCCGAGAACATGGGATTAATCCCATGACCCTACCAAACGGAGGAATCGGTCAACATGGGGTCAACTTGACAACATACAACATGTACAAAGCGAGAGGACCTGGATGGCGGGGAAAATAAGAGGAGGATGGCGGAGGGTCGACATGGACGTGGAGATTGGTGGAGGCAACAATAAAGTGGCTTGACGAGCTGGCCCGGTCGGACAGAAAAATAGTTGGCGCAAGATTCAAGGTGGTGGTTTGAACCCACGACCTCCCTCCTTCGACATGAGCAATCTAACTAACTCACCTAGCCTCGACGAGTTGACATTGAGTGGTAGATCAAGTTTTCTACAAGATAAGTGGGCCGCTTAAGCCTATAAAATCCCCCCTCACCCCATCCCAAAGCACAAGCCACTCTCAATTCAAAGCATAGGAGAGTAAGGAGGGTGGAATGAGGAGAGACCTTAAGAGACAATTAAGGCAATTTTTTAGAGATAAAGACCTATTATTATTATAGTAAAAATTGTATTTTGGGGGTTAAATAATAATTATTAACCCGCCATGATATTGTAAAGGCCATTTTGAGCCTTGAGTCTTCTCGCGTGGAGCCAAACGTTCGTTGCAGATCCGAAGGAGATCATTTCACGCTAAAGAAGTATACATAAGCTCGATTCTCTACATTGGGTGTTCAAGACCAGTTCTTCCTACTTGGTGGTCATGTAGAGGATTGATCACTGAGCTTGACGACACTTAGACTTAGCTTTGGGAGGTGTCAAAGTTGGGAAGTTGTGCGGGGATTGAGCACTGAGCTTCCAAGACTAGTCTGGGATCTTTGGATTCGATTATCACTAGGTTCTAGTTTTACCGACACATTCATTATAAGCATTGTAATTTCCTATATTATACTTGCAGTCATTTTTTTAATAATTAATCGGTTCAACTATTGGTGAACCCGGAGATGTAGGCATTTTGGCCGAACTTCATTATCAACTCGGTGTAATGTCTTTCTATTTTGCATTGCATTTTTTTGTTAATTTGATTAAATTTTCATAGTAAAATCAGATTCGAGACTATTTTGGCTATAGGGTCTGTGGTCTAGGAATTTTTTTGGCAAGTTTACGAGATAATTTGTGAAATATGGAACCATCAATCATAGAAGTGAGGAAAACATATAGTTAAAAATATAAAGTAAATAAAGAAGCAAGACTCAAAGTGTGTAATGAAATGTCAAAAAATATAGTAAAGGAACTTGGATTCACAAAAGCCACATGTTAAATATAGGATTAGGGAAGGGGAAAATATGAAAGGAACAAATAACTCAAAAGAGAAACAAGAAACAAAAAGAAAACTATGCGTACGAAAGAAAGTTGGAGTCAATTGCAAATACAATTGACTAGTTAACTAACCGACAAATGGTATTCGTACTCAATGTAATCATCATCATATTATATATAAGTGAAAGAACATGTTTCATTTGAAGTGAAATCAAAATATTGAGGTTTCTAGTAGTCTTAGAAAATTAATACATTGTCATCATCATTATGTTAATAAGCATCCTACAATAGAAAATGGGGTTAATGATGGTGGATCGCAACTTTTGTGAGTTAAAAATTCTTTTCGACCTTAAACTTGACATCCATTTGACAATCACTTAGAATTTTTATCTTTCTACTTGGAGAATTTGATTAAAAAATTGTAATATCTTGGCTATATGGTGGAGTTTGGAGTTATTTTTTCTCCAAGAAGGAAAAAAAATTTCCATGGAGAAAAAGGAGGAAGTAAGGAAAAATTCATAGGTCAAGAAGCAACAAAACAAAGTATTTAGGCAACACAAAAACATGAAAAAGATAAGAAAGATGAAAAACAAAAATTTAAATTCTTTTAGGAGGAAAATGCAGAAGTAGGTGGAGGACATGGCACAACTAACACAAGAAACAAAAAGGGGGATACCACTTTCCAATCAACTTCTATATCTCTAGGGGTAATTTCTACTTCTCAAAACGTAATTCTAAGGCCCCCTCAAAAAAATTAAAGTCATCCTCACTTGAAAAAAACAAATAACTCAAGAATTCCTTGAAAAAGGCATAATAGAGAAAATTGTTAAAGGATCCATCGTGCACTTGGGGTAGTTGATGTCAATTCGGGAAGACACATGTAGGTGAAATCATGCATGATAACACATAAAATAATTGGATGCAATTATGTACTCATTTGGAGGAAGAAATAAAAATGGTAGTAAACAAATCTTCAAAGGAGTGGCCATAATACGGACAAATCAAAAATAGTATATTAAGTCGAGATTGGAAGAGACTATGTAAAAATGTTAGAACATCTAACACCTAAGGTCCAAGAGAACAACATATTCATGATAATGTAGTAGAAAATGATAAAGATCTTGAGATTATCCTATTAAGGAAAAATAATGTGGATCTATGAGAAAATATAAAGGTATGTGCCTTGTTACTTAGAGGAGACTTGGGGGATGCAACCACCTATTTTGTATATTGAGTTATATGGACGACCACTACTTAAGAAAATAAGAAATAACTTGATGCCTTGGATGTAGAATTGAATAACGCCTATATTACTATTTACACCCTTTTAAAATTACCTTAAGATTGTTATGGAATGCACAACTAGAAAGGAATATAAGGTTTGATACAAGGAGCTATTATGATTAAATTAGCTTCCAACACTAATCATATAATATCATAATATTGTATTGGTACTTGTAATCTAGTGTTTACAATATGCTACAATCTTGAAAACACAAGAGGATATATGTACTTAGCTATACAGAGTGGCTATGGAGAGATCAAGGTGCAAAAACTAAACAAACTAGGAATAATGGATTTGTAGATGCTTCTTTCTCGAAATTATAACTGAAAGCGCACTAATGCAAAAGCATACATAACTCCTAGGATCGGTTTTATAGTCATGGACCTATTGTACAATCTTAGACTTATTGGGAGTGGAGTTCGCAAATTTTTATGCCCTTTGGTGGTTTGGAAATATGTTTCATTTTTAAGCCTTAAGTGTTGCACAATCTCGAAACCATTTGAAATTAACTAAATGGAAATCAAACCCTAACCATAGGTGGATGACCCTACAAGAAGGTTATTGTTTGGGTTGAAGTACAATCTATGTACCACCTACATTGGCACTACTCTGAAGAGGACTCAAACCACCCATAGTTCTCCACATGACACGTAATATCTATATGAGCATAGCCAATTGTCAACTTGAATCAACTTAACCACGTTTGAGATGAATGTGTTCCCATTAAGACATTGAGTAGGGATCTTTGAGTGCTTAGATACGAGGTAATTTGAAACACTTAACTTCATTAAGCTCTTGAGAAATGTAGTAGTATCTTCTCTAGTGTATGTACATCAACTTTGGGGAGATTTAGGGATCCTTGAGTGCCTTTTGTGATAGTGTTTACAATGAGGGACCATGACAAAGTGTCGAGTTGTTTCGATGTGTTTAAATGGGGTGATATAAAATTAATTGTATAGGGTTCCAAAGGTAATTTTTCATGTCGAGGCCAACCCATGAAAATTAAAAGACCCACAAAAGATAATGTCATTGAAAAAAATAGTTGGGGGATGTGTCATTCCAAGATTGTAGAGGTTATCCAAGACTGGATTCCATATCCCGACTTTATTGCTCGATTTTAGAAAAGGAAATGGTGGATGAAATTTGGAAGTAGCCTCATGATGGAAAAAGGTTACACATTAATTTTATGTAGTTATATTAAAAAAGTGTTGACACATTAGTGTTTAAAAACAAGCAATATGGGATAGAGACATGTTGTCATACTAAATTTCTAGCATGCAAAATTTAAAATTTTGGTCATGACAATCAAACCCACGCTTGAAATTCCCTGTCTCGATCAATGTAAACCTTTCCTCCGGCCACCATTTTAATTGTGCCACCCTCATTATGGTTGAGAGGATCATGCTAACATGATTTTCAAGTGTGTTTCTTGTGTAGATAAGTTTACCTATCTTGGTTCTTGAAGCTACTAATATCTAAGAAAGAACAATGTTCCCAGAGGCTTCAAAAGGGTTTTTGGTCCTTTTGTCACTGGTGAACATCCTCCAGAAGCTTACAGGGAAAATTTAAAACACTTTGGAGTTGTATGGGAAATCAATGGATTTGTTTGAGGAAATTTAGGAAGATTTTGTGGAGATAATTGAGGTCAAGAACAAGTGAAACAAGACCAGTCTTTTTGGGCAAGGCACTGGGAAATGAATTTTCCAAAGAAGCTAGTCACATTGCTTGAAGGTTTTCAAAATCCTTGCGAAGTGTTGGGAGCTCATATACCAAGAATTGGAAATACGACAGAGCCTACTTCATTCTTCAATAATCAAGGAATAATTATGAGAGTATTAAAATGTGGAAACTTGTCCATCAATGCAACATAAGAGTCCTTCTACAAGGTGGAACTTTCTTAAAATGTTTTGGACACCCCGTGAAGAGTTAAGAACCTAAAAATATCAAATGAAATTATATTCAATTCTCTTCATGAACAACACGTTTGTTTGGATTGTTTTCATTGAAAAATCTTCTTGCCACTTGGCTCATTGGCACACCGCTCTAGGAAAAAGGAAGGTACGAGAAAAAGTTCTTTGAAAACTCATTTTCAAGACTCATAAATAGGATCATTGGATTCCTTTTCCTGTTTCCATGAAAATTCATATTGTATGGCCAAAAATCATTAAGTTTTAACTATGGGGTGAAGGAAACATTACGGGAGGCAAGACAAGGGTGTAAACATGCTCCAAAGCCACACTTTGGCGCTCTGCTTTGCACTTTTAGTGTCCCTTTGCACCCTTGGAACACTTTTGGTGTACCTTTACACTCTTGGCGCACTTTTGAGGTGAAATTTCACCCCAAAAGTGCACCCCTTTCCTATTGGTTGAAATTTTGCAAGTTAAAAACAAAAGGGAAAGGAAAAAGTGCATGTGATGAATTAAGTGATAGTTATAACTTGAAGGTGGGCCCCATTTTTTTCCCCAAGCACATTTTTGAACCCCATTTGCACCTTGCATGCATTTTGAGGTGAAATTGTGTCATCTTCATATTGGTGTGGATCTTTGATGTGGTGCATGTCAATTCATGGAGCAAACATGAGAAAAGCTCCCACATGAGCATGTGCATGGCATTTCTTCTCCCCATCCTCATCCCATGGAAGAATTTTCTCCCCTCCTTGCACCCTTTGTGCATTTTTGAGGTGAAATTGCACCCAGAAAGTGTGTCAAGGTACAAGGAAGCCTCCATTCTCCATTTCCCCATCCTCCATTTCTCCATCTTCCACTCCTCCACTTCCCCATGTGCACTTCCCTTCTTCATCTCCACCATATAAACACTAATCCTTTCTCCCACTTCATAAAAACATAAATTAACTATTTGGCAACCATTAAATTTTTTTGGAGTGGTTCACCATGTTCAAACACCAAAAACCTCTCCTTTGTGCCTTAAATGTCAAAATCTTGTTTTCCTCATAACTTTTGATTCAAGCTCCATTTTCATCCAAAATTTGACCATCCCTTCTTCTCCAAAACACCTTTAAGATGAATTTAATATGGATTCCATTTATTTTATGAATTGTTTTACAACCACATGATTTTTCCAACCATAAATAATATTTTCTCAGAACTACAGAAACTCAATGAGTCAAATTGCTTGAAACTTGGAGCAAAGCATCTTAGTGTAAAATAGAAATTTTGTAGACCACTTTCATTCTGATTCGATTCCCAGAAGATCACTTTATATTTTTAGTAAGTCTCTACTAGGTATACTACTAAAAATAGTAAGTCTGAGAAACAATTGAGTATCTCAGTTCATTCCTCTAAGATCAAAACACTCAAAAATGAAAAATTGATAAAATTGCTGAAAATAGACTCCCATGTATGACTAATTAAAAATATTAAGTGTTCAGAATGAGCTCAAAATGGTCACACATGTTCTTCCCCTTCATGTATCACAACTGGCCTTCATAGAGATCAATATCTCGGTTTTTGCAAGCAAATTCCCACATGTATTTTTGGATGTGGTAAACATAAGGTGTCTTAGAGTGAATGCTAAATTTAGAAACATGATGTGGAATGAACCTTATGAAAATGTGACAAAGGGATTATCTCAAAGTGTGACATTCAAAGAAAATGGTCACTTGTTTCAAATCACAAGGCTATTTTTAGCTTGTGCACCATAATGCAACCAACTTTTAGGTACACCCTCGGTAAACAACATTCTATTTTTAATAGTCCTCATTCTGAGAGATACTTCTCAAAAATTGTAAATATCCACCTATCACTATGTGGTGATAATCTCTTTGGATATTTCCTCATAGGAATGGTAAGGAAAAATTCATGCTTACAGAGGATTGATAGTTGAATTGTGACTCGGGTAGAAGGGAAGCCCTCTCGGTTCCCAATTTTTGTCTCAAGTACATTTTGGTCTCATTATGTTTCTCCTATCATCAGATAAGATGATCAAAAGACGAAGCATTCTTAAACCTCCTAACTTCACCCATATTTGAGCCAGAAGGTGTTAGGACTCGTATTTCATTAGTCATTGTGTTTCGTGGTGAGAGGATCATCGTGGTTGCATTGTGCGGACAATTGTTTCAAGTCCTCATCATGTACAAGAGGGTCAAAAAGGCATGAAAATGTTTCATGGTTTGGAAGGATTGGGTCAAGTGAAAGAGGGAGTTCTTCATTGATCTAATTGGTCCATTCATCAAGTGCTTCTCACTTATTCTCTCATTGTATGTGATAGGGCTATAGAATTTTATCATTCTAAGAGGCTTCTCAAAGTGAAAAAGAGGTCAAGGATTAGGAGTTCATCACTGCATTGGATAATTTCACCAGTTCATCATAGGAGTAGACCTTCTTCATGATTGGAGCATCTTTATCCTTCTTCATTCAAGCTTGGAGCTTCTCCTCTCTCTCTCTCTCTCTTTATAGAATTCTATTTCTTTGTTGAGGAGAAAATTTTGTAAAAGTGGCTTAAGTCACTTAAAGTTTCTTTTTATTCGTTGAGGATTTCACTTTAAGTTAAAAAGTCACATGGGAATGTGAAGAGCTACTGGGTTTGGCTATGTGTTGTAATTATCTCTCCATTTGTAGGGGTTATATTTTCTTGGTTGATAGCTCCCATTGTCTTACTACAAGCAAGAAACTAAAATTCTTCTATTTCATTTTCTTATGTTTTCCTCTCCATCTCATCGATACTCCAATAGAGCTTTGTAATCTTGTAAAATCAGGGAAAGAATGAATCTTTTGATGATATAAACACAGTTAAACTTTGTGTTAATTGTGTTTTTTTCTTGCTTTGCATATTGGTGTCTTCTTATTGTTAATTTGGAAGTATTCTGGTTTTATGTCGGTAAACTTAGTTTGTTATTTATTAAATAAAACCCCCTTCTCACTTTCTCTCCCTTCTCCACACACACATATTTATTCCACCTCATTTTTACACATGGGTTTAGTGGATTATTCATGTGTGATCCCCGATCGAAAGGCCACCCACGATGGTTAGAGTAGTGTACATATTTCCTTGTTTTCAATAAATGGAGTTGCCCCATTCCTAAGCAGAGGGACCTAGTCCTAGAGTGTTGGTGAAAGCCCCTAATTTTCCCTTATGATAAATTATTTCGCCAATAGTTTTTAACATCCACTTTGGGGTGAATTTTTTTCCTACACCTTATAACGATCCACAAAATCCTAAAATCATATATACCAAAAATCCATAAAAATTAATAAATAAAAGAAATTCAAAAATATGAAATCCATTGCTCGAAAACCCACTTTGGTGATTTCGTGAGTAACCCTTCATATTCCACAATGAATTTTCATATTCTTGGATGTAAACTTTCATGTTTCTCATTGAAAAATATTTTTAAGTAAAATGGACGACGTAGTGGAAAGACCTCAAACACCTATTCCATGGGGAGAAACACCAGTCCTTTTACTCTTACACCACCTCTCCATGAATTACCGAAGGGATCCTATAAGAACTTTCCCAAATTCAAAGGTGATGGCACTCAACTTCCTGAAGAACATATTGTATCCTTCATCACCTCATGTGAAGTTTTGGAGTTTAACATGAAGATGTTTATGTAAAATTTTCATGGAATCACTTCAAGAGAAAGAATTTGAATGATTCTACCTCTTTCCCTCTTTATTCATAAAAAAATGGAATGATATTAGAACCATATTTGAAGCAAGATTTAAATCAGTGAAGACTCTCAAGATCTTCTTGTTCAATTGGTCCAAATGAAGAAAGAATCAAATGAAATCATGAGAGATTTTGTGGCTCGATTCAATAAATTGTTGAAAAGAATGCCTACGAAGCTTCACCATTTGATGATAATAAAAAGAGATTCTTCATAAATGCACAATTTCTTAAGGTCATATTTATCCCACAGAGATTCCAACCTCAAAACCTTGCAATTTCCCAAGAATATGCCATTAAAGTGTAAGATGGTCTAATTTTTCTAGGAAATTGAAGAATCCAAATGGTAAGCAAAGGGTCAAACCTTCAAAGAAGGTGACATTGATTCCTTTGTTAAAAAATTGGCCAATGATGTGATTTCATTGAAGAAGAAACTTGCACAAGCCACCTTTCCGAGGGGAGGTTATCTAAATCTAAATCAAAATGGAAATAGAATAGGTGGAGGAGAAAGAAGATTAGCTCTTGAAGCACCTTCTGTTAATGCCACATGTGAAGCAAGGCCCGAAGAAGAGTAGAAGAAGAATAATATGAAAATGATGAGGGAATTTTGGCTATTGATGAGATTGAATCTGCTAGAAACATTAGCTTTTGTGAATATACCCCTTCTTTGGATGATGAAGATGATGAAACCATTGCTGATATGAAGATTCATTCTTATGTGGTGTTCACTCATTCAAAGGCTCAAGAGAGGTATAATTCTTGCAAGTTCAACGATCCTTAAGTGGAAACACTAAAAAAATAATAACAAAATGAGGATCATTATTGGCCTCTCCCATGCAATCAACGAAGAAGAAGCCTGAAGTATTTGTAATTTCCTCTACATCTTCTAGTGCGGGTATGTCTACCTCTAATTTTCTAAATTCTACCCTTATTTTTGTATTCAAATGTAATGATATGAATAAGAATAGTACTAATGTCATTCCAAGAAGTACTCATCCTCTCGCTACTAATCCAATCCTTCATCTTCCTCATTTGAGTCTCATTTTGACATAATTGAACATGTAAAGAAGTCCAAGGTCCAAATTTCCAAATTTGAGTATCTGAGGACTCATCGCAAGCAATTTAATAATCTTGTCCGGTTTATCAAAGGAAGTAATTCAAATCCATGTTCAACAAAGAATTTGCTACAAAAGAGTCAATTCCCACTCCTAGCAATGTTGTATCTCAAAACCTTCTTGCCTCCACACCCTCCACTTCTAGAAAAGTATAACCCTTCTACCTTTCTTTATTGATCAATGGATATAAATTGAATAAATGTATCATTGATTATGGAGCATCAGATAATGTCGTGCTTGTAAAATTTGCATATTTCTCTTGGTCTCAATATCGTCCCTATTGTTGTATGTTGTTATTCCATGGATACCAAATAAGTACCTCTTGTTGGTCAAGTCAAAGATATTCAAGTAGCACTTGTAGAATTTCCTGATAAGAAGATCAATCTCAAGATACTTGTGGAAAACATGCTCATTTTATACGAGGATGTTGGTAGAGAGATAAAGTTGGATTGGTCATTTGCTACCATACTAGTCAAGGGTGTCATGAAGAACCTCCTTTCAGTAAGAAAAACAAAATATATTGTTCAAAAATAAGATGATCCAAGGGCAGACATTATATATCAAGATTTAAGATGTTGTAACTATTTCATGAATTCAAAAGAAAATGTTGAACTTCTTCTTTTTGATAGAAGAGTTCTTGAAGGTGATGGAACCAATCGAGGAATATGAGGATGATTTGATTGATCCTAAATTGGAACATGTGTTCTTTCCATTTAACATAGGTGTTGTTTCTTTGTTTTAAAATGATGAAGATTAGGTATGCCTTGAATTACAAGAAGGAAACCTAAAAATGATAAGAAATGTGGATCATGAGAAAGAGGATGTTTCAAATGAGTTACGGCCTTGTGATTTACAGGATTCCAATCATCTTCCCAAGACCCAATGTGAAGATTTTTCAAATGAATGTGAAGGTGAGTATGGGGCAGATTTGAAGAAGGAATATGTGTAAGAGATTTTAAAGGTTATAGAAGGAACTGAAGACCCTCAACTCAGTATTGAAATCTTGACATATGGTATGAATATGCAAGATAAGTTTTCATTTGATTCACAAATGTCCAAATAATAAAATAGAAAAAATGGAAGAGCTCAATGTGTTTGTTGAAACATTGGTTGATGAGAATCAATGTGAAGATGAGCCCTCTTTCCCATTTCGCGAAGAGGATTTTATTCATGATTAATGGAAGGAAAAGGAAATGTCTTAGTCTCTTATGGATGTCTCCACTCACGAGGATAATGCCCTCATCACAAAAAATGATATGGAGGCCAATAATGATTCGGTGTGTGTGAAAGAAAAACATATGGAGCGGTCATTGAACATAAATCAACAAGATGAGTATGATGATGCTGAAATTTTGAAAAATTATATCAAGAATCATATCACATAAATAATAGCCATGGAGAACATGATAAATTAGGATAAGTTGTCCAATGGAGAACGCGAGGCTAGTGGTGAACATGGCGAGCTGTAATGATAAAAAATCAATCTTGTGGTAATGTGAAATGAGTGAATGTAACAATGGATTAGTAACCTAAAATGGAATTTAATGATAGTGAGAAAAGTGACCTATTCTTATTTAGACCTCCTACAACACCTATCTTCCATAAACAATTGAGGAAGAGGTCTTACCACATTGAACTAGTCAATATATTTTCATAACAAAATCATTTGGTGTTACTCATGCACGGGTAACATTCAAAGGAGAAAAAGTGCTATATTGAAAGTGGGATGTCCCCCACATGTACCATAGGTGATTTAGGTTGTTTTTATTTATTGTGTGGTGTGTTTCCCTTTTTTTTGTTTCCCTTTCCATCTTGTGTTTTTTATTTGTTCTTGTTTGTGCAAATTTATTGTATTGTTGGTGTGCTATGTGACTCTATTTTCCTAATGGATAAGGCACCGATCTGCTACCCCATAAGATAAATGAGGTTCATGCTTTCTCTACTTGTCCTTTTCCAATACAAAATAATTCCCCAAGTAAGAGCCATTTTTGTCATGTTAAATGTCTAGCATGCAAAATTTAAAATTTTGGTCATGACAACCAAACCCACATTTGAAATTCCCTTTCTAAGTCAATGTAAATCTTTCCTTCAGCCACCATTTTAATGTGTCACCCTCATGATGCTCAAGAGGAATGTTCTAACATGATTTTCAAGTTGGTTTCGTGTGTAGATAAGTTTACCTAGCTTGGTTCTTGAAGCTATTGAGATCTAAGAAATAATAATGCTCCCTGGAGGCTTCAAAAGGGTTGTTTTTGGTCTTTTTGCCACTAACGAACATCCTATGGAAGCTTACATGGAAAACTCAAATCATTTTGGAGTTTTATTGGAAATAAATGAAGTTTTATGACATGGTTTAGGAATATTTTCAGTAGAAATTGAGCTCAGGAACAAGTTAAAAACTGGGTCTTTTTGGGCAAGGTACTAGGAAATGTATGTTCCAAAGAATCTAGTCACCTTTCTCAAAGGTTTTAGGAGCCTTGTGAAGTTTTGGGAGAAAATATCCTAGGAAATGGAAAGATGATAGAGCCTACTTCATGGTGCAATAATCAAGGAAGAATTATGAGAGTATTAAAAATGTGGAAACCTATCCATTAGTGCAACACAAGAGTCCTTCTACAAGGTGGAACTTGCTCAAAATGTTTTAGACACCTTGTGAAGATTTAGGAGCCTAAAAAATATCAAATGAAATTATATTCAATGATCTTCATGACCCATAATTTTGTTTGGCTTGTTTTCATTGAAAACTCGTCTTTCCACTTAGCTCTCATCGGTCTGCAACGCTCTAGGAAAAAGGAAGGTACCATAAAAAATTGTTAAATAAATATTTTTCAATCCTCCTAAATAGGATCATTATATTAATTGAATTTTTCCATGAAAATTCATATATTTCATGGAACAATTCATTAATTCTTGACTATGGGGTGAAAGAAACATTTTGGGAAGCGAGATAGAGGTGCAAACCATGCTCCAAAGCCACACTCAAGCACTAGGGAGCACTTTTGGTGTCCCTTTGCACCCTTGGCACACTTTTGAGGTGCCATTTCACCCCAAAAATTTCCCCTTTCCTATTGGTTGAAATTTTTCAAGTTAAAAACATAAGGGAAAGGAAAAAGTGCATGTGGTGAATTAAGTGATAGTTATAACTTGAAGGTGTGCCCCATTTCCCCCTCCCCCAAGTGCATTTTTGAACCATGTTTGCACCTTGGGTGCACTTTTGAGGTGAAATTTGACCCAAAAAGTGTGCCATATTCTTCTTGGTCAAGATATTTGATGTGGTGCATGTCAAGTCATGGAACAAACATGAGAAAATCTCCCACATGAGCATGTGCATGTCGGTTCCTCTCCCCATCCTCATCCCATGACACACTTTTCTCAGCTCCTTGCACCTTGGGAACATTTTTTAAGGTGTAATTGCACCCATTCACCAAGGTGAAATGAGGCCTCCATTTTCCATTTCCCCATCATCCATTTCTCCATCTTCCACCCCTCCATTTCTCCACTTCCCCATGTGTACTCCCTTATTCATCTCCACCATATAAACACTAAGCATTTCAACGACTTCATAATTTTTTTAGCTCTTTGGAATCCATTAAAACACATTTGGAGCTGGTTCACCACGTTCAAACACCAAAAAACTCCCATTTGTGCCCTAGATGTCAAAATCTTAATTTCATTGTAACGTTTGATTCCAAGCTCTGTTTCCCTCCAAATTTTGACCATCCCTTCCTCTCTAGAATGCCTTTAAGATAAATTTAATATGAATTCCATTGATGTTATAATTATTTTTATATCCACATGAATTTCCATCCATAAATAATATTTTCTCATATCTACGGAAACTTAACAAGCCAAATTGCCTGAAAATTAGAGCAAAGCATCTCGGTGTAAAATAGAAAATTTTGAGACCAATTTCATTCCAATCGATTCCCGGAAGACCAATTTATATTTTTAGTAATTCTCTACTAGGTATCCTACTAAAAATATTAAGTCTAAGAAACAATTTGTTTTCAGTACCTCAGTTCATTCCTCCAAGATCAAAACACTCAAAAATGACAAATTGATAAAATTGCTAAAAATAGACCCCATGTATGACTTACTAAAAATATTAAGTGTTCAGAATGAGCTCAAAATGATCACACATTTTCCTCCCTTCATGTCTCATTGATTCTAGCCTTCACAAAGGTCAATTTCTCAGTTTGCAAGAAAATTCCCACATTTCTAGATGTGGTAAAAATAAGGTGTCTCAGAGTGAATCTACTAAATTTAGAAACATGATGTGGAATGAACCTCATGAAAATGTGACAAAATGGATTCTCTCAAAGTGTGTCATTCAGAGAAAATGGTCACTTGTTTAAAATCATAAGGTTTTTCTAGCTTGTGCATCATCATCTTTGTGACCAAGTTTCATGAACACCTCTGGTAAACAACAGTCTATTTTTGATAATCCTCATTTCGAGAGGTACTTCTCAACATTTGCAAATCTCCACCTGTCACTATGTGGTGATCATCTCTCTAGATCTTTCCTCATAGGAATGGTAAGGAAAATTCATGCTTATGGAGGATTGGTAGTTGAATTGTGACTCAGGCATAAGGGAAGCCCTCTCGGTTCCCAATTTTGGTCTCAAAGTGCATTTTGGTATCTTGTATGTTTCTCATATCATCGGATGGGTTGATCAAAAGATGGAAGAATTATTAATTCAACCTCTTACATTCACCCATATCTAATTCAAAAGGTGTTGGGCCTTACATTTCATTATTCACTTTGTTTCCCAAGTAAAAGGATCATCATGGTTGTATTGTGCGGGAAATTGTTTCAAGTTCTCATCATGTACAAGAGGGTCAAAAAAGCATGACAATGTTTCATGGATTGGAAGGATTGGTTCAAGTGAAATAGGGCATTCTTCATTGATCTCAGTGGTCCATTCATCAAGTGCTTCTCACTTCTTCTCTCAATGTACCTGACAAGGCTACATAATTTCATCATTCTAGGAGGATTCTCACAGTGCAAAAGAGGTCAAGGATCAAGAGTTCATCACTGCATTGGAGCATTTCACTGGTTCATCATAGGATTATACCTTCTCCATGATCATAGCTTTAACCTTAGTCATTCAATCTTGGAGTTTATCCCCTCTCTCTTCTTCTCTCTTTCTCTTTCTAGAATTATATTTATTTGTTGAGGAGAAAATTTTGTAAAAAGTGACTTAAGTCACTTAAAGTGTTTTTTTCTTCATTGAGGATTTCACTTTAAGTTGAAAATTCACATGGGAATGTGAAGAACCATTGGATTTGGCTATATATTGTAATTCTCTCTCCATTCCCATGGGTTATATTTTCTTGGTTGATAGCTCCCATTATCTTACTACAAGCAAGAAACTACAATTCTTCTATTTCCTTGTCTTAAGTTTTCCTCTCCATCTCAACTACTACTCCAATAGATCTTTGTAATCCTACACAACTAGGGAAATAATGAATCTTTTGATGAATATAATGTAGTTAAAATTTTTGTTGATTGTGTTGTTTGTCTTGCTTTGCATATTGGTATCTTCTCATTATTAACTTGGAATTATTATGGCTTTATGAAATAAACTCATCTTCCTAATTATTGAATAAAATGCCCTTCTCACTTTCTCCCCTTTCTCCATACACACACCTTTCCTCTACATCCTTTTTACACACAAAGGCTTAATGGAATATTCTGTGTGATCCCCGATCGAAAGGCCACCCATGATGGTTAGATTAGTGCACATATTTATTTGTTTTAAATAAATGGAACTGCCCCATTCCTTAGTAGAGGGACCTAGTCCTAGAGCATTGGTGAAAGCCCATAATTTTCCATTCGACAAATTATTTCTCCAAAATGATTGCAAGATGTACTAAATGGGATAGGATGTAGGTGTTTCTCTTACCCAAGAAGCATAATCATAACTAATAGTGTCGAAATAATACATTTCCAAATCTAAACGTCTATACTTTCCCCTTTAAGTATGAAATGAAAATTACATGTTTACAGGAAAATGATACTCGAGTTTGCAGACACACTTTGTCTTTTCTTGTATTTTTTGTCATCCAAATCTTTTTGTGTTTACATGCTCCATGATGAAACATGTAACATAAAGTGCGATCAATTTCCATAGTATAAATTAAATTGTGACTCAAATGTAAATCTATAGTATGAATTTTGTATGAGGTGAAATAAAGAGATATAAAACATGGAAGGAATGAATCTATTTATTTTGCAAATGGAAGAGTTCTCATTACTTTCTTGTAGTTGTAGATTTGGATTGTATTGTTGAACTTGTTGATGGATTGGGGGTGATCAATCTCCAATTGTGCCAAATAAGAAACTGGAGAATTGGGTGCATGCAAGCCAACACCGAATATGATGTAGAGAGACAAGAAGAGAGGGGTACAAATCCCCCTCGTGAAGGAAGACTATTGTGTATCAATTTTTTAGTAACCTTGATATCTTCCCCTTTGAAATGAGGATAGGAAATACCGCATACAAATAACTTAGCCGCTTCTAATAATTTATATAGCCCCATAGACCACGTTGTTGCAGATGGATCTAGGCTTAATTTTGTATATATAGACACAATTTATAAATTAGAATGGGTGCCCCTATGCCCTTACCATGTGTTATATTGTTGAGTATAAGTGTGTAGGATGTTGAAATGATGATGGAGAAGGAGACTCATGCCCCTAAGACCTTGAATTTTGCAAATGGAACTAAGTACTATAATGGAAGAGTGAAATATTTCACCCCCTATAAATTGCTCTAAATTAATTCAACTAAGTATGAAATTATGCCAAAAATTTATCCATAAGAGGATATTTGAAACTCGCATAAAATCCATTATAACTACCCCTAGGAAAAATGTATGGTAGGTCAGAACATCCATATGATCCTTACCTTTATGTACGATCTTACACCTACACAAAATTTGCCATTTTTGGTATCTTGACATGTTTATGAGGACTTGTTCCTATAAAAACATCTTCATAAACCTAAAATTCTGCATGTAAGTGTATAATATATCTTGATGAATTCCCCCTCTTTTGATGCACACATGATAAATCATTTGATCGTATGGATCAAAAGAATAGATGTATACCTATGTATTATATGTTTGATACAATGTATGAGTGTGGAATGTTAAAGCATCGCCACCTTCGAAAACATGTACTATTAGAGTTTTTGAATCTCTCGATGAAAAACAAATGCACAAGTAATTGCACACATCGAAATAACTAACAAAGAGATGATATATGATCAGAACTCACAAGGCAAGAATGGCTCCAAATCAACTCAATGCTCCATGAGATAAAATGATGCAAGTGATGTACATATAGGAGGTGAGTGCAACTACCACCTAGATCAATGGTGAATAACTCTCACTAATTGATACTAGAAGTAGAGTTGACTCCACACAACTAGTAAGTTAACTCAACACAATTGGTAAGCTAACTCAACATAACGGGTACACCTAAGCAAGAATATCCCATTAGTATAGGAAAGCTCCAAGTAAATAAAAAATACAAGGAAAATTAATATCCTATACTAACACCCCCATAAGCACAACTCATGTGGATAGTGAAAAAGGAAAGTGAGTCTTGACAATAAGGCCTGATGAGGGACCCATGTATAATGAAAATCTGTCATAAAGTGGAGAAAGGGAGAAAACCTAGAGGGAAAAAAACTCCCCCAAAGGAGATACAAAGAAGAGAATGTATGACTAGAAATCCCCACTCGAAGATGATGAAACTACTAATGTGGATAAAAGAATTGGGTCTCGGAAAAAGGGCCATGTTAGGTACCTAAGTACATAAAAACTTAAATGGGAAGAAATAAGACAACCCGATCATAATCCAACATTAGATGAGGCATCGATAAAAATATCCAATAATTAGAACTTGCTCCAAATATCACCCTCTAATAAGCAAAACTTACATGGACAAATATGTCCAATATTGTTTTAAAAACCATCAGTTGGCCAAGTGGGCACAAAAAAACAAAGGACAAAGTCGACATTACGGAGGAATGGCTCAAAGAGTACTATGGGAACCCACAACTACAAGGAAGACACAGTGATCCTCAATATGGGTTCCGATATTAGAACCTTTTTAGATACCCATTTACAATGCATGTACAAAATTCTTCTCAAGAGAAACACATGCACTAAATGTGCTTATTGCAGAAAGAAGAAATGAAACAAACAAGTCATAATGGGGGGTTTGGTCTCCTACCAAACTGGGCCCCACCCTCCGGTCTTCAAAATAGATTTCAGAAAATGAACCAAGTGATCATTGTCTTCTTCATCATCCATTGCAAAAATCCTCCCAAAATGTGGCACTTTATAACTTAGTGTGTTTTACAATATAAATAGGACCAATGTGTGGGAAATTAAAAATATGAACTTTTACAAAAGACGACGCTCAATTCCAAGCTACCAATCAAAAGTTATTACAATATTAATTTCCGTAAATAGACCCTATTTAATTAAAATTGCACTACAAATGTTTTAAAAATGACAATTTATCAAGGGTACCTAGGCTTCTAACTACCCATTGGAATCGAAACTTAATGTAGATTACAATGGTTTAATTTGTGAGGGGAATTGGCCTCCTGTAAACCAAGGCCTCACACTTCATCTTCTCTAGTTTTCTTGAGTGAATTTGTTGCCTTTTTGCATTTTATCTCATTGTTCTTTATAACTTGCAGATTAGTATGTGTGTTTAGTCTTGCCTTTGTGAAATTCATGTCTCACATTTCTTACCAATGCTCAGCTTAATCAAAGAGTGCACCAGTTAGAAATGTGAGACGTGAATTGCACAAAGGAAAGAATAAGCACACATACTACTCTACAAGGTATGAAGAACAACGAAATAAAATGCAAAAAGGCAAGAAATTCACTCAAGAATACTTGAGAAGAAGAAGAAGTGGGTCCCTATAACTCGGTCTAATGAGATACCCACATACAATGACCATCCCCCAAAGTGGAGAGAGAAATAAGTGAGGACAAGAAGGTCCCCTATGAAAAGTGTGATGATGTGATACTTCACATAAAGAATGAAGAGAATCCTCATGCACTGAACAATCTTCCTGCCCTTGGGAAGGACAAAAAGTAAACACTAAAATTTTTCCCATCCGCAAAGGAAGAAGAAGCCTCTCGATGTCCGCATCTAGTCTATAACTGAAAGGTGGCATTGGTTTGGCAAAAGAGTGCACAAAAGACAATGGGAGTGCCACTGTAGTATACATGTCAAAGAAAGAATATGGCGGGGGGTCAATAACCCTCACAAAGGGATCAAAAAAGAGATGGATCATGAAACATCTCTGAAATAGTGGAAGTGACAAATGTCCCAAGGTGGGAACTCCCAACAAGAGAGATGAATGGGTCATCCAAAATGTGTGATGGCTCAATTAGAGCATATTCCTATAATGAAACACAAGTGGAATATGCAAATAGACAAACTGGGTTGGGCATATACTCTTCCAATGGGGTTTCTCAATGAGAGAAATGTCTAAAAATAATTTATTAGCATCACAACATGAATTAGGAGGACAATACTACTGCAAAGAGTTGTTGGAAGTCCAAGACGAAACAACGTTACACTCAAAGGAAGCAACCAATGTATGTGGAGTGTCGTCGACTGAGAAATAGAGATGTAATGGAGCACGAGAGGAAATGATCACGTCTCGTATCGGAGGAATATTCTACAATATAACATTGTTGTGGAGAGTGAATGGAAGCATGAACATGGATGATAATGAGCTATGTGGAGGAAAAAATAGGGAGAGTGTGCTTAATAGCAAGATCCTATGGAAAATGGTAAACATGGGACTCATGAGTAACAACGGGTGTAAAGGAACACTAAGAAAAAAAGGGATGTGAGAAGGGGGAGAATCTATGGTGGCACTAGAGTGGTCCAAGGAAGCATCGCTCTTAGATGGTGAAACAAGGTTGCCATGCAATTGTCGGATAATGGTCTAGGAAGTGAAAGGGAACTTAGTGTGCTTGAAAAAAATGCAATATATCCCTAGAAACAATAAGAATGAGAAGGCCATAAACCCCGTCATTTTGGTTAAACCACTCATCCTTATGTAAAGGCTCGTGAAGCTCAGGAACAAGACCATGGAGGTAGGGCAAAAATCGTGCATAGTGCAATGATTGATAATGCATGCCTTCTAAGACAACAAGTTCATAGGGTCAAGCATAATAACATAATGGTGAAACTCCATAATGCAGATAAACCCCAAAAAATCTTAGATGGCACTTTATAACTTAGTGTGAAAAATACAAGTCCCCATAGAGTTTTGCAAGAACCCCCAAAATGCGGCACTTTATAAAGTAGTGTGTTTATAAAAATAAATTAATCCATCATGTAGAGCACAAGAAAACATTCACTTTTGACCAAAACAATTCTCAAATCGAGCTACTGATCAAAAGTTATAACAAATACAATTTCCCATAAATAATGGCTTATTTAATTAAAATTTTGTAAACTGATTAAAAAAATGTCGGAAATGAGAGGAAAAAGGGTTGTACGTATACTTGTTGGAACCGAGATGGAATTAAGAGTGCTATGGTTTAGCTTGTGAGGGGAAATTGGCCTCTTGCCAACCCATGCCTCGACTTCATCTTCGTGAGGCGAAGATACAAGATTTAAAAATAAGCAAAACAATAATAGTCCTCTTCTTTACCATGCCAATAATATTATTTTTATACTAAAAATAATAAAAGTGAGCAACCCCACCTTTTACATAAACTCCAAGCACCATAGGTTACCAAGCCTATTATTACACATAACTAACAACTAAAATTGCTTTAACCCTCCCTTTATAATGCCATGCAAATAAAAATCAACCTTACCTTTGAAAATGAGTGGGATTTCTAACTTGACCTTGTTGACTAGTCAAGGTGACTAGAGTTAGAAGCAATAAAACTGAGTGAGTTATGACACTATTGGAAAACTAGTAGAGGAGTTGGTAAGTTAGTAGAGGAATAAAGCTAGGACATGGGCTTGTGTGGAGATGAGTTAGGGTTCCATTGTTGTTGATTCAAGAACCAGAAAAGGATCGAGATCAAACCAAGTTTGCAAAGGTACCGAACAAAATCAAGTCAATCCGGTTGTGGTTGTGAGATGGGAACTATCAATGCGGGGTCATTTCCATAGGCGATCAAGAAGGGTCCAAATGCAAGCCAAAGGACAACAAATTAGGGTTGAGGGAGGTCAGGCTGAAGGGAAAAAGTAGAAATGACAAGAAAGGTTTGATTTTATAGGAGCAGAGCTGTCTAAGGAGTGCAGGATAAAGAAGAGCTGTTAGAGCAAGTAAATGGAGCCACATAGTTGAGCTGAGAATAGATGCCCACTTGAATGGTGAAGCATAGAGTTATAGTCATTGAGGTAGGTGTGATTCCATAGACCAAGAACATGCAATGCGGGCCAAAATCGAGCCACCTCTAATATGAACCAAATGATCCACTCCAAGAACTAAGATTCAAGTTGAGTCGACGCGATTTGGGTAGAACCTAGCCGAGATCAATACAGGGAAAATCCTTCACTAAACTTGTCAAGTCCACCAAACAGTCCACTAAAAATAGAGGTTTTACCAGATGTAGCCCTAAATAAGCGCTTCTAGCTACAAAACTCATAGAAAGGTCCCCACAAATTTTTTCGCTCGCTTTAGGCCCCACAAATTTTGTGAATTTGGAAGCCCAAAATTAGTAAACTCTCAATGATGCAGGAACATCATTAAAAGACTTAAAAGAGAAAATTATTCTCAATGGATGAATATAGAGGTCAATTTAAGCAAGGTTAGAGTGTTTAGGGGTCATGAGAAGAGAGGTTAGAAGGTCAAGTCATTCAAATTTCAAAAGTCTAGTTTTCCCTCCATTTACAAGTTTGAATTTCCTAAACATGTATGAGTGAAGTAAGAGTAAGTTGTTAAGAGTTTGATGTTTATCAAGTATAAGGAATTAGTCATCTAGAAAATGAACCCTAAAAAGATTGTATAAGTCATTAAGTGTGTCCAAATAGTGTAAAAATGACTAAAATAGGATGGGAATGATATAATGAGTCATCATGAGTATGAAGAAAGGGTAATTCTGAAAAGAAAGAGGGGGTTACGTGCATAATGAATTCGAATATGGCGGAGAGGGATTTAGGAAGAGTATTATTCCTCTGTTGGTAGGATAGAGAAAAAATGGAGAAGACACATTTTTATATGAATGATAGTTTATGAGGAAAGAAAACTTTGTTTTGGGCCTGAATTTCTTGTTTAAGCGTGAAGAATGTTGAGTTTGATATGTGAGTTGTATGAACTGTGATTTCTCCTTGTACTTGCAGGTCTAGATGGTGTGGAGAAAATTTTAGAACATGTTTTAATGCTTATTGAATCATCTATGGAGATTAAAGTTGATTTTTCTGTTCCTAATTAGGAAACTCCATAATTTGATTTTGTGTGCGTAAATTTGTGACAAGTAAGTTAATGATATGTCTCAAAACAATTAGCATAACTTTATCATTTTGAATCCAAATGGCCTGATATTTTGACCAAAAGAGGATGAGAAACTTTTTTAGATGGGTTTTAAACTTTTTTTTCTTGATGATTAATAAGTTTTTAGTTATGACTTGTTTTCTTAACTAGACCGAGGTTCGCATACCAATTGTTTAACAAAATGTCCTGTCTGTAAAATGAGTGTATCTCCTATGTTTTAAATATTTAATACTTGAAATTTGGAAGGTAGAATTTTGATAACATTTTACAAGTGGGTTTTCAATAGTTTAGTTTTTAACACCTTACAATGAGATATGAATTCCAGAATGTTTCTACATACCGTTGGTTTTAGGAACAAAAAAGGGGTAGTTTTGACAATTTAGTAAGAATTGATATTTTGAAGTTCTTGAATCTTTTTAAGTGAAGGGTATAATATTTTTTTGAGTTAATAATAGGTTACAAGGAAGAGAAGAAGTTAAAGAAGGATAAAATACAATGAGTTGTTAGTTGAGCTAAGAGTTAGAGAGAAGAGGAGAGAAGGGAAAATTTGGAAGAACAAAGTAAAAGGATGATTTCTTGAGTACGAATCATCGGCATAGGTGTATATGGATCTAAATAAGATATTAAAATAGATCATTAAGGTTGGTAAGGACCTTTAGTGTGGAATAACTCTTGTTTTGCAAGTTTTAAAGTCATTTTAGGCTTATGTATGATCCTCAAATGCGCAGAGAGTTTCGAAGTAGTTGATTGAAACACTCTTGAATAGTGAATGAATGTTTTTTTAAAATATTTCTGCACCATTTGGTATTAGAGCGGGAGGAGTGTTTTGAAATTCATATGTGGTGTTAATACTAAAGTGCTCAAGTTGCAGAGGTGAAGGAATCGATTTTATGAAAGAAAGAGGTGAGAAGGAAGTTTTCGAAGGTGGGTGCACATGATTTTTAGGTACTGATATTTGTATTAAAGAAGTGAATTTGTAGGTGACCAGACCTTGATGAAGAAAAAATTATTGGTTATGATCCTTGAAGATTGTATCATTTTGGAACTCTCATTGACAAATGCTAAGTTTGAAGGATGGACCTTGATGTTTGAATCTTTCTTGACATTTTAAGGAACTTTGATGCTTGAATATTTTTAGAACATTGTTGACTAATCAATTTTGATGAATATTTGAGGCATATATGTACCTAACAGATGGTGAAGTGTTGAATGGTTGATAGGTTGAGAAGCTAAGAGATGAAGTTGTCTAAGAGAGGCAAGTGGAAGTGTTGATAATCTCAGTGAAGCATCTAAGAAGAGGTAGAAGACTACAAAGAGAAGCTTATAGCATTGAAAGCATTAGACAAGGCCAAAAGACTAGGGTGCAAAAGACCTAGGTGAGGACCTAAGGAGACCAATAGACCAAGGTGAAAGAGACTTGGGTGAAGGTCACATGGAGAGATTGAAAGGAGATATGGGCAGAAAATCCAAGGGATTGAAAGAAGGAAGAAGCTATGATAAAGAGAAGGAAAGCACAAAAGTGAAAGAGTTATTCTCAGAGAAAGAACAAAAGGAAACAAAGGACAGGTTTGAGAAGTTAGAGACAATGATCAAGACCATGATGGAAGTAGAAGACCAAATATTTGAGTGGAGGTTGAAGAAGAAGGTGAAGTGGCCTATCAAGCTACTCATGAAGAAGGATAAGAAGAAAAATATGATGGCTTTAGAAAGAGGAATAGTGAAAGACACTCATGAAAGAGTGAAGGAAAATGTGATGTTATGTGAAGAAGAGAATGAGAAAAGAGAGAACAAAGAAGTGAAGATGAAGAAAATTCTCATGTGGGCCTTATGGGATCTATTTTTGTTATCTAACTCTATGTTTGAGTGGGTATTTGCAGGTATGAAGATAACAATGATGAAAGTGAAATAAAAAATTCAAAATGGATGAAAATAATGTCAAATGAAGCACATGTAGAAGGAAATGAAGCACATGTAGAAGGAGATGGAGCTAAAATAGTGCAAGTACAACTGGTACAAGGAAATGAAGATAAAGTGGAACATTTTAAATATGATCAAGAAGATTATGAAGACCAATTTTCATTATATGAGGAATGTGAAGGCTACTTAGAAGAAGAACCAAGTCATAATGAGAAAAGTCAAGCTACAAACTATGAAATATGGAAGAAAAATCAGATTGTGCAAGATGGAAGAAGACAAGAAATACCTTTGAAAGTCACTCCTAATGAAACCAAGAGGAAGAAGGAATATTCCAAGAGTAAACACCAAGTTTCTCATTCAAAAGAGAGCATAAATCATGGGTATATTGTGCCTATATGGCTTAGAGGAAATGTAAAAAAGTGAAGCCGAGGAAAATGTAAGTAAAGAGAAAGTTTGTAAAGGTTTTGAGTCAAGTTTACAAGCCAAGGAAGAAGAGAGAGATTATATAGGACAAAAATAAAATTACAAATACAATCAAGCAAACTGATGTGAGGAATAGAACTGGCCCAAAAATATGGAAAAAAAAAATGGATGGTCAAGAACAAGAATGAAATGAACATACTACAAGAATGCATGGAAAATGAGGTGAACACTAGTTCAAGGGAACAAGATAAGATGGAAGAATCAACCCAAACATGGCAGCCAACCATCTTATAGAAGAATGAACCAGCTTAAGGAGAAGACCAAAACAAATTTCAAGGTAAAGAAGTGGTTTTTAAAGATTTGGTGATGTACTAAACCATGGTGACTTGATCTCATTAAGTGTAACAAGAAAATAGAAATGCATAGCTTTCAAGGAGTTGAATAGAGAAAAACATGGGAGGTTGGTGAATTCTCCTACACAAATGAAGAACCAACATGGAGAAAAGGTGAAGATTGTGCCAAAAAGGATGAACATGATATCCCCAAGTTTGATGAGGCCATGGATGAAGAAGACACTCTCATGTTGAGAGAGAAAATGTGCATGATTGAGGAACTCTTTAACTCTCCAAAGGATATGCATGCAATGAGTGAAGACAAGGATGAGATGCTTGATAATGATGATTTTGTGGGTGAATTCCTTGAAATTGTACCAAATTATTCTACTGATGCATTTGAAAAGCATAATACAAGAAAATGTAGATGGATGGATGAGTATAGTGAAGATGAGAGGTATGATAATCAACCTTGCATAGATGAACTAGATGAGCTATCACAAGCTTTAGTGGATGAAATGGAAAAAGAAAGGAAGGATGAAGAAATTGCTAATGAAGAACCAAAATTTTGGCAAATATTCATCAAAATGAGGACCAAGAAGGATCAGATACAACCATGGATCAACTGAGTATAATGGAAGACATGAGTAAGCAGGAAAATAAGAAAGGAACAACATGTACAGTGAACAACAACATGAAGATGAGGAGAGTGAGAGTGAAAATCAAGAAGAAAATATGTAAAGTGGAAGAAAATGAATGGAAAAGAGAAAATCATGGGACCCAGGTGGATATAACTCAAGAAATCATAATGAAATAAATGTAAGAAGACTAAGAACCAACAAAGAAGGTGAAGATGAGACTAATCAAGCAAAGTGTAGGAATACTTTTTTCTCCACCTTGGGAGTATGATGCAGAGCATCATTAAAGGACTTAAAAGACCAAATTATTCTCAATGGATTATTATGAAGGTCAATGTAAGCAAGGTTAGAGTGTTTAGGGGTCATGAGAAGAGAGGTTAGAAGGTCAAGTCATTCAAATTATAAAAGTCTAGTTTTCCCTCCATTTACAAGTTTGAATTTCCTATGCATGTATGAGTTAAGAAAGAGTAAGTTGTTAAGAGTTTGATGTTTATAAAGTATAAATAATTAGTCATGTGGAAAATGAAACCTAAAAAGAGTGTATAAGTCATTAAGTGTGTGTAAATAGTGTAGAAATGACCAAAATAAGATGGGAATGATATAATGAGCCGTCATGAGTCTCAAGAAAGGGCGATTAAAGAAAGAGGGGGTTACATGCATAAGGAATTAAAATATGGAGGAGAGTGAGTTAGGAAGAGGATTATTCCTCAGTTGGGAGGACAAAAAATGGTTTTTGTATCAATGATAGTTTATGATGAAAGAAAACTTTGTTTTGGGCCTAAATTTCGTGTTTAATGTGAAGAATTCCCAGATTTGATATGTGAGTTGTATAAACTATGATTTCTCCTTGTAATTACAGGTCTATATGGTGTGGAGAACAATTTAGAACATGTTTTAATTTTTATTGAATCATATATGGAGATTGAAGTTGATTTTTATGTTCCTAATTAGAAATCTCCATAATATGATTGTGTGTGCAAACTGTGACTATAAGTTAATGATCTATCTCGAACAATTATCATAATTTTTAATTTTAAGTCCAAATAACCTGATATTTTGACCATAGAACTATGATAACCTTTTTCATATGGGTTTTAAACATTTTTTCTTGATGATTAGTAATTTTTTAGTTATGACGTGTTTTCTCATCTAGATTGAGGTTGCATACCAATTGTTTGATAAAATGTTTGTCTCCTAAAATGAGTGTATCTCCTATGTTTTAACGAGTTAAGATTTGAAATTTGGCAGGTATAATGTTGATAAAATTTTACAATATTTTTTTCAGGAGTTTATCTTTTTGAACACCATACAATGAGATATGAATTTCAAAATGTTTCTACAGTGTTGGTTTTGAGAACAAAAAAGGGCACTTTTGACAAGTTTAGTAAGAATTGATCTTTTGAATTTCTTGAATCATTTTAAGTGAAGGATATACTAGTTTTTTGAGTGAATAAAAATTAAAAGGAAGTGGAGAAGTTACAAAAGGCTAAAATACAAAGAGTTTAGTTGAGCTAAGAGCTAGAGAAGTGGAGAAAAGGGCAAGTTTGGAAGAACAAAGTAAAAGGATGATTTCTTGAGTATGAATCATTGGCATAGGTGTATATGAATCTGAATAATAGTTTGAAACAAATAATTGAGGTCGGTAAGGACCTTTCGTGTGGAATAACATTATTTTTTTCAATTTTTAAAGTCATTTTAGGCTTGTGTATGATCCTCAAATGCAAAGATTTGGTGAAGTAGTTGATTGAACCCCTCTTGAATAGTGAATGAATGGTTATTTTTAAAAATATATACATCACTCAACTTATCAATATGAAAACACCAAAACTCACAATCGTATTGAACCAAGATGGAGTTAAATCTATTTGCACACGAACTATTCATTTCACAAATGAAGTATTCAAAAACCTGAAATAACTAAGTAATGGAAATTGTTTCACGAGAATCACTCTAATACCATATTAAAGTTTTTGGATCTCTGATGAAAAAAAAATGCATGAGTAATTTCACAAATCAAAATAAATAACAAAAAGATGCAATATGATCAAGAACTCTCAAGGAAAAATGACTTCAAATCAACTCAATGCTCCATGAGATAACGATACAATTAATGTACATATATGAGGTGAGTGCTACTACCACCTAGATTAATAGTGAATAACTCTCACTAACTCATACTGGAAGTAGATTTGACTTCACACAACTAGTAAGAACAATCAAGGCACTTAGGCTGCATACAAAAGAAGAAATGTCACATAAGAAAGGCATATAGACCAAAAAATGTGGCACCCACGGTGTCACAAGACAAACAAAGCACTTAAGCCGCATACAATGAAATATAAAAGTAGTAACACATGAAACTAGTAACCATGTATAACAAATAGTAATGTTAAACAATGATAGAATCGTCATAGAAGCAATAAGAAAGGCACTTGAAACAAGATATGTCAACATTGCACAAGACATGTGTTACTCCTCTCAAACTTAAAAGATAACATGTACAAAATATACATAATCAAGCATTATGAGGAAGTATGAAGGAACTATGGTAAAACAATAACATATGTATAGTGTGGGGGTTCCCTAAGAGTGAAATGTAAGGAACCAAGGTAGTTCCTATCATTGTGTAACAATATGTGAGTCCACATAAAACTCAATAAACCTCGTGAGTACATGTGTAAGGAGTAGAAAATATATGTTATTAAGCAAACCATATTGATAAACAACATATGTAATGCAAATAACTAACAACTCAAACTATTTTTATAGGTTGTGGTTTTGTATTTTTATAAATATTTGAATGTTTTTGTATTTTTAAATTTAACTATGTACAAAAAGAGGGTTGCACAAGATATACCAAACAAGAGTTTTATCGGGAGGAAAGGTGAACCCCTAATGGTGAAGGAGGTGTAGGCCTCAAATATTTCATGGTAAATGTAAAAACTATGGAGGATTCATAACATGATAGAAATCAAGAGGGATAGACCCATTATAAATAGTACAAGTAGAAGGCTTTAAATTGTTATTCATGATTAGAGTATTATGTTTGAAGAGATTGTAATTGATTGATATCTATTTTAATTGATTTGTGAAACCCATTGTGATTGAAGAAATACTAAATAACATGTGATGAGTAGGGATATTATTAGCGAGTAGAAAGCAACGATAGTGGAAACATCACCCTTACCAAAATACATAGGGGCATATATAGAGAAAAGTATTGGAGAAGGTATCATACATTAGTGCATTTAGCCAAAGATTAAATATCAAGTGATAATTGATAGACCCACTTAGAAATAATATGTCATGAGAAAAAATAATATCAGTATCTCAAGTGTATTATGAGATGTTTGAATGGTTGTTTCATTGAATTTTTAAATTTTTACACAAAGATGCCACCATAAGAAATCATCTAGAGGATGAGGAGTTGGAACCACTTGGGTTTTATATTTGGCCATTTGTGAAATGTTATTCTCGGTAGCGAGATAATGAGAAATATTATAAAAAAATTGCATTTGTATAAGGAAGATCATTATAAGGATCATTCCATTCATCAAGAAAATAATTTGTACACTGGGAAATATTATCATGAGAAGTTAATTCATCTTTTTGCTATGAATTCCCTCAAGATAGTTAAACAATATTATTTATAGAATTTGGGGTTGTGTTGCCCCCATATTGTGATTATGCGTGCTCTAAGTGTTATGTTGTGATGTGCAATTGTTCATTCCTGATTGGTATTGTTTCCATTGTTGTTTACACAATGGTAGGTATTTCATTCTAATATTTTTTATTTTTAGACGACCCTCGTTGTATATCTAAAGTTTTATCATTTAGTATCATAGTTACATGATCATATGATATAAATTTTGGTACCCATTGAGATTTAGGGACTTGAAATGATTGTGTAGAAGAGTGTCGTATATCAAAGGAACTAAATCCATTATGCTCAAGTTGTATTTTTCATTGTAAATCATAACAATGTTTTTGTCATGATGGCCTTTAATTCCATGATAATTTCAAAATGGTTGGCCTTTGATTTTTTAAATCCAATAATGGAGATAGTAATGAGTAGGTAACAAATTGATTACACGTTTATCGATTAGTTCTTATAGAATATAAAGTTTTTCGACATGCCTATTAAAACAAATATGGGTTTTCAAATATGGTTTCCTTAGGATGCGAGATTGATTTTTGAAACATACATATTGTTTCCTCTATATAGGACTTTCACTTCACTTGTAGGAGCATGCGTGTCATGTATAGAATTTTTATGACATTCCTTTTCGTTAGCCTTATAAATATATGTTGATCATGATAAATAAAGCCAATTATTGACATGGGCTTTGAAATAATCCTTTATATGTGTTCTCATCCTTGAAAGATTGTATTTCAAGTACTTGTGGCTTGAAAAGCATATTGTAATGTTTGAATATAATCTAAGAGATATTTATAAAAGATGACATCATTAATATAAGGAGGATGGGACATGATGAAAATGGAAGAGCCTCCAATTAGGTAAGTACTAATTAGCACATGGAAGGCTGAAAATCAAGAGACTATAAAAGATAAGACCTAAAAGTGATGTTTAGCAAAATGCGCTCCTCATCAAATTCCTTAAAACAACCATATATGACGATAAGTAGTGAATTTAAAGAAAAAAAGAGATACTTTTGAATATGATTATATGGAATAAAAGCCTCCAAGGAATTTGCACAAAAGTGTCTATTTTGTTGATCATGCCCTAATTACTAAAAATAGTAATTTTGAATTTCAAAAAAGTGTACTAATAATCATATCAAACAAAAATACATTTTTGTTTAATATACAAAAATAAATAAAATCCTCAAAGTAAATTGAAACTAGAGTTGTTATGAATGATATATACGAAGAAATGTTACTCCACAAATATGAAGCCCTAGAAAGATACCCAAGGAGTAGGACTGGCCCTAGGAAAATTTGTGCAAACCATATTTAGGGAAAACGATAGATGAAATTAGGTTTAGATGTGAATACAAAATTCATAGTTGAAACCCTAGGGAAACTAAGGTTTGAAAGAATGCGTAAGATATAATAATGGGTTCGGAAAATATTTACACACTTGTTATGGATAAATTAAAATTGTTATAGAGTGCACAAAAATTAAAAAGAATGTAAGGTTCGATACATGAGATATTTTGATTAATTAATTTCTAGCTTTAATCATATACTATCATAATATCATATTGGTACTTGTAATATAGTGTTTACAATATGCTACAAGATTGAAAACACAAGAGGAGAGATGTACTTATATATACATAATGGTTATGGATAGATAAGGGTGCATATATTGAAAAAACTAGGGAAAATGGATTTGTAGACGCTTCATTATGGAAACTATGACTTGAAACTACATTAGTATGAAATCTGTACAAAACTACCATGATCATTTATATGATCATGAACCTATTATATAGTTTTAGACTTGGTGGGAGTGGAGTTATGTAATCGTATATGTCCTTCAATGTTCGGAAATATGTTTCTCTATCAAACCTAAGTGTCGGACAATCCATGAAACCATCTAAAATCAAATGACTAGAAATCTAACCCTAACCATGGGTGGAAGATCATACAAGAAGGTTAGTGTCTGGGTTAAAGTGTAATTTGTGTACCACCTACGTTGGAAATAATTTTAAGAGGCATCAAAACAAATGCAATTAACTAACAAATTGAATCTAGATGAATGTAGTTAACTAAAAAATTGAATCACTTTGACCATGTTTGAGATAAATGTGATCTTGCTAAGACATTGAGTAGTGCTCTTTGAGTGCTTAGAAATGAGGGAAGATGAAACCCATGACATGGTTGAGTGCTTGAACCATAGTAGTGTCTATCGTAGAGGACGTGTATAAGTTTTGCGAAGATTTAGGAGCCTTAGGTGCCTTTTGTGCTAGTGTTTGCGGTGAGAGCTTATGAGAGTGCCAAGTTGTTAGTAGTTACCATGTGTTGGAATGAGGTGATATACACTTGCTTATATATGTCTCTAAAGGTAATTTTTCATGTAAAGGCCAACCTAAGAAGATTAAAATACCCAAAAAATATAATGTAATTGAAAACAAGTTGTGGGATGTGTCAGTCCAAGATCATATAGGTCATCAAGACCGGATTCCACATCGACCTTACTATATGATTTTGGACATGGAGATGTTTGTATGAAATCTAGAAGTTTCCTCATGATGTACAAAGGTTGCATATTTATTTTATGGATTTATATTCAAAAATTCAACACATCAATGTGTAAGAACAAACAAGTTATAAGAGAGATAACAAGATGTATTAAGTGAGGATAGGATTTGGATGTTTTTCTTGACTAAGAAGCACAATCGCAATCAACAATGTCAAAAGAATAAATTACCAAATTTGAGTGTACATATTTACGTACAATTTCAATAAATATCCTATTGGTAGGACGAGGAATATATTTATACATTTTGGATACAATTACGAGAGCCAAATAGGTTGTAAGATCTTGAATAATCAATGAAATAGATGAATACATCATGATAGTAAATGATCACATGGGGACGTTAGAAAGGGTTGATGTGAATACTTATCAATATTACAAAGACATAGAGGAAATTGGTGTCATCTAGAAGTACATAAACTGATGTGGAGAATGCAACGTTAAGGTAATATGAGAAAAATACATCATCATAACTTTTTGATTAGAAGACATTTGAGAGGACACGATCATAGAGTATAGCAAGTTCTTCCTTAGATGTGTGTTGGGTTTTGTATACTAATTTTTTTGAAGGAATGACACTACCATATCATAAACCTAATCACAAAATTTGAATGAAGATAACACCATGTTGCCTTATGCCAATTGATAGCTTTTTCATTACCTTGGACCAATAGGATACTAAAAGCAATGAGGACTAATAAAAATTTTCAATCACATGTCAAGTTCTTCATCAAGGTTGTATTGAGGATGAGAGAAGATATTAATTATGTGGATCTTTGTTGGTAGGTTTCTTCAAGAAATATAGTTTCATAAAGATACAATGGAAGCTCCATAATGTATCACGGTAAGTTAGAATTTCCATGAACTACATAGAAATTTTCTCCGATACTATAAGGTGCTTCATGGAAAATATTGAAGTCTCTAGTTATATCACACACACAATTAATATGTGTGCCCTTTTTAATGTAACACATGTACTTTCTATTCATATAAAGAGTAGAATTAGTAGAGGTAGTAGTAGGTGATAATAGAGAATTAGAATGTGAGTATAAATATAGATGTGACATGGAGTATGTATTCATATGTTTATGGTGAGCTCTGCAACATAACATTTTATTTTGAGTAATACATGAGTAAAGAAAATATAGTTTAGGGAAATATTGTTCGTTGTGTCATGTTGTGTGTTTTATATGTTAAAGTAGTGTACACACTTGAATTTTAGTTGTTGAGAGTGTGAAGTGATTAATAAAATTATATCTTTCGTGCATGGTGTCATCATTGTTCAAGAGTTTGTTAATTGTATAAACTAGTAATCATTTTTTTAGTTTGAGTCCACAATTCTCTTGCGATAAAATTAGTTGTTGTAGTATTCAAGGATTTTCTTTGTGAATTTGTAGAATTATACTCAAATTATTTGGTTGTGGTTTCATTGTTTAAATACAACTTGTTCAAGTTGTACTTGATGTTGGAGAGATGCAAAACACCGTGCATCTTAAAACATTTGAAAAAATACTTAATTTTCACTTTTTTGGATTTTTAATTGGACATGTAATCTAGAGTGATGGCATTTTGGTGGACCATGAAAAATACAATGATTATAGGCATTAAATGCCCAATAAACTAATCAAAAATTTACTCTTCCAGGACACATTAGATATTATAGGAAGTTCATATGGGGATAGGTTAAAATTAAAGCACATAAACTATTGCATAAAGAAGTAACGTTTGAATAGATACTTTAATTGCACGATGCATTCATTGAACTAGAAAACATTGGTCATAATCCTTATTCTTGTGTTTCAAGATTACAAGAATATTTTTCATGTTCATGTGGATAATTTGAGGTTGGAATTGGATTTTTACTTATACATTAGGTAGAAGGCTATTTGGAACATCCCATACACTTTCAAATGCTCGAGCTTTCTAGCATAGAAAATAGCGACACCGCAATGGAGAGAGAAGTTGTAGAATGTTGGAGCATGTAATGTTTGTGGGGACACACTTGCTCGTGGCCCACCATAACAACACATCTCCACAGAAATTTATCTCATAAAATTATGATTATAACTTATATTATAAGGAATATAAACTTTATATTTAATATATAGTTCTACACAATTAATTTATTAATCGAGTTAACAAAGTGAATCGATTTAATGAAACTTATAACCAATTCATCCACCCTTTAAATAGGGTGACCTCCCATTGGAGATTGATGGATTTTTATTGTATGAAAATTATTGTTGCTATGAAACTATTTTGAATAAGTGAGAATCTTGATATATGATGGGGTGACCTATAATTATCAGCACACTCTTTATAAGTTCCTCATTTATAAATATAAAACCAGATGTGCATTCAAGTGGGGTTTTTTAAGTGAAAAGGTTTCCCCCACATAAATACTATGTACATGTTATCTCTTTGTTATGTTTTATTTATATCTTTGTGTAATTATTTCATTAATCTTATAAGTTATTGTTTTTAATATGCTCATCAAGATTATTAGTATATATGATTTTATGTTATCCTTGAATTCCCGGATATAGTTTTAGAGATTGGATGTCTTTGTTTCAAATAAGTTTTTGGGATTCTATATCTCTGTGGAGTTCATCAAAAGAGAATGGAAGGAAAAATTGAATAACGAAGCTCACAAGTATGATAAATCTATTGAGAACCCTAATTAGGATTTTTACTCTCTAGATAAGATTTTTTATTTGAAATTGATATCACTAGATACCACTTTCAAAAAAAAATTCCATCAACTGTAATTTTCTTCAATTTCATGATCTATAGCATAAGTTACATGTATATGAGTTCTTGTGAGCCTCTTTCATTATTCTCTTATTGTGAATCTTAAATTTACTACAATCATTATCTTATCGTCTTGACAAAACATTTTGACTTCATGTTATTGGTCTCCAAGACATTTATCTTCACATTCCTTGACTTTGAATCTTCGTGGAAATTTCACGTAATTGGTCTATGCATATTTACCATGGTTGGACCATGTGTAACCATACATATGGTCTTGGAGACTAAAAGGATTTTAATTTCATAAATCATTTTTCATTATGCTCTTCGACGAGATAAATATCCATCATTTTCTAGGTGGACCAATAACAATTCACTATTAATTTTCCAAGTTTCAACATTTATGTACCTTCACATTTATGTGGCTCTTAATTTCTCAGTTGACTATTTCAAGTTTTGTTAACTTGGGTTCCAAAACATGTGTCTTCATCCCCATAAATGTCTTAAATGAATCCAACCTCAAGGTTATCAAGATTCTCGTAACTTGAAGACTAACATTGGTCCCATTCCTACGAGTCTTTCATTGGTCTATAGTTTCTAAACATGTGGTTGGTTTGAAATCCAAAACATGTCAATGGGGCTCTTGTCCCATGGTCTCAACATATAATTATCCTCCACTTTTGTCAACTTTGATTACTTGGAAGCGTGCCACATGTCTTATTTCTATGAACTTGAGCATTGGGTCATTTGAGACTCTTAAATTTAGTGGTTTCAACCATAAATCATCCAAATAATTGATATTAAGACAAATTTTTGGGTATATACTTGGTTTTCTCTCCATTTTAAACCAAAATTTTGTCATTTTTTCTTATATCAAAGTTTCACCAAAAATTTGTTTAAGAACTTTATGATATAAAATGTTGTTTATAAATTGTTGGTTCCCCACTACTCAACACTTAAACCAATTTTTTTTTACCATATAAATGTTATATGTAAGTGTAGACAAAAAATCACGCACTTACTACTATTTACTATATTGCTAAGCATGTTGTTTTATATATGGATCTTGAGTAAGAAGAGTATTCACTAATGGCACACTTCTTAGTCCATCCATTTGTGTTGTTGGTTTCTATTGATATTATCTTTCAGACTTATCATTCATGTACCTAGTTTTGGTAAGGTCACGAGGATCCATGTCTCGCATTTTCACACATTTGTCGTCGGTTGTCTCTCGGACACTAGTGCCTGGCGCTCATGTCCATCTTGGGTTCTGCGTGCTCTTTATTTTTTATCTTATTTTTGACATTTGAGGTTGGTATTTTTGGTTTTTCCACTCATATTCCAAGGTACTAGTTGGCATGTTGGGTCATTAGTGTTGAAATTCAAGCAAGATATCCCTATATAAACACAACATACATACCATTATAATGGCGGGAAATTTCTATCAAGGGCTATATATCTACATATAAAAAGGGACTGCATTTTGGGCTTATTACTCTACATACACACTACATAAGAAGGAGAAGTTCATTTTTCCATGCCACACATTTGCATTCTATCTAGCTACCACCCATTATCTTGGTGTCATCGATGCAAGGGAAACCTAGAGCACTATTGCACACACAAGCACATAGAACTACATTGGGTCTGAGATGTAGTACAACACTCAATTGTAAGTTCACTAGTATGACAACCGAGGACAATCGACCCCTCATATTGCATATTTATTTTCAATATTTGATGTGGTTTTGAGGGTTTTGTAGGAGGATATTTATGTTGCATATTTGCAGTACTCCCGTACTCAAATTGCGAATTTCGAAAGACCGGTGGAGAAAAAGTGTGAAACCCTAGTGATAATTTTAGAACTAGATCCCAAGATTTTTAGTAGTCTAAAAATCCATCAAAAGTCTAGGCACTCACAAGCACCCTCGCCCTATCTAGGTGCTCGTTCCCGCATTTTCGAGCACCTTTGAATTTTTTTAGTAGAATTGCGATGGTCTGTGTTTCTGTTCTATCATATTCTCCAGTCCAAACACACTTTAGGATAAGTGAAATCAAGGTAAGTGCCCTATCTCTTGTATTTTATTTCATAAATAAATCAAATAAATTACCTAACATATATATTTCATTATATATAAGTTATAGCATCGTTTCTTTTAGATTTAATAAAATAACTTTTGATTATATTGAATCATTTTTGTGAACTCGCAGCTTAGAACTCCTTTCCCTAGGATCCACTAAAACCCTAATGGCTAAGAATAGCTCTTCTCCTCCTAGGCAAGCCATGCCTCATGTGAGTGTTAACCCTATTTATGATGAAGAAACTATAGTTGAACTTAGCACTCTCTATCACAATATTATTCTTTTAGATGATACTCAAAGGCAATTGTTGGCTAATGAATGCAATATTCCTACTAGCTTTGATCATTCTATTGTTAGTATTGTTTTTGATCCCGCAAGTTTTTTAGGTTGTAGACCTTGCTATGTAGTAAGCCATACTCCACCCTCTTCTATTTTTTTTGATACTCTAGATGATGTTATTATCCATTTTATGCTTAGTCTTGATGATGATACTTTAGATAAAAAACATGATGAAAATATATGTGTGCATGATGTTGTTTCTAATACTAGTCAGGATGATTCTATAGTTGCATCTCATACTCCTTGCATTTCTGAAAATGTCTCCAATGATTGTAATGATACATATCATACTAGTTCTCCTCCTACTTCATTGTATGTTGATGATATGCTTAATGAAATCCTTACATCGAATCTTTGTCTGATATTGATGATGCACGTGATAGTAATGGTTTTAATTTTTTGCATACTACTGCAAGTGAATTCTCTACTTTGTTTTCATCTTCTTCGATATTGTCTCTAGTAACATGCATGCTGATTCATTCCTTCTATTAATTCATCTCATACTAACTCTTCCAATTTTATTCCTACTACTTCTATCAACACTACACGTTCTTCACCGGTTATTACTTCTTTAACACCTACATCTAGTATGCCCTTAACATTGGCATATTCCACTTCTTCTATTGACATCCCTATGATCACTCATAATGGCAAGATTCAACCACTCAATATACCATTCACATCTTATACCATTCCTTCACATGACATCTTATCACTCATGCATGTTGTTGTCTAATTAAAATCTCAGGTCCAATCTCTCATGCTTGAAAGCAAGGCCTATTATGCTTCTATTGATAATAATTCTTTACATGGAAATCCTATTCGAAAAATATTCACAATTCAACATTTCCTAAGGATTTCATTATGCCTACATTTTCATGTTTTGATGGTACTAGAAATCCATATTTGCATCTCAAACATTATTGTCTAGCTATGGCTTCATACTCCAATGATAGATTATTGCTAAAATATTTTTGTCATAGTCTTACTGATGATGCTCTTCAATGGTACACACATCTACCCTTTGGATCTATTAGTACCTATTGTGAGATGGAAGAGGCCTTCCTTCAATACTTTATACTTAACAATGGCCCTAAAGTCACACATGATTGCTTACCTAGCTTACATCAAGGAAAGAAAGAACCTATTATTGATTACATTTTGTATTTCAATGCTTTCATGCATCAATTATTATTTCAGCATGTTGATTTAGAAAAGTAATTCATCTTTTTCATGGCTTGATTCCTACTTTAAAGAAACAGATGCAATATGATACATGTGAATCATTCACTTTCTTATGTTATAAATTCATTGATTTAGAACATAATCACATTGCTACGCATGTCATTGATATTCCTCCTAGTTTTTCTATTGCTGAATCATCTAGTTCTTCTCCTCTTCCATCTATTGAGTGTTCTACTAGGAATCCATCTCCTCCACCTCGAAAGCAAGTTCGAGTCTCATTCATCACATAAGTGTCCTTAATCTACTCCACCATGTAAGTCTCTGCCTAAGACTTCTCCATCTCCTCCATGGGAGCCATTACACTTTTCTCATGACATTAGGCCTCATGATGTGTTGCGTAATTTGCTTGATAAGCACTTGATTCACTTACCTTCTAATCAACATCATCCACCTCATCACTTGCAATGGAAACATGATAAACCTTATTGCAACTATCATCGTATCAATGACCATCGTGACAATGATTTTTGTGCCCTTCATGATCGATTACAACAATTAGAAGACAAGGGTGTCATTTCCTTTGGCTCTCACTCTCATGAGTGGTCTATGTCTCCAATTCCACGCAAGCGTGCATCTAGTTCAGTTCATTTATCTCCTACACCTGCTCCTAAGGTCACTATTTGTCTGCCACCATAGGTTATTATTCATGCGCACTCTCCATATCATCCATCCACCGCTGCACCATCTCATCGCCACACAATGCTCCTACTAAACATTGGTTGCCTAAGCCGTAATGATCTATGCTTCCCACCACTTTGCATTTCCCATCATTGACACCATCTCATATGGAATTCAATTTGGTTCATACACTCATGTTACTTACACTCCACATGCTTCCACCGCTCCACACTTGCTTGGTCTTTAGTAGGTGATTTTCTCACCTTACCCCCGATGACGCACTCGTGTTCGCATGGTTCTTACATGAATGTTGACGGATATATTATAATCGAGAACCTCGCTCCATCTCTTACACTACACATTTCATCAATCTATCTATCTAGCGCATATTATTGAATCTTTTCCCAATGATGCACTCTTTCTTTACGGTTCATTCTTGAATGCTAAGGGTTTTATATAAATGAACCTTATCATTCACATATTGGGGGCATCATTATCCTTCTCCCTCCCTCTTTATCATACTAATATGTGTTTAAGTAAAATTTTATGATCATCTCATTCACATACTCATTTGCATCCTTTATTTTATACATAATTTACCATCCATCACATTTCTATTCATACATACAATATATTATTGCATCATATCTGTCACATGGCACAATCACATTATATTCCATACACTACCTATTATCACATACATTATCTCATCACTTATCTATCTATGATCAAATTAAACATCATTATTCATTAGTCAACATCAACAACTACACAATACAAATCAAATCAAAAAATACGAACAATGCTCAACACATCATATATCAATACAACACATCAACATGATACAATAACGACAATCATCCATCTCTATACATCATCAAAATATCATAGTTACATAATAAAATCATTGGGAGGAAATCCCTACATCCATATATATCAAATCTCATCATCACTATCACTATCTACAACTGTTGGAGCTCTATAAATAGATGCTTCACCACTCACTTTGCATCACTGGTCGCATCCCCTATACTTCTCTACATGCCTACGTGATAAATTCAGCTCAATTGACTACTTTGAAAATTGACCTTGTAGCCTCATGAATCTCATAAATACATCCTACACTAGGGGACCTCTTCCTGTAACCTCTCTATCTCACGTGTCCGCTCTCGTGCCTCATCCTTCTTGCTCAATATCATTATACATGTAGTCGGTGCTACCCCCACCGGATCAAATAGATGTGCATGATCACCTGTAATGGCATCCACCCGCTCTAACATTCCACCTCCAATAAGAACATTAGTGGGCACATTCTGCATCAAAGTGTAGATCAAAGTGTCTACAATCAATGACCAATAAACATCACATTAGTTCATATTCAAAATATGGCACGGTCTAACAAATAACTAATAACCTACAACTATCAATACACATATACTATCACTCTGTTATCATCGTTGCCACACATCACCACCACCAGGGGAAGGTGCTTTCCTTGCCCTCATCCTATCGGTGGTGCTCCCACCGCATCTACAACTACCGGTGTATAACAAAGCACCCATCGGTACATTGCCCACCATGCATTATACTCCTCTCGTGCAACTTGTATCATCCACCTGTATTGGCTCTATGGCCGCATCTCGACTCCTCTAGCCTAGGGGGTACTAGTTACGCCCCCGTGGACCCTAGCCTCACTCTAGCCGTCCTCGATTCCCTTATAGATCTCACCCATATATAAGGGCTCTAGGAGCACATCTTGAGCCATGCCAAACTAGTTTGACATGCGCTCTCCTTATAATAGCTCCTCAACCCCAGGAAACCTATCCTCTACCCACATAGTGTGATGAATAGATAGATCTCCATTACATCCTAGGGCTATCCACCATAGTCACGATATAGCCTCTACATAATGACCCCTGGCCCCATATGATCCAACATAGATCTATATGTGTTAGTTTCCATCCTCCTACTCCACACACCTACCCACTACTCGACAAATATACTTGGTCTCGCCTACACTGTATGTGGCCCACCAAGTGGCCTCAGTATCACAACATCCTTTTACGCCCACATATGTAACAAAGTGGTGGCTCCTTTCCCACCCCATGTTCCTCCTACATGAATCTATATAAATCCATGTACAAATGGGATAATACACATCATGCCCAAGCATATCTTGTCCCATCCTCCTCTATATAATGGAAAATATCATGCATCTTATATAAGATGCCTACACCACCTCCCTTGACGCAATGAAGAACCGATAACAATAGAAATAAACTTCACGTAATCTTGAACCCCTAACCTTAATATAGCATTCAAACTAATGTGAACCTTTTCATGCACTTGGGTCCTTGTAAAGTACCACCTAACGGCTCTCATCTTTCTTTGTGCATCTTCTATGGCCATCACCTGCACCCTCTCACCGATAATAGGCAATCACAATATGCGATATATATCCTCCAAAGTCACTATCATCTATCTGTTAGGAAACCAAAATGTGCAAGTAGTTGCACACCACCTCTCGCATAATGAATCATAGCATATTATGGGAAACATACCACATCCTCAATATGTGTCATAATCCAACATGATCTAGAACATCCCACTCATCATCTGACAACCCTAATCCCAAGTAATGTACTCAAGTGACGACCACCACGGAACTCTCTCGAATGAATATCTCTCTACACAACGCAAAACAACAAAAACATGACATCAATACATCATATACATGTAAAAACACCTACCAATAACATCAACGAAATCAATTTTCACGTTTACAACACTCGAGGCTCAACCCAAGCCTTATGGTTTACGGGCACCTAAGACCAAGACGTGAGCGCCAAAGAGCAGGTCATTAGTGCTCATGGCTAAGCACTAGTGTCCTTAAGGTCATTATTGCCTTTTCCACTCTTGCATAGGTCATAAACGCCAAGGAAATTAAAAACAAAAAATTGTAAAAATTCATGAAAAATAACTAATTTCAACATAATTTTTTAAAAATCACACTTACTAGCTCGGTTGTCATACGTGATACCACAACTATCATCACCATCTCAAATTGACCCAATCCCGGTGTTTTCATTCACAACATCTTCACACACTCAGAGCTCAAAATCACACTCGTGCAATTATCAAATGAGTTACCTATTCACTTTTTCCTATTACTATTTATAGTAACTTTCAATTGCCTAGCTCATTATGGTCTCTAATTGCACTCATCCTTCCAACTAATCCAAATTACATGGTTTCACTCATATCTCGATCTTTGTTACTTTGATTCTTGTCTCATTTGCATTGTTATCTTTAGAATTACTCTTACTACCATACCATACACATTCTCGCAAACACTATATTCCTACTGCATGACAACTCCAACTCAATATACACATTATTTAACATTTTCTATATTGTGCTTTGATCACAATTACATCATCACACATTTTATTTCGACTCGGTGATTCGTTATCATCATCACCCTCCCTTTCATTGAAAGGGGTGGCATACAATCGGGGTCATCCTACAATTCCCCCTCACAAGCGTTACACGATCATTCTACATTTCTAATTCGTCATTATTGAAAATTTTCTCATACATCATGTGACAATTCATACCATTTACCAACAATTCCCCCTAATAACCTAATTTTGGGGGAAAAAAGTGTAAAATATCTCTATGATTAATCAATCAAACACATTCAAATCTCAACAACACAAGTCTTCAAAACCACATCAATCGATTGACACAACACGACACATTTTTTCTCCTAGATGACCTAACTTAGGAGTTACGTCACCACTTTCCCATACGACCAAACATGGGAAAATATCTCCACAATTTCTATCACTTCAAGATGACCTAACATGGAAGCCACTCACACATATTGTGAGACCCTTGGATTGGGGGAAATGAGACGACATTGCCTTTCCAATCTTTTGCTCCTCCATGGGTTATTCACATTTGATCAAAAATTATCGAAATGAACAAATTTGGTCTTTTGTCCATCTACAACAGTAGACCTTTTGTCACACACACAAAATCAGGTTGGGAACTGATCACTCCCTACCCCAACAAATCTCCATCAGTGAAAATATCAAAATATCCAATCACTCAAAATCAAAATCATCAATCTTGCTTATTGCTCCTCATAACGATTCACTTGTCTCTCTTTGCTGCATGGGTCAACACATCGATCCATGGTTTTCCACACTAAATGTTCTTATTCGCACATACTTTTACAACATCTATGTGTATTTACACAATAAGTCTTCTTTGGATTCTTCTCAGGTATGTTCCTTACTTCCTTTACACTACTTGAATTTTATTCAAATAGCATAAATGGGGCAAATGTAGACACAAAATCACACACTTACTACTATTTACTATACCGCCAACTATGTTTATATATATATATATAGATCTTGAGTAAGAAAATTATTCACTAATGGCACACTTCCTATTCCATTTGTTTGTGTTATTGGTTTCTATTTATTTTATCTTTCATACTTAGCATTCAAACACCCGGATTCACGGTCAAGTCACAATGATCTTTGTCTCACGGTCTTCGCACATTTTTCATCGTTATCTCTAGAAACTAGCACCCAAGCGCTCCTATCCATCCGGGTGCTCGTGTCCTCTTTATTGTTTTCTTATTTTTGACATTTGAGGTCGATCTTTTCAGTTTTCCCACTTATATCCCAAGGTACTAGTTGACATGTCAGATCATGAGTGTTGAAATTCAAGCAAGAGATCCCTATATAAACACAACATACATACCATTAAAATGGTGGGCAACTCTATCTAGGGATATTTATCTACATATCAAAGGGAATTTGCATAGGAATTGGAAGTACATTTTGCCATCCCACACATTTATATTTTATCTAGCTACCGCTCGTTATCTTGGTGTCATCGAAGCGAGGGAAACCTAGGAGCACTAATGCACACACAAGCACATAGAACTACATTGGGTCTGAGATGTAGTGCAACACTCAATCATAAGTTCACTAGTCCGAAAACTAAGGACACTCGATCCCTCATATTGCATCTTTCTTTTCAACATTTGATGTGGTTTTGAGGGTTTTGTAGGAGGATATTTGTGTTATAGATTTATAGGTACTCCCCGGTCAAAGTGCAAATTTCATGTGATCAATGGAAAACAACTGTGAAACCCTAGGGATAATGTTGGAACCAGATCCCGAGCTTTTTCACAATCTACAACACCCACTAGAGGTCTAGGGTGCCCGCAGGTGCCTTTGCCCCTATCCAGGTGCATGTGCCCAAGAGTTTCGAGCACCTTTGCATTTTTCTGATAGGAATTATGACGGTTTGTGTTTCTGTTCTATCACATTCTCTAGTCCAGAAAAACTTCGAGATAAGAAAAATTAAGGTAAAGTACCCTATCTCTTATGTTTGGTTTCATAAATAAATCAAATAAATTGCCTAGCATCTATATTTCATTATATATCAGTTGTAGCAATCACTGCTTTCATATTTAATATAATAAATTCATATTTTATTGAATTAGTAAGCATATTAAGTGCATGTGCAACTAAACTTACTTCAAATAATTTTCACAAAAGTTAAATTACTTAGTTTTAAAACCAAAATAAAGTTTTAATTATATTTTTGTTTAAATTTTGGTGTATCCTAACCGACAAGAATATTTTTAAGGGACTTCTTAAATTAAAGGGGTAGGGTTTACATCTGCTCACCCCTTTTTTAGCCTTTTTATAAGGTTTTTTTAATTTTATATATATTTCAAAGTTTTTTATTTTTTGAAAAATGTAGTTTTTTAATGATCTCAAAAAGGACTTCATTTTTTAATGAAATTTCATATATATTTTTCACAATAGAGTAAAAATTGAAAAATTATTTGTTTAATCAATCAATTGTTCAATTTTGCTTTAAAACTTGATTTGTTATGAATCTTTTGATGGAATCGTAAAAGTAATTTTATCATCAAAATTATGCAAATTGAAAATTTATGATCGTTAAATTTAAGTTTATATTGTAAAGAAATTATTTTAGGCTCCTTATAAATTTTCTTGGGCAAGAAAAAAATTATAGGACCTAGAACTCACATGTTGATTATTGTGGAATTTTGTTAAGTTAACAAAATTCAAATTTATTATTAAATTTACTAGAAAAATACATTTGTTGGACTCTTCAAGTATTTTTAATTTGGGTAAAACTCAATTATTAAATGATAATAACTATAACATATGGAAAATTAGAATCAACCCTAAATTTATGACCAAAAAGCTGTGGAATGTAGTTAATGGAACCAAAGAAATTCCTCTTGGGAGGCATGCTACTACATCTAAAATAATTGAGTTCCAAAAAAATCCTATAAACACAAAATCACACTTTGGGTACATTTCTAGGTCCTAAACACATACTACCATTCATAAGTTAGAAAACTAGTAATTGACGCATGTCTTTGGCATTTTTCCTTTGCTTCTTATTTTCTATTTGATTTTACACACCCTACATCCTAGTCAGAACTTTACTTACTTATCTTTATGGCTTCAAACACACGGTGCCCGGCCAGATGCCAACACCTGGCGCCCTAACCTCTTTCCACCTTACTCAATCTTTTTGGGCTTCTTTTATCTTTTGGGCATCTTATTTTCTTATGGGTCACCTTCCTTCCAGGTTGTCAATTACAAAATTCAAATAAGTGAATCATATAAATGCATAGCTATATGATCAAAATGAGGGACCAAGCTCTAAGAATATACTATCATCACCTAAGCTTACATCCAAAAGGCACCTAAAGCACTTCAAAGCATCCATTTGGCATCCATTCAAGGGACAAGGGACTACATTTTCTACATACACAACATAGGAAGGGGAAGTTTATTTATTCCATCCACACATCTATCTACATTACTACATATAGCTACATCTCGCTATCAAGTTCACTTACACAAGGGCATCCTAGGGCAGGATTCTTTCACACACTCATCAAAACTACATAGAGTGTTAGATGTAGTGCAACACTCGATCGTAAGTTCACTTTTGGGGTGACCATCGGCGTCGATCGACTCCCCATATTAAATCTTTATTTTTGGATTTGATGTGGTGTTGTGGGTTTTGAAGGTGATATTTATTTTGCAGGTTATAAGTACCCTTGGCGATCAAATAGCGACACGAAGCGATCACGGGTAATATTTTTACATTTGTGCGACAGTATGAAAAATAGATTCCGACCATCTACGCAGTCATAAGTGCCCAAAAGAGGTCTCGGTGCCCAAGCATCCATGTCCAGCCGTGGGCGCCCTGTCGATCGTATTCTTGCAGTCTAGAATTTATCATGAGCATTGAAAAAAGCAGTTCACTTCCTATTCAACAGTTTTCTAGTCCAAAACTCCCGAGATCAAGCGTTAATCAGCTAAGTCCATTCCCCTATCTCTTACACTTAGGGTTTCATATTTTATCATCTTATTTATTGTGTCAAATATGTACTTTAACATTTATTATCATATGCGACTCTACAATTAGGGTTTAATAAAAAAATATTTTCGTTAAATCAAATCCAACGAGGCTATGTCAATCATCCTCGGGAATGTTAGAGATAAATTTTTGTTCCATATTGGATGTCGGGAATCTCCTAGTGAATCCGAGAAAAAAATTGAAGTCATGCATGAGGGAGCACGACTCTCCAAAATCATTAAACACATTTATAACTCATGAACACTCCTATGAAAAGAGATGAGAAAATCATAAATTATATCGCAAGGGTCAAAAACAATAAATCTTATTTGGATGGTTATAATTGTAACCCAAATCATGACAAGCTATTATATTTTATAATTCACATGAATATTTATGAGAAATTTAGAAATTTTATTTCTAGTCTCAATTCAAAATATCATTATGAAAGTGACATTCTTGATCTAAATACCTTGTATGCTCTTATCATACAAGAAGAACATGTTATGACCAAATTTGATTCAAAATATAATGCCCATAAGCACTTCTCTATGAGAATCGTTAATATTTCACTCCTAGAAACAATATAAATCAAAATGTAAAACCTAATTTTATATCAAAGTTTGAATATCCTAACTCTAATAAATTGAAATTAACAAAAAAATTAAACCAAAATTTAATGGAACTTGTGAAAGTTTGGTCATAGATAAAATAATTATCAAAAGAAAATTTCAAAAATAATAGAGGTAAAATGTTCAATAATAAAAATCACAACAAAACTAAATTCATTATAAGAATAACAATCAAAATTTAAATAAGGATAAAACCATTACACTCTACATTGTTCATGTACATCTTATAACAATGAGTGAATCCTAGATAGTGGTGCCACAAGAAACATGATATGCATGTGTTATATCCTCACCGAGATCAAATAATGTTAGTATTGAATCTATCTATGTGATAATTATATCTTAGAATCTCAAATTTAAGGTAGAGATAATGTTTTTAATGGTTCCATTAACAATGTTTTTATATACCTAACCTAAACAAGGAATTTGTTACTTTTTTTCGAGTTAACTCAAAACATTTTTAGTGTAACATTACTTAGAGATAAATGGTTCATAAACCATATTTTTTTATAGAAGACATTCAAAATAATTAATTGTACATTTTAAATGGTTTTGCATCTAAATCTTGTCTTTCCTCTCATATTAAGAATGAAACCTAGTTGTGGCATGAAAAAATCAGTCATCTAAATTTTAGGAGTCTTTCTTATATGTCACATCTAGATTTGGAAGTTGGTCTTCGCAAAATTAAAACCCATCATGAAGCATGTAAAGGTTGCTTAAGTAACTAAGGATTATATTCAACCTTTTCACAAGCATCATGATGTTAACTCCTCTTGTCCTTATGATTTGGTTCACAATGATGTTAGAGGACCACTCAAGGTAGCCTCACTAAGTTGTGCGCTATATGCTATAACTTTTGTTGATGACCACACTAGAATGAATTGGACTTATTATATTAAGAATTTTTTGATGTGTTTTCTAAATTCAAATAATTTAAAGATTTAATTGAAAACTATTCAAACCTCAAAATCAAAGGATTAAGAAATGAAAATGGCAGTGAATACAATGGTAATTTTTTTGATGCATTCTTCACCTCATGCATAATTCAATGAGATTTAACCACTCCTTACTCTATATAAAAAATGGGATTGCAAAAGTAAAAATAAGACTATTTTATAAATGGGTTGGACAATGATTCATTTTGATCAAGTCCCTAAGTTTCTGTGGGCATAAGCAATGAATATGGTTGTCCATATCTTACATGCATCAAACCATGCTTCTATAAATGTGGTCAAATATGAAACAAAATGTTTCCCATATGAAAATATTTATATTCCTTCTTTGTTTTCATTCACGAAGTTGAAAGAAAAAATATTGGTCCTACCTTCTATTCTTACATTTTTATCAGCTATAGAGGAAAAACAAAAGGATTAAGGGTGTATGATCCATCTAAATATGAGATCAATGAAAATATGAACATTAAATTACTTGAAAAACAATTGTGTCCATATCTTAAATAAGGTTCCTAGAAAATACCTACATCAAAGCACACCTCTATAAATGTGGTCAAATAAGAAACCAATTGTTTCCCATATGAAAGTATTTAGTTTCCTTCTTCTATTTTCATTCCTAAAGTTAAAAGAAAAAAGATTGGCCCTACCTCCTATTCTTACATTTTTATCGTCTATATAGGAGAAACAAAAGGATTAAGGGTGTATGATCCATCTAAGTATGAGATCAATGAAAATATGAACATTAAATTACTTGAAAAATATTTTTGTAACCTCCCTGTAAACCCTTATCAATGTCTCTAGATGAAGAGCATATTCCATATTCTTCCATTCTTGAAGTTGAAGGAGATATCTCACAACATGGTTCCTTCTAAAAATCTTGGATGGGCTCAATCACTAATTTAGGATTTATTTCTTAATATAATCAGAAAACTTCACACTTACCATGTATTAATGTCCTTATATCAGTTTGAACCCCAATTTTCAAAGAGGAAATCCAAAATAAAAGATGGATAAAAACCATAAAATACAAGTACAACTCACTTATTAAAAATAAAAAATTGAGAATTTTTCCCTCCTCTATCAAAATGGAGTATCATTGGATCTCAATGGATATATAAGATCAAATACAATTCCTTGTGGTGGAATTGACAAATTTAAGGCTAGGTTAGTGGCTCGTGGGTTTAATAAAAAACCTAGGATTGACTATGTCGTAACTTTTGCTTTTGTAGCAAAGATGGTCACAATTAGGATTCTCCTAGCTCTAGTAACTAATATGGTTGGGAAATCCACTAGATGGATGTGAAAAATACATTCCTGAATGGTGATCTCAAAGAGGAAATATATATAATCCAACGTAAAGGATTTGAGCAACATGGAAAATAAATATATGTTTGTAAACTAAAATATTCATATGCTTAAAAACAATCCCCTCAAGCTTGGTATACTAAAATTAATGATTTTTCCAAAGATTTTGATTTCTCTAACTATTTGTCGATAATAAATTATTTGTAAAATTTAAAATAATTAGATTATATCTTTAGTATTTAATATGTTTATGATATTTTTATCACAAGTAGTCACACTAGTTTAATTTTGAAATTAAAACTAAGTTAATACAATTTTTGAAATGACTAATCTAGACTGCTACATTATTTTTTAGGCATGAAAATCTACTAGGATCGAAGCTCTATTATTATATCTCAATCTCAATCCTCTTATAAAACACTTAAAATATTTAACATGATTGATTGTAAATCAGTTGTGAATCCTATCTCAAACTTGCATGTTCTAAAGCAAACCCTACCTTATACATGCAACTTGTTGGCATTTTAATCTACCTAACTATTACTAGACTTGATATTTCTTATGCATTAGGAATTTCTTCTAGATTCATGTAGGATACATACGAGGATAATTGGAAATTATCTAAAATAATCTTAAAATATATTAAAGGTACAATCAATTATGGTTTATATTATTCTTGTTCTAATTATTCTCACTTATATAGTTATTGTGATTCTCGACCATGTCGGTGATTTGATAGATAGAAAATTTATGTGTAGATATGTTTTCAAGTATGATACAGTGTAATTACTTGGAACAACAAGAAGTTTCCAACAATTTCTATGTCTTCTACTTGAATAAAAGTATATAAGTGTTATGAAAGTAGTTAAAGAAGTCATGCGAGATAAAAGTGATGTTGTAAGAATTTAATATGAATTTCAAAAGTACTCAAATCTTGTGTGAAAATTAGAATTGTATATATATTTGTGAAAAATTATCTCAACATCAATGAAGGAAGCATATCAAGATCTATATGCATTTAATTTAAGAAAAATTCCTCAATGGTGATACTAACCTCTAAAATAATCAATATATAACATTCACATTCATACCAATAATTTTAATATATCTACTTAATATTACATTTATATTTCATATTACAAAAACACTAGCAATGATAACATTTCCTTCTTGTCCCACGTACCTGCAACCACCGTATGGTCAGACAAATGTTGGCATGACATCAAACTACAACCAAGCACGAAATATGATTTCATATTTCTCTAACAATAATGAAACTATATTTAACATACTTCAAAGGAGAGTAAGAATTGTAATGCCATTACATTTTGTTTCCAAAGCCAAGGAGAGAGATAGAGAGAGGAGAGAGAAAACACCATTTTTCCACATTCAATTTCTTTTCAAGAAAGTGTCAACAAAAATTTTCCTATAGTCATGTATTCGTGTTTACAAGGTTTATCTATCATTATTTTTCTTGGATAAGGTCATAAGACAACTTTCATTGATTGGTCACAAATTTCCAAAAATGTCAAATCTAAACAAGTTGCTCAAAGATTGGCATTTGAAAACCATCTTCGAGAATCAAACATGCAAAGGAAAAAATTCCTACATATTCCCTTACATACATGGAAACACTTAGAGTTGAAGGAACCCCAAACTGGAAAATAGGATTCAAATGGCGCTCATCTTTATAAAGCTACCGATCGTAGATGCACCTAAGCGGCCTTATCGCCTAACACCTTAAGGCCTACAAAACCTATCAAGAAAACTAGCTCGTGGGATTTTTTTTTCCAAAATAAGGATTTTTATTAATTGTCTTGTAGAAATATTAGAGGTATGCGGAAGCCAAAATCCATTCCGACACCAGGGCCAAAATGGTGGGTCAAAACCAAACTGCATTTTTAACTTTCAGCAGTTGTTTAAAGCTATGAACTAGCTCGTTGTGATCCTAAACATGTTATGAAACAAGGTAAAATGGAAATCCAAGGGTCAAATCAAGGTTTAGTTGAACACTCCACATGACAAGGTACCCAACTAAAATTTGCTTTTCTCATTTCGGGGTTTATACTCATGTTTTGTGCCTCATTGAAAAAATAGGTTTTTATTAAGGTTGCACAAGGTCACCAAGGAGTGGTTTTCACTAATTTTCATGTTTAACCCACCAACCGCATGATTTTCGAATCCAAAACTAGTATCGTGGTTTATCTATCCTTCTTACAAGGTAAAAGAGAGTAGTGTTTTCATTCCGGTCATTGGTTTAGTTGTGTACAAAAAGAGGTGCAATTTACAATTGAATAACATGTTTTTGTTTAATTCACCTAACAATTTATTCTTCATTAGTTTGATTTACAAATCCATTAAAATTTGGAAAACTAGAACGCTAAAACATGCAAGGATAGAGTAAGATGGCCATGTCTGGATTAAGCAGGTGAGTGATTTGAAGAACAAAGAATGTGTGGTTTCCGGTCATACAAGAATTATGTCAAACATTTTTCAGCCTTGTGAATGCTTCCATTTTCATACATGCTGCGAATATGCTGGAAAAGGTTGTTGAGTTGAGTTCTATACTAGTGAAATATCCGATGGGATACCACTTAAAAAATGCACAAAATATTGAAAACTTGCAACCACATAAAATACTGATTATACCATATTTTTACAAAGCTAGAACAACAAACTAAATAAACTTAATATTCCCCAAAATGACCACCCAAATTTACTTGGAAATATAAAGAGAGCTTGATATTATCATAGAGGACATAATAAAACTATTTTTGGGAATTTTACACAAGTCAAACTGTTGCTAGAAGATTATAGGATGCCCTAGCATGGCTGGACAACTTCAGAGGTCCATGACCCTCTAAATACAAGAACAAATAAGGGTCTTTGGAAATAACAATGGCAGATATAGGAAATAGTACTGCCACCTGCAGATCTGACACGACCGACTAGAAGCCCCCAAATAGAGGTTGCAAGTCACCTCGCTAGGAATGGAGTCGGGAAAGAGGGAGGTGCCTTCCGCATGCTACCATGCCCAGCCTAGATGGATGTCATGAGTCGGATCTAGAGCCCCTCTGATTGTCTTTCCCGAAAGCCCCCAAAAATCCTCGAAACCCTTCCTCTGACCCTCTGGAAATATCTCTGTAGCACGGCCCAGAAAGCGGCTCCAAGATGACAGACTAGGGTAGATCTCTCACTACCGAAGAATGCCCTGCTAGCTAGGGATGGGTCTCTCACCACCGAAGCTAGGGTCCCTATGGGATTTGACTCCACAAGCTATAGAAACGCAACAACAACAGTTGCACGAGAAGAGGCTAAGAGTATGCGACAAAAAGTGCCTTTTCTTCCTTCCCCGTCTCCTTATATACTTTTCATTGGAAAATGAGCCCCCATAACCCTAGGCGCATTTTATTCCAAGGAGGGGCCACTAACATGAAAGTAACTATAGTTACTTTCTTCCTTTTGAGCCGCCACGTCCAAAAGTGACCCCAAACGCCAAACTAGGATATTAAAACCACGGGGCCCCTTCCAAAAGCTTCCAACATCCACAGCCCCGGGTCTGACCGTGTTTTGGACCCGACTTGGCCCTTGGGCCATTTGGCGTAGGAATGAAGGGGACATTACAAAAAGGGGACATTACAACTAGTTTTTGCATTATTTAAGAACCTCCAATACCCTTCAACACAACTATTTGTGCATATCCAGCGATCAACATTCCATGAGACTACATTTCATTTTATGCATTTTTTCAAAAATTTACATGCCTTAAGCAAGCTCCCACATTTTGAAAATATATATATATTGGGGCATTTGCAAATACAACAAAGACAAAAAAATCCATCCATTATGCTTTTATGGTTGTCCATATCGTGTTCCAAAGCTCCCTTTTTGGCACAGGAAAGGAGGATGTTGGCAAGGTTGTGGTGCTTAGATTTACACTGGCCAATTGCAAGTGTTTAAAAGTTTCCAAAGCCTTTTCAACCAAACCAATTGCTCTATATTTTGCAATCCTTTCGTCCACTCGACCACACTATAATGAGGCACTTTGATAAACAAAATCTAGTCCACAGAGACTTACGTAGGGGGTATGAAAAATTACACTGCATCATTCTAATTTTTCCCAACTATCCAAGAGACTACCATCCTTTCGAGGCATTTTTATCAACTAGTTTATTTTCCCTATATTGGCTCGCTGCAAATGAACCAAACAGGACAAATCAAATAAAACAAAAATAACATACCAATAATTCTCATCTTGGCGTAAATTAGAATGGTAGCAACAAGGTTGTGGTGTTCTGGCTTTACACTGTCACTAATGTATTTTCTAGAAAGTTTCCAAATTCGTTTCAAAAATTCACTTTGTCTATACCACGCAACCAAATGTGTCCCAACTCCATCAAAAGAGGTTGTCCAAGCCTTTTCAATGCACCCACTCGGATAGAAACCAATAAACATCACGGTCCATGTGGCCACATTTTTTTAGGAATTTAAACAAAATATTCACCTGTCTTGTGTCGCTTATTCCCACAAAATACTTCCACGTTTGCATACATGTCTCACCTGAGCGTTGAACTACATCTTGACAAAATTTCACTACCTTTGTGCTTTGATGGAAGTCCACGGCCTGCTCTAAATTTCTGTTGAACTTAATTAAGTTGAACCAATTTAGAGCAAGCCATTATAAACTTCAATTCATCCGGGATAATATTCAATAGTCATGCATACATATATATAGGAGAGGAATTCCTATTATTAAGGAATCTCCTAAAACCACTCAATCCTATGATATTTCCCAATCTCCTATATTCATGAGTTGGTTTGAACAACTCCACTCACGTACAATAACAAACTCTTATCATGTAAATAATAATATTCCTAACATTCCCCCCTTAGTGTTTACATGGGAGAACACATAGTCACACTTCCTCGGATGATTTTTTTAGACAATGATGCGCCAGAATTAGCAGGAACTTGACAAGGTCATAACTTGAGCTCCGGGTGTCCGTTTGAGTCCGTTTTTTTTTGAAACCACGTGTTTCGATGAGATGAACGCAGCGGCAACCAGCCCTACCAGTTGGGGCAAGTTTTCGACATGTTTTCGGGCCCTAAATCCGCCATCTTGAGGCCGAAAATTAGGATTTAAGTTATAGTTTGGTTTTTTCCTATTTTTGAGCATTAGTTAATTTTAGTCTATTAATTGCATTATGAGTTAGAAAGTTGGCAATTCCTCTAATTTAGGGATGTAGAAGATGCGTGGCAATTTCTGTGCCCGTAGGAATAAGCATGCGAACTTACTAAGAATAGCAGGTTCTAGTAAACTGCTAAAAATAGTAATTTCGCCACCTAGAGTAGATTTAGTCAGAGTTAGCTAGAGTTTACTTGGCAACTCGAGTTGGGAGTTATTTTCCTATTTAGGAAACATTGTAATTCATTATTTGATAACGAAGAAGGAGATCTATTTTCTTTTGGAGTTCATTTTATTGCAGTTTATCTGGTTGTTCTTAATTTGGCTACATTAGACAATCACCAACCTCAAGAATGGTTTTACTGGACAACCACGAACCAACAAGGATGGTTTTTAAGGACAGCCAACAACCTACAAGGATGGTTTTATAGGACAACCAACAACCCAAATATCATGATGTTGCTTTCTCCTTGTGCTTTTTGTTCTTCACTATGTTTATACACCACGGGGTTACATAGGAAATAGTTCACACTAGAAATATATTTCACACAGAATGGAAATATAATATTGTGCCATATTCACCCCCACAATGTGAAATTTCCTTTATTCTAGCAGAAACTGTAAAAATAGGAACTCTGAAATGAATACCACACTAGACAACAAACTCACACTGCACACAAAACACTTTGCCACCAAAAGCATCAAGGCGCGGCCCGTTGCTGATGATTGACGAGAGGACGTTGATTTTCCTCCTTCCTCCATTGCTTCCATCCTCCGATATTGTTGATTTACTTAATATAAAAAGTCTTCAAAACTATAACCATCATCATTTTTTATGGGTTCTTCTGTATCACTTTCTTCACCATCACGCCATGGCATTTTCCTGTAGCTTTCCATTAAGTAAATCTTTTGCTATTTGTTTAAAAAACATAATGTCGGGTCCAAGAGAATTACAATAGTGACAAAGAAACTTTTTCTTTGGATCTTGGAAGTTTTATCCTTACTTAAAAGAAGATTTGAATTTCCCTTTAGTATATGATCTACTTTTACCATACATTGCCATTTCTTCTGGTTCAATTTTCTTGGTTTGATTTTCTTCTTCTATCAGAGAAGAAATCAATTCTTCCATACTTGGATTTACTTTACTCAATGTAAATACCATATTAGAATACCTCATAGGCATGTTATTAATTAATACTGCTTTAGCATCATCATCAGGCACATCTACACTTATTCCCACTAGTTGATTGCAAATAGAACGAAACTTACTAATATGTTCCACCATGTTGTCGCCTTCTTCCATCTTGAGGCTGAACAATCTCTGCTTTAAAGATATTGTTGCACTTCCAGCTTGTGATCCAAACAATTTGTTCAATGTCTCCCAAATTGTGTGAGAGGAATTTTTAAGTCTATATGATGCAAATAAGAATTTGATAGACCCAATCCAATAATTGTTGTAGCCTTTCGATCTCTGCTTTCCCATTTTGTTGCTTCATCTGCATTTGTTGGTTTCTTCTCTTTTCCATCAACAATATCCCACAAGTCTTTGTTAATTAGGAACAACTGAGTTCGTACTTGCTAGGTATGAAAATATTTACCTTCAAATTTTTCAATGTGACTCAACTTATCCATTATGAATCTTCACAAATTTAAAAATAGGTGTCGGCTAAAACCGAAAATGCACCTTTTACAAAAAAATAGACACTATAGAATATAAACTTAATTTGTAATGGACAATTATAAATCCATTAATTGTAATATACATGAATGATAAAAAGTAATTAATGATTACTTTTTATACAATTACAAACTATTGACTTTACTGTTATGAAAATTAACATAAAATGCTAAAAATAAACACAACAAGAGACAAATTTCACTGTTTAATGCCTTGGAATGTCGTGTGGATATCTTTGTGGGCACACACAGGTAGCTCTTCAAAAGAAATTCAGGTTAGAGTTGGTTTATGAATAGATGCCAATGCTAAAAGATGAAGACATGCACTTCGGGCTTGATTGACCATGAACCAATTCACAATGATTTTATACGACCGTCATATGATTGATGTCTTCTCCAAACTGTATGCAAAAATGCCTTCAAAATTAGATAATAAATACCCAACTTAGCTCACTGCCCAATGTGATTTAGACTTGATCTTACCCGTGGATGGTGGAATGAACTATCGATCCAGAAGGTTCGTTTTTATTGAACTCAAATGAATTCCAATGCAAATGTAGTGAAGATATAATTTAATGAATGTAGCATGCAAACTAGAGTCGATGGTGGGTGCACAAGTGCCAAGTCCAATGTAATGTCATATATGAAGTGATGATTCCGACAGAGATATCGGTCCACCGTGGAGGAAAGCAGATCTGCAAGATGGAAGGGTGCCTACGAGCTTCGAAAGATGAATAACAATGTGGGTCTTCTGATCAATACGTAGGAGGAAAAATCCAATCTTATGCCAACAGAGAACAAATCCGAACCAGTATGTTGAATGCTCTTTAAAAAATGTCATATTTCTGAAATTGACTGCTCACACCCAAAAATGAATTTTCCAAAACAATTTCGGGTTTTATTCCCTTCATTTCAAGCTTTGGAACATTTTGAAATTCTCAATTTCGTTGAGAAATGAGAAATTTATGTTGGTTTTACTCAAACAGAAATTTTAAGCAATATAAAATTAGTACTGAGGATGTCAAGTACGAGGTAGGAAAATTCTATAATGATAGAGATACCTGATTGTCCTGGATCTTTGATACCACTCTGAATGCAACCGATAATATCTGTAATTCCACTCCACCTAATGAAGAACAATTTCAACAATACACGGTGATGGCTACTGCACATGTTAATCTATTTCATAAAATAAGAAATCATTCCTCAGGTCAATTCCAATGATCAATATAGTTGCTCCTATAAAATCATTAGACCTCCATCACATGTATTAGACACCGCTCTGATACCAAATCTAGAAAACCAAATAGTCTAACACATGATTAAATCAAATAACACCAGGAATAATAATCTTATTATTATTCAATTCATCCAGGATAATATTCAATAGTCATGTATACATATATATAGGAGAGAAATTCCTATTATTAAGGAATCTCCTTAAACCACTCAATCTTATTATATTTCCCAATCTCCTATATTCATGAGTTGGTTTGAACAACTCCACTCATGTACAATAACAAACTCTTATCATGTAAACAATAATATTCCTACTTACAGAACTACATCTTGAAAAATTTCTCTACCTTTGAGCTTTGATGGAAGTCCACGGCTTGCTCTAAATTTCTGTTGAACGGAGGTTAGGTGGATCTTTGGAAAAGGTAGTGGACACGTGATTGGATAGGTTGTGGAGTCGGATTGACATCGCTAATTGCATTTTCTTGAAAGCTTCTAAACCGCTTTCAACAAAACCATTTGTGCATATCCCATAGCCTTGGAATTCCATGAGACCACATTTTTCGAGACATTAAGATAAACAATTCATGTTCGTTGTTTAAGAACTTGCAAAGCAACAACAAAAGGTAAAATCCTCCTTACATTTTTTTGGTAGTTGTCTACATCTCGTTAGGAGATCCAATTATGGCACAAGACAACATGGAATGGAGAGACAACACTGTGAAATGTTGGTCCAAACTTGACTAAGGTAAGAACCCACAATTTAAAAGAAATAAAATAGAATATCCTACCATGTCATATTTGTTCACCACTAGTCTTAACATGGAACAAGATCAATCCAAGTAAAAATTGCAACTAAAATTTCCTTCTCAATGAAATCTCCCACACCAAGCCCAAAAACATATGAATACATCCTATGATATTTTTTACAATTTCTCCAAAAACTATTTTGCCAAAATCCTCACGCATGCCCAAAATTTCATTAAAAACATTCTCACATAAATAAAAATCCCATTATTTCATTCTTGAAATGGGGTTGGCACAAGCCCTAATAAAATTGGGGAATTTAGGAATATTTGAAATATTTTAAGATTTACTTAAATTTACTTGAATTTCCTTCTATGGTTAGTTTCATGGTTCATTTAATTGTTTAAAATTTTCTTTAACCGAAACCTCCCCGCTCTTGTTAAAGCACTCACCTATCGCGTAAGAATCCTCGTTTAAAAGTTATGCAGATTAGATTACTTTTATCATTACCCATATTATATTTTTTTTGGATCAACTTTTATGTTAAAACCAATTATACATAAATATGCTTTGAACTTCAAGATTTGCAATTGCTCTCAAGTTGAAAGGATTGTAAGAATAATGATGTCACCATATGAGCTAAAGGCATGAAGGAACTTCAAGGGTTCCAAAGGTTCATCTGCGAAAAGAAAACTTCCAAATTTCCCTTATTATTTTATTATCGCAATTGCTTAATTTAATTGCCACCATTATTTTATGATCACGACAAGGGGTTATGCACGTCCATCGAGCCATCCATCAGGATGGGAACAATAATGTGATGAATGGGAGGCTCTTCATTCACATAGGTGGTATTAACATGTGTTACAACGAGGCTTGAATCCTACCGAAATAAATCGTCTCGGAGGCTTGTATTTTAATTCTTTCTTAAATATAGATGATTGTACTCTTGACCTTAAAGGAGTGATGAGATATGAAGATAGATCTCCATATAATTACTTTTATATTTCATCAACGTCTAAAATTAGAACTTTAGAAGGGTAGTACTATTTTTATTATGCTCCATTTAATGTTTCATTTTATGAAATATTTGTATTGTAATCACGATGATAGAACAATGAATTCACTCAAACCAAGGGTCGACTTGAGCCCACGCAACTACAATCGAGAGGTGGTAACATGAGGGGTATTACACATAAAAAGTAATTTTGGAAGCACAATGGACTGAGAGGGGGCGAATCAATCCTACAATAATTTTTACTTCATTTACAAAACCATACATTCATCATTTGAGTTGTCCATACATCATTCATAACCATACATGTGCATATTAGATGTGCATTAACCATTCACAATAACACAACACAAGAGAAAGTACACAAGACACCAAATAAAAGTGGGAAACCCATAAGGGGAAGAAACCCCACTAAAACACAAACATTATATTTCCATGTTTTAAATTTATTAGGGCACCAACCCCACAAGGAGCACTAGCCCCTAGTTTAGTAGAGCACCAACCCTACAAGGAGCACCAACCCCTAATTTAGTGAAGCACCAACTCCACAAGGAGGCTACAACCCCTAGGATGACTAAACACAAACTCAGTCTCTTGATGATGATGATATCTGATTTTTTTTTTTCTACCAAAACTGATGGAGATCTCTAATTCAACTCATAAACCCTTGCTCAAACACGCATGCCTTCAAATCACTCTATCTTCTTCCTTCTCAACTTTTCTCACCTCTAAACACTTACACACATGCTCTCAATCATTCCTCAACCTGAAACACACATCGATAATCCTTCAAATCATGCCTTCATACTTGCAAAACACTCACACTAGGGTCACACTTTTTCCTCTAAGAGCATTAGTTCAAAAATGAACCCAAAACCTTGCTTTTATAATCTTCTCTTCCTTCAAACTCATCATAGCTCAGTCCTTCACATTTTTCATGACCAATAAAACTTAATTAAATTCCATTTTAATCATTAAAATGTTCACATATGACCCATATAGGTCGGCCATGCCAAAAACCACTCATCATGCACCAAAAAGCCTCAAAACCCCATCACTAAGATGAGAAAAATCAATTCATACCAAAACTATGCTTATTAAAGCTCCAATATTCACCAAAAATGAGTAATATGACATATATGCATTATACATGGTCACACATTTACTATAACCAATCAAATATTTCATTAAATGGGCCCATTGGCTCATTTCCTTAACAAAACAATTGTTTCCACCACTCTAAGTTCACCTTTGGTCCTCAAGACCACCCAATATGATATCAAATATGTAATGTCACAACTCTATGGAATCCTCATGAAATTTTCATCACTTCTTATCAAGTTATACCTCTTTAAACATCCATATACTCTAACCACGGTAGCTTTACACTACACTAAAACAAGCTACCCAAAAACTAATTTGCAAACTCAACTAGTTTTCACCATTTTTTATACGTTAAAGACCTAAAAAATCATTTAATAGGAACAAAATTCATATTTATTCACTCTCCAGGTGGTATAATTCATCAAATAAATCATACCATGCACCTATCAACTTAATCTTTCAGCAAAAGCAATCATGTCCTAAAAACCAAGAAACCTTCATCTCCAAAAAATGGCCTAGAAAAATCATCAAATAAAATTATTAATACTCAATCCATAAATCATTGGAAATATCTATTAATATTGTTTCTATACCATATTTTAACTCCTTAAAAATCCAAGTGGAAGGCCTTCAACTAAACCAATCTCTGTAAGCTTGTTGTTATGCTTTCTTGGACTCGAGAACTAACCATTTTCCCAAATTGCTCCATCACCAAAAAAATGACTTCCACACTCAAACACATAATGTATCATATTTTTACATGATTTATAATCACTCATAAACTTTCACCAATCATTAAGAACTTAGATTCATCATTTTACCTCATGTAGTCATTTGCACCCTGATAGAACAAGCATTCTCCAAACTTGATCGTTACAAAACAACACATAACTTTTGCATACCTTATCTAATCATCAAGTTTGATATATCAATGGAACTCTCTATAAACCAAATTCACAACACAACTTGAATCAGTTCCTAACTCCTCCGTTAACTCCTAAAATTTCAATTTTACTACAAGTTGTTCCAAATTGCCCCAAAAACTAGTCTTCATAAATAGGGTATAATTTGCACTTTTTCACCAAAAACATGACCTAAAGTATCATGTAAATATATAAAAATATTTGGTTAAAAATAATGTTAATTTTTCACAATTCCTTTGGACAACATTGTCTTAAATCGAACTTATTTAGAAACAAGCAAATTCATATGGGTCCCACTTATCACCACAAGAACTATCTTGCCTTTCTAGAAAACTGGAATAGTCTTATACAACATCCAATCATCGCTTTGGTAAAAGGAATCATAATAGTCTCATTATACTTCTTCTTCGCAAACTTCTCCTAGCTAGGGTTTAACTAGGGTTTCAAACCACTTTAGCTTCTTAATGATCGTTCATAAAAATGTGATGATCAAACTACCTCATTATTTTTTTGAAAGTATCATAATTGACCTAATAATATATGCCAAATATTTTAGGTCCCCATGAAAATCATATAGTTCACAACAAGCATCAAAAGGTCAACTTTTGTCACAAACACATTGTAGCTTACCCGATTTTTCCAAAACTTGCATATCTGTCAATTCCCATGTCAGAATGACTTGAAACTTGTCATTAAGCATCATGCCAACATTCTCTAACTATACATTCTCACCATTTATCCCTGATATGTATAAAACTCTCCATCCTATCTCATTTTCTCATGCCTTCTTATTTGTTCTCACCTATTTGCTTCCCAAAGACCTCATAAATGCATCAAACCACTTTGAATGTTGACATGAAACTCACCATACACCTTAGGTACACTGCCCCCATGCTCCACCATGACTGATTTGGTCCAAATCTCATACCTCTACCTCATTCTTCTTGCTCCAAGGCTAGAAACAAGCTTGGAATGACATGACTCAACCATGAACATGACCATGCTGACCTCATGTAGACCCATAGACACCCATGACACATCATACCAACCATTTTTTACCTCATGAAAACCTTCACTCATCTTGGGAGACCTCAAACTATGACTCAGCACACTAGAACCATGTCAAGACACTATGACAACTCACCAAAACTTGAAACAACCAATAAACCTTCATGCTTGACATCATAATCAAACCTCGTGGAGATGCTTACAATGCCATGACACAATTTTCCATCAATGGAGTTGACATCAATGACAACACAAACACACAATGGCCAACAATCTCCCCCTTTGTCATTGATGACAACCACCTTCAAAAACATTGATGGCAACCAACATAACCAACACCTACATGACCTCATTTCCATGTTTTTGATGCTTCTCTCCCCTTTGACATCTATGAAAAAGGATATATAGACCAAAAGACATGGAAAATTACAACACACAACTAGACATAATGGAAACAATGCAAAAACACCACTTACTTGACATAATAGCTCCCATGGGACTGAACTTTCTTCTCTTTGACTCCTTCAATAACTTATGAAGATCCATGGACCGTAATGAGCTGAAAACCAGATCCCCTAAACATTTACTCTCCATATTCTCCTTTATTCATGTTAATCATCACTTAATAGGCCTTGTTCATCATCAAATCCACCTCCAATACTCATAAATCTACTTTTAGGACTATTATCCTTGAACTCCTACTTCATTCAAATTTTGCAAACTTCTTCAAGCCATAAAGGCCCATTCACTTCATGAACCTTCTTCTCATCACTCCCCCTGAGTTTATACAATCAAATTATAAGTAGAAATGTAAAATCTTGGGCTCTTACCTTGTTTACAAGTCATGAACATGAATCAATTTCAGTGACATATCCTGAAGCATAAATTTAGTTTATTTTGTCCTTTTTGATATTCAATTAAACTCACAAACTTGATAACACACCTACAAAACTCATAACTCTACCTTATAGATTTCTTAATCACCTAATGAGTGATAAAAAGAGCTCCCCCTGAGCTAGTAGTCTATTTAGGTTTGTACCCTACAATCCTTCTATCTTATGAGGTCTATAATCTTGGAAATAATAATGATAGTATACAAAACCTTTTAGTTCATCAACATGCTACAAAGACCTTATTTTCATCTTGAGGTAATATCTTTTGCTCAATAGTCTCACCTCAGTCCTCACATGAGATAATCAGCTTGTCTTTACCATAGAACTCAAACCCTTCATGACAAGACCCATTCCATTTCTCAAAGTTGTACTATATCCTTATACTCTCAAAATACTTCGACTATGTTAGTCGGTACACTTTTATACACTTTCAAAGTTTAATGACCACACTAGAGACTTCTCACCAATGCTCAAAGGGTGTAACACAAATTTTGAGATCAAGAAACTTATGACATAACTAATGGAGGCTAATCATAGCTCAAACACTTTCATAACTCTTGAGAACATGTTTACCTCTTTCCATATCCATACTAATAGTAATTCAACCCTTAGGAGCTCAAGAAACTTATAACTTCACATAACCTTCTTGAGTCAATATTTTCTTCTCAAGATTTTGAGCTCATTTCTTAGTTATGAAAAGAATGAACAAACCTCCAATGCTTCCATACCCTTTCTGACTCTTCATACCTGTGATTTTGAAATTTTGAGACATAAAGGACTTACAAGTTCAACTCCTTTCCACTTTGTACTCTCCATTCAATGAGCTTAACTCCCACTTTGCCTATATGCTAGTTCTTAACTTCTTCATTTTTACGTTCTCATATTGTACCTTCATTAAGGAGACCTAGCTCTCTTGGCACATGGGTTAAATACAATTCTAGACCATCATACTATGTTTCTCAAACCTATCTCAAGACATATATCACCCAATTTCCACTTTGTAACAAACTTAAGACAATACTCAATGCTCATCACAAACTCTAATCATTATCATACAGACTCCATGAAGTATAAGTACTTAATTGACAATATGAGAAAGATACAAATGTCATTCTATTGGTCCTAGTCCTGTATCCACATTTCTTAGGCCTTTCAGACTCACTCACGGTGAACTAGCACAGAGACTTATCTTGCAACCATATCAATCATCATTCGACATATAAACTTGTGATGCATAGTCAAATCTTCCTTTACACATCTTTAGGATCTCTTCATACCCCTTTTATGACCTTCACACTCTGTTGTAACTCATTCAGCATCCTTCAAGTACTCCTCAAACTGTAGGGTGACATATCATGCTTCCTTTACTGAAGACCTGAATAGACCATCTATAGGTCACCACTTCCTCATGCTTCGTCATACCATGAAGATGCTTCAAGAAGAATAACAATTTTTAAGTGAACACCCCTTGGCTACAATTTTCATCTAGGACACTTTAACTCACTTCCCTTAAGCAAGTGTATTTATAACTCATGTCCAATGGAATTTTCATAGAATTGGTGGACAACATGTACCCTTAAGTCCTACAAAGACTCATCAAGACTCCTTACCTTCTGGATTTTCTTTGGTGGACCTTTAAATTTGTCAACATATTGTAGAACATATCCCAACATTTGAGCTTTTTAGTAAGCACACATGAGTCATACCCATCTTGCAATTGAGAACAACTCGGCACTGGGAAGGTCAATCTTTCTTGTCTTCACATTCTTTGTATCAATGTGTCATTTTCATTTGTCTTCCATCATTCAACAAGTATTAAGGAGTCCTTTTATTTGCTTCAATCATACAAGCAATAGCTTATAAGTACTATAACATTTTTATACTAACCCACTTTTCAAGAACACATTTGTAGAAATAACGGTGATGCATATTGTACCTTACAAAGTATAGGTCTGAGAGAGATCTTTGAAACACAATTTTTCAAGATAAAAATCATCATCTTTTAGGCATAACAATCACTTACAAACCTTGAAAAGGATGATGTAACCTTTGAGCTTTTACAACTTCATATGATGCAAATGAGCATGCCTCAATTGTACGGGGGTCATAACACTCTTAAAGTGAGATCATATTCTTCTTTTTACACACCTTTCGCAAGGATTGACATTTTAACTTCGACCTAGACTCAAACCTTTTCTTATTGCTCAACCTTGACATCTCGAGATCAATTGACTTTCATAGTCTCTTGGATTCTTAATATTCCCCTGTTTTGGAGATCAAATTAGCTCCCCTACTTTCTACAATCATGTCAAACCTAAATATGCATTTTCATAATCTCATCTCAAACGTATAGTGTGTTTAACTCCTTATTTCATGATCCAAAATACTTAACCGAGAGCACATAACATCTTGCAGCTTATAAGACCTATAACCATAACTCTAATTACTTTGACAAAACTTAATAGAATTCATGACAATGACCTCAACTCACAGACTAGCTAGATCATTTTTATATGCTTTTATACCAAGAGGACACTCCTTACAATAGTATACTACAACCTTTTAACATGACTTAGAATGACACAACAAAATATTCTCAACCTTGATCGAGAGGAAACCTTTCTCCTTAATGTAAGGCAATCATCATAATAAGATATGATACAATGACTCAAACTTGATGAAATCCACAAGGCTATATTGTCTTAAGACCTTCTTAACCAGAAATTCTTCAAGATATACCTTCATAAAACCCAATTATCAAAGATAAATCTCATAACCAAACAACCTCTAATCTCGAGAACTCCTAGATCAATTGTCAAACTTTCAACACTTACCAAAACTATACATAGTCACAAATAGAATTTATTGATATCATAGAGACAACTTGATAGGACCTTATGGTACAAGAACATGATGTAAACTTAGACAAATTAGACCACCTAACATGAAAAACAAATCTCTAGAACCATGAATAATGACACACACTCACAAACTTAGACACCTTGTAACAACAAAGAGCTTAAAGAACTCATGGATGGGTCACTTAAATTACCTTATATCACTTGAGGTGTCCCAAAGACCCAATTTCTTAATCTTATCATGCACATGAGCTTTGATGACATTCAAACACATATGAATTTCTTGGATTAGTGACTTTGAACCAACCTTCTTGACCTTATCTTTATGATTTGATTCCTTGAAAACCTTATCGAGCTTGACTTGCTTCCCTTGATTGAATCGATTCAACTTTAATTGATTTAGTCATCCAAACTTCCTTCATTTTGAGAGCTTCAACCTTGTTCACTTGTTTAGGTGAGTCATAAGAACAAAACCTTAAAATATGACCCTTGTGATGACACTTTTGACAAAACAACCTCTTGTCTTTTAATTAACCGATCACTCTTGTGGTCTTTTCCATTTTCCAAGGGAACACACAACTGAAAAACTTCCTACAATCCCTTGCTCTATGACCAAAACCATTGCAAGCATAAAAAAACAATGAAACTTTGCATTACTCATTGTATTTGGTCATCAAATAGGATTATGCCTTGAATAACCCCTTTTCCGTGAACACCATGATCTTCACTCCCTTTAGAACTAGGATTGTATCCTTGATCATTAGATTAGGCTTTTCATTAATTTTGACCTTTAGGGTTTGAATCTCTTCTTTGATCTTGTCACATTTTTGTTCCTTGGCCTTAAGAGCAACTACCATACCTTTTATTTCAGACTTCAAAATGACGTTATCCTTTCTATAGAAAACCAAATATTCTTGTAGATCCATCACCATCTCTTTGAGATCATCTTGTCCATGCAAACACACATCACAGGGCTTATTTTTCAATCTATCACATTCCTCTTCCTTTGATCTCAAATATGAAATAGCCTTCTCTAACTGAATCTTGAGAATTTTGATGATTTATTCATCCTTTTTTTGCCATGGATTTCAATTCCTAATTTTCTTAGCCATCATGTGCTTCTAGGATATCCTCCAAGCTGTTAGACTTGCTTCACAATTACCATGCTCTAATACTAATTGTTGGAATAAAAATGTACCGAGAGGGGGATGAATCATTCCTACAATAATTTTTACTTCATTTACAAAACCATACATTCATAATTTAAGTTGTCCATACATCATTCATAACCATACATGTGCATATTAGATGTGCATTAACCATTCACAATAACACAACACAGAGCAATTACACAAGAAAAAAAAATATATGTGGAAAACTATCAAGGGTAAAAAACCCCAATGAAACACAAACATTATATTTCCATGTTTCAAGTTTTGTTGAGCACTAACCCCACAAGGAGCACCAACCCTACAAGGAGTACCAACCCCTAATTTAGTGAAGCATTGATTCCACAAGGAGGCTACAACCCCCTAGGATGTTAAGCACTAACTCATCCTCCTGATGATGATGATCTCTGATTTTTTTTTCTGCCAAAACTAATGGATATCTCCAATTTAGCTCACAAACCCTTACTCAAACCCTCATGCCTTCAACTTGATTTATCTTCTTCCTTCTCAACTTTTCTTTCCTCTAAACACTTGAACACATGCTCTCAAACCTTCCTCAACCTGAAACACATCTTATCATCCTTCAAATCATGCCTTCGTACCTTCAAAACACTCACACTAGAGTCATACTTTTCCCTCCAGAGCATAGGTTCATAAATGAACCTAAAACTTTGCTTTTATAAGTTTCTCTTCCTTCAAAATCACCATAGGTTAGTAATTCACCATTTTCAAGACCAATAAAACTTAATTAAATTCTATTTGAATCATTAAAATGGTCACATATGACCCATATAGGTTGGCCATGCCAAAACCACTCATCATGCACCAAAAAGCCTTAAAACCCCATCACTAGGATGAGAAAAATCCACTCATACCAAAACCATGCTTATTAAAGCTCCCATATTCACCAAACATGAGTAATATGACATATATACATCATAAATGGTCACAAATTTACTTTAACCAATCAAATATTTCATTAAATGGACCCATTGGTTCATTTCCTTCACAAAACAACTACTTCTAACACCTTGATTTCACCTTTGGGCCTCAAGACCACCAAATATGATCTCAAATATGGCATGTGACAACTAGATGGAATCCTTGAGACATTTACATCAATTATAATGAAGTTATAACTCTTGAAACATCCATATACTCAAACCATAAACTTTACACTTCACCAAAACAAGTTGCCCAAAAACCAGTTTTGAAAACTCAACTAGTTTTCACCCTTTATGATAATTTCAAGACCTAAAAATTCCTTTAATAGGAAAAAAATCATTTATATTCACTCTCAAAGTGGAATAAAGCATCAACTCAATCATCTCATGCACCTATCAACTTAATCTTTCAAAGAAAAGCAAATCATGTCCTGAAAACAAGAAACCTTCATCTCCATAAACTGACTTGGAAGACCTATCAAATCAGTTGATAAAGACTCAATCCATACATAATTGTAAATATATATGAATAATATTTCCATAAAATATTTTAACTCCTTCCAAATCCAAGTGAAAGGCCTTCAACCAAGTCAATCTCTCAAGTTGTTTTTATGCCTTCTTGGACTCAAGAACTGAACATTTTCCCAACTTGCTCCATCACCACAAAAACCACTCCCACACAAAAATCATGTAAAATCCTTATAAATTATTTCTAAGCACTCAAAAACCTTCACAAATCATGAAGAACTCATATTTGTCACTTTACCTCATGTAGCCATTTGCACCTTGCTAGAACAAGCATTCTCCAAACTTGACCCTCAAAAATAGAACATAACTTTTTCATACCTTATCTAATAATAAAATTTTATATATAAATGGAAATATATCTGAACCACCTCCACAATACAACTTGAATCAGCTCCTAACTCCTCCTTTAGCTCATGAAATGTCAATTTTACTACAAGTTGCTCCAAATTGCCCCAAAAACAAGTCTTTATAAATATGGTATACTTTGAAATTTTTCACCACAACCATGACCTGAAAATATGACGTAAATATAGAAAAAATCCTGGGATAAAAACAATGTCAATTTATTTCACAACTCCTTTGGACAACATTGCCTTAAACTCTGGACTTCTTCATAAATAAGAAAATTAAGGTGAGACCCACATATCACCACAAAAACTATCTTACCTTTATAAAAATATGGGAGAGTTATATACAACATAAAATCATCACTTTGGGAAAATAAATCAAAACAAACTCAATATACCTCTTCTTCTGCAAGTTTCTCCTAGCTAGGGTTTAACTAGGGTTTCAAGCCACTTTAGCTTCTTAGCTATCGCTCATAAAAATGTGACGATAAAACTACCTCATTATTTTTGTGAAAGATTCATAACTAACATAAGAAAATATGTCAAATATTTCAGGTCCCCATGCAAATCATACAGTTCACAACGAGCGTCAAAAGGTCAACTTTTATCACAAAGACATACTACAACTTACCTGATTTTTCCAAAACTTGCATATCTTTAAATTCCTATGTCAGAATGACCTAAAACTTGTCATGACACATCATGAAAACATTATCTAAATATAAATTCTCACCATATATCCTAGATATGTCTAAAACTCTCCATCCAATCTCATTTTTCCATACTTTCTTATATATTCTCACCTATTTGTTTCCCAAAGACCTCATAAATATATCAAACCATTAAATTCTGACCTAAAACTCACCATATGCCTTAATTACATTTTCCACATGTTGTAACCATGCTCCACCATGATTGATTTGGTCCAAATCTCATACCTCTACCTCATTTTGCTTTCTCAAGGCTAGAAACAAGCACGGAATGACATGGCTCAACCATGAGCAGACCATGCTGACCTCATGTAGAACCATAGACACCCATGACACATCATACCAACTATTTTTTACCTCATGAAAACCTTCACTTATCTTGGGAGACATCAAACTATGACTCAGACACTAGAACCATGTCAAGACACTATGACAACTCACCAAAAACGACATAAGCAATCAACCTTCATGTTTGACATCATAATAACACCTCATGAAGACTCATACAATGTCATGACACCCTTTTCCATCAATAGAGTTGACATCAATGACAACATAAACACACAATGACCAACAAGTGGTTATCCCTAATAATCTGCTCACAATTGACCTCAAAGATAGGATAGTGGCTATGGGTATGGTCTCTTATTTAATTAGCACCACTGAAATAATGGTAGTATTATTTATGAATGGGATAAGTATGAATGTGATCTCACAAAGTACTAGACACACCTAGTAGTAACCTTACCATTTTCACCTAATTATGTTGTAATATTTGGATCAGTTTGTGATTTAACAAAAATAAGATTTTGCAAAACCCTAATTACAAAGTCACGTATGATAAATAAATAATAAAATACATATTTGACACAAGTAATAAGCTAATAGAAAATGAAACCCTAAGTGCAAGAGAGAGAGGAATTGACTTAGCTGATTTGTGCTCGATCCAAGACTGATGCAGAGTAGGAGAACTATTGAACATGAAGTGATTTGTGTCATTGTTTCTCCAAATAATTTTTTTAGGTCACAAAACTAGATGGACATGGGCGCCCACAATAAGACAGGGGCTCTTAAGTGTTGACGACCTCTTACGGGTTCTTGTGACTATGAAAATGGTCAGAACATGATTTATGGAGTGTCACACAAGTGTCACAGTATTCACTTTGATCGCGTGTGCGCGTCACAATATGATCACCGAGGTACCTATAACCTACAAAATAAATATTCACCCTTCCTATGTTGTGTATGTAGAAAATACAATCCCTTGTCCCTTGATTGAATTCCAAATGGATGCTTTGAAGTGCTTTAGGTGCCTTTTGAGTGCAAGCTTAGGTGATAGTAATGATGCTTAGAGCTTGGTCCTTTATTTTGAACACATAGCTATGTATTTATATGATTCCCTTGTTTGAATTTCATAATTGACAATTGGAAGGCCAACCCATAAGAAAATAAGGAGCCCATAAAGGAGTAAGGTGGAAAGAGGTCAGGGGCACCCGGAGGGGACAAGGGCACCGAGGCCTTTGGTGGCCGAAGTCATAAAAGATAAACAATCAAAGTTATAAGCGGGATGTGGCATATGAAAGACCAAATAGAAAGCAAGAAACAAAGACAAGAGGCCAAAGATAGTCATCAATTACTAGTTTTCTCACTTAGGAATCATATGAATGCTAGTATGTATTTAGGACCTAGAAATGTACCTAAGTGCATAATTTTGTGTCTACGGTTTGACACATCTAAATAATCAATAAAAATCTCCATTATTTTCAACACATTACATACACATATATAAGAGATATTTGTTCCTATATTTATAGAGAGTGTATCTCCATAAATATTGGATGCAACAACTCTTCACTATTGATGTCGGTTGTTATAACTCATTAAATAAAATATTGTTATATGAGTTGTTGAATAAACAACTCATAATAAATTTTACAATTCATGTGTTTAAATAATAATGTTATCACTTTGTTAATTCTAACATTTACCCCCTTAGTGTGAACATTATTAATTGTGAATATTCACCCCCTAATGTGAATACGAGGAAGATCAAATTTTGAATAAGTTGAACCACCTCTTGAAAGTATTTCTTAGACCAGGTACAAACTCCATAAGTTATTGTTTTACCGTCTTCAAGGCGTAACGACGAGCCGAATTATGTAGGAATACTTCCTACCTCTTTGTGTTCCTGTGGGACTTTCCCTTTCTCCTAGGGCACCCGAATTAGGAATCTCCAAGATCCAAAAGCTTGGCACTAACTGGATAACCATCCCTGAGTCTACTTCATAACCTTATCCTTCTACCAAAAGTGAATCTTCTAAAAACACGAAACTTTCCGAATTATTATGAAAAGAGATTTATTTAGGACACAACACAATATGAAGACTAAAAACTAAAGCTTTTAAAAAAAAATGAAAACATGAAACACACACAATCAAAATAAAATTCACCACGAAAGCATATGGGCTCGTTTTTGGTGATTGTCAAGGGGCTTTGGAAACCTCCATCGTCCAATTATATCTTGATATCTTAGTATAAGAAATATTCAAAATTATAATCAATGTCTTCATTCATTTATTCATCTTCAGAATCTGAATCCTCTTCTATGACTATATTGGCCTTGTTTGCTTTGATTTTTCATGAGAAGATCTTTGGCTTGAACTTTGCAAGACTTATATACATGTCTCTTTTTCTTGCAATATAAGCATTCTAATTCCTATTTTTTTTAGAGAATTTTTGTATTTATTTTTCATGTACATTACGTTTCTTCTTCTACATCTTCTTTGGTCATTTTTTCTTGACCCAAAAGAGTTGATATCATATATTCTAGTGATTTTGAAAGAATATGTCCAAGAGTGAAAACAACAACTTCTTGCTATATTTGGAAGACAAGTTATTCAAAAGTATGGCTTTTACATCATCATCATTAACTAAAGCTTTAACTTTTACGAATTTTCTAGTGAGAGAGACTGAAATCATTAATATGAATAGACATGGTGAATGGGTCATTCATTTTGAATCTAAACAATTGGATTTTTAAAGATAACTTGGTATTAATTAATTTTTCTCCAAATAACTTCTTTAAGTTTTCCCACATTTCATGAAATTGTTTCTAGAGATCAACATAATACAACTCGAGAATCGAAAGATCCGGACCAATAATGGCTTTGGCTTTATCATCCCTACTTTTTCATTTTGCTAATTTTACCTTGATCGATGAAGTCGTTTCTTGACCAATCACAATTCTCAAGAATTTTTATTCATTAAATACATTTGGATTTTGACTTTCCAAGTGTAGAAATTGAGACCATTAAACTTTTTGGAGGAATTTGCATTTAGACATGACACAACTTTTGAAAAATGACGTTATAGTGACAATATTACAAGGACTGAGATACTACTTTATTGAGTGACTCTTTTAACAAGACATCATAAATGACACCAAATACACAATTCTTGCAATAACAATAACTCAACAATTTTGACGACATGATTTTTTTTTTTTTTGGAAATTGGTAAAAGATGAGGGTTTTGAAAGGACCCACATCCTTGTACAACAAGCCCTCAAGGATGGATATAAAATTTAAGCATAACAAAGAGGAAGCCCCTAACCACAAAGGGAAACATCAAGAGAAAAACAAAAAGTGAGAATAAAAAAGAAGACTATGACACATATTGAATCGCTGCAGCCATATTACCTTATAACATCCCTTCATATGGGATATTAGATGCATAGAAAAAGCATTCTTTTTCATTTGACAATAGTCTAGTCATCACTCTTGTTAGGGTTTACATTTTCATCCGAGTATTTGGAGGTTGAAAAGTCAAACTACGAGTGTATTTCTCAATAGTGGAGCTAGTAACACCATCATTAGTAGCAGCGGTTGGAGTCGGTGTTGGCACGTTATCCACCAAAACTATTGCGACCTTCTCCTCAGTGGGTGCAACCCGTGAGTTTGGAATGGATTCCTTATCAAAACCCTCCTTGGTGCCAAAATTTGACTCTGGTTGCACATCAATAAATAAAAGATCCTGATGATATTCCTTCCACTAGGAAACCTTTTCCTTCTTAGTTTTTTGCTTCATCATCTGAAAATCTAAAGCAAGATGTCCTAGGTTGAAGCATTTTCTACATCTAAAGGGAAAACCTTTGTAATCAAGAGGCTGAGACCAAACCCTATCCAACACTTTAAGGTCAATTGAAGCAGGTAGATCGAGAGAAGTATCTAGATCCACCAATAATCGTGCAAATGTAGTGTGAGCATAAGATTCCGTATTGGAATCAATGGATAAAAATTACTTACAACATTTCCAATAGCAATTATACTTTCCTCTCCCCAAAAATGCAATGACACATGGGGTAGACGAACCCATAACCGGTTTAACAGTGAAAAAAGCTATGAGTGGGTTGAAATTCGGGAACCAAGGTTTCATCAACAAGTGATGATTTTTCAGTTCTCAGATCTTAGAGAGAATGATAGCCCTATCATCCTCCACACTAAAAGCTACAATAAAAAAACCCTTACACAAGGGTAGATGTCAATCCTACCTAAGACAATAAGGTGCTAATTCAAAGCAATCCACAAGTGAAAAAGTGAAATACCTAGCAGTAGTACATTGAAGCGCGAGATCGGGCCATTGGAGGAGAAGAAATCCTCAGTCTCAAGCATAGATTCCCCAAGAGAGACTTGAGGAGCATACTTGGTAGTAGAGTGGGGTTTGGAGAAAGAAGCAATGGAAACAACAACAAAATAATGCTTCCTAGAGATGGTATCGGCGTTCACCATTACAAAAGGAGCAACAGAGAGGGCATTATAGGTCCCATACTACCACTAGTGTGCCCGATACCACTTTGCTCGGAGCTAGAGGGGCTCAAAAACCTAACACCACCTAAGAATAACCCTCGTCAAAGCCTTGAAATAGCCATCAAAGTCGGGGATAAATGTAGCAGAGCCACCTTTTCTTCCTTCAACCTTATTAAAAATGGGAGCTAAGTAATGTTTCTCCAAAATGTGTGTAGGGTTCGGGAAGTTTTCCGAAGCCCATCGTTCATACCGTCTTTGACGACACGAATTTAACTCACAATAACTATACAATATTTTAACAATGACACTACAATAATTATAACTTTGACCGAACTAATATTACAATATAACTTCACTCACCTAATCACCTAAAAAATTAAAAACCAATGCACTTATTATTGATTCTACGAATTGGATGTGATAGGACATTACATTGACTTGATTTTTAATGATTCTTTAGCTATAAACCCAAAAATAACCATTAAAAATATAATCAATACCTAATGACAAAAACTAACTCAAGATTCGACTTACAGACATAGACGGGAAATGTAGACACAAAATCATGCACTTTAGACATTATTTAGTCTCGGTCTCATACTACTATTTAGAGGTTTTTTTGAGTGAAGAAATTACTAATTAACCCTCATCTCTTGGTCATTTTTATTTGATTTCTATTGTCATTCTTGACCTCCACCACACACATTCCCAATCATTTTTCATCATCTTTCGTCATGTCCCATTGGTGGGTCATCTAGGATAGTACTGGGGCACCCATGGGCGCCCTAGTCCCACCATGGGCACCTCGATCCTTCTTGAACTTTCCCACCACTTTTTGGGCTCTTTCTAGCCGTTTGAGGTCTTTATCTTTTTGGTGGTCGGCCATTTCGGGGTTAATTATGAAATTAGATCAAGAGAACCCTATAAATATAAAGTTATGAGACCATAATGAGGGACCTAGCACTAGTCACTACTATCATCCACCTAGAGTTGCATCCATCTATTGCATTGGAGATCACTTGCATCCACATAGCTCCATCATAAGGCACAAGCGGGACATCTGCATCACACACAACATAGGGGAGGATTCTATTTTATTCCATGCACACATTCTATTACATTTTCTACATATATTTATTGTTTGCTACTTCACAAAGTGTGACTGGCGCAAGAGCACCTAAGGCACATTATACACACACTCACCAGAACTACATTTGGGTCCACAATGTAGTGCAAAGTTGAGCTAGTAATCCCAATGTTGTGACATCGAGGTCAGGTCGACCCATTCATTTGCATTCTTAAATTTTTGGGGTTTTTATACTTCTCTTGTGGTTTTGTGTAGGTCTTCTATTCATCTTGGAATATCGGTGACATTTGAAGCGGTGCACTTGATACAACAAAAGATGAGGGTTTAAAATCACCTACTAAACCCATGAAGATCGAGTTTTGGAGATTTTTCATAGACCAGGGTGCCTAGTTTGTAGACTAGAGCTCCCATATGTACCCCAGTCCCTTTCTAGGTGCTCCAGACAAACCATATTACTTGGATCCATCCTTTTCAGGGCCTCTTCACAGTCGTTCATGCTTCCATATTTTCCGATTACCTCTGTGGTACGATCTCGTGAGTATCTTTTATCCCGGCTAGGTTCTTTCCTCTTCTCTCTTTCATTTTAGGGCTTCTATTTCTATTTACTTAGTTGTTTGGGTCATTTGCATACTTCTTTACTACATTTACTGAGTTGTCCATAACTTAGATTAACTAGTACTTATATCACATTTTTAGTTAATCATTTTGGTGAACCCATCTCGATCATTCACGCTTCTAGATTCTTCCTTATGCTAGGGTATTTTCATCATGAACATCTCTATTCACACTTATCTAAAAATCACCCTAATTGTATCAATAAGCTTAGGAAGTACTTGGCTACCAATTACATCCCTCCTCATACTTCACCCGACTATGTATACCATAAGTTCACTTCAGCTCTATCCCTTAATGAGGATAAAATCACTTTCACAACAGATGATCTACCTTCTCAAATGATACTACAACATGACCCTCCCTTGTATATCCAAGTTTGTATTAACAAAGTCCAAGTAAAATGCATTTTAGTTGACATCACTTTCCTTTAACATATAATAATTTCAGAAGCATCTCTAGATCCTTCGTCCATCTCTATTCCTGGATTTGATAACATCTCCAAGCATGTCTTAGGTACTATTCATTTACCAGTCACCAAAGCTTTTGCCCTAAGGATAGTTTTGCTTTTGCCGCACATTGACGTTATTGTCGACTCTATAATGGGGTATGATATTCTTTCCTTTATGGATGGCTTTGTAGGTTACAATCAAATCAAGATCAACCCAAACAACCAAGAAAAAACCTCCTTCACCACTCTATGGGTTAAATTTTACTATATAGTCATGTCATTCGGCCTTAAAAATGTCGGGGCTACTTATCAACAAGGGAAATGACACATATATTCCATGACTACATTCACAAGATCATTGAAGACTATATAGACAACATATTAGCAAAATATAAGTGACGATCTTCCCATACACAGGATCTACGAATATTATTTGAATGATTACGACAATATTGTGTGCGTTTAGATCCTAAAAAATGTGTTTTTGGGGTCACAACAGGGAAAATTCTTGGATATATCATCTCCCAATGTGGAATTGAGATTGATCCTAACAAAATAAAATCCATTATTGATATTCCTCCACCCAAGAACTTACATCAATTATGCTCATTACTGAGTTACAATTCAAGCTATTTGGCGCTTCATTGCCTGACTTTCCGATAAGACCCAACCGTTCACATGACTCATGAAGAAAGATACCAAGTTTGATTGGGATAAGTAGTGTCAACAAGCATTTGACCATATCAAATCCTATTTGTTAAATCCACCTATTCTAGTTAGCACTCTTCAGGAAGTATAGATAGCAAAATAGTTCCTTATAAATGTTGAGCAAGGACAATATATAGAACATAATCATTCATATTAAAACCACTAGATGTTATTTCATAGACACAAAGTTCCAAAGATAACATCCACAAGAATACAAAGCTTCTTAATGCAATAAATTAATGATTCAAAAATTTCAGGCTAGATAAGAGGGAATAAATAGACGCAGATAGAAATAGGAAGGGAAATCTTTTGTATTGATAGCTTTTAATTCTTTTACACTTTCAAAAATAATCAGAGTTCCAACCCTTTGGAATGGCGAGGAGAGCTCAATATATAGCTTACAAAGCGGTTACATTTGGTAACCATTTCTTTTAACCAAAAGATTAATTAAGGAAATGCACAATACAAAGTCCTTAATTAATTTACAAGGAGATCCAAACTATAGATAGAAAAGGAGAGTCAAGAGCCAGAAGCGAGACATCCGGTTGTGGCGGAGGAGGGCCCACTACTTTGAGAATCTGATGCCTGAATCTCTTCAATGCTTCTACTATCTCCATGCCTCTTGGAATTGTTGTGTTAGTAGTAGCATGAGTCCATGTGCCAAGTCATTTTTCCATATCTTTTTAAACTTGGTATGCTCTAGATACTCCTTATTAGCCTCGGCTATAGCTGAATGAAGAGAAAAAATGTCCTTCATTTTATCTTTTGTGATTGACTCTTCTTTAAACAAATCATCCTTGAAAAATGTTTTGAACTGAGCCTTGATTTCTTGAAGAGAGAAGGATACACCTATAGCTTCATCCTGAAGATGGTAGTGGATATCTTTGAAGGCTAGATAAAACACAAGTTTTAAAAGACTCCCCTTTTTGCCATACATTCCTTAATTCTCCTAGTGCTTCTTCCAGAACCTTTATTTTCCATTCAATGCTAAAGATCCATGTCCTTGACAAGTTATTCTTGACATCATCAAATACATTATTGGCTAACAGGATCCTCTCGTTAGTTTGACCCATTAGATGGAGATCTGCAATACACCCACTCCAAACCTTCAGCTCCTTGTCCATAGCTTTGATTGAGGAAGTGAGTTTTTGTTGCAGCTTGATCACCTTCTCATTGGTTTTGAAGGCTTCCTCAATGAAGTTTAAACCTGCTATGGTCATATCATCTACCATGGCCTCAACAACCTTCCCATAAGTAGAATACTTATGTATGTCTTTGATGCTTTGAACTTCATCTTGGTGAGAACCATGGGAGGTGGGAGAGTAGCCAATGGAGTTAGATCCAAAACTTTATCTTTTGTTAATAATGATCGATAAATTTGGAAAGAACTTGGTTCTATTCTTCCAACTACTCCATGGTTTGCTTGCCTTTCTCAACCCGTTCAATAACCCTAGTGATGGTTTCCCAAAGGTTATGAACTTCACTCTTAGGTGTAGATTCTCCCATTGGAATCTGGAAAACTCTAAGTCAGAGATCGTTTTCCTCTTTGTCCACCTTGGGTTTTGCAACCTCCAGGAACTTCGGCCTTGAGCATCAGTTACCATCCTCAAAGTGGTCTTTTCTTTCTTTGTTGGAGGGGGAGGGGTAGTACCAAGCAGAGCTACCACAACATCAAAATCAAGCCCTGTCAATCTGGAGGAAGATCTCCTTTTCCTACTATCAACTAGGGGTTACACCTAGGCAAAGGAAGAAGAAGAAACAGAAGAATCAAGGGACCCAAGTGCAAGTGAACTCATGGCACTTAAAGTATGGACCACTATTGTCTCTAGTGGGGAAATGAATGGAACCTCAGGAATTTCCTTTGCAGAGGAGTCTGCTAGACTTGGAGGTTCAATTCTTGATCCTTCCTTCTCCACCTCAGCAGTGGTTTCAGTGGTTTCTTCTGGTTCTTTCATCTCCTCCTCATCATCATCATTTAGAAAAATAATGTTCTCTGGCCCAATAGGCAATTCTGATTGTTCCAGAAAATTTTCTTCCTTGACCAGTTCCTGCTTAACCTCTTTGATTTTCTTCTGATATACTCTGGTGGAAGAGGAAGGAGTAGACAACTCTGGTTCTTTCATGGTATAAGAAGAAGAATTTTGCTCAAGTGCCTCAATACTAGGTGTATGTGCTTCCTTCTGAGGTGTAGAATCCTCTCTTGAAGAGGATCTACCTTGGTTCCTCCTGAACTCACGAACTTTCATGTCAAACCAAACCTTAGTTCTGACGATGACAGGGGCAATTATCTCACTCAAATCATCTCTCTCCTTCACATACCAATCAGGGTTTCTAGAGGAGTGTGCTTGATTGATCTTTCATACTCAAAGGATTGCAAGTCCTCATCATCGTCCACAAGCCCTTCAAGCACCTGGTAGAGATTGAGATCTAAGATCTATTGCAGAGACAATCTACCAAAATGCCTCCTCCTAGCTTCAAAATCATCAACACAATCAGCCCAAGTAATCCTCAGTATCAGGACAATGATGATAGGTTATCCTGAGATTTTGATCAATGAATTTCTTTAGATCAAAGCAAGTCCTGGGCCTGAAGAAATGAATAGTAAGAGGAGCAATAGCCCTTTCTATATTTTGGGCATCTAGAGTTGTCTGCATGTATAATTCCCCAAAGTGATAGGGAAATGAAGACCAATGATCTTCTTATCTTGACAGGTTCTATGAAGTTTATCTAGCTGCCTGCACACCTCAACCAAAGCCATTTTATCATTACAGAACATGGGAAGCTTGAGAGGTGTACTTTTAAAATGGGCTAGTCTGATGTATGAAAACTTTTGGGCGGATGAAGAAATCCCCATACTTACCTATCAAATCTATAGCCTAGTCGAGAGAACCTTCGACAATGTCACCCTCTAAGAGCCTCACAATGTACATGGTGAAAGCATCATTTACCCTTATGAAATTGTGATTATTGGCCTTGAGGGTAAATTGAGGGCAATATGTGTATATGGGCTCATCCTTCTTGCCCTCAATGTAAGTGAAGCTGAACCACTCCCGAGATGCTGCCAGGGTGTACATGAGATAAGAAGTCATGTAGAACTTCTTAGTTTTCTGAACATTTGACAATTGTTTAGTCAGGTTCATACAGATAATCTCAGCCCAATTTATGTTTTTCTTACCTTCACAGATGATGTTTATAAAAGGGCACATCCAAAAATGGAAGTCATTGGTAGAGGGCATTCCCATAATATGGGTGAGAAAGATGATGAAATATGATAGTTCTTCATTGAAATCAACCTAAACAATGCCTTGGAGAGTCGGGACGCTCCCTTCTTAGGACACTTCAGCCATGACTTAGCTACTCGTGCCTTGTATTTCTCATTTTCTTGATCAAATAGGGTCTGAGCTTGAGTGAGAGTGAGAACAATGGAGTCTTCTATCTTAGGAATGTGTAGGGCAGCGGCGATGGTGGCAGCATCAATTTTGCAATCAATTCTCCATGCACATTAACAACCTCCTTGGTATCCGGATTGAAATGAGCCCCACATGCGAGCACGGTGTCGGCACACTGCACAGAGATAGGAAAACTAGCAGCATAAGTGATTCCACTATCATTGATCATTTGGGCCATGGGAGTAGGATTATCGCATGCTAATCTACCCCAGAAATCATCGAAATCTAAGTGTCAAACTTCACTATCTCAATATTAGGTACAGAAGTCTCCAAAGGTGATAGATGCTCATGCCCTTGAAACTTGATCTTCATTTTTATAGTGCATAGAAGAACAGACCTTCAAAGAACAGATTCATGATAAAAATGCAAAGGGATACAGGAAGATGAACAGATGACTCAATTGCAAGAGTGCGGGCAAGAGATAGCAAGCAAGCAATGTGACAAATGCATAGATGGTAGTCCCTTTAAATAGTCATTCAGGAGAGAGAAGATCATAAATGCACATTAAATACACCTTGCACCGACTCAAAAAAGGTGAAATGCGGAAAAAACTGGCCGGACAGTCCATGGGACATTAGGACATGAGGGACGCGAAAATCCGATTTGGTCGATGCGGGGAATGCAGGCCAAAGGAGCATGGGTGGTCCAGGGACACAGAAATGCGAAGGATGCGAAGACTCGATTCAGGTGATGCGGATGATGTGAGGAATTGGTGAACACGAGGCCTAGACGTACTTGGGACAGATGGACCGAAAAAAATTGATAAAGCCAACAGACAAGGACTTGCGGGGAAATCAACCAATCGGTGAACAAAAGGCCCACCGGTACTTGGGACATGAGGGACAAAATGTTTGACAGACCCGCAAGTCACTAAAATGACCCCAATAAACGTAATTTTCACCATCTCTTCAAATTTTTACTTCACTAGAACACTATTAAAGGGTGTTAACTCAAATTTTTCAAATTTTTCAACTTTCAAAAGAGGGGAATTTTGAGAGGACAACAGCTGGCTCTTTCTAGGGATGACTTGACTAGATCATAAGAACGAGGCAAGACAAGAACTCAAGAAAACTCTAGGGAAGAAGACCAATGCCTTATCCATTGGGAAAATAGAGTCAAAGGCAAATCAATACAAAAGGCAACACACGGGAAAAACAACAAAGCAAAAGTGAGGAAAGGAAAACACACACTATACATAATATACAAAGGACTTCCTATTCACCTAGGATTTGAACAATTTCAGGTACTACCCACTATAAGGAAGTGGGAGAGAAGATCCATCCATGTAATTAAGATAGAAAGAATTTTCACCAACAAAGTGCCTGATTCTGAAAGGACCAAGCCAAAGAGAGTCAAACTTACCATGGCTTCCTCGAGGTTCATGTCTTTTGTCCCATAGTAGAACAATGTCTCCAACTTTGAAATCTCTGGATCTAGTTTTCTTGTCAAATAAATATTTCACCTTCTGCTGATGGGCAGAGATTCTATCAAAAACATGCAACTGTCTTCATTTAGCTTATGGAGATACATGATCCTTTTATCCAAAGAATCACTGAAACTGGTGTCCTCAATAGCTTTCATCAAATGCAAAGCTGGTAGTTCCATTGTCATTGGTAGTTGAGCTTCCACACCATACACCACTTGAAAAGGGGACATCCCAATTGCTCTTTTGGGTGTAATCCTATCTACCCAGAGAGCATCATAAATCTTTTTGTGCCAGTTTCTCTGAGATTCATTGACAAGCTTTCTTACAATGGTCACTAAATTTTTGTTTGTTTATTCTACTGTCCATTCCCTTGAGGATAATAATCTAAAGAATGAGCGAGGGAAATCCCATACCCATAGTATAAATCCATCATCTCGTGAAGAAAAATTTGAAGCATTATCGGTCACGATCTTGTTTGGTACTCCAAACCTTATCAAGATGTTTTCTTTGATGAAATTACATACTACCTTTGAAGTAGTACTTTTAACTAGAATGGCTTCTACCCACTTAGTGAAATAATCTGTGGTAGTCAACACATGAGTATGTCCTGCACTTGAAGATGGGTTGAGTGTTCTAATGAAATCCAAACCCCACTGTTGAAAGGGCTCTTCGATCACAACTAGCTTAAGTGGCAAAGCAGCTAACTTAGGTCTTCCCACAAAGGTTTGACAAGCTTCACACTTGTCAACCCACCTTGATGCATCCTTAAACAAAGTAGGCCAATAGTATCCCTGCACGAATAATTTTGTGAGAAGTAACTGGTAGATGAGAAATGACCCCCACTAGGCTTGATCATGGAAGGCTGAGAACAACTTCTTTTGTTGCACTTTGTCAACACACTTCAAGAATCTTCCATCCACTCCTCATTTGAACAAAGCATTTTCCCACAACACGTATTGTGCTGACCTTAGCTTGATAGCTCTCTTCTCCTTGGTAGTTAAGTGAGATGGACACTCACCATAGGTGAGGAAGTGAGCAATGTCAGCATACCATTCATCTGTTGAGCTAAGGAACAAAACAATAGGGATATCAACTTCATCCTTAGGCAACGCCTGACCAGCTCCTTCAACAATAAGTTTGCACATGCCTTTACCCCGAACTAGATTCATTGGTCTGATGTCGAGATCATAATCCTGAACCTTCGCTACCCAATTTCCTCTCTTGGTTCCAAACTCCTGTTGTGTAAGAATAGACTTGATAGTCGTATCAGGCACAAACACAATAGAGTGAGAGTTAAGAATGTAAAATCGAAACTGCTTAACAACTTTAACCACTGCAAAAGCATGTTTCTCCATCATAGTGTACCTCAACTCATGAGTTTTCAGAATATAACTCATGAATGTAATTGGGAGCTCATGATCTTTAGAATATTTTTGAGTCAACATAGTGGCCAAAGTACTCTCAGTGGCATAGTAATAGATAATAAAATCTTTGCAAAAATCTGGACATGCTAAGATAGGAGTCTTAGCAATGGCTTTCTTAATGCCCTCAAATGCTTCCTTTCCTTCAGAAGACCAACCAAACATCTACTTTCCTTTCATCATCTGGGAAATATTCAGAGTCAGCTCTGCAAAGTCAGGGATGAATCTTCTCAGGAAGTTGATCTTACCAAAGAAAGAGTGCACTCCCTTTTTGCTTATGGGAAGAGGAATCTGTTGAATAGCTTGAACTTGTTCAGGATCAATCTTGATTCCTTCTCTAGAGACAACATGTCCCAACAACTTGCCCTCCGTGACACAAAAGACAAATTTCTTGGGATTCAGAGAGACCCCATGTTCTCTGCATTTCAAGAGAACTGTTTCTAGATGCTGAAAGTGATCTTCTCTAGATTTGGAAAACACAGTTAAATCATCTAGATACACAACAATGCATTTTCCTTTCAAACTCCTCGAAGGCCAAATCCATTGCTCTCTGAAAAGTGGCACCAGCATTAATGAGGCCAAAGGGCATCCTTTTGTAGGAAAAAGTACCCCAAGGAGTGGTAAAGGTAGTCTTGTGTTGGTCTGCAGTATTGACTTCCACTTGGTTATATCCTGAGAAACCATCAAGCATGGACAACATTTCAGAACCTGTGACAGACTTGTAACACTTGGTCCATCATGGGTAGGGGATAATTGTCTTTCAAAGAAGCCTGATTTAGATTCTTGAAGTCAACACAGATCCGAATCTCACCATTTTTCTTCCTAACGGGGACAATATTAGCAATCCATGTGGAATGATGAATGGGGAAGATGATCTTGGCTTTCAATAACTTTTGTATCTCTTGGAAAATGGTGTCAACAATTTTTGGATTGTATTGCCTTTGCTTCTACTTGAAAGGTTTTATCCCAGGTTTGAGGGGAATGAAATGTTGCATTTATTTTGGTTGGAAGGCTTTCAGATCATCATAAGAATAAGCAAGGACATCAACATACCTCTTCAAAATATTTACTACCTTCTTCTTCTCCTCTTGGGTGCAGCACTTTCCAACGTTCACCATTTTGGGGTCGAGAGCTCCCAATGTTAATCTTTTCATATTTAGCTAGATTGTTGAGCTCCTTTGGAAGCCTTGGACTTGACATGCCTGTCATGTTTATCAAACAATTCCTCTAGACTTACCAGCCCTCTGGGGATCTTGTTACCTTTTAGCTTGATGCATCCATCTTGATCCATCTCCTCTTTGACACCTTCATCATTGGAAGAGACACCCTCTTGAGGCAGATTGTCACTTCCTTCAAAATACAATTGATCAAAGTTATCCCTGAGCTCCAGGAAAGAGAGCAAATGTTGATCATCATTGAAAACTTGCCAGTTGTTTGCATTATCCGGTACGCTTGGTCTATGGATCATTTCAATGGTGAATTTGTCTTGAGAAAAATCAAGATGAGGTATCAACAAAGACCCTGAAATAGCTAGGGATTCAGCCCTAGTGTTCTTTTCCCTTGGCACCACTTTGATGGAGAAGGCATCAAGGAATTCAATAGAATCCCAGACCAGATTTCTATAGTGCTTCAACCTTCTATTCTTTACTTGGAACAAATCTCTGACTTGTTTGACAACTAGTTCCGCATCTCCACGAGCCAAAATATTCTTCACACCTCTTTCTTTTGCCATGTTTAGTCCAAGGATGAGAGCTTCATATTCGATGTGTTATTTGTATTTTCAAACTGCAGCTTGAATGAGAAAGGATGAATCTTTCCCTCTGGAGATATCAATACCACACCAGCCCAGACAGTTGAGGAGCAACTTCCATCAAATTCCAAATTCCAAATGCCATTAGGATCATGGAGCACTTCTTTGGGACATTCCGCCTCATCCTGAGACATGATCATATAATTGCCATGCCCAATATCTTCATAAAGTATTTATGCTTTGGGATCATCCGTATTTTTCACAATATATTCAGATTTGCTTCTCATGCGTGACTTCTAAATCTTTCCATTGAGTGGTATAAGGGCATGTGACCAATCCATTTGAATTTCTCCTCCTACATCCTTACAGAAATTCCTACTCAACAGCATGCCATATGAAGGAGGAATATCAGCTACCAGAATAGTAGCTAAAACCTTTTTCTCTGGTAAGGTAGTAAAAGCTACTTATGCATCCTTAATTCTTCGACCAAGGGCACCTCCCTACTCTCCATGGAATAACAAGAACCAATAGTGTGTGTGAGGGTAAGACCCAAAGCATGAGCCACTTTGGTAGGCATCACATTGTCTGATGCTCCTGAGTCTATGACACAATTGCTAAGTCGTGGCTAGCTATGAGGAGGGTCACATAGAATGGTTTGATTTTCTCATTAGGTGAGGTGACTGCAGCCACAAGATTTGGTTGGGGTGTGGAAGATGGAGTGGGAAAAATACCTTTAGAAGTGTGGGATGAAGTTTTGGAATGGGAATTGACAAAGTGGACCATTTTGGCAAAGGATTTTGGATGGGTTTGATAAAACTCAGCCTCTGAAATCTGGATTTTTGTCTTCTTGAGGTGGTCGATGATATCAAAAGATCCAGAGGTGGATGGGGAATCATCACTAGGAATCTTAGGCTTATCAGGCTTTGGAATTGGAGAATAAGAAGTTTTAGAAGTAGGAGTAGAAGAAGAAGAATTAGCAGAACTTACCTTTTGCATGGATGTAGTGGGAATAGGAGATCCTCTTCTTGCCACCACTAGAATAGTCGTGGGATACTCCTTTCTCTGCTACTACTTCATCATAATCATCTTCTTCATCAATGCCCTCAGTAGTAAGGAAATTAATTTGAGATCCATCAAGTTCTTCCAATTCTTCCTCAACCTCTTCTCCAGGTTCTTCAAAGTCTTCATTAACCTCTTCATCATCAGGTTCTTCAAATTCACATGTTGTATTAACGAGAGGCCTTGATGGGTGGTCCTTCAATTATTAGCCTTGTTTGAGAAGAAGGCAAATGGTTTCTAGGCTAAAAGTTCTTCCTTGGAACGTCTTGATAGGGAGCATGTTGAGCCAATTATTTCTTGATGGAAATGAGGTCATTGGCAAGCTTTTGTACTAATTGATCTGCACTAGTTCCGGGAGTAGAGGGAGAAGAAGAAGAAGATTTGGATTTGGAAGAGTCTCTTTTCAATTTACCAGACATGATTAGGTCATCTTCCACGCTAATGGCCAATCTCTGATCAAGCATCCAAAGTTGCAAGATTAGCTCTTCTCAGTGCATAACTTACTTCAGGAAATTGAGCATTCAGGAAGAAACATTTTTGAATTTGATCCACAGGCTGGGTGTTTTGTGGGATCTTGTTAATAAGCTTATTAAACTTGGCCACAAATTCTCTCATGGGCTCTTGTGGTTCTTTCTTGATTTGAGAAATCTAGGCTAGCAAAGCATGCACATCTTCAGTAGGTTTGAAATGGTGCTCAAATTGGGTTGTCATGGTATTCCAATTGGTAATGGCCCTAAGCGGGGAGATGGTAAAACCAATCTGCCACATTGTCCTGCAATGTCTCTACAAAAATCCTCATAGAGACATCCTCATGTTTAACTCGAGGACTCCACATGCAACTATGAAGGCTATAATGTGTTCATCAGGATGTACTTGCCATCACCTCTGAACTTGGGAAATTTCTTTCTGTTACCCCTGGGTAACTCATGCAAAGGCTGAGGGAGGGAAAGAGGCCCAACTCGTTGGCCCCAAGGTAAAGGAGCTGCCATTCTTGGAAAAACTACTTGAAGTGGAACTGAAACACCAGCAAGAACTAAAGCATGAAGATTAGGGCTGAGTTGTTCTTGCGGGATACCACTCTCAATAGATATGTCTTCAACAGGGGGTGTGCTCATGGAACGAGCTCTTCTATTTCTCCTTGTTGAAGGAAGAGGAAAACCTTGCTGCTCCAGGAGTTGAAACTGAGAATCTTCAATCCCAAGGGCCCTTCTTCCATGAGTAAATATTAGAGTCACAGATCAGAAATGATCGAGAAATTGTTCTTTAAAACTGGAATCCATCGAAATGAATCCCCAGCGGAGTCGCCAAAAACTGTTGGTTGTCAAAATAGGACTTTAATGCAAGCAATAATCTAGGGGATGAAAGTCCCTCCTCTTTGATGGGAGAGGTGCCCTTATTGAAAGCAAGCAAGCAAAACTATTCACAAATGTACAATTTTCTACTTCAATGAGGAACTCTGATATCATGAAAGTGTTTTAATGCCAAGATAGATTATCAATACAAAGGAACAGAAGAACTAAGGGAGGGAAAAAAGGTAGAATATAATAGCACTCTTCAGAAGTATAGATAGCAAAATAGTTCCTTATAAATGTTGAGCAAGGACAATATATAGAACAAAATCATTCATATTAAAACCACTAGATGTTATTTCACAGACACAAAGTTCCAAAGATAACATCCACAAGAAATACAAAGCTTCTTAATGCAATAAATTAATGATTCACAAATTTCAAGAAGATAAGAGGGAATAAATAGACATGCAGATAGAAATAGGAAGGGAAATATTCTATATTGATAGCTTTTAATTATTTTATAATTTGAAAAAATAATCGAGTTCCACCCTTTGGAATGGCAAGGAGAGCTCAATATATAGCTTACAAAGTGGTTACATTTGGTAACCATTTCTTTTAACTAAAAGATTAATTAAGGAAATGCACAATACAAAGTCCTTAATTAATTTACAAGGAGATCCAAACTATAGATAGAAAAGGAGAGTCAAGAGCCGAAGCTAGAGACATCCGGTTATGGTGGAGGAGGGCCCACTACTTTGAGAATCCGATGCCTGAATCTCTTCAATGCTTCCGCTATCTCCATGCCTCTTGGAATTGTTGTGTTAGCGTAGCATGAGTCCATGTGCCGAGGCATTTTTCCATATCTTTTTCAAACTTGGTATGCTCTAGATACTCCTTATTAGCCTCAGCTATAGCTGAATGGAGAGAACAAATGTCCTTCATTTTCTCTTTTGTGATTGACTCTTCTTTGAACAAATCATCCTTGACAAAGGTTTTGAACTGAGCCTTGATTTCTTGAAGAGAGAAGGATACACTGTAGCTTCATCCTGAAGATGGCAGTGGATATCTTTGAAGGTAGATAAAACACAAGTTTTAAAAGACTCCCCTTTTTGCCATACATTCCTTAATTCTCCCAGTGCTTCTTCCAAAATCTTTATTTTCCATTCAATGCTAAAGATCCATGTCCTTGACAAGTTATTCTTGACATCATCAAATACATTATTGGCTAATAAGATCCTCTCATCAGTTTGACCCATTAGACAGAGATCTACAATACACCCACTCTAGACCTTTAGCTCCTTGTCCATAGCTTTGATTGAGGAAGTGAGTTTCTTTTGACTTGATCACCTTCTCATTGGTTTTGAAGGCTTCCTCAATGAAGTTTAAACCGATATGATCATATCATCTACCATGGCCTCAACAACCTTCCCATAAGTAGAATACTTATGTATGTCTTTGATGCTTTGAACCTCATCTTGGTGAGAACAATGGGAGGTGGGAGAGTAGCCAATGGAGTTGGATCCAAAACTTTATCTTTGGCCAATAATGATCTGATAAAGTTGGAAAGAACTTGGTTCTGTTCTTCCAACTGCTCCATGGTTTGCTTGCCTTTCTCAACCCATTCAATAACCCTAGTGACGCCTTTCTGTTCTTCCAATTGCTCCATGGTTTGCTTGCCTTTCTCAACCCATTCAATAACCCTAGTGACGGTTTCCTGAAGGTTATGAACTTCACTCTCAGGTGTAGATTCTCCCATTGGAATCCTGGAAAACTCTAAGTCAGAGATCAAAAGATCTTTTTCCACCTTGGGTTTTGCAACCTCTAGGAACTGTTGGCCTTGAGCATCAGTTACCATCCTCAAAGTGGTCTTTGCTTTCTTTTCTAGAGGGGAAGGGGTAGTACAAGCAGAGCAACCACAACATCAAAATCAAGCCCTATCAATCTGGAGGAAGATCTCCTTTTCTGCTATCAACTAGGGGTTGTACCCAGGCAAAGGAAGAAGAAGAAATGGAAGAATCAAGGGACCCAAGTGCAAGTGAACTCATGGCACTTAAAGTATGGAACCATTGTTGTCTCTAGTGGGGAAATGAATGGAACCTCAGGAATTTCCTTTGCAGAGGAGTCTACTAGACTTGGAGGTTCAGTTCTTGATCCTTCCTTCTCCACCTCAAGTAGTGGTTTCAGTGGTTTCTTCTGGTTCTTTCATCTCCTCATCATCATCATCATTTAGAAAAATAATGTTCTCTGGCCCAATAGGCAATTCTGATTGCTCCAGAAAAGTTCTTCCTCGACCGGTTCCTTCTTAACCTCTTTGATTTTCTTCTGATATACTCTGGTGGAAGAGGAAGGAGTAGACAACTTTGGTTCTTTCATGGTAGAAGAAGGAGTTTTCTCAAGTACCTCAGTACTAGGTGTATGTGCTTCCTTCCGAGGTGTAGAATCCTCTCTTGAAGAGGATCTACCTTGGTTCCTCCTGAACTCACGAACTTTCCTATCAAACCAAACCTTAGTTTTGACGATGATAAGGGCAATTATCTCACTCAAATCATCTCTCTCCTTCACATACCAATCTAGGGTTTCTAGAGGAGTGTGCTTGATTGATCTTTCATACTCAAAGGATTGCAAGTCCTCATCATCATCCACAAGCCCTTCAGGCACCTGGTAGAGATTGAGATCTAAGATCTATTGTAGAGACAATCTACCAAAATGCCTCCTCCTGGCTTCAAAATCATCAACACAATCAGCCCAGTAATCCTCAGTATCAGGATGATGATGATAGGTTATTCTGAGATTTTGATCAATGAATTTCTTCAGATCAAAGCAAGTCCTAGGCTGAAGAAATGAACAGTAAGAGGAGCAATAGCCCTTTCTATATTCTAGGCATCTAGAGTTGTCTGCATGTATAATTCCCCAAAGTGATAGGGAAATGAAGACCAATGATCTTCTTATCTTGGTAGGTTCTATGAAGTTTATCTAGTTGCTGCACACCTCAACCAAAGCCATTTTATCATTATAGAACATGGGAAGCTTGAGAGGTGTACTTTCAAAACAAAGCTAGTATGATGTATGAGAACTTTTGAACTGGATGAAGAAAGCCCCATACTTAGCTATCAAAGCCATAGCCTCATCAGAGAACCTTCTAGCAGTGTCACCCTCCAAGAGCCTCACAATGTACATGGTGAAAGCATCATTTACCCTTCTGAAATTGTGATTACTGGCCTTGAGGGTAAACTGAGGGCAATATGTGTATATGGGCTCATCCTTCTTGCCCTCAATGTAAGTGAAGCCAAACCACTCCCGAGATGTTGCTAGGGTGTACATGAGATAAGAAGTCATGTAGAAATTCTTAGTTTGTTGAACATTTGACAATTGCTTAGTCAGGTTCATACAAATAATCTCAGCCCAATTAATGTTTTGCTTACCCTCGCAGATGATGTTTATAAAAGGGCACATCCAAAAATGGAAGTCATTGGTAGAGGGAATTCCCATAATATGGGTGAGAAAGATGATGAAATATGATAGTTCTTCATTGAAATCAACCCTGAACAATGCCTTGGAGAGTCGGGACGCTCCCTTCTTAGGACACTTCAGCCATGACTTAGCTACTCGTGCCTTATATTTCTCGTTGTCTTGATCAAATAGGGTCTGAGCTTGAGCAAGAGTGAGAACAATGGAGTCTTCTATCTCAAGAATGCGTAGGGCAGTGGCGATGGTGGTAGCATCCAGTTTTGCAATCAATTCTCCATGCACATTAACAACCTCCTTGGTATCCGGATTGAAATGAGCCCCACAAAGCGAGCACGGTGTTGGCACACTACAGAGATAGGAAACCAGCAGCATAAGTGATTCCACTGTCATTGATCATTTGGGCCATGGGAGTAGGATTATCACATGTTAATCGCCCTGAAATCATCAAAATCTAAGTGTTGAACTTCGCTATCTACGATATTGGGTACAGAAGTCTCCAAAGGTGATAGATGCTTGTGCCCTTGAAACTTGATCTTCATTTTTATAGTGCATAGAAGAACGGCCTTCAAAGAACATATTCGTGATAAAAATGCAAAGGGATACAGGAAGATGAACAGATGACTCAATTGCAAGAGTGTGGGAAAGAGATAGCGAGCAAGCAATGTGACAAATGCATAGATGGTAGTCCCTTTAAATAGCCGTTCAAGAGAGAGAAGATCATAAATGTGCATTAAATACACCTTGCATTGACTCAAAAAAGGTGAAATACGGAAAAAAATTTGGCCTGGACGGTCCATGGGACATTGGGACATGAGGGATGTGAAAAGCGATTCACCGATGTGGGGAATGCAGGCAAAGGAGCACAGGCGGTCCAGGGACACATAAACGTGAAGGACGCGAAGACCCGATTCGGCCGATGCGGGAATTGGTGAACAGGAGGCCTAGACGTACTTGGGATAGATGGGCCAAAAAAATCTGATAAAGTCGACAGACAAGGACTTGCAGGGAAATTGGCCGATCGGCGAACAAAAGGCCCACCAGTACTTGGGACATGAGGGAAAAAATGTCCGACAGACCCGCAAGTCACTAAAATGACCCCAATAAATGCAATTTTCACCATCTCTTCAAATTTTTACTTCACTAGAACACTACTGAAGGGTGTCAACTCAAAATTTTCAAATTTTTCAACTTTCAAAAGAGGGGAATTTTGAGAGGAAAACAATACGCTTAGGCTAAATCATCACTTATATGTTCATCTAGTCATTATATATGTTTTGGCTATAGGGTTCATGCACACATCGTCATTACATCGCATCTCATCACTACACCTACACATTCACCATAGCGTGTTAGACACAATACACACTTGACCATTTCCGATGACGCACTCTCATTGACGGTTCATTCTTGGGCTGCCGAGGGGGAAAACTAAATGAACCTCATTGCATACATCTCCATTAACTCGGGGGGCACGTGGCTCCTATCACTTCATTTTACATTAAATTTCATCCATCCACAACATAATACATATTATGGTTGCTCTTATTCTTGCTTACTTTTGTTTGCTCATGGTCACTTTATTACACATGCTAGTTATATTTCTCATATGTCATTTATCTATATTATCCATGCATGCATGTTCATGTCTTTTTCTAGTTGTGATCACGAGATATAGGTTTCTTACATGTTGTATGGATGTTCACCTTCTACCCTCCCTACACCTGAGTCGTTAGGGGCATCTCGCATTCGTCTCTTCTAGGTGTTATTGTTTCATTTTGTATTTATCACTTTACATTCTTAGTTATACACACTTTTGACATGCTTTAGTTATCTTTCTAACATACTAATGGGTGCTTTATGTGCAACATTTTTTTATGCATGGATATTTGTGTCCATACTTGTTTATTGTATTGTCTACTATTGTTTTTTCTTATATGTGGGCCTTGCCCTATGTTTGGTGTGCACACTTGTTTGTTGTTTGCGTCCATGATGGTCTTGCATGTCTTGCAACATCATGAGTGATGTCCCATGTTTACGACCCGATTTTTGTGGCTTCCTTGTCTTCTTGTGTGTTTACACTAATTTTCTTGGTAGCTTTTACACTATTTACATAGATTACACATTGTCTTTTTACATGCATGTTTGTTTATACTAACACTTGTATTTGGCTAGCCATCCTTTTTTATGTGCACCTTGGTTTCTACCAAGTACATTCCCTTCCCCTGCAGCAGGCACACTTTCGGGGTTCATGCGGTTTTCCTCTTATGGGGCCGTATTCTCCTATCAAAGACGTCACATGTGCCCTTAAAGAGGGGGGAATCATTTGGGGTTTTGCAAAGATATACACGGTGTGTTTACACCGGTTCAATTTAGTGCACTTTCCACCCTTGGCATTATGGGTTTACATACATTGAGTGAGTTCATACTAGTCTACGAACTCCATACACAACGGCTTTTACAGGACATGGAGTCCTTAGCATTTTGGGAAGTAGTTACAAGCTTAGAGGTTACAGTGGGTGTACCTCCCTACACTACTTTGGCCAGTGGCGTCAGATCACCCAAAAACTAGGACAGTATAAATATCTCTTCACACACATTCAAGGAAACAATTAAAGGTTGGAGGATACAAAGTAATTCCTCCCTATACTTCTTTGACCTATGGTGTTGGATCGCCCAAAAACCCCCCGACAAGATCAAGATATCCTTCTACATTCTCTTTTCTCAACATGGATCAAGTGCACATGTTCCATTTACACTTTTCATTTTGCATTACTTTACTTTTACATGCATCTTTTACATTGCATTTTTACACACATATACATATATATTTGACTACTTGATCATTTTCTCCTTGCAAGTCCGGTTGTATGAGAAACAAGTAGTCAAATGGGGGCAATAACGACGACATCAACAACAACACTTTACGGTAGCACACTTCACATACTAACCATGTAGGTATACTACACACATCAGCATCAACACACACGTTCCACCCTAGGTTCACTCTCATCACTTTTTGTGTATTTTCATCTTTAGTTTCCACACTCCATCATCTTTTTGTCACTCCACACTTTGTCTAGTCCTTCAGTACACCTTTTTTATTACTCTACATTGGCATCAAGCATGCATCTCTATCTAATTTATGTTACAAGATTTCCACTCACCAACATAAAGTGGGGGAAAATGTAGACAGAAAATCATACACTTTAGACATTATTTATTCTGGTCTCATACTACTATTTAAAGGGTTTTTGAGTGAAGAAAGTACTAATTAACCCCGTCTCTTGGCCATTTTTATTTGATTTCTATCGTCATTCTCGACCTCCACCACACACATGCCCAGTCAATTTTCATCATCTTTCGTCATTTTAGCCCTAATTGGGGCACCCATGGGTGCCCTAGTCCCACCATGGGCACCCGATCCTTCTTGAACTTTCCCACCACTTTTTGGGCTCTTTCTATCCATTTGAGGTCTTTATCTTTTTGGTGGTCAGCCATTTCGAGGTTAATTATGAAATTAGATCAAGAGAAATCTATAAATATAAAGCTATGAGAGCATAATGAGGGACCAAGCACTAGTCAGTATTATCATCCACCTAGAGTTGCATCCATCTATTGTATTGGAGATCACTTACATCCACATAGCTCCATCACAAGGCACAAGGCTATGACATCTGCATCACACAGAGAATACGGGGATGAATCTATTCTATTTCATGCACACATTCTATACATTTTCTACATATAGTTATTGATTCTTTACTTCACAAAGTGTGGTAGCACAAGAGCACCTAAGGCACATTATGCACACACTCACCGAGAACTACACTTGGGTCTAAAATTTAGTGCGGCGCTTAGTTAGTAAGCCCACTTTTGTGGCTAAGGTCGATCGACCCATTCATTTACATTATTCTTTTTTAGGGTTTTAATACTTCTCTTGTGGTTTCTTACGAGGTCTTTCTATTCATCTTAGACTATCGGTGACATCTAAAGTTGTGTATCAAACTTGATGCGCAAAGAAACAACGAGGGTTTTGGCCCACCTACCGAACCCGTGAAGATCGGTTCCAAAGCTTTTGCATGGACCATGGCACCTAGTTTGTAGGGCGAGCACCCGTAGGCACCCGGTCCCTTTCCGGACACTCTAGTCCGGCCATATTACTCGAGATCCATCCTTTTTGGGGCCTCTATACAGTCCTTCCTACTTCAAGATTTTCCACTCACCACCGCAACACAATCCGTGAGCATCTTTTATTCAGCTGAGTTCTTTCATCTTCTCTATTTCACTTTAGGGCTTATTATTTTATTTACTTAGTTGTTTGGGTCATTTACATACTTCTTTACCGCATTTACGAGTTCTTCATAGCTTAGATTAACTAGTATATATATATATATATATATATATATATATATATATATATCACGATTTTTAGTTAATAAGGAAAAACAAGAACAAAATTACACACCTCTATGCGAGAAAAAAATTAGCGAGACTCGAGAGAAAACAAGTCTACATACAATGGGGTGTAAATTGGTTTGTAAATTTCAACCGATTGTCAAGTGAATAGTTGTAAACTCTAACATATACCACATTTTAGCAATTTCAATGTGGAGGTCAAGCTATCACCACTGTTTGCTTGTAGGAGAATGAAAGATCATGACCGAGTTTCTAAGGAAGTGGTCCCATGGGAGGGGGCTCCTAAATTTTCTTAGCTGGTGTGGAGAGTAATTTTAGGAGTATTTATAGTAAAAGTGGTCTCATGGTATAAAATTTTTTTGAGAGTATGCTGCAATTTTTTAGGGAAAATATTTAAAAATGTTATATTTTAATTTGCAATAAAATTCTAAATTAAATTTGCTCATTTATAAGTTGACATTTGGCATAATAAGTTCCTACAAAATAGAAGTGGGTGGGGAAACTTTTAGCCCCCTTTTACCATCCCCTTAAACTCTTCTCCTAAAAATACGGTGTTCCTTGTTTTTAGGAAAAGATTCTAAAATTTCATGTTTCCCTAGATTTATTTTTTCATGGGACCACCTGTTGAATAAAAATAGGAGCAACATCCCCCTCCATACGACCTCTACCTAAATGTGGTGCATCTACCAATAATGTAATGAACACGTCCCTATTTCTTATAGTTTATTCATGCTTTCCATTGGGTCGCATCTTTAGAAGTTGCTTCCCAAGGAAAGCTCACTCCAAATTAAATTTAATAAAATGATAGTTTGGTGCTGTGGAGGCCGGCGAGCTATAGTGTGTAGGAAATCTCTTTTCCAATGAATGAAGAGTACAAATCTAAATACTCAACCCATCCACACATTACGAGTTGGGAAATTTGCTTGACCTTGTATGGCATGAACATGCAGATCAATTTAGTGGAAAATTCTTGCCTAAGATCGATGATTGCTTTGATACCAATTGTAATATTTGGATCAAATTAACACTTCCAAATAATCAATAAAACTCTCCATTAGTTTCAACACACAATACATACACATATATAGGAGAGAGTGTTCCAATATTTATGGAGAGTGTGTCTCCGTAAATAACGGATGCAACAACTCTTCACTATTCAACTTGAGTTATTATAACTCATTAAACAAAATATTGTTATATGAGTTGTTGAATAAACAACTCATAATAACTTTTACAATTCCTATTACTAATTAATAATGTTATCACTATTAATTCCATATACCTACAAGTATATTAGAAGAACCCCTTGTGTTTTTGAAACATATCCATATAAAGTCATTAGTTGTCTCTTAATAATGATGCATGGGTAATCTAGTTAACCCCAATAAACTACTCACAACTGACCTCAAAGATAGGATACGGCCATGTGTATGGTATCTTATTTAATTACCACCCGAAATAAGTGTAGTATTATTTATGAATGGGATAAGTATGAATGTGATCTCACAATATCGAAACACCTAGTAGTAACCTTACCATTTCCACCTAATTGTGTAACCATAATGCTTGAATTTGGTTGAAACCATTGCTTAAATATTCAAATAACATAGTTATATAGTCTATAATTAGTTTCACAGTGTAAAGAACATAAGTACAGACTCACAAGATCCATCTATAATAGTTACGGATCTAGAAAAATACATCAACCTCAACACACTTATGTAAGGTATTCATTTAGCAAATAGTAAAAAAAAAAACCAAAATTTTATGTTTTTTGGCCACTAGCATGATTTTCCATTTCTTTTCGTGGTGATCATTTTGGAATAGACTTATTTTTTCTAAATCTATACCATACAAATTTGTTATTTTTAGGGGTTAATTTTTACCGCCATCAAGGAGAAATTTTTTCCCTCAAGACACTTTCTCCATTACGATTGTCTCATCAAGTTGACCATTTTAACATATAACTCCAAAAAAATAGTTTTGGGCCCCCCATAAATCCCCTTCTTCATGATTTTCACAACCTGATTGGAAACGTGTGACATGGAATAGAGAATTACGAGTTTGAATTCTTATCTCTCTAACTTGTCTTAAAAGGTACAAGGGATAATTCTTCAACACCGTTAACTCTCTAGAATACTTGAGGTTAGAGGATCGAGGGTTTTTTTAGTCTCATCATGTGCCACATGGGCCTAAATTATAATTTTCCATGTTTGATGACACAAATCTTACTAGTCGACTTCACCGAGATATAATAGTACTTTCGTTTCCATGATACATTTGAGGTCAAAAAATTCTTTGTAACCTCCTTTCACTTGGAAAAAGAACGCATTAAATGGTATGAGTGTTATACTAAAAATTAATGGAGATACCAATTAGGAAACCTTTATTAAGAAATTTTTGGATCGGTTTGGACCTAGTGCATATGGTAATTTCACGTGAGATCTTACCAAACTCTAACAAACAAGGATCATGCGCGAGCACCAAAAAAAGTTTGAAAAATTAGGTAATCACATTAAATACTTATATTATGTATTTTTCATGAGTTATTTTTAGTGTTCTTAAGGATAACATCTATGTAAAATTCAAAATATTCAAACGACACAGGATCGATGCTCTAGGTTTGGCCAAACTAGCACCAGATAAATTCAATGTGGAGTGTCACCTTCTTAGTATAGATACATGTAAAAAAACCAACCCCAAATGTAATTTTATAGGACCATCCCAAAATAGGTTTCCCATTAAATTCCTCACAGAGGCCGAAATTCAAGATCGAAGGAAACTATCTTGTGTTTTAATTATGATGATAAGTTCACCAAGGGGCATAAATGTGTGGAACAAAAGTTATATATAATTGGTGTTGAATGACCCCCTAAAGCTGAAGAATGGGAAGATGCACAAGATCCTAAGAAGAATAAAAGGTTGTAGAAGAACATACTTCATAAGATGCCTAACCTAAAATATCTCAAAGCATGCCTTGGTAGGAGTCTCCACCCTCACACTATAAAAGTGCAGGGGTACTTTAAAAAGATTCTTCCTACCATTTTAATTGAATCTAGGAGCACACATGGCTTCATAAGCCCTCACTTGCTAAACAAGTGTACTACTTTGTACATACATGTTCTAATTTTGAAGTTATGATTGCTAATGAAGGAACATTGACTTGTAAAAGAAAATGTCATAGTGTTTGTATTATCATGAGTGACTACAATTTTCGATCATATATGTTTGTCCCACCCTTGTGGATATATCGTGTAGTTCTAGTGAACATGCACTACATCATTTTGACTAAAATAATTTGTAATTTAAGTTTCTATTAAGTCACTTATAAGTCACCCAATATGATTTTTAAAATTCCAAATAGCTACCCTAAAATTGAATTTAAAGTTACGAAAATGACTTAATGACAACTTAAATTGTGAATTTAAATGACATAAATTATAAAGTCACACTAAAGACACCTTAATATCCCAATTTAAGTCACCCTAACATCCCCTATAAGGTCAACTTTAAGTGACGTTAGAATTACATAAGGGTGACTTAAACTCGATGTTAGGGTGACTTAAAATTTAGCTTTATTTGTGACTTAATTCATGACTTTAGTATGACTTAATACCTAACTTAATAAGGATATTTAGATTCATATTTACATTGACCCTAAGTGTGACTTAAAATATAACTTTAATTGCTATCGTAATCTTGACTCAAATTGCAACACTACATCCAACTTAAATTGCAACAATAGTTATGAATTAAATTGTGACATTATATCCAACTTAAATTGCGACATTGGTTATGACTTAAATTATGAATTTAGTCAGTCTACAATTATGACTTAATTTCATCCTTATTTATGCTTTTAGTGTGACTTTAATGGCCACTTCAAAGTGTGACTTAAATTACGACTAAGGTATTACTTCAATTTTGACTTTATTATGACTTCAATTGTAACTTAGGTTTGAATTGTGAATTTTATGAATTTAGTCATTGCAATTATATATATATATATATATATATATATATATATATATATATTACACAAGTTTGATTTTAAAAAATTGATGTTAATGTCAATTCAAGTAGAAAATTGAATACAAACATAAAATAATTAAGGAAAACAAATAAATTAAACGTGGTAATCAAACCACTCAATAATTAATCAAAAGTCATAATAATATTATAATAAAAATAGTTATAGAGTCATGATTGACCCCATACAATATTAGGGTCAACATCCACAATATAAATTCATAATATTCAATGTTGACCCCAAACATCAGGATCATCATTTTCATTTCCCCCATCTCTCACCTCTGCCATGTTCCTGAGTAACATCACCCTCAACTATAGTATCATTAAAAGCTCAACAACATTGTCCAACATCCAAATCCCCACTAGATCCACTTCCGAAGCATTTTTTGAATGATAACCCTAGTAATTATGTAGCTCCCATTCATTACTTGAGGAATTTTCCCACTTGCTCTCAGGGATGATATTGCATGTCCCTATATAAAAGGAAAATACATCATTGTTAATAATCTCATAAAAATTTATAAAACGCATAAAAATAATTTGATTTTTTTACAATGAATTTATATAGCACACATGTAATGGTTGGAATCCATTGGTGGCATTTCATTTTACAAAGAAGCATATCTCGTAAATACGGATATAATCCTTATGCCAAGACTAAATAGGTTTCCCATAGTCCTCCTCCTATTGTAAATACAAATATAATATGAATTTATATTGTAATTAAAACACTTGAACACTTATTAGTATAAACTAATTTAACTATGATACTTATAAATTGAGCCCATGTTCCAGTGAATCCCATAGGACCAGTGGGATTTGTGATATTTTTTCCTTGTTCTAATTGGGCATTTACAACTTCTTGTTTCTAGCTTAGATGACCTAAATTATGAATATCCAAATAGTCAATCGGCCTACACCATGGATCAGGTTTGTACCTTGTAAGCCTACAAATAATTTATAGAGTACAAACAATATGTTAAAAAAGAAACTAATTAAAATTATGAAATAAATCAAATTCGTAAAATAAATTAAATAAAATATGACTTAGTTAGACATCAAATTTACCTCCCCATTTTTTTCCAAATATAAGAATGGAAATGATAATTTTTAGTTATGTTTTGTGACAATATTTTTGTTGTGTTTAGTATATGAATGTTGGTTCAAAAAAATTAATCAAAAAATCAAGAGATTGGGAATCACAAACATTATGTTGCTTATTATTTTTCTTCCAAAACATAGTATATCTAGTAAGGAGTCTATAAATTTCTTCAATTATGACATCTAATGTCTAGCATCAAATCCTATTAGGTCTATCTAAATTCCTAATTTGTTATTTGTTCCTCTATATTCCCATAATGACTAAAATATATGCATTAAAGATGGACAAACTCCTCTCTAAGAAACATAAATACAATCTTAAATTAATCTAAATCATTATCATATATCCTAACAATATATTGTACAAAACTATATTCTATATCTAATTAATCACAAGGCTACTATAAAGCTCACATTAGAAGTTTTAACTATAAATATATCTCTAGTAGATCTAACACCTACTCAAGAAACACATATACTTATTCCTCTTTAAGTTGATAGTTGTCATTTAGAATCTATTATGACCATTATTCCAAAGCTCACGTCCATGGTCATGGACCTTAATTATCTGGAAATGGAAACCATAATATGAGATATTAATACTAAGTCCCATATCATCTACAAGACCTTATCCCTTCAGAAAAGTGACACAAAAATACCTATCCCAAGTACACCCTCTTTCTGATGTAGTTTACCACTTGATTCATAATGACATGAGTAGTGTAAATCACACATGGCTTTTTCCTAAGGTGCATAACATGTTAACACTCGTCACAAGTCCATCACTCCTACTTGAGAACATCAATATCATATTCACTGTAGAAATACTAATCGAATGGTTGCATTGGTCACTCCACAAGTGGATCAAAGTAACCTTACTTCTCTCATGCCTTATGATGGTGGTTTTATCTTAGTGCCTTTTATTCATATAATTTTACTACTAGGTTCTACCTTGTAGTAAGATTTTGATAATATACAATACATAGTTTTTCATGACATGATGTAATTTGATAGAATTTTTTTGCATGACCCTCAAATGACACTAATACCCTTTCATTTACACTAATATATTGTGGTTATTACATGACTATATACGATACAAAACTAAGTGACATAGATATCAGTGATTATAACTACTATAACACATGAGATTACTTCTCTAATTTTGAATATGACATATAGTCCATTATCTCTCATGATACGATCCCTACACCTATTGACACCAATCCTCCACATGATAAACACATCTAGCAATACACTCAAGTTCTTGTACATAGCTTGCGTAAGTCATTACTTGTTATATGACATTTCTTGACTTGAAAATTCCATGAATTTTCATTTTCATGAATTCTTTATACTCTTACATGTTGTGTGACATGTGTTCTTGATCATATAATGTTTCATTAAATTATTAGTGTCGTGATTTGTATCATGCATATTTTCAAAATGTCTTAAATAAATATGGTCTCATGGGTTGCAATGTTTGTAGTGTGCACAAGTGGGTATTTTGAAAGAGTCGTAGAGACCTAAATTTCCCTCTCATTGAGGTTAGGATGGATTTTATTACCCTCTAAAGGTTAATTCTTGGAAATCTGGGATTTGCAAAGTTGAAACACATGCAACATAAGTAGTTTGGGTGGATGGATGGGAGGAGGGTTAAGTGTAGTAATCAAAATGTATAACACCTCCTTTAATATTCCCTCTCTAAAAATGTTGGTATTTGAGGTTCGAGTGGAAATAGATGACATTAATGGTTCATTGTATGATTATGATAAAAGCATTGGACATGTAAATTATTATTAAATCTAATCTTTTCACAATGTCCATCAAGTATGACCATTCACACTGGGCCACACACTTCTAACCTATTTGTGAATGGTATCTTAGAAATTGGCTATGGAAACTCATAAAATAATTTTGTAAAGTGAATTTGTGTCTTATGTTATAGTTTCTAATGCTCGAGTAGACATATATGCAAAATGTGAGAGCCTCAAAGAGATGGGGTCTCATGGAATCTAATGAATGAGTTGCATGGTATTAGGTTTTGGGACAAAGTAAGAATAATCATCATGGTCTATACTTGAGATAAAGGAATGAAAATAATATACTTTTGAGACATTTAAGTTTCCTCTATGGCATGGTATTAAATAATGAATTCCTTATCATATCAATGACGTATTTTTCAAAGTCCTATATGCATGTATAAAGTCTCTCATTGACAAAAATTATATATACTCTCATGTTCTAGACTACTCTCTAGTTACTCAATAAGTATACATTTTTGTGGACTATGAATGAAATCTATGTTAATAGTAATCATTCCAAAAATTGAGTTTCGGTTATACCCTTGTCTCATGTATATAATTTATTATGTAAGTTCATTAATTATATTCTAATATGTAGAATTTATAGTAATAGGTAAAATCTAGTATCTAATTTTTTATTTGAATATATGTTTGATGCACCATTGTGATCTTAGGACACTAAAACCCTAACTATTTATTGGAAGAGTAGATTTGGCAACCCATGTTGCTCTTACTACCATATTATTCCTTGAAATTGGATGCAAATATTTGTGGTCTAAGACAAAAGTAATGTAATTTCAGTAGATTCTATGAAATATCTCTTAATATTTACAACTTATGTGTGTTCCAATGTTAATGAATAGCAGCCCCTCCTTATCTTTTTATATGATTTATTATCTACACAAATTTGTTAAGGAAGTTGAACTTAATAATGAATTTCAGGTATAATGAATATATGAATGTAAAGAAACATATATGCTTAGAACCAATGGTTCTAAATCTATATCCTCCCTTAAGACCCTAACATGAATGATTGAAATAACATCTTAAAGTCACAAAGATGATTAGATGACGTATATGTTGAATGATTTCATCCTATGCAAAATAACTTGTGTGGAGAAGTTAGAATTCTTAATGGAGACTAGAATACTTCATTTTATTAACTATGATATTGTATGGATCTATTGCAAATGTTGATTATCTAAACCTTAACATGCATGCAAGGTTTGAATGGTTATTTGAGAAAACAAATTTTGGTTCATATTTTAGTGTTGTCAAAAATATATGTTAATCATAGGAAGTAATAAGAGTAATGAATATCATTTGCTAAGAACTAAAATAAATAATATTGAAGCACATAAAATAAATGATACAACTAAGCATAAGGTTTACCTGGTATCCTTTCAATGGATTTCCTTTTCCATAAATATTATTGTAAATCCCATATAACCCTTGCACAAATAGCCCAAAAATATATTAAAAACCCCTACAAAAATGACCCATAAATATACAATAAACCACGATAATGAATCGTTACACCAAAACTTTGAGGCGTTAGTTAAATTCACACATGACGATCATAGCATCCCACCACACTTCTACATCCTGGACCCCGAGCTAGATTTGCGCCCGTATAAAGGGACCACACCACGCCCTATACAAGCCACGGGACGAACACTACAATGCTAGTGTAACCACTGTGTCGGGACTTGAACCCGGGTGGTTTCTCGATACCAAATGTAATGAACCATTACACAAAAACCTTGAGGTGTTAGTGTAATCCGCACATGAGGATCATAATAACCCTTGCCAAAAATCCTAATAAATATATAAAAAAGTTTTCAAAAATGTCCACAAATCTATAACAAACCCCTATAAAAATGGCCATAAAATATGCAACAAATCACTAGAAAAATGTCCAATAAATATGTAACAAAAGCCTACAAAAATGTCCCATAAGTATACAACAAACCCCTATAAAAATGGAAGGATTTGCAAAAAAACAAAAAGACCAAAAACTCCTTTTAGCATATTCTACGTACCACAAAATGCTGAAAATTCTTCTACACTCGCCCCCAAAATCATAATAACAATGAAAAAGAATGAAACAATGTTTTGGAGTCCCAAAATCCTCTACGTGCAAATGAAATGGAACATTCCATTCATTTTTGGCATTTAAGGTTTGTTTTTCAATGATTTTTTTATTTTTCATTATATGTTGACTTAGGATGTTAATGGTGATGTTAACAAAGATATCCTAACATCCCATTATAAAGATGGCCCAAAGTGTCTCTAACATCCCATACAAAGTTTCTCTAACATATCCACGAGAATTTTAGTTAAAATACCGAATTTTTTAAATTAGAGTGTCAAGTACGGTTATCGTAATAAGCTGTAGAGACAAAATCACGCACATGGGTACATTTCTAGGTCCAAAAGCATACTAATGTGTATATGATTTCTAAGAAATTAAACTAGTGGTTGAAAATTATCTTTGGCCTCTTTTCTTTGTCTCTTTCTTTCTCTTTGGTCTTCCACACCCTACATCCCAGTCAAAACTTAACTTATTTATATTTTATGGCTTTAGACACTAGTGTCCAGATAAGACAACAACGCTCAGGTGATCTGTCCATAATGGGTGCTCCTGACCCTTTTTCACCTTTACTCACTATTTTTGGATTTCTTTTATCTTTTGGGCATCTTTTTCACTTATGGGTTAGCCTTCCAGTTTGTCAATTATGAAATTCAAACAAGGGAATCATATATATACTTAATTACTTCTCAAAAATAAGGACCAAGCACTAAACATTACTATCATCACCTAAGCTTGCATTCCAAAGGCAAAAATCACTTCAAAGGCATCCATCTAGCATCTACACAAGGGACAAGGGATGCATCACTTCTACATACACTGCATAGGAAGGGGAAGTCTATTTTATTCCATCCACACATGTTATACATTTCTACATTCTAGATCTAACCCGCTATCACTTTGTAACTTGCACAAGGGTATCCTAGGGAACCATTTCTACACACACACACACATAAGAGCTACATGGGGTCTAAGATGTAGTGAAATGTTTAGAAGTAAGTTCACTCGGGTGACCACCATGGTGGTCTCGAATCCACATTCTACATCTTTTTTTTGTTAGATTTGATGTGGTTTGTGGACATGTGCATGTAGTCATTATGTTTTGCAAGTTACAGGTACCCTCGGTGATCATAGTGTGAATATCAAGCGAAAAGTAGGAATCAACAATGAAACCCTCACAACACTCAAGAAATTCATTCCACGATATTTTACGCAATCACCACTCCCAGATCAGTCAGCTAGCACCCGTGTGCCTCCACCCTTTGTGGTCGCTCGTTTTGGCTCATTCACTCTCCCGAGTTCCGAGAATTTACAAAGTGAGCAATGATGAACTAAGTCTTCTTACCTCTCCTTCTTTCTTAGGGTTTCATATTGTATATGCTTGCTTGCTTATGTCATTATTATATTTTATCATTTATACATTATTTGTTACAATATTTACTCTGCAATTAGATTAAATTAATTCCAATTATATTAAATCATTTGGTGAACCCCACTCATGATCAAACATTTCGATAATTATTTTTCCTACTCTATCTGATCTTCTTTCGTGGTTCCTTAAGTCTCCTTGCATCAATTGCTTCAAATTCACCCACCTCATAAATATGTTCTCCAAAATCCCTAGACACTATATACCTCCCTCAAAATACACCACTTGTACAATTTAGTTCCATATTCAATTATCTCTCTAATAACCCTATTGATTATGATACCATAACCAATAAATCCATTTACAAATCAATTCAAGCTTTACATTGTTTATATCAAGATAAGATTCAAGTTATGGAAACCACGATTACATCTCTCATTGCTTAAATCCATACTCTTAAGGATGTTTCTCAAGCCCATGCTAGTTCTTCTTCTACACCTCATCCCAATCATATGTCTTCTACATGTGCTCATATATGTGAACCTCGAGTATCACCGTTACCAATACCTCTGAAGTTTGATCTAGATGTTAAGAAACATGATATTCTTCCTGAGCTCCTTAATCACTAATTGATCAACTTGACATCTACTCATTTTTATCCTCCTTATTGGCTTGCCAAGTACATAGGTCTTCCATTTTTCAATTATCACAGAATTAATGGACATCATGACGATGATTTTTATGCTTTAAAATGAAGAATTTAGCACCTTGAACATCATGGTTTTATTTCATTTGCTTCATAATATCATGTTCATCTCCAATCATTAAATCCTAATGGGCTCCTAAATCCGTTCCTTCCCTATCTAATGAACATCAATCCATAATCACTAATGTTCCTTATTTGCTAAGTCAAGATCCACCTATCCAACCCATTCCAACTAAGAAACCTCCTCTAAAAATTTTCATCCATCCCCTCCTCCTAGCAAGTCTTCTACAGTAATACCAATTCCAACTAAGCAACCACATCTCAAAATCTTTCCTCCATCCTCTCCTCTAGGAAGTCTTCTACAACATTACAAATTCCTACTAAGAAACTACCTCTCAAAATCCGTCCTCTATCTTCTCCTCTTATTTAGAAACCACCAACAAAGGAAGATCAACCAACTCACCCTTGTGATCGTCGGTCTCTTTAAACTTCCTTATGTCAACCCAAAACCCAACCCTGGTCCTACTCTTGCTCCTACCCACCATCATGATGACTCTATCTATTCTCATGACACATCTCAAACTCTCCCACAATGGCATGGTCTCTCTCACATCATCACATAAATCTCCATAACTAGCACACTTGGGGGCATCACACTTCTTACCCCCTTACTTCACGCTCCGCACTTTGCGATCAATATTTCTTAAGCACTCCTACATCTTTGGTACACACATTGTATCATCATTACCCTATGATGCACTCTTGTGCTACGATTCACACTTGACTGTTGAGGGCACACTACATCAATGAACCTCACATTACACACTTCACACTTTGTGTTTCATGACATATCTTTTCTAGCATCTAATCGCACACGATACACAATTTCCCAATGACTCACTATTGTTCTATGGTTCATTCCTGACTGTTGAGATATCTTTTAGAAATGAACCTCATTTCATGAACATACATTGGGGCACACTACCCCTATCATTTTAACACCTTGCATATCATACCATCCCACTCATACACAACATTTTAATATTTGGTTGCATCTATTCTTGCTTTACCTTGTTCTATTTACATGTTACACTTTGTTTTCCGTGCTAGAAAGATTCTCGGTATGTCATCATCTCTCTATATATACACATGCACATTCACTTGGTATTTTGAGGTGAATTCAAATCTCTCACACTCCTTGCATGATGCATGATGCTTGGCATTGTATCCTTTTCGGTCCCACTTTGAGGCTCCTGGGGCATCTACTTTTGCTATTTTCATACTTCATATAGCACATGTTCTATCATTACTCTCTCTTGGCACTATTACTCTACTTTTCATTTATTTATACACGCTTTGACATACTATTTATCTTTCTAACATGTTAACGGGTGCTTCATGTGTAGCATTTTCCTTGCAGGATATATACCTCCATGACTATTTGTCACTACTTTATTTCCATTGCTTTCTATTAAATGTTATTGTTTGGATGTTATGCTCTATGTCTTGTTTGATCATTATTTGCTTATTTATGGCTGCTTCGTCCCTGATTATCTTATGACATTGTGAGTGATGTCCCATGTTTGAAACCTGATTTCATGGTTTATCTTGTCTATACATTTGCTTGGTTGTTACATTGTCTTCTTTTACATTCTACTACTAACACATATCTCTAGCTTACTTTGTTTGCATGTGTTTTGGTTTCTACCATGCACAACCCCTACCCCTTGTAAGTATATACTTCATACCAAAGATCGAGTCCTCTCCTTTGGGCTGCATTTTCCTACTATTGTCGCATGCACCCCAAACGAGGGGGGCATACATTGGGTGAATAAATCACCCCTATAGCAGATTCGAGCTACGGTTTAGATCATCACAATATAGAAACATAACGGGCATATAGTCACGAAAAGGTATAGAAACAAACTTGGACGTCACATACAGAGCAGACACTAGTGCTTAGCATTAAACACTAGCATCGTGTGCTCATGTGCTCCCCTAGGCACTAATGTCCTAGGGATAGACACAAATAATTTCTCAATACAACGCATTCTTGAGTAGTTTATAGAGTAGTTGTATAGTAAGAACAAGAATCGGCCTTCAGTCATAGAATGCATTCTATATCCTACAATCAGTACAATTCAAAATTAATTGGAATAAATCAGGACAAATGAAACAAATTGGGACATACCATTTGTAATGGTGCTTATTAGGCAGGGTCATGGAATAAGAGTAAAACCAAACCTCTCTCCCCAACACTCATTCTCGGCGTGCGATCGCCCAAAAACTCACACTTGGCGTAAGATCGCCCAAAAACTCACACTTGGCGTGAGATCACCCAAAAAACTTGCTCTTAGCATGAGATCACCCAAAAACCTCACCTTCAACATTTAGATCAAAAACTTCAAACAACATGACACTTTTCTATCTCTTACTCTTTCACATATCAGTGCACACTTTCCTTTTTACACACTTTTGCATACTTTTACATACTTATACAAATTTTCTCTAATTTATCATATATGAAACTTTGATTACTTTATTTCTCTCTTCTTCTGCAAGTGTGTCCTTATAAGAGGCAAAGACACACAAAGCTACGGTAGTAGGCTACTCTGACGTATATATGCTTCACCCCTAGGATCCACTTCCCTTTCCTAGTCTCCACGCTTCACTTTGCAATCACTCCACACTTCACTTGTCCACTCGGCATGTTATCACCTACAATCTATAGGATCATAAGGTATGTATCTTCTATCTACTTTATTTTATCGATTATTCACTCAACAACATAAAGTGGGGGCAAATGTAGACACAAAATCACACACTTGGGTACATTTGTAGGTTTAAAAGCATACTAATATGTATATGATTCATAAGTAATAAAACTAGTGGTTGAAAACTATCTTTGGCCTCTTTTCTTTGTCTCTTGCTTTCTCTTTTGTCTTCCATACCCTACACCCATTCGAAACTTATCTTCTTTATTTTTATGGCTTCACACACTAGCTCCTAGAGAGGACAACAATGCCCATGATTTTATATACATACTAGGCACTCCCGATCCTTTCTCACCTTTACTCACTCTATTTGAGTCTCTTTTATCTTTGGGCATCTTTTTCACTTATGGGTCACCTATCTAGTTGTCAATTATGAAATTCAAACAAGGGAATCCTATATATACTTAGTTACTTCTACAAAATAAGTACCAAGCACTAATCATTACTACCATCACCTAAGTTTTTATTCCAAAGGCACTAAATTAGTTCAAAGACATCCATCTAGCATTCATATAAGGGACAAGGGCTGCATCACTTCTGCATACACTACATACGAAGGGGAATTATATTATATTCCATCCACACATGTCATACATTTATACATTTTATATCTAGCCTCGCTATCACTGTGTAACTTGCACAAGGTCATCCTAGAGCACCATTTCTACACACACACACAAGAAATACATGGGGTATGAGATGTAGTGCAATGTTCGGCAATAAGTTCACTCTTCAGGTGACCGCCAAGGTCAGTCTAACTCCACATTTTTCATTATTTTTATTAGATTTGATGTGGTTTGTGGAAATGTGCATATAGTCATTTTGCTTTGCGAGTTATAGGTACCCTTGGTGATCATAGTATGAATATCAAGTGATAGATAGGAATCAATAGAGAAACCCTCATAAAAATGAAGAAATTAGTTCTTAAGATTTTACGCAGTCCCCAACACTTAGATCCAATCGCTAGTGCTCATGCGCTTTTGCCTTCCTGTGGGCGCCCCTGTCCAACTTTGTTCTTAAGTTCGAGAATTTATAGTGAGCATTGACGACCACTTCGTCTACAGTCTATTCAACACTTTTATCCGCCGAGATCACTTCATGTCCACTCAAAAATCAACTAAGTCTTCTTACCTCTGCTTCTTTTTTAGGGTTTCACATTGTATATGCATGTTTGCTTGTGTCATTACTGTATTTTATCATTTATACATTATTTGTTACAATAGTTACTCTGTAATCATATTTAATTAATTCCAATTATATTAAATCAATAACTAATAATTACATCTAAGTGGTGAAAGGGATATTCCAAAGGGAGGAAATTGATAAATTTAAATTTAAAGGATTGAAAGTGAAACATTACAACGGAGGAGATGTGATGAAGAAGGATGGAGTATTGAGTGTGATTTATGTGGACCATTTAAATGAAAAGGTGTGATGCATAGATCCTTGAGACAATTTTCTTTGGAGGTTGTTATAAAGGGAAAATATCAATCCTTATTAAATCTTCACAAAATTAAATATTCAATAGTAATAAAAATAACGTTGTATATTATTAACAAAATATAGGTTAGATCAATGAAAGTGAAGGGTGTCATAATATTTGTTTAGGGTGTCACATTTGTGTTTAGGGTACCACATTTGTTGCTTAGGGTTAGATACAATGAAAATGAAAGGTATCACAATTATTGTTTAGGGTGTCACATTTTTGTTTAGGGTACCATTTTTTTGTTTAGTGTGTCACACTAGTGTTTAGGGTGTTGCATTTTTTTGTTCAAGGTGTCACATTGAATTTTATGGTGTCTCACTAATTTTTAGGGTAACACACTAGTGTTTATGGTATCGCATTGGTGTTTAGGGTGTCATATTTATTTTTAAGGTGCCATGCTTATGTTTAGGATGTCACATTGGTGTTTATGGTGTCAAAAAAATTGTTTAGGTTGTCACGCTAGTGTTTAGGGTATCACATTAGTTCTTAGTGTCATATTTATTAGTTAGGGTGTCATAAGTGTTTATGGTTAGATATTTTTTGTTTTTGGTTTCAAAATAGTGTTTAGGGTGTCATGTTTCATTTATTAGGGTGTTACACTAGTGTTTAGGGTGTCATATTTTTTAGGGTATCATACTAGTGTCCAAGGTATCACACTAATGTTTACGGTCTCACATTAGGGTTTAGGGTGTCAATTTTGTTGTTTAGGGTGTCACACTAGTGTTTACGGTGTCAAATTTGTTATTTAGAATGTCACACAAGTGTTTAAGGTGTCACATTTTTGTTTAGGGTGTTGCACCAGTGTTTGTGTAATTACATTTGTGTTGAAGGTGTCACATTGGTGTTTTGGGTGGTACACTAGTGTTTAGGGTGCCTGTAGACACAAAATCATGCACATACTACTATTTTACTATACCGCTAGGTATGTTGTTTTATATATGGATCTTGTGTAAGGAAAGTATTCACTAATGGTCCACTATCTAGTGTGTTTGTTTGTCTTGTTTATTTCTATTGTTTTATATTACACACTTGTCGCTCATACACTCATTTATGGTCGGTCATAGGGATCCATGTCCCTCCTTATTTGCAATTTTTTTGTCAATTGTCTCGGACATTAGTGCTGTAGGATTGGACACTAGCACCCGTGTGCTCTGTCATCAATCTTGGGCGTCTGTGTTCTCTTTATTTTTGATATTATTTTTTATATTTGAGGCCGGTCTTTTCGGTTTTCCAACTCATATCCAGAGGTACTAGTTGGCATGTTGGGTCATTAGTGTTGAAATTCAAGTAAGAGATGCCTATATAAACACAACATACATATCATTATAATGGTGAACAATTTCTATCAAGGGTTATCTATCTACATATCAAAGGGACTGCATTTTGGGACCATTACTCTTTATACACAATGTATAGGAAGGGGAAGTTCATTTTCCATCCCACACATTTTCTTCTATCTAAGTACCACCCATTATCTTGGCATCATCGGTGTGAGGGCATCCTATGAGCACTATTGCACACACAATCACATAGAACTACATTGGGTCTGAGATGTAGTGCAACACTCAGTCACAAGTTCACTAGTTAATAAGCGAGGACGAGTTCGACCCCTCATCTTTTTTTTAGGATTTGATGTCTTTTTGAGGGTTTTGCAAGAGATTTTTGTATTGTAGATTTAAAGGTACTCCCGTAGTCAAAGGGCAACTTTCAGGTGATTAGTGGTGAACAAGTGTGAAACCTTAGCGGAACAGTGTCAAAACCATATTCTAAGATTTTTTGAAGCTACAATGCCCACTAGAGGTCTAGAGCATTCGTAGGTGCCCCCGGCCCTATCCAAATGCCCTTGTCGAGAGTTTTGAGTACCTTTTCATTTTTTTCGAGTGGAATTGTGTGATGTCTATGATTCTATTCTATCACATTCTTCGGTCTAGACACACTTCAAGATAAATGAAATCAAGGTAAGTGCCCTATCTCTTGTGTTTGATTTCATAAAAAATCAAATAAATTATCTAGCATTTGTATCTCATTTTATATCGGTTGTAGTAGATCGTTGTTTTCTAATTTAATAAAATAAAATTTAGATTTTATTGAATCATTTTGGTGAACCCATAGCTTAGAAATCATTTCCCTAGGATCCATTAAAACCATAATGGCTAAGAATAACTCTTCTCCTCCTAGGAAAGCCATGCCTCATGTGAGTGTTAACCCTATTTATGATGAAGAAACTATATTTGAACTTAGCACTCTCTATCACAATATTGTTCTTTTAGATGATAATCAAAGGAAATTGTTGGCTAATGAATGCAATATTCCTACTAGCTTTGATCATTCTATTGTTAGCATTATTTCTAATCCCATAAGATTTTCAGGTTGTAGACCTTGCTATGTAGTAAGCCATACTCCACCCTCTTCTATTTTTGTTGAGACTCTAGATGATGTTATTATCCATTTTATGCTTAGTCTTGATGATGATACTTTAGATAAAAACATGATGAAAATATATATGTGCATGATGTTATTTATAATACTAGTCAAGATGATTCTATAGTTACATCTCATACTCCTTGCATTTTTAAAAATGTCTCCAATGATTGTAATGATACATCTCATACTAGTTCTCCTCCTACTTCATTGTATGTTGATGATATGCTTAATGAAATCCTTGCATCCGAATCTTTGTCGATATTGATGATGCACATGCTAGTAACAATTCTACTTCTTTGCATACTATTGAATGTGAATTCTCTACTCCACTTTCATATTCTTTTGATATTGTGTCTAGTAACATGCATGTTGATTCATCTCCTTCTATTACTTCATCTCCTAATAACTCTTTTGATGTTATTCCTACTACTTCTATCGATACTCCATGTTCTTCACCACCTATTACTTCTTCAGCACCTACATCTAGTGTGCCCTTAGCATTGGCATCCTCCACTCCTTCTAACATTCCTATGATCACTCATAATGGCAAGCTTTAACCACTCAATACACCATTCACATCTTCTACCATTCCTTCACATGATATTTTATCACTCATGCATGTTGTTGGCCAATTACAATCTCAAGTCCAATCTCTCACGCTTGAAAGCAAGGCCTATTATGCTTCTATTGATAATAATTATTTACATGGAAATCCTATTCCAAAAAAATTCAAAATTCAACATTTCCTAAGGATTTCATTATGCCTACATTTTCATGCTTTGATGGTACTGACAATCCATATTTACATCTCAAACATTATCATCTAGCTATGGCTTCATACTCCAATGATAGATTATTGATAAAATATTTTTCCATAGCCTTATTGATGACACTCTTCAATGGTACACACATATACCCTTTGGATCTATTAGTACCTATTGTGATATGGAAGAGGCCTTCCTTCAACGCTTTATACTTAACAATGGCCCTAGAGTCACACATGATCGCTTACCTAGCTTACATCAAGGCAAGACAAAACCTATTATTGATTATATTTTGCGTTTCAATGCTTGCATGCATCAATTAGTCTTTCAGCCCATTGATTTAGAAAAGTAATTCATCTTTTTCATGGCTTGATTCCTACTTTAAAGAAATGCTTACAATATGATACATGTGAATCATTCACACTCTTATGTTATAAAGTCATTGATTTAGAACAGGATCTCATTGCTACACATGTCATAGATCCTCCTCCTAGTTCTGCTTGTACTACATCATCTAATTCTTCTCCTCTTCCATATGTTGAGCATCCTCCTAGGTCTCCATCTCCTCCACTCTACAAGAAAGTTCAATCTCATCCATCACATAAGCGTCCTTCATCTCCTCCACCACGTTGATCTCTGCCTAATCCTTCTCCATCTTCACCATGATAGTCATTACACTTTTCTTATGACGTCAAGCCTCATGATGTGTTGCATACTTTTCTTGATAAGCATGTGATTCTCTTACCTTATAATCAACATCATCTACCTCATCACTTTCAATGGAAACGTGATCGACCTTATTGCAACTATCATTGTATCAATGGCCTTCATGACAATGATTGTTGTGCCCTTCATGATAGATTACAAAAATTAGAAGACAAGAGTGTCATTTCCTTTGGCCTTTACTCTCTTGAGTGGTCTATGTCTCCAATTCCATGCAAGAATACATATAATTCAATTCACTTATCTCCTACACCTGCTCCTAAGGTCACTATTCACCCGCCACCACAGTTATTATTCATGTGCGCTCTCCATATCATCCATCCATTGTTGTACCATCTCATCCACCATGTAATGCTCCTACTACACATTGGCTTCTTAATCCATCAACATCTGTACTTCCCACCTACCGTTGCATTGCCCATCATGAAACCATCTCATATGGCATTCAGTTTGGTTCATACATTCATGATTCTTACACTCCACATGCTTCCACCACTCAATGTCCAATTAGTCTTTGGTAGGTCATTTTCTCACCTTACCCCCGACGATGCGCTCATGTCCCCATGGTTCTTACATGACTGTTGAGGGATCTATTACAATAATAATCTCATTCTATATGTTGTGCTACATGCTTCATTGATCTATCTATCTAGTGTACACTATCAAATCCTTTCTCGATGATGCACTCTTGCTTTATGGTTAATTCTTGACTACTTTGAGGGGTTAAATAAATTAACCTCATCATTCAAACACTAGGGGGCATCATAATTTCCCCCCCTCTCTTCATCATAATAACACATGATTAAGTACACTTTTATGATCATCTCATTCATTTTATACATACTTTACCATTCATCACATCTCTATTCATACATACAATATACTCTTGCATCATTTATCTATCACATGGTGTAATCACACTATATATATTTCATACACTATCTATTATCACATACGTATCTCATCACTTATCTATTTATGCCCAAATTAAACATCATTATCCATTAGTCAACATTAACAACTATGTAATGCAAATCAAATCAACACATACGAAAAATTCTCAACACATCATATATCACATCAACACAATATAATGATGACAATCATCCATTTCTATATATCACCAAAATATCATAGTTACATAGTAAAATCATGGGGAAAGCCCCTACATACATATACATCATATCTCATCATCGCTATCACTATCTACAACTGTGGGAGCTCTAGAACTAAAGGCTTCACCGCTCAATCTCTATTGTTGGTCGTGGCCCTTATACTCTCTCTACTTTCCTCCGTAATAAATTCAACTCAATTGATTGCTCCACAAAGTGACCTTATAGCTCTATGAATCTCACAAATACATCTTGCACTAAGGGACATCCACCCATAGCCTCTCTAGCTCATTACGTCTCCTCTCTCATGTCTTATTCGTGTCGCTCATAGAACTATACAAGTATTTTCCGCTACCACCACTAGATCAAATAGATGAGCATGCTCACCCGTAATAACATCTACTCACTCTAGCATCCCACTCCAATGAGCAGGTCGGTGGGCACATTTTGTGTCAAAGTGTGGATTGAAATATTTACAATCAATGACCAATAAGCATCCTGCAATAAAGCATCAAAACATCACATTAGTTACACATAAGATAACAACACAATCCAATAAATAACTAACACTCTACAACTAGTAATATATTTAAAGTCACACTTCATTATTTCCGTTACCACAACATCACCACCCAAGGCAGGTTCTTGCCCCTCTCCTCCTCCTATCGACGGTGCTTCCGCCGCATCTACAAATACTGGGTATAATAAAACACATCGATGCCTGATGCCCAACATGGACAATACGCCCTCTGTACACCCCATGTCATCCACCTATATTGGCCCTATGGCCACGTTAGACTCCTTTGGCCTAGGTGGTACTAGATACGGCCCCTATGGGCCGTGGCCCTTCTCCAGCCCTCCTCGATTCCCTCATAGCTCTCACCCATATATAAGGCTCTAGGGGCACATCTTGAGCCATGCCAAACTGGCATGACACGTGCTCTCCCTAAAATAGCTCCACAACCCTAAGAAACATATCCTCTACCCACATAGTGCAATGAATACATCAAAGCTCCACTGCATCCTCGGGCCATCCACCATAGTCACAATATGGCCTCTAGATAATGGCCCCTAGCCCCATGCGATCCAACATAGATCTATATGTATCAGTGTCCATCCTCATACTCCACACACCTACCCACCACTCGGAAAATATACTAGGTCTATCCCACTCTCCACGTGGCCCACCAAGCAGCCTCAATATTGTAATATGCTCGTACACCCACACATGTAACAAATTGGTGGCTCCTAGCCCACCCCATGCTCCTCCTATGTGAATCTATACAAATCCTTATACAAATGGGCTAATACACATTGTTCCCAAGCATATCTCATCCCATCCTCCTCTATATGATGGAAAATATCATGCATCTTATACAAGATGCCTACACCACCTCCCTCGACTATAACCAAAGAAGAAATCACAACCACTATAAACTTCTACAATCGTGGAACCCCTGACCTCAATATAACATCAAGACTGATATGGACCTTAGTATGCACTTGGGTCCCTATAAAGTACCATATAACGGCCCTCATCTATCTTTATGTGTCCTCTACGGCCATCACTTGTACCCTCTCACTGAAAATAGGCAATCATAGTATGCGATATACATCCTCCAAAGTCATTGTCATCTCTCCAGTAGGCAACTAAATGTGCAAGTATCTACACACCATCTCTCACACAATGCAATGATCATCAACATATTATGGGGCACATCCCCCATCCTTGTTATGTGCCGCAATCTATAATGATCTATAACATCCCACTCATCATCTGACAACCCCAACCCCAACAATGTACTCAAGTGGAGACCACCATGGAACTCTCTCGAATGAATATCTCTTTGCACAACAATGTAAAAAAAAAACACGACATCAGTACATCATATACATGCAAAAAAACCTACCAATAACATCAACAAGCATCAATTTTCACATTTACAACACTTTGGGCTCAACCCCTAGCCTTCTGGATCACCAACGCCTAGAAGTAAGACTCGAGCGCCCCAAAATAGGTCACTAGTGCCCATTCCTAGGGCGTTAGTGTCTGAAGGTCATTAGTGCCTTCGCCACTCTTTCCCAGGTCAAAAACACCAAGAAAATTAAAAACAAAACTTTTGAAAAAATTCATGAAAAATAACCAATTCAACATAATTTTTGAAAAAAATCACACTTACTAGCTCAATATGTCGTACGTGACGCCTTCAATGCCGCCACCATCTCAAATTGACTCAATCATGGTGCTCTCACTTGTGGCATCTTCACACACTCAGAGCTCAAAATCACACTCACGCAATGATCAAATGAAATACCTATTCACTTTTTCCTATTACTATTTATAGTAACTTTCAATTACCTACCTTGTTATAGTCATTATTTATGCTTATTCTCCTAACTAATGTACATCACATGATTTTTATCATATCTTGAGCATTACTACTCTAATTCTTGTTTTGTTTACATCGTTCTCTTTATAACTCTACCTACTATCATATCATGCACATTACATAGACACTATTTTCACACTTGACAAAAATTCAACTCAATATACACTTAATTTATGAGCTCTACTATATTGTGCTTTGATCACAATTACGTCAACACACATCTAATTTCAGCTCAATGTTCATTCTCATCATCACTCTCCCTTTCGTTGAAAGGGGGGCATATAATTAGGGTCATCTTATAATTCCCTCACATCGTTACATAATCATTCCACATTTCTAATGCCTCATCATTGAAAATTTTCTTGTACATCATGCAACATTTCACACCATTTACTAGTAATTCCCCTAATGACCTAATATGGGGGCAACAAGTGTAAAATATCTCCATGAGTAATCAATCAAACACATTCAAATCTCAACAACACAAATCTTCAAAACCACATCAATCAATCGACACAACACAACACATTTTTCCTCCCAGATGACCTAACTTGGGAGTTACATCACCACTTTCCCAGATGACCTAACATGGGAAGTTATCTCCACATTTTCTATTACTTCCAGATGACCTAACATGGAAGCCATCTCACACATATTGGCACCCTTGGAGTGGGGGCAATGAGACATCATTGCCTTTCCAATATTGCTCCTATATGGGTTATTCACATTTGATCGAAAAGTATCGAAATGAACAAATTTGGTATTTTGTCTATCTGCAAAGTGGCTAGACCTTTTGGGGATGTAGTTAAAGTTGGAGGGTAAAACTATACCTCTCTCCCTACACTCTTCCTCTAGTGGCAAGTAGGATGCCCAAATCCTTAGTTTTTCACACACACAAAATCGGGTTGGGAACTGATCACTCCCTACCCCAAAAAATCTCCATCACGATGACAATCGAAATATCCAATCACTCAAAATCAAAATCATCAATCTCACTTAGTGCTCCTCATAATAGTTTTATCTCTCTTTACACCACATGGGTTGACATGTCGATCCATGGTTTGTCATGTTATATGTTCTTATTCAACATGTACTTCTACAACATTTGTGCTTACTTCCACAACAAGACTTCTCCGGACTCTTCTCAGGTATGTTCCTTACTTATTTTACACTACTTGAATTTCATTCAAATAGCATAAGAAGGTGAAAATGTAGACACAAAATCACACACATACTACTATTTTACTATACCACCAAGTGTGTTGTTTTATATATGGATCTTGCATAAGGAAAGTATTCACTTTGATGGCCCTTTTGTCTAGGATGATTGTTTGTCTTGTTTGTTTATATTGTTTTATATTACACTCTTTTCACTCATACACTTAGTTTTGGTCATGTCACATGGATCCTTGTTCCTCAGTCTTCAAACATTTGTTGTCAGTTGTCTCTAGACATTAGCGCCCAGGACTGGACACTAGCACCTAGGCGCTCTTGTCCATCCTAGGCACTGTGTCCTCTTTATTTTTATCTTATTTTTGACATTTTAGGTTGGTATTTTCAGTTTTCCCACTCATATCTTGAGGTACTAGTCAGCATGTCAGGTCATTAGTGTCGAAATTCAAGCAAGAGATCCCTATATAAACACAACATACATACCATTATAATGGTAGACAATTTCTATCAAGGGCTATCTATCTACATATCAAAGGGACTACATTTTGGGCTCATTACTTTGCATACACACTGCATAGGAAGGGGAAGTTCATTTTTCCATCCCACACATTTGCATTCTATCTAGCTACCACCCACTATCTTGGCGTCATCGGCGCGAGGGCAACCTAGGAGCACTATTGCACACACAATCACATAGAACTACATTAGGTTTGAGATGTAGTGCAGTGCTCAATCATAAGTTCACTAGTTGACAATTGAGGATAGTCTGACCCCTCATTTTACATCTTTATTTTTAGGATTTAATGTCTTTTTGAGGGTTTTATAGTATATTTTTGTATTGCTGATTTATAGGTACTCCCAATCAAAGTACAAATTTTCGAGCGATCGGTGATGGACAAGTGTGAAACCCTAGTGATAGTGTCGAACCAGATTCTAATATTTTTCATACGCTACAACACCCACTAGAGGTCTAGCATGCACCTGAGGCACCCCCTGCCCCTATCTAGGCGCTTTGTGTCCAAGAGTTTCGAATACCTTTGCATTTTTCTAAGTGGAATTGCAAGAATCTATGTTTCTATTCTATCACATTCTTCAGTCTAGACACACTTTGGGATAAGTCAAATCAAGGTAAGTTACCTTTCTCTTGTGTTTTCTTTCATAAACAAATCAAATAAATTGCCTAACATTTGTATCTCATTGTATATTAGTTGTAGCAATCATTACTTTTTATTTAATAAAATAAAATTAAGATTTTATTGAATCGGTGCCACATGAATGTTTAGGGTGTTGCATTGGTGTTAAAGGTGTTTCATTTAAATTTTTTGGTGTCTCACAAGTGTTTATGGTATCACACCAATGTAGACCCAAAATTATACACTTATTACTATTACAATAATCCTATATTATGTTGTTATATACATGATTCCTAAGTGAGACGATTAGACAATGGTGACACCTTTCCTAGTCCTTATATTGATTTTGATTAATTTTGATTGTGACATTGTCTTATAATTTTTGGTCATGTCACATATATCCATGTCTCTCTGTCTATGGTCTAGTTTATGTTTCTAATCCTAGGGACAGTAGCATCGAGTAAGGACACTAGTGCTGGGTTCAGTGTCCCTTCTCGATGCTTTTGTCCACTCTTTCTTATATTTAAAATTATCACTTGGTACCTAATTTTAGATCTTTTCTAATTCTTATTTCATGTTTAGGGTCATCCTTTGGTGTCACTAAGTGTCGAATTCAAATGAATGAATCATATACATACACAACCGACTAACTATTCTAAGGATTGAGTCACTATTTTTTATCTACTACTTGTGTAAAAATGAACTCTTGAGGAATGTGTTTGGGATTCATTATTCACAGTATAGGAAGGGAAAATTATGAATTCTATAACACACATCATCTTGGGGTGAAATTGTTATAGTTTGTTATCTCATTATAATTTACACGTGGAAATTTATCTTTAAGGGACATGATTCTATCACACACACCAGAACTACATTGATTTTGAAATGTAGTGCAACGCTCGGTGACAATCACATTGGGGTGACTCCTAAGGTCAATATGACTCAAGAATATACATAGTTTATTCCATATAATGTGTGTTTTAGTTTTGTGTAGGTAGATAGGATTTCTTTTGCGCAGTACAAGTACGATAGGAGAACCCTAAGGTGAAGTAGATGTGACACAGAGGAAAGTGAAGGAAACATTATCGGACACTAAAAGAACCAAATTTGCACTCTTTACCATGACACGACACCCATATCGGACACTAACAGCCTTGAGACAATCCTACCCATACCGGGTGCTACTATATCGGGACACACTGTCAGATCACTGTCTCCCATATGAAGTATGCACATTCTAGATTGATCATGATCCACCATCATTTCAACCTGATTTAGTATAGATAACAAGATATCAACTAATTCACTCACATCCTCTTATTTCTTATACTTTCTCTTCATTTCTTTTTTATGTATTTATAATATATATAATTGATCACAAGTTATTTGATTAAGATTTAATTTCTATTAAATCATTTGGTGAACTCATTATCGAATTGTGCACATCGGATTTATTTGTTTCCTATCATGGCTAGTGCTTCTCATGAGTTTATTATTGAAAATATTAATGACCTAAATACATACATTTTTGACCATCCTAAGAACTTGGATCTCTTGTTATATGTTGCTCATGAAGAGGCACAATGGTTATTTAAGTCAACCCCTCTGGATACTAATTTCATCCCCATTAAGGCTCCCACATATTCTATTCCACTTTCTTCTCCCCCACCAATACGGGAGCATCCATATTCCTATTCCCACACCTAGCACTCCTCTTCCTCTATCACTTCGATATCCAACCTAGTTCCTCTTTAGGAATCCACGCCCAAGATTCCATGTACCATGATTTACAAGCTCAAATTTGTCAATTAAAACACACATTTTCTTCTTCATCTCCCTCTCTTGATTCTTCACTTCTCCTATATAGTCCTCTTACACCTGAAGTTTCTTCTTACCCACTTCCCCCTAATTTTGTTTCACCCAAGTTTCCTCTTTTCGACGGTCATGGAGATCCATAAGAGCATATTAGATCATTTCATGTTACATGCTTGGACTATGTTTGTGATGATACCTTATCAATAAATTTTTTTCTTAGGAGCTTACAAGAGTATGCTTTGCGATGGTTTTATGATTTACCTTTACACTTTGTTAGATCTTTCACTCCTCTAGAAAATCTATTCTTGGCACACTTTTCTATGAACATTGGAACTAAATATCATATGCATAAATGGATAAAATGAAGCAATGATCTAATGAGAATATTAGTGACTATGTTTCATGCTATAAGAATAATCTTACTAAAATGAACAATGTCTTGGTTGAATCTAAATTGCAAGATATATTTATCCAAAGTCTCTTGCCTCCTTTACAAGAATGTGTGATCTTTGATTCTTTTTGTTCTTTTGATCATTTATGTCATACTCTTAAATAACGTGAACATAAGTTAATTTCTATGGGAAATATTAAGTATAGTGATAATACTTCCTATCAATCTAGTAAAAAATTCCAAAGTAAATTTTCCTTTAAGAGAAAATATAATGAGCCTAAGCATATTATTAATGTTTTATCTCAAGCAAAAAGATCCAAATACAACATATGTGACAAATCTTTACTAGATTGTCATATCCACCTCACATCTTGTTTCCTAAGCTCATTGAAAGCAATCTAATTTCTCTTCCATCCCCTCTTGAGCTAGATCCTAATCATCCTCATGGTAAGAATTTTGATGAAAAAGCATATTGTGATTATCATAGATGTAATGGAAATTCCATTGATAGATGCTTTAAGATTAGACATTTGATTCAGGACTTGATTGATACTAATGAGCTCAAATTTCTGAACTCGCTATTTCTAAATCTATCAAATACAATGGAAAGCTCAATATTTTCAATGATCCATTACCCAAACATGACAAAGTGGTTCCTGAGTCTTCTTCTAATCATGCTTATCATGTGGTTCCACCTTCATCTTCTGATCATCCTCTTGGGTTTCTTGTTGGTACTATTGATATTCCCCCATCTATTATTACTTTCATTGACATAGATTTTCATGCTTCTTTTTCATCACATAGACTACAAAATGATGCTTCTATTAAAAGTGTTATGATGCATCTTACTTTCAAACTTGATACATGTTCATTATCTTTCATATGTGTTATTGATTTCCATTATCTCGTATGACACTTAGATCAGCTACCTCTTGTAGGAAAATTCATCCATCTGTTGGGTTTTAAAATGATACTTTAACAAACTACAGTCAAGGGACAACAAGTCCCTCCTCTTTAATGGGAGAGGTTCCCTTATTGAAAGCAAGCAACAAAACTTATATACAAATGTACAACTTTCAAAGTGTGGATTCCTGATACTTTGAAACATTCATATGCCCAAAGATCATCAATATAAAAGAATGGAAGAAGAAATGAGATGAGAGAGGAAGAAAATAACAATACTTTCAGGTAATATAGGTAGCAGAGTATAACCTTATGCGTATTGAGAAAAAGAGATGCAGAATGGAATCATTCGCATTTATAACAGATATAATTTCACAGACACAAAGTTCTCGAAATCATATTAACCAGAACACAAAGTTTCTTAGCATGCAAAGATGGATGATTCACAAATTTGAACAAGGAAAGAAAGAATTACAGAGGAAGAAGGGGAAAAATACTTCTGTATTGATTATTTTGAATCTATTACAATTTCAAGAATGTCAGGATCCCACCCCTTTTGCAATGAGCCAAGCTCTTACATTTATAGATGAAGCGAAAAGAGGAGAAGAAAAGGAAGGCAAAAATCTAATTTGGAATCCCGACCACCAGCCATCAATGCCCCTGCCAATCCACCTATAATCTACCAAATCTGGTTCCCCATGACTACTTGGCATGTTAGAGAAGATGGCAGACCAAAATCCAGATATCCCAATAGTTGAAGCAATCAGATTACATATTAATGGCGTGAAAAGACCTTTTCCAGATTCTCACCCACCAAATCCTGTTGAAAATAATATTTTATGCTTCCATGGCATAGAGGTGGTCAAGATCTTTCCAATGGTACCAAATTCATTGAATTTGGAACACTGGATCAAAATTTATGCCCATTTGAACATTTGAATCGAATCCATACAAAATGGCAAAAAACTAGTTTTGCAAAATGGATCCGCTGGGCCTGAAATTCACTTTGGCGCCTTTTTGCTAAAAAACACAAAATTATAAAAATCTCTCGTAGCCCCGCAAGCCCGAAACTTTGCATTTTGCATTAGGGTCTAACACGTGGCATTACTTGAGTGGTAACGAGTCATGGCTCACTTTATAATTTTGCTTCTTTTAGAAACAAGGCTCAAAACCTCAAAGTTCTCCACCGATCTGCCTCTCCGCTTTGACTTTTGATGCGGGCTCAACATTTGACTTTTTCCCTCTTGGAAACAAGGCTCAAAAACTCAAAAGGCTCCAACGATCTACCTCCCCGCTTTGAATCTTTTGATGCGGGCTCAACATTTGACTTTTTCCCTCTTGGAAACAAGGCTCAAAATCTCAAAAGGCTCTCGACGATCCACCTCCCCACTTTGACTCTTTTGATGTGGGCTCAACATTTGACTTTTCCCTTGGCATGAGTGGGGCCACGGGTCACTTTATAACTTTACACCCTTTGCCAAAATGCCTCAAAACACAAAAAGGTCCGCCTTTCGCCAAATAGCCAATCAGGATCTTTCGGGGCCGCGGGGCCAACTTGACACTTTTGCTAAAAGAGCCAAAAATGACAAGTTCGCAAAAAGAACCCATCCTGCCACATCCAATTAGAGATGCCCACATGCCCATGGATGTTGGGGCACAAAATTGACAGGGAAGATACGCCCATCAAAGATGAAATGAAGGGAAAAACTCCACTGTTTATGCCCGAATCAAGTATTTTTCCTACAAAAAGATAAATGCAAGGAATACAAGGCTCGACCAGTCCACTGACCATAGAAAAACATAGATGAATTCCACGCATCCATAACAGAAAATAGAAAAGATGTTTCAAAATGCACATGAGTCGAGGAATTTTTAAATGGAACCGATGGGATTAAAAACTAAATACCAACACTTCAAAACACAAATTTCTCCATCCCTCCAGACTTCTTACTTCGTTTTAAACACTCCTCAAAGGCACCAACTCAAAATTTTTGAAACTAGGCTTGGAAAGTGAGGGGGATTTTGAGGGTGACAACACATCCATAGTTCATTTATGTCTTAAGTTCATACATGAGCATCATGTTGTCACTATTCAAGGCATTTCGCCACATACCCCTTTATGTTTGGCACCTATCAGTGTCAAATCTTCAATTGTTACTACCACTAGTGCACCTACTTTTTCACCTCTTTTTGATGGTCACATGGCTTTGACATATAACACTATGGTATTTAGAGCTCCTACCACTCCTAGTGCTAGTTCCACATCTTCACCTAGATATATGTCACATGTGACTTCTGCTTCTAGACCATGATGTCTTTATCACCACGTAACCCACCTCATAGGAATAGGTCCTCATATAGAATACATGTTACACATTATACATCTAGTCCCACTTCACGGTCTCATTCTCCACATACACAACATACTCCTTTGCGTCGTCATGACACATGCAATTTCATGTGACACTAGGTCCTTGGATCATTTTCACATATGTTCCTCTCTCAAAATAATGGATAGTGGGCCCTTTCTCTTTATCCTCGTTGGATAGATCACTATGGAATTCACACTTGGGGGTATCTAATTCCATCTTGCTACCCGATGATGCAATCCTTTTATAGGTTTAAACATGATTATTAAGGGTGCACTTACCTACATGAACCTCACTTTGCACACATACATACGGGGGGAAACCTTGTTCCCCTTCCCTATTTATAGGATCTCATATTCTAATAATACAAAAACATAAAAATATCTTAGATCTTAGTTGGATGTATCTTTATTTACTTATATTATTCCATGTTACATTGTTCTATCATGGTAGCTTGATTCATAGTATCTTCTATATTTTTTTACATATACACATGTGTGTTCACATGGTACTTTGAGGTGAATTCAAGCTATATACAAGTTATCACATGATGCATGATGTTTGACATTGTTCTTTACCAGTCCCACTAAGGCTCCTTGGGCATCTACCTTCCCCACCTCTCTACATTCAAGTGTTTTCATCGTAATATTTACTATTGCAATTTCTATTTTTATTCAAATATATACATTGTGACATATTATTCATTATCCTAACATGTTAATGGGCGCTCATGTGTAACATTTGTTTCTGATACAAATTACTTCCAATTATGGTTATCTACTTATACTATTTGCTTGTGCCTTGTCTTATATGATTGTGAATTATTTGTCATTGTTTGTGGGTTATGCCCTATGATTTCTTGTTTGATTTCTTGCATGTTCTTGAAGGCCTTGAGTTTCTTGTGACATCTTGAGTGGTGTCCCATGTTTTTCACTAGCTACTACACTATTCTCTTGATGTGTTATTGCATGTTTGACTTGTTTCTTTTATACTATGCTATGATTGTTTGTTATTAACACTTCTTGTTCACTTTGTTTCCTTTTATTTTGCATGTTCCATGGCTTTTACCATGCACATTCACCTTTCCTATTGTAGGAATACTACTTTAGATGTGCACATTAACTTCAAGACCTCTCATTTGGGCTACACTCACATTTAATCCATCCCATACAAACTAAATGAGGGGAAAACCATTAGGTGATTATTTCACCCTCCTAGTAGTTTGTAAGCCTAAAACAAAATGGTACATAGCATAATTGGATAGAAAATGGACTCAAAAAATGTTTCAAAATCAAACTTGATCCAGATTAAATGCGGGGACATAAGTGCCCATTTTAGATAGGAATAGTGGGTTCTATTATTCCACCAAGGCGGTTTTGTCCTGGGGGTAAAAATAGACAGTCTAATAGTTGGAAGCAGGTTTCTCGGTGACTGCTCTTACAAAATCCAACAATATCTATTCAAATTTAGTCTACTATATAGAGAAAAAGAAAAAAACAATGGTATGTTTCATACTTTGGGAAAGGAAACTAACTACTCTTCTTTCTTAGTTCACATTTTCCCTACCGGTATCTAATAAGGAGTGATACCTAGGGCATATACAAGGACATAGATATTCCTAAAGCTAAAGGTCGTCCATGGCCGATTATTATTGGGTTGGTGACCATTTGCAGTGGAACTTATCCATGGGGAAGCATCATGGATGGAGGGTTGACCAATCTCCCAACACTTTTCCTATAGAAGAAGGACACCTAAATCTTCGGGAGTATTCACATCAATTCGAGAATTGATCACTCTCGACCCTTAAAACCATCTCTTAGTGAAAGTTCTCCAAGGAAATAATACACATGGACTATATCCTCTCTTTTTGGCATTTATGTGTACTCTATCTTTGATGTATTTATCTATCTTACACATTTCTATTTTGATTTCTCTAAGTTAAATTTTAATTTCATATACTATGATCGTTGAATACACTTTTCTTCTTTTCTAGGAATGTCTTTATCCCGAAACAAGACACACAACCTGGAACAATGAGAAACATCAAGCACAAAACACCCATGTAAAAACAATATTTAGTTATAAATGCGGGAATCTTTTTCACTTTGTGTACACAATTCACCCCTAGGGTTTTAATCCCCTCTTAAAGTCCATGATACACATCCTACAATTTCCATTCGACATGTTATCAGTTATAACCTTCTTGACTCTCCATGAGGTATGTATAGACACTTATTCTTGGCATTCCCTATGCCTTCACCTTGCATTCGCCTCTCATCCTCGCCTAGCGTGTTTAGTTTCCCTCCTATTTTCAAATGACCCACTTTACCACCAAAAATTCTATTCCCCCCACATGCCATCTATCTTTCATTATTCCCATATTTTAAATCCCCATTAATCCTCATTATTTCCCTAATCCTTAATCTACCCTAAACCCACTTAATTATCATAATCTTATCCTAATTACCCCATTTAATATCCCATAGGATTCCCATGCCTCCTAATTATTACCCTTCAATTAACCCCTTAATAAGATTCCATATACATATGTATTCCCTCCTTATGGTTCCATAACCCTTTCTTGTCCCTCAACATGAGTGCATGCCTAAAAATATCCCACTAGTCATTATTATCCCATTTTCACCCGTCCATTATTGTTTTAACATCTCTGGAAGACTATCCATCCCGGTCGTCGATGAGTAACACAGTCACCGTGACCGCCTATTATTCTATTTAATTACACTTACCCCTCCTCTCAAAGGGCTAGAAAAATTTGAATATCTTGTGTTCTTTGTGAGTATTGCTTCTGCATCATCTTTGGAGATCTTGCTATCAGTTGAATCACTTTGTTGTCCCTTTGCATGCCATTGTTAAAGCTTGGAGTATTGTGAAGAATATTTGGAGATATCATTCATGCTTTCTTCTTTTTCTTGCGAGTTTACTGGGTTTGCTTACAGCTTTTTCCTAGCCTTTCAACCATCCATTGTTGTCCTTAGACCCAGTTATCTACTCCATCTGTTAGCCAACATCCCACATCTGCTCCAACAAGATGCGACCTATACCCCATATCATTATCTACCTTATTTTGCATCCTTTCTACCTTGTATTGCATCCCATATGTCATATCTTGCATTGTGCTGCCTCATCAACCCTCATGTCACCCATCATATCATCTTTGAACTAGCATTTGTCCATGTCTCTATATACTTTATCCAACCCTACACAGGTCACTGTCGATTGTGTCTATTTTCTGGGGTCTCCATTGACTCGCTCCATAGTGTTGTCCTCTCAAAATTTCCCCTCTTTTGAAAGTAAAAAATCGAAAATTTTGAGTTGACACCCTCTAATGATGTTCTAGTGAAGTGAAAAGTCTAGGAGTTAGTGAAAATTCACGTTTTTGGAGTCATTTTGGTGATTTATGGGTCTGTCGGACATTTTTGACCCATATGTCCCAAGTTTTGCAGCCTTCGATCCCCGAATCGTCCGCATTCCGAAAATCTCTTAACTTTGGTTCTATCGGGTCTATCATGTACTTTTGTTCCATCTGTTCCAAAAGCATCGTGCTCTTCGCCCCCGCTTTGCCCACATCGCGCGCATCGGCCGAATCACGTCTTCGCGTCCCTCACGCGTTTCCAAGTTTATGAAGTATCGAGCTCATTTGGCCCGCTTTTCCGCTTCACCCACGTCGGCGGATTGCGTCTTCACATCCCCCTTGTCCCAAATGTACCAAAGACCATCGGGCGCTTTTTTTTGCTCTTCCCGATTCTTGCATTTTTTTGAGTCGGTGCATATGAATTCAATGCGCATTTATGACCTTCTCTCTCCTAAATGACTATTTAATGGGACTACCCTCTACGCATTTGGCACACTGCTCACTTGTTATCATTCACTTGAATCCCTGCAATTAAGATCGTCTGCTTGTGCTCCCATTCCCTTTGCATTTTTCATTGCGAATTTGATCTGTGAAGGTTGTTTCCCTAAACGTTGCAAATATGAAGATTAAATTCCAAGGTCAAGAACACATTTCACCGCTTGAGTCCTCTATTCCGATATCGGGGATAGTGAGGTTCGACACTTGGATTTTGGTGATTTCTGGAATAGATTGACTAGCCCTAATCCTTCCCCATGGCACAAATGATCAATGACAGTGGCCTTGCGTATGCTACGGGTTTCCCAATCTCAGTACAATGTGCCGACACCATGCTCACTGCGGGGCTCACTTTAACCCTAACACCAAGGAATTGTCTAATGTGCACGGGGAGCTGATTGCTAAACTAGATGCTACTGCCATTGTTGTTGCGCTATGGATTCCAGAAGTTGAGGACTCCATTGTTATCACTCAGGCTCAAGCTCAGACTCTATTCGAGCAAGACAGTGATAAATATAAGGTGAGGATAGTGAAATCATGGTTAAAGAATCCAAAGAAGGGTGCATCCTGACTTTCCAAGTCATTATTTAGAGTTTATTTCAATACAGAGCTATCTGATTTCATTATCCTACTAGCTCGTGTCATGGGACTACCCTCTACAAATGAATTTCAATTTTGGATGTGCCCACTCATCAACATCATCTACGAAGGTAGTCAGAGTATAAATTGGGCGGAAATCATTTGCATGAATTTGACAGAGCAATTGTCCAATGTGCAACAAATTAAGAAGTTCTATATGACTTCCTATCTCATGTATACCCTAGCAGCATCCCGACAGTGGTTTGGATTCACTTACATAGAGGGTCAGAAGGATGAACCCATTTATGCATACTGCCCTCAATTCACCCTTGAAACTAGTAACCACAACTTCAGGAGGGTGAATGATGCCTTTACCATGTATATTGTGAGGCTTTTAGAAAGTGATACTGCCAGGAGATTTTTATGATGAAGCCATGAACCTGATAGCAAAGTATGGAGCCTTCTTCATTTAGTTCAGGAGGTTTTCATATATCAGGTTGGCTGGTTATGAGAACACACCTCTCAAGCTCCCCATGTTTTGTAATGACAAGATGGCTTTGATTGAAGTGTGCAGGCAATTGGATAAATTGCATAGAACCTGCAGGGACAAGAAGATCTCTGGTCTGCATTTCCCTATTTCCTTGGGTAACTATACATGCAAAATAGCCTTGGATGCTCAAAATATAGAAAGGGCCCTCGCTCCCATCACTGTTCACTTTTTCAGGCCTAGGACCTGTTTTGATTTGAAGAAGTTCATTGAGCTGAATCTCATAATTAATTATCATCACATGTGTAAGATCTTTGAGGACTCTTTGGGCGATTGTGCGAGATGACTTTAAAGCAAGGTGGAGGCACTATGGTAGGTTCTCTCTACAGCTGATACAGAGCTCAATCTCTACCAAATTCTGAAGGGTTCCAAGATGATAATGAAGACTTGTTGTCTTATGAATATGAGACATTGATCAAGCATACTCCCTTGGAAGATCTGGACTAGTACAAGAGGGAGAAGGATGACTTGGTTGAGATTTTGGCCCCTATCCTTGTAAGAACCAAGGTTTGGTTTGATAGAAAATTCCAAGAGCTTAAGAAGAATCCAGGTGAATCTTCCTCCAAAGATACTTCAACACCTAGGAAGGAATCACATACACCTAGCTCAGAGGTACCTGCACAAACCCCTCCTCCTTCCTCAAATAAAGAACCTGAATCATCCACTCCTTCTTCTTCTACTCAAGTGTACCAAAAGAAGGTAAAAGAGGTTAAACAAGAGCCAATTGAGGAAGAACCCCTTCTAGAGCATTCAGAACTACCTTCAGGGCTAGAGAATGTTATTGTTCTTAGTGAAAGTGATGATGGTGAGGTACCAGATCCTACAGGAACTTCAGAAGTTACAATAGAAAAAGAGAAGGAAGTGCCTAGCACTAAACCTCCAAGTGCCACTGGTTCCTCTGCTCAAGAAGCTCCAGATACCTCACTCACATCTCTACTAGAAGAAATAGTGGTAAATACTTTGAGTGCCATGAGTTCACTTGCTCTTGGATCTCTTGCTCCTCCTTCTTCTTCCTCCACTTTTGCATGGGTGCAACCCTTAGTTAACAGCAGGAAGAGAAAACCTTCTTCTTGATTGGGGCCAAATTTTGATGTTGTGGTAGCCTTGTTGGGCACTACTCCTCCTACTCCAACAAAGAGAGCTAAAACAACTTCAAGGATAGTGACAGATGCTCAGGGCCAACAATTTCTAGAGGTTACAAAACCTAAGGTTGATAAGGCAGAACAAGATCTATTAGCCTCGATCCTGGAGCTTTCTAGGATTCCAATGGGAGAATCTACCCCTGAGAGTGAGGTGCATAACCTCCAGGAAACAGATAACCAAGGTTATTGAGAGAGTAGAAAGGGGTAAACAAACTATAGAACAAGCTGGAAGAACAAAATCAAGTTCTTTCTAGCTTCATCAAGTCTTTATTGGCTAAGGACAAGGTTTTGGATCCTACTCCACTGGCTGCCCTTCAACCCCTATGATCCTTAGTCAAGATGAAGTTCAAATCATCAAGGATATACACAGGTATTCCACTTATGGGAGGGCTATGGAAGCCATGGTTGATGATATGATCATTGTAGGCTTGAATTTCATTGTAGAGGCCTTCAAACTCAATGAGAAGGTGGCCAACCTGCAAAAAAAACTCTCCTCCTCAATTGCAACTATGGAAAAAGAGCTGAAGCTTTAGAGTAGTTGCATCATGGATCTTCACCTGATGGGACAGGCTGATGAAAATATATTGATGGCCAATAAGGTTTTTGATGATGCCAAAGACAACTTGTCAAGGTCATGGGTTTTTAGTGTGGAATGGAAAATAAAAGTTTTGGAAGAAGCCTTGGGAGAGTTGAGGAGCAGTTGGCAGAAGGGAGAAGCCTTCAAAACTTGTGTTGTGTCTGCCTTCAAAGATATTCACTATCATCTTCACGATGAAACTTCAGGTGTTCCTTTCTCTCTCCAAGAAATTAAAACTCAGTTCAGGGCATTTGTTAAAGAAAACTTGTTCAAGGAGGAATTGGTTACCAAAGAGAAGATAAAGGAGATTTGCTCTCTTCAATCTGCTATTAAAGAGGCTAATAAAGAATATCATGCACATACCAAATTTCAATAAGGACATGGAGAAATGTCTAGGTACTTGGTCTCAAGCCACTACCAACACATCAGTCCCACGAGGTAGAGAGATAGCTGAAGCATTGAAAAGATTCAGGCAACGGATCCTCAAGTCGGTGGGCCCTCCTCAGCAATAAGCGAACATTTTCCCTTCTAGCTTCTCCTCTCCTCCTTTTTCTCAAATCAGGCTCATTGTAATTAATTAAGGATTTTGTGGCGAGCACTTCCTTAATTAACATTTTAGTTAAAAGAAACAGTTACCAAGTGTAACTAATTTGTAAGTTATATAATGGGCTCTCTGTGCCATTTTCAGGGGCTGGAACTCTATTTATTTTTGAAAGTGTAAAGGAGTAAAAAGTTATCAATACAAAAGGATCTCTCTTTCTGTTTCCACCTACTCTTGTTCTTTCATTGTTATCCGTTTAAAATTATTGAATCATTAAGTCTATTTTAATTCAAGAAGCTTTGTATTCTTATGGATGTCATCTCTAGAACTTTGTGTCTATGAAATAACATCTATGGTCTTAAATGCAAATGATTCTATTCTATATGATTCTCTTATGGCATGAGTAAAGAATTATTTTGTTATCTATATTTCTTGAGAGTGCTATTCTACCCCTCCCATTCCTTAATTCTTCCATCTTTTTGTATTGATGATCTGTTATATTATAACACTTTCATGATATTAGAGTTCCTCATTAAAACTACACGTTGTACATTTGTAAATAAGTTTTTGCCTTTAATAAGGGAACCTCTCCCATTAAAGAGGAGGGACTTTTTGTCCCTTGACTATTGCTTTCAATAAAGTCCTTATTTGACAACCAACAATTTTTGGTGAATCTCTTTGGGGATTCATTTTGAACGTATTCCAGTTTTATGAACAATTTCTTGATCATTCTTTGATCTGGCGACTCTACGGTTTACTCATGGTAGGAGGGCCCTTGGTATTGAAGATTCTCAGTTTCAGCTCTTGGAGCAGCAAGGTTTCCCTCTTCCTTCAATAGGAAGAAATAGAAGAACTCGTTCTACAAGCACTCCTCCTATTGAAGATAGAACCCCTGTAAGTGGTATCCCTCCAGAGCAACCCAGCCCTAATCTCCACGCTTTGATTCTTGCTGGTGTTTCAATTCCCCTTCAAGTAGTCTTTCCAAGGATGGCAATTCCATTACCTTGGGGCCATCGTGTTGGGCCTCTTGCCCTTCCTCAGCCTTTGCATGAGTTACCCAGGGGTAACAGGAAGAACTTCCCCAAGTTCAGAGGTGACGGCAAGGTGCATCTTGATGAACATATTGCAGCCTTCATAGTTACGTGTGGAGTTCTTGGAGTTGAACATGAAGATGTCTTGGTGAGGCTTTTTGTAGAAACTTTGCAAGATAATGTAATGGATTGGTTCTATCACCTTCCTGTTGGGGCCATTACTAGTTGGACCACGATGAGAACAAGGTTTGAGAACTGTTTCAAACCTACAGAGGATGTGCATGCTTTGTTGGCCTAGATTTCTCAAATAAAGAAAGAATCACAAGAACCCATGAGGGAATTTGTGGCCAGATTCAACAAGTTGATTAACAAAATTCCACCAGATACTCAGCCTATAGATCAAATTCAAAAATGTTTCTTCCTGAATGCTCAATTGCCCAAGGTTAGTTACACATTAAGAAGGGCCAACCTTGCAACATTGGCTGAGGATAAGAGATTAGTTTAGCGTTGAAGATGACTTGATTATGTCTGGTAAGTTGAAAAGATATCCTTCCAAATCTAGAGCTTCTTCTTCTTCTTCTTCTACTCCTGGAGCTAATACAGATCCATTAATACAAAAGCTTGCAAATGACCTCATTGCCATCAAGAAACAATTGTCTCAGCATGCTCCTTATGCAGATGTTTCAAGGAGGAATTTTCAGCCTAGAAATCGTTTACCTTCCTCTTAGACAAGGCTAGCAATTGAGGGGCCACCCATCAAGGTCCCTGTTAATGCAACTTATGAGGTTGAAGAACCTAAAGATGAGGAGATTAATGAAGATTGTGAAGAACCTGAAGAAGAGGCTGATGAAGAACTGGAGGAACTTGAGGGATCTCGAGTTAATTTCTTCACCACTGAAGGTGTTGATGAAGAGGATGATTATGATGAAGTAGTAGTAGATATGAATAGCGAATCATACGTTGTCATGACTCGAGAATAGACAAATAAGAAAGAGAAAGTGATACAACCCACTAAGAGATCCAAGGATCCTCCCATGACTATCCCCGTTGTTGCAAGAAGAGGATCTCCTATTCCCACTGCATCCACACAAAAGGTGAGTTCTACTAATTCTTCTTTTCCTAATACTACTGCTAAAGATTTTTCTTCTCTAGCTCCTAAACCTGATAAGCCTAAGATTCCTAGTGATGATAGCCCATCCACCTCTGGATCTTTTGATATCATTGATCACCTTAAGAAGACAAAGGTTCAAATTTTAGAGGCTGAGTATTATCAAACTCATCCTAAAGTCTTTTCCAAAATGGTTCACTTTGTCAATTCCCATTCCAAAACCACCTCTAAAGGCCTTTTACCTTCTCCATCATTTTCACCCCAACCCAACCTTGTAGCTACAATCACCTCACCTAATGAGAAGATCAAACCATTTTATGCGACTCTTCTTATAACAGGCCATAAACTCAGCAACTGTGTCATAGATTCAAGAGCATCAGATAATGTAATGCCTGCCAAAGTGGCTCATGCTTTGGGTCTTACTCTCACACGCACTTATGGATCCTGCTATTCTATGGAGAGTAAGGAGGTGCCCTGGTTGGAAGGATTAAAGATGCACAAGTAGCTTTTGCCACTTTACAGAGAAGAAGGTTTTGGCTACTATCCTAGTAGCAGATATCCCTCCTTCATATGGTATGTTGTTAAGTAGGAATTTTTGTAAGGATGTGGGAGGAGAGATTCAAATGGATTGGTCACATGCCCTCATACCAGTCAATGGAAAGATGAAGAAGCTATTTCCTGAGAAGCAATCAGAGTATATTGTGCAAAAATAGATGATCCCAAAGCCCAGATACTTTATGAGGACATTGGACATGGTAACTATATGATTATGTCTCCAGAGGAAACTCAGCTTCCCAACGAAGTACTTCATGATCCTAATGGTGTTTGGAATCTAGAATTTGATGGAAGTTGCTCCTCGGTGGTTCTGGAAAGTTGATATCTCCTGAAGGAAAGATTCATCCTTTCTCATTCAAGCTACTGATTTGAAAATACCAATAATACAACAGAGTATGAAGCCCTCATTCTTGGACTTAATGTGGCAAAAGAAAAAGGTGTGAAGAATCTTCTAGCTCATGGAGATGCAGAACTAGTTGTTAAACAAGTCAGAGACCTTTTTCAAGTAAAGAATAGAAGGTTGAAGCATTACCAGAATCAAGTTTGGGATTCTATTGAATTTCTTGATGCCTTCTCCATTGAAGTTGTGCCAAGAGAAAAGAACACTAGGGTTGATTCACTAGTCAGTCTCAGGATCGTTGTTGATACCTCACCTTGATTTCTCTCAAGATAAATTTACCATTGAAATGATCCATAGGCCCAGTGTGCCTGATAATGCAAGTAATTGGAAAATCTTCAACGATGATCAACATTTGCTCTCTTTCTTGGAGCTCAGGGATAACTTTGAACAATTGTACTTGAAGGCAGTGACAATTTTCCTCGTGAGAGTGTATCTCTCAATGAGGAAGGTGTCAAAGAGGAGACAGATCAAGATGGGTGCATCAGACTCAAAGGTAACAAGATTCCTAAAGGGTTGGTGAGTTTGGAGGAATTGTTTGATAAACATGACAGGTATGTTAAGTCTAAAGCTTCTACTGGAGTGCGAAAATCCATTGAGTATGAAAAGGTTAACATTGGGAGCGTTGCTGACCCCAAAATGGTGAACGTTGGAAAATGTTGTATAAGAAGAAAAGGAGAAGGTGGTGAACCTCTTTAAAAGTATAGGGATGTTCTTGCATATTCATATGAAGATCTAAAAGATTTCCAACTAAAGGAAATGCAGCATTTCATCCCTCTCAAACCTGGGATTAAACCCTTCAAGAAAAAGCAAAGGCAGTACAATCCGAAGATTGCTGACACCATTTTTCAGGAAATACAGAAGTTATTGAAGGCTAAAATTATTTTTCCCATTCACCATTCGACATGGATTGCCAATATTGTGCTGTCAGGAAGAAAAATGGTGAGATTCGTATCTGTGTTGACTTCAGGAATCTGAATCAGGCCTCTTTAAAAGACAACTACCCTCTACCCATGATGGATCAAGTTTTGCAAGCTGTTACGGGGTCTAAAATGTTGTCCATGCTTGATGGCTTCTCAGGGTATAATCAAGTGGAAGTTAATACCACAGATCAACACAAGACTGCTTTCACCACCCCTTGGGGTACTTTTGCCTACAAGAGGATGCCTTTTGGACTCATTAATGTTGGTGCCACTTTTCAAAGAGCTATGGACTTGGCTTTTGGAAGTTTGAAAGGGAAATGTATTGTTGTGTATCTAGATGACCTGACTGTGTTTTCTAAAACTAGAGTAGATCATTTTCATCATCTAGAAATAGTTCTCTTGAAATGCAGAGAACATGGGGTTTCTTTGAATCCCAAGAAATATGTCTTTTGTGTTATGGAGGGAAAATTGTTGGGACATGTTGTCTCTAAAGATGGAATCCAAATTGATCCTGAACGAGTTCAAGCTATTCAGAAGATTCCTCTTCCCACAAGTAAGAAGGGAGTGCATTATTTTTTCGGTAAGATCAACTTCCTAAGAAGATTCATTCCCGATTTTGTAGAGCTAACTTTGAATATCTCTCAAATGATGAAAGGAAAACAAACGTTTGGCTGGTCCTCTGAAGGGAAAGAAGCCTTTGAAGGTATTAAAAAGGATATTGCTAAAACTCCTATCTTAGCATGTCCAGATTTTAGCAAGGATTTTATTATTTATTGCTATGCCACAGAAAGCACCTTGGCTGTTGTCTTGACTCAAAAATATTTTGATGATCATGAACTCCGATTGTGTTCATGAGCTACATTCTTAAAAATCATGAGTTGAAATACATGATGATGGAGAAACATGCTTTTGCAATGGTTAAAGCTGTCAAGCAGTTTCATTTTTATATTCTTAACTCTCACTTTGTGGTGCTTGTGCCTGATACAACCGTCAAGTCTATTCTTACACAACAAGAATTTGGAACTAAGAGAGGAAACTGGGTAGCAAAGGTTCAAGAATATGATATTGACATCAGACCAACCAAATTAGTTCGGGGTAAAGGCTTGTGTGAACTCATTGCTGAAGGAGCTAGTCATGAATTATCCAAGGAGGAAGTTGATATTCCTATTGTTCTATTTCTTAGCTCAACTGATGAATGGTATGCGATATATGCGCATTTTCTCACCTATGGTGAGTGTCCCCCTAACTTGACTGCCAAGGAGAAGAGAGCTATCAAGCTAAGATCAGCCCAGTACGTGTTATGGGAGAATGTGTTATTCAAACGTGGAATGGATGGAAGATTTCTAAAATGTGTTGACAAAGAACAACAAAAGAAGCTTTTCTCAGACTTTTCATGATCAAGCATGTGGAGGCCATTACTCGTCTACATTGTTACTTCCCACAAGATTCTTCATGCTGGATACTATTGGCCTACCTTGTTTAAAGATGCATCAAAATGGGTTGATAAATGTGAAGCTTGTCAGACCTTTGTAGGCAGACCCAAGTTGGTTGCCTTACCACTTAAACCAGTTGTGATTGAAGAGCCCTTTCAACAATGGGGTTTAGATTTCATTGGAACACTCAACCCATCTTCAAGTGTAGGACATACTCATGTCTTGACTGCCACATATTACTTCACTAAGTGGGTGGAAGCCATTCCAGTAAAAAGTACTACTTCTGAAGTAGTATGTAATTTTATCAAAGAAAACATCTTGGTGAGGTTTGGTGTACCAAACAAGATTGTGACTGATAATGCTTCAAATTTTTCTTCTGCTGAGATGATGGATTTTTGTTATGGATATGGCATTTCCCTGGCTCACTCTTCAGATTATTATCCTCAAGGGAATGGATAGGCAAAATCAACAAATAAAAATCTGGTGGCTATAGTAAGGAAACTGGTTAATGAATCTCAGAGGAACTAGCACAAGAAACTTTATGATGCTCTTTGGGTAGATAGAATTACACCTAAAAGAGCTATTGGAATGTCCCCTTTTCAAGTGGTGTATGGTGTGGAAGCTCAATTACCAGTCACAGTGGAGCTACCAGCTTTGTATTTAATGAAGGCCATTGAAGACACTAGCTTCAATGATTCTTTAGATAAAAGGATCATGTATCTTCATAAGTTGAATGAAGATAGGCTGCAGGTTGTTGATAGAATATCTACCCACCAGCAGAAGGTAAAATATTTGTTTGATAAGAAGGCCAAGTCCAGGGATTTCAAAGTTGGAGACATTGTTTTGTTATGGGATAAAAGACATGAGCCTCGAGGAAGCCATGGTAAGTTTGATTCTCTTTGGCTCGGTCCTTTCAAAATCAAGCACTTTCTTTGGTGAGAATTCTTTCTATCTTGATTACATGGATGGTTCCTCTCTCCCATTTCCTTAGAGTGGGTAAGTACCTGAAATTGTTCAAGTCCTAGGTGAATAGGAAGTCTCTTTGTATATTATGTATAGGGTGTGTGTCCTTTCCCTTGCTTCTGGTGTGTTTCCTTTCCCTCTTGTGTTGTCTTCTGTATTGGTTTTATTTTTGACTCCATGGCCCAATGGATAAGGCACTGGTCTTCTTCCCCTAGTTTTCTAAGAGTTCTTGCCTTGTCTCATTCTTCTAATCTAGCCAAGTCATCCCCAGAAAGAGCAGTTGTTGTCCTCTCAAAATTTCCCCTCTTTTGAAAGTAAAAAATTGAAAATTTTGAGTTGACACCCTTTAATGATGTTCTAGTGAAGTGAAAAGTTGAGGAGTTAGTGAAAATTCATGTTTTTGGAGTCATTTTGGTGATTTGCGGGTCTGTCGGACATTTTTGTCCCATATGTCCCAAGTTCGCGGACCTTCTGTTCCTTGATCGGCCACATTCCCCGAAAATATCTTAACTTTCGATTCATGTCGGTGTATCACATACTTTTGTCCCATCTGTTCCAAAAGCGTCCGTGTCTTATGTCCCGCTTCGCTCGCATTGGCCGAATCGCGTCTTCGCATCCCTCACTTTTCCAAGTTTCGAACTACGAACTCATTTGGACCGCTTTGCTGCGCATCGGTCGAATCATGTCTTCACGTCCCTCACGTTTCCAAGTTTCTGAACTGCCTGAGCTCATTTGACCCACTTTTCCTGCATCGCCCACGTCGGCCGGATCACGTCTTGCGTCCCCCGTGTCCCAAATGCACCAAAGACCATCTGGGCCAGTTTTTTCCGCTCTTCCCAATTCTTGCTTTTTTAGTCGGTGCATATGAATTCAATGCACATTTATGACCTTCTCTCTCCTAAATGGTTATTTAATAGGACTACCCTCTACGCATTTGGCACACTGCTCACTTGCTATCATTCGCTCGAATCCCTGCAATTAAGATTGTCTGCTCGTGCTCTCATTCCCTTTACATTTTTCATTGTGAATTCGATCTATGAAGACTGTTTCCCTGAATGTTGCAAATATGAAGATTAAATTCCAAGGTCAAGAACACGTTTCGCCGCTTGAGTCCTCTGTTCCCAATATCGGGGATAGTGAGGTTCAACACCTAGATTTTGGCGATTTCTGGAATAGATTGACTAGCCCTAATCCTTCCCCATGGCGCAAATGATCAATGACAGTGGCCTTGCGTATGTTGCGGGTTTCCCAATCTCAGTATAATGTGCCGACACCATGCTCACCTGCGGGGCTCACTTTAACCCTGACACCAAGGAATTGTCTAATGTGCATGGGGAGCTGATTGCTAAACTAGATCTCTTTGTCATTGCTTTGCTGCGCTCACGGATTCCGAAGTTGAGGACTCCATTGTTATCACTCAGGCTCAAGCTTAGACTCTATTTGAGCAAGACAGTGATAAATATAAGGTGAGGATAGTGAAATCATGGTTGAAGAACCCTAAGAAGGGAGCATCCCAACTTTCCAAGGCATTATTTAGAGCTGATTTCAATGAAGAGCTATCTGATTTCATTATCCTACTAGCTCATGTCATGGGACTACCCTCTACTAATGAATTTCACTTTTGGATGTGCCCACTCATCAACATCGTCTGCGAAGGTAGTCAAAGTATAAATTGGGTGGAAATCATTTACATGAATTTGACAGAGCAATTGTCCAATGTGCAACAGATTAAGAAGTTCTATATGACTTCCTATCTCATGTATACCCTAGCAGCATCCCGGTAGTGGTTTGGATTCACTTACATAGAGGGTCAGAAGGATGAACCCATTTATGCATACCGCCCTCAATTCACCCTTGAACCTAGTAACCACAACTTCGGGAGGGTGAATGATTCCTTTACCATGTATAGTGTGAGGTTTTTAGAAAGTGATCTGCGAGGAGATTTTACGATGAAGCCATGAACACGATAGTAAAGTAAGGAGCCTTCTTCATTCGATTCGGGGAGGTTTTCATATATCGGGTTGGTTGGTTATGAGAACACACCTCTCAAGCTCCCCATGTTTTGTAATGACAAGATGGCTTTAATTAAGTGTGCGAGGCAATTAGACAAATTGCATAGAACCTGCAAGGACAAGAAGATCTATGGTCTGCATTTCCCTATTTCCTTGGGTAACTATACATGCAAAACAACCTTGGATGCTCAGAATATAGAAAGGGCCCTCGCTCCCATCATTGTTCACTTTTTCAGGCCTAGGACCTGTTTTGATTTGAAGAAGTTCATTGAGCTGAATCTCAGAATTAATTATCATCATAGGTCAGATACTAAGGACTACTGGGCCGATTGTGCAAATGAATTTGAAGCAAGGTGGAGGCACTATGGCAGGTTCTCTCTACAGCTGATACAGAGCTCAATCTCTACCAAATTCCTGAAGGGTTCCAAGATGATAATGAAGACTTGTTGTCTTATGAATATGAGACATTGATCAAGCATACTCCCTTGGAAGATCGAACTAGTACAAGAGGGAGAAGGATGACTTGGTTGGGATTTTGGCCCCTATCCTTGTAAGAACCAAGGTTTGGTTTGATAGAAAATTCAAGAGCTTAAGAAGAATCTAGGTGAATCTTTGTCCAAAGATACTTCAACACCTAGGAAGGAATCACATACACCTAGCTCACAGGTACCTGCACAAACCCCTCCTCCTTCCTCGAATAAAGAACTCGAATCATTCACTCCTTCTACTCAAGTGTACCAAAAGAAGGTAAAAGAGGTTAAACAAGAGCCAATTGAGGAAGAACCCCTTCTAGAGCATTCAAAACTACCTTCAAGGCCAGAGAATGTTATTGTTCTTAGTGAAAGTGATGATGGTGAGGTACCATATCCTGTAGGAACTTCAGAAGTTACAATAGAAAAAGAGAAGGAAGTGCCTAGCACTGAACCTCCAAGTGCCACTGGTTCCTCTGCTCAAGAAGCTCCAGATACCTCACTCACATCTCTACTGGAAGCAACAATGGTAAATACTTTGAGTGCCATGAGTTCACTTGCTCTTGGATCTCTTTCTCCTCCTCCTTCTTCCTCCACTTTTGCATGGGTGCAACCCTTAGTTAACAGCAGGAAGAGAAAACCTTCTTCTTGATTGACAGGCCAAATTTTGATGTTGTGGCAGCCTTGTTGGGCACTACTCCTCTGCTCCAGCAAAGAGAGCTAAAACAACTTCAAGGATAGTGACAGATGCTCAGGGCCAACAATTTCTAGAGGTTGCAAAACCTAAGGTTGATAAGGCTAGAACAAGATCTATTAGCCTCTGATCTGGAGCTTTCTAGGATTCCAATGGGAGAATCTACCCCTGAGAGTGAGGTGCATAACCTCCAAGAAATAGTAACCAAGGTTATTGAGAGAGTAGAAAGGGGTAAACAAACTATAGAACAATTGGAAGAACAAAATCAAGTTCTTTCTAGCTTCATCAAGTCATTATTGGCTAAGGACAAGGTTTTGGATCCTACTCCACTGGCTGCCCTTCCGCCCCCTATGATTCTTAGTCAAGATGAAGTTCAAAGCATCAAGGATATACACAGGTATTCCACTTATGGGAGGGATATGGAAGCCATGGTTGATGACATGATCATTGCAGGCTTGAATTTCATTGTAGAGGCCTTCAAACTCAATGAGAAGGTGGCCAACCTGCAACAAAAACTCTCCTCCTCAATTGCAACTATGGACAAAGAGCTGAAGCTTTGGAGTAGTTGCATCGTGGATCTTCACCTGATGGGATAGGCTGATGAAAATATATTGATGGCCAATAAGGTTTTTGATGATGCCAAAGACAACTTGTCAAGGTCATGGGTTTTCAGTGTGGAATGGAAAATAAAAGTTCTGGAAGAAGCCTTAGGAGAGTTGAGGAACAGTTGGCAGAAGGGAGAAGCCTTCAAAACTTGTGTTGTGTCTGCCTTCAAAGATATTCATTGTCATCTTCACGATGAAACTTCAGGTGTTCCTGTTTCTCTCCAAGAAATTAAAACTCAGTTCAGGGCATTTGTTAAAGAAAACTTGTTCAAGGAGGAATTGGTTACCAAAGAGAAGATAAAGGAGATTTTGCTCTCCAATCTGCTATTGAAGAGGCTAATAAAGAATATCATGCACATACTGAGTTTGATAAGGACATGGAGAAATGTCTAGGTACTTGGTCTCAAGCCACTACCAACACATTAGTCCCACGAGGTAGAGAGATAGCTGAAGCATTGAAAAGATTTCAGGCAATGGATCCTCAAGTCGGTGGGCCCTCCTCAGCAATAAGCGGACATTTTCCCTTCTAGCTTCTCCTCTCCTCCTTTTTCTCAAATCAGGCTCATTGTAATTAATTAAGGATTTTGTGTCGAGCACTTCCTTAATTAACATTGTAGAGCACTTCCTTAATTAACAAGAAAAAAGTTGACCAAGTGTAACTAATTTGTAAGTTATATAATGGGCTCTCTGCGCCATTTTTAGGGGCTGGAACTCTATTTATTTTTGAAAGTGTAAAGGAGTAAAAAGTTATCAATACAAAAGGATCTCTCTTTCTGTTTCCACCTACTCTTGTTCTTTCATTGCTATCCATTTAAAATTATTGAATCATTAAGTCTATTTTAATTCAAGAAGCTTTGTATTCTTATGGATGTCATCTCTAGAACTTTGTGTCTATGAAATAACATCTATGGTCTTAAATGCAAATGATTCTGTTCTATATGATTCTCTTATGGCATGAGTAAGGAATTATTTTGTTATCTATATTTCTTGAGAGTGCTTTTGCCCCCTCCCATTCCTTAATTCTTCTATCCTTTTGTATTGATGATCTGTTATATTATAACACTTTCATGATATTAGAGTTCCTCATTAAAACTACACGTTGTACATTTGTAAATAAGTTTTTGCCTTTAATAAGGGAACCTCTCCCATTAAAGAGGAGGGACTTTTTGTCCCTGATTGTTGCTTTCAATAAAGTCCTTATTTGAAAACCAACACATAGTCCCTTTAGATCTACCTACCCCTTTATCCTCTTAAATCATTTGTGCTCGGTATTATTTTATGCATCTACGCATCGTATCGCAACTATGTTCCTACACATTACGAGGCTGTCTCTATACCAAGTACTTGTCTACTTTACCATTTCTACCTGTGGTCGCCATTGACCATCTCGGTTTGGACTTATTTTTGGCATTTCCATTATCAATTATCATTTCAGTATCTTTCAGTTCATTAGATCTTTGTTTTAGATCATGTTATCTAAATATTTCCATTCATTATCGATTACCTATATCTTTTTATCACATGGGCTGACATCCTTTCCGGGAAGCTTTCACTTCTCGAAGGCCCGACTTCGTTGGGCATCCCACCACCTCTATCACTACTCCTTTTTGTGTTTAGTTCTTGTTATTGTGCATGTTACCAAATCACAACAAGGAGGATTTATTCTTATGCACCTATACCATCTTCATCACCATCCATATCAGGAGGTCCCTCAAACCCTCCCATATTTCGAGGTTTTCTTCATTTCTCGTTTAGTTTTCACTAATATGAAACAAGAAGTGTGGAAATCTGACAAACCGTATGCTCTTCTTATCTACTTTATGCTACCGAATATTCATTCACCATCATAAATTGGGGGAAAATGTAGACATAAAATTATGCACTTATTACTATTACATTACGCCTAAGTAGGTCACTATAAACACGATTCCTCGGTGAGAAGATTAGACATTGGCGATGCCTCTTCTAGTCCTACATTGGTTTCGATTGTGACATTGTCTTATAATTTATAGATTTATACTTTATGGTCATGGCATACGGATCCATGTATTTTTCCATGTTCTAGTTTATGCTTCTTTTCCTAAGGAGAGTAGTGCCCAATAAGGAAACTAATGTTTGGGTGCTAGTGCTTATTGTCCCTTCCCAACACTTGTCCACTCTTTCTTATATTTAAAATTTTCACTTGACACCTAATTTTGGATCTTTTCTAGTTCTTATTTCATGTTTAGGGTTAGCCTTTAGTGTTGCTAAGTGTCAAAATTCAAATAAAGGAATCATATATAAACACAACCTAGTAATTATTCTAAGGAGAAATTGGGTCACTATTTTATATCTACTACTTACACAAAAAGGAACACTTGAGGATTACATTTAGGTTATATTATTCACTGCATATGAAGGGTAAATTTTGAATTCCATAACACACATAATCTTGGGGGTGAAGTAGTTGAGGTCCACTATCTTGGTGTGATTTTCAAAATGGAAATCTAGTTTCAAGGGACACAATTCTATCACACACACACACACACACACACACACACACACACACACACACACACACACACGAACTACATTGATTACGAAATGTAATACAACACGTAGTGACAATCACATTGGGGTGACTGCAGAGGTCATTCTAACTCGAGAATATGCATATTTTATTCCATATACTATGTGCTCGAACCTTGTGCATGCAGTATTTAGGGTTTGTTTTGTAGGTATATGTGTGATACAATTACCCTAAAGCGAAGTAGATGCGACATAGAGGAAAGTGAACCTAACATTGTCAATTAACGAAATAACTATATCTACACTCTTCACTAGGACACTAGTACTTCGATCGAGACACTAGTTTACGAGCGTGATCCTATCCATACCTAGACACTCTTGTATGTCACACTGTAAATCACTATCACGCTCGATTTAAGCATGCACAATCCATATTGAGCATGTTCTACCATCATTCAACCTAGATTTAGTACGAGATAACCATATATCAACTAATTCTCTCTCATCCACTTGTTATTTGCATTATCTCGTCATTGCATGTTTGTATTTGTGTATCTCCGATATATCGATTGATCACAAGTTCTATGATTAATATTTAATTTCTATTAAATCAAGTGTCACATTTTGTTTATTATTGTGTCACACTAGTGTTTAAGGTGTCACATTTATTGTTTAGGATATCACACTCATGTTTATGATGTCACATTATTGTTTACAATATTGCACTAGGGTTTAGGGTTTCACGCTAGTGTTTAGGATATCAATTTTTTTGTTTTGAGATGTCACACTAGTGTTTGTGGTGCTACATTTTTGTAGGGTGTTGTAGTAGTGTTTAGGTATTTAGATTTGTGTTTAGGGTGTCACATTATTATTTAGGGTGTCAAACTAGTGTTTAGGGTGTCACATTAGTGTTTAGGGTATTTCATTGGTGTTTTATTTAAAGTTTTGGTGTCTCATTATTGTTTATGGTGTCATGCCAATGTTTAAGGTATCGAAGCTGGTGTTTAGGGTATCATACTAGTGTTTACAATTTTGTATTGGGGTTTAAGGTGTCACATTTTTTGTTTACGGTGTCAAATATGTTGTTCATGGTGTTGCATTAGTGTTTATGGTGTTGCATTTGTTGATTAGGGCGTTGCACTAGTGTTTAGGGTGTCATATTGGTGTTTAGGGTGCCACACTAGTGTTTAAGGTGTCACATTAATGTTTAAGGTGTTGTATTAGTGTTTAAAGTGTCATACTTGTTCTTTTTAGAGTATCATCGGTGTTTAATGTGTCACAGTAGTGTTTAGGGTGTCACATTTGTGTTTAGGCTGTCATATTTCTTGTTTAGGGTGTTTCACTAGTGTTTAGGGCGTTGCGAAAATGTTTGTGATGTTGCATTATGGTTTTGGGTGTCATATTTATTTTTAGGGTGTCACATTGGTGTTTATGGTCTCACATTTTTATTTAGTGGGTTACACTAATATTTAGGGTATTGTACTAGTGTTGACGAGGTCACATTGTTCTTTGGGGTGTTTTTGTCCAAAATTGCACCCCCATGCAATTTTGAACAACTTATCAAATATGGACTTAGTTACTTTTTTCTTAGGAAAGTCACAAAACAATGATTTAGTCTTCCACGGAGTGTGTGAACATAATGTTCCACGGGTTCTCCTAACCCACGGGACAAAGGAATATGAGTTCAAGGCTTAGGATTTTTTTATGGAGATAATATTTTGCAAAGGTATGTTAATATTTCGTGGTGCTTATGAAGTCAATCTTACGTGGCACCAAATCAATCTCTCATGGTTCGAAGGAAGGTCGAGCACCACAATGTTACACACCCACAAAAAGTTAGAAAATTAGCTAAGGAGAGGATCCATGGAGCAAAGGAATGGGAAAGAAGGCTTTAGTGCTTTGCGGCATAGAAATCATAATGTCATGTGGACTTGGAAGATAAATAATTCCATGAAGTTTGTCAATTCTATGAAACCAAACATGAAGTTCACTCAAAAAATCCATGATATAGAAGGAAAAGGTGCCACAAGGCACCACACATCAATGAAAATAAATTTTGAAAGTGACTAAGGTTAGAAGTCGTGAGGCACTAACTTAGTATCCCATGGGCTTCCCAATTGAAGTGTTGCGTGGGTTCTCGGGAGCCGCATAATTAAGGAACATGGCCACATGTCGAATTTCACAAAAGAAGAAGGAAATACCTCCACGACATAGTGGAAGCAAGAAAAATTTAAAAGGACATGTCAGAAGTCATGAAGAATTCAAAAGTTGTGCAACATGGTTTAGGTTGCGGAGGACATACCGGATTTCACGGAACAATGTCAAAGTCGTATAACAAAGAAAATACGTGGATGAATGAGGGAGTAAAGAACAAGTGTTTTAATGCATTATGGGGGTCATAAATGATTTTTATACAATCTTGAGGGTGCAAAGTCTACAAGAAACCATTAAATAATCTAAATTATGTGTATTGCATATAGGAACCGTGCCTAATTTGAAATTAAACACTTAACCACTCCTCCAACCAAAATTCAATGAAGTATGGGCGTCCTCTTCCTTGACTTGCAAATTTGATGTTGTGCGATTGGATCCATGTCATACGCCCATACCATCCTGTAAAGATCTACGGTGATTGGTCCTTGGTGGTTGAATATCTCTCTTCTTGTACCTCCTTCTACTTCTCTCTTCTTCTTCCCTTTTTTAATAAGTATGAAACTCAAACACATTAAAACAAATATCTCTTTGTTGTAATGGTACCATGCCAAAATGGTGGTTGGCTTCCCACGAGTTCAAAAACTCAAATTTGGTCTCTGTAATCTTTTTTTTTTTTACCTTTTATCATAAATGTAACCAAGCGCACACCCTTTAAGAAATAAAATCTCGTGTTGTGGCTCTCTTTCCACCCTATACTTGTGTTTTTTACGTTCTTTCCTATATGTTATTTCTTTGGCATGTTGTGCGTGTTTCCTTTATGGGTTCCATTTTTATGTGTCGTTAATGTGTAAAATGCAAGGGTCGATGTAGGGTTGGTCATGGAATGTGTCTACCCTCTTTTCTCGATGTTTTTAATTTCTTTCCCTTGTGGAGAGTGATCACCCCCTTCTTCTACGGTGATATCACCACCCATTTAGCTTAGGTTTTACTTTCGAATCTATCGCCCTCTCTCTCCGGGTCCCTTGGATGTGTTAAAGTAGGTTAACTTATGATCAATGTTAGAATTAAGTTATATAGGTATAGGAAGACGACCTTCTCCAGAGGTCTATCTAAAACCGCAAGTCCCACATGTAGAGAGAGTCCCATGTTGGCCCAAAATTATGGATCTCCCGTGATTTAGACAAGGGTGTAATTTTGAGCTCCAACAATTCTAGTATGCCCAGTGGGACAATTTTGAAGCACTTTACAACTTCATATCACCAAGTATGATGTGTTCTTGGTGATATCCAACCTTTAGAGACTTCATCTCAATGCATCTGGTGACTCTATTGGATCAAACGACCCATTCTACGAGTTACTGAGACCATTCTCTTTACATTTCCACTCATTTCCATGTTTCCATTTCCCTCGTGGATCTCTAAAGAGCTAATATATTCTCTCATTTTAGTTCAATCCCCCTTCATATGTAATAGTGGGATGAAATCCCCAAAACAACCCTAAAATCCCTGTCAATTTTATGTGGAAATAGAGATCAATCCCCTATTAATGACATTGAGTTATAGTGACCATTATGTCATTCACAACATCTCAGAAGAAAATATTTTCCTCATACTTATTATTTCATCATTTAGAGGTAAAACAAGAGATTGGTATATCGATTTAGCTCCTCAATCTATTTCCACATGGGATCAATTGGGAGAAAAACTACACAATTGGTTCAAGTAAAATGTAGATGTCGTCTCTCTCATGGAACACCTCTTCAAAATACAACAAGATTTAATGGAGTTCATCTCATATTTCAACATCATATTCGAAAGGACTTGGAGAAGAATCCCTCAAGAATTTAGATATCTAAAAGGTATGGCATTCTTGTATTATTTGAGATCCTTGGAAGATAATATGGTTATATTGATCCAAACCACAGGAGGTAGTAATCTTCCTTAAGATTTTGCAATTAGAGTCGCAAGCTGAGAAGATACTCATTTAGGTTGGTCAAAGGAAACCCATCCCCATTGCTTCCATTCTTTCCTCATTATCTGAAATCCTCCATACCCTTTGTGTAGATAAAGAAAAATTCATCGTCCCATTTCAAAAAAACAAGATACTTTCTTCATATTTCCCTTTTTGGTGCTCTATACATTTACCATGCCCAAAATATCTCCCATGATATGTAAAATTTCTCCCTATCTCCACCCAAGGCATTACCCAAATCTCTAAGACCTTTTCATAATGATACTTCCCAAATGCTCTACCTAACTTTGCATTGAGTCGGGTTATCATACAAGGTGGATAGATCATGATGTTTGATACTTCCATAGAGAGGAGGAACCGTGGAGATTAAGATACATTTTGAGGGATAATTTGGCTTCTCCAAATAATAGAACTAGAAGTCTAGAGCCCAAGCCATCTCTGTTTGTAAGTGAATTTAAAAAGCAACCTCTTAACAATATCTCATCTCCAACCAATTCGCTAAGGCATGAAAATTGTGTATATGTTGAAGATTGGCATGAATCGATTGGGAGGATGAAAATTTGCAAGGGGATGTGGCAGTGAAAAAAATTAGGCAAATTTGAAGGAGGAAATTCATAGTGGGCATTTGCAGGTTGAGGGGAAAGTGTTTTTAAACACTTGTGACCATCACGGGTGTGATGAAGAGAATTTTCCAAGTGAGCAAGGTGAAATAACCAAGTTAAATGACCCACATTGCTCGCGTGCCTTGAATTTGCTTCAATTTTGGCGAGAAAACAAGGTCGGGGGAAGAGAACAAAGAGTGACAAAACCTACACACCAAAGTGGAAACAAATATGTTTGTCTGCAAAGGAAAGGAAGAGAAAGTCTAGATCATCTCGGGAACATCTCTTTATGAAGAGGAAAGTGTCTTAACCAACTTTAGTCTTGGAGCTAAGTGTGAAGAATATGGGGAAACTATGTAAATTATCAAAAAATTGTAAAGAATATATGTTCAATCATATATTTGGTTGGTTTAAGTCAATTTTAGAGTCGCCACCAGTCATGCTCACTTGAAGCATGAGGAAGAGCTTCAAAGAACCAATGGTGAGTGCAACACCTCCATAAACTAAATATAAAACCATCAAAGAAGGCATACATCATTTTCTCACTTTAAAGAATAGGGAGTGCAGGCTATGCTTTCATCTCCACCATGCAATTTAGTTGCAAAAATGATCACATGGACACATTCAGCTGTAAGGAAGGAAAGGTATTTCTCCCAATGTGTATTAGGTTTTTAGCCCTATTTGATTTTGGTTATATGTCAAATTTCCTCATCTAGCTTTAGCCATCTCCCTTGGGCGGGGGGACAAATACGAGGCTTAAGTTGGCTAGGAAGACATCCTAGATCAAGAGATTTTGGTATTCTTAGGTAGTGTGAAAACCAAACAACCATGTACTACCTCCTCCTCCGATCACCATGTTTCTTTACTACCGCTACATAATTTCTTGCTTTACGCGCTCTCTGTTTATTGCTCCTTTTTGATCGAATAATATTTATTGATATAACATTTTTTCTTGGCCTAGCCCATGTATCATTCTATCTTGAAACTAATTTGATGTGACATTCACAAATTTGCTTCCATGGTATCAATTTTTAAAATTTGGTTAACACTTTGTAATTCGCGAGAGGCATCTTTTATTAGAAGAGCCTTGTTGGGAAGTGTCCAATTCTCAACAAATCTTCCCGAATTCACCATTTGACGCCCTTGTTTTGCACCAAATCTAAAAGGTAATATTGCGATATGGATTACGTGTATGTTTTACTTGAATCTAAGGAAATTGGCAATAACAAAGAGGTGCGAAGGAAGTGGTGAGTGTAGGATTGAGGTGAGCCCCATATAAATGACTAGATGACAATATGAGTATCATTACATTTGTGCCATATATAGTTGCAACTCCTATGGAAATCGGGGTTGTCCACATACTATTTGGTAGTGGATACCTAACTTTTCCCCAAAGAAAATCCATCACTACACTAAAGTATTATGCTTTTGAGTAATCTGCTACTAGTGGATTTAACCTACTTCCTTTTTTCTATTTGTTTGAAATATTTATGGGATTTGATTTCATAAGCTAAATAGTATTAACCACAAGAGTACAATAATCCTCACATAAAGAATAAGAGAAGGGGCACATGCGAAAACCAGTTGAAAGAGCCACACAAAGGAAGTATGCATTTACCTCTCCACACTACTTACAAGCTCCTACAAATATCCATAATAGAGGATCTATCTCATATGGAGACTATACTTATGAAATCTCTCTAATCATGAAAAGTATCGAAGAAAATGCCTTCATGACCAAACAACAACCACTTTCTCCTACTTGATTTGGTTTCCCCTCAAACCATCTCCTTAGGGTCTTAAATCACCAACATCCTCTTTACACTTGTTTCGCTTCAACATCCACAAGAACAAAGGCAATCCAACATTGTCAACCTTCTTTTCAAGACTCATAGGAGAAATTCTATTCACATTTTTTTGGCTAAAATGTGCAACAAAGGCAACACTGCGCCTCACCATATATTGTGGTAAAATTTTAAAGTAGGAGAGAATAAGTATTCAAGAATTGTTCTTATAATTGTACTTGTAAGGGAATTCAATCCATAATATGTTTCCAATGTGTTTGCTAAAGGGATTCGATCTATGCTCCCCATGCAAAAGATTGCCATTTCTACAAAAAAATATTTTCCACTAGAGAAGACATGAAAAAGCCATTTGTTAGATGATAGGTAACACTTGGAATGGTAGCAACAATTTGGTTATAGCTTTGTGAGAAGGTAATCATGCAATAATTGTTGGTAGAAATATGTGTAATATTCAATAATGAGGTGTAATAATTTTGACTCTATTCAAACCACACTTATACATATATAAATGTTTTGAAACTTTTATGACAAAAAAATCCAATTTCTATTTGAAATTAATATTTAGTAAACCCCTAAATATTAGATACCTTCTATTATTGAGTCTAGCACGTGAATGTTTTATGTTAAACAAAATATTCTTGGGTCCCACGTGCCATCAAAATAGTTTGTATTGAGAGGTGTTAAGGGATTGTACTTTATGTTTTGAAGGTCCACAAGTTTTAGCAAAATGGAGAGAGCCCAATTCAAGAAGATGTTAATACTTGTGATGGGTAGTGTTGAATATAGTAGAGAAAATGGTTTATACAACTAATCTAATCATGGATAAACTATGAGAGCGTGGAGTTGTTGGCAAGGTTTATTGTATGAATAAGAGATAAAATCAAATGTTGTTGGTTGGTCGTCATGCGTTGTATTATATGTTTACGACATATTCTATTTTATAGTAACATAATTTACAAACAAGTTAACAATTGTAAAAGTAGGATATGATAAAAAAGTTAGTAGCTCAACATTGTTCTTCATATCGAGTTCGCAAACACTAAATGACCATATTTGCACATAGAATCATGCCAAAAATCCCTCCATTAAACTCCTCCACCAAGAGATGGAGAAATCAAAAACATAATTGGATATCCCACCTTACATTTTTGTGAATGGAAAAAATGCACCAAACTTTCATTTATGCTAAATTCTCTTATTGGTAATGAATAATGGGCTAGTAGGGGATCTTTACAACAGAGACACATTTTCCCATACCTCATATTACACGCATAAATCATCCACTTTGCCACTCAAAATGGTGTGCATAATTTCAATACATAAATCACATGACATGACACTTGATAAAGAAATAATACACTTTGGCAGCTGTTAGTGCCAAGGATTAACATTCACTACAAGGTCACAAATATGCTCACAAATAGACTTACATGTCTCCCTGCATTTACATTCAAGTGCTACAACAATTTAAGATTGTATATATTACACGTCAAATTACAACTCTAAGAAACTTAACATTGTTATCCTCTCCAACGTAATTTGCAACTCATGTATAATTGCTGGTGTACTTTTACTATTAATAAATAGTTTTTCAATCCAAAAATACTTTAAAAAAAAAAAAAAACCATATTACACACATTACCATAGGTAGACAATGGAGTTCAATACACTAACCCCGTATTATTGAGCCCGAAATACGAACACCGAATTTTATTTATTTTTGTTTTCTGAGAAGTATGATTGGAATTTTTCCATTTCCATGTATATTTTTACGACCAATACAAAATCTAAACGAGACTCTGAAAAAAAACACACAATCTAAATAAGACAGCTAAAAACACAGGTTTATATATGTGAGGAATGGGAGGCAGGTACCTGGCAGTCATCCCAAACATGATGAAATCATCTCATCTAGTGAACAGATCCCCGGCATTCAAATTCCTATTCCCATTCAGAGTCACCTCCTCGACTCTGCTTCACAAATGCTCCTCCAAACAATACAACAAAAGAGACCTCCATATCTTAACTAAACGATGCACTTTTCTCTGTAAGTGGCCTTCTCATACACACAAACTATTTTCCAGGACCCTTTGCATGGTTAATGAGCAAACGGTTAATGCAAATGAAGGAAAGAAGATGAAGAAGAAAAAAACTCATAGTGTGGAAGGGCTGCTCAGGTTTGGCCTAGACATGTGTTCGAAACGCGGGGACATCATGGAAGCTTTAAATCTCTACGACAAAGCGAAAACAGAAGGAATTAAGCTCAATCAACACCACTACAATGTTCTTCTTTATCTCTCTTCTTCAGCCGCCATGGGTGTCCTAAAGCCTGCCAACGCCTCCAAGTTAGAGGAGGGTTTGGAGGATGTCCCTGAAATTAGCGACGAAGTTAGAAATTTGGCATTGAGGAGAGGGTTTGAAATATATGAACAAATGAACTTGGATAAAATTGCTCCAAACGAGGCCACGTTTACGGCCGCCGCTAGATTAGCTCTAGCCAAGGAGGACGGGGTTTTGGCATTTGAGTTGGTGAAGAAAATGGCGGAGTGCAATATTCCGCCAAGGCTCAGGTCATATGGGCCAGCTCTTAGCGCATTTTGTAAGGAAAATGACGCTGATATGGCTTATGAAGTGGATGACCATATGACCATGTCCGGTGTCCAGGCTGAGGAGGAGGAATTGCGGTTATTGTTGAAGGTCAGTGTGGAGGGCTTTAGGGAAGAGAAGGTTTATTCTTTGTTGCATAGATTGAGAAGCAGTGTTAGACAGGTGTCAAGGGCTACTGCTGAAATTATTGAGCAGTGGTTTAAGAATGAGGGTGCTGGGAAGCTGGGGATAGGTGTTTGGGATAGGGAGAAGATCAGGGATGCCGCAGTTGCAGGCGGTGGGGGTGGCATGGGCAGGGGTGGTTGGGGCAAGGCAATTGGAGAGTGGAGAATGCTGCGATTGATAAAATGGGTGTTTGTAGTGGTTGTAAGGAGAAGCTGGTTACTATTGATATTGATCCTCTAGAGACTGAGAATTTTGCCACATCTGTTGCGGCGTTGGCTTGTGAGAGAGAGGCTAAGTCCTTTGAACGTTTTCAGGTATGGTTACTTGTGGGCCTTTACTGTGTTCTGTTTGTGTGCATTCCCATTTTCTAGAATTTCTCAGCTGTTGATCTTTGAACTTGGGTGTCCTAACAAGCATGGGTTGGCACTCGAGTCTGGATCTTCACCATCTTAAAATCACAATCACAATCACAGTTACAATTGCATGATAGAAACAATCAACTAGAATTTGAATGTCTCCATTTATTCATGTTGTAAGGTAATGACCAGCCAGCCCACTAAACTGCAATAAATAGGGAAAGTTTTAATAACTAATATTCGTCCCTTGAAGTTCAAGGGGTTTTCAAATTTCCGCACTGCAATTAGGCATCCCATAACTCTAGTAGACATGTGGTGAGGTTGTAAAGGCATACATTCCAGCATGATCCATCTTTCCAAATCTAAAAGTGTGGTTCAAGATTTACCAGTGTTACGTGGGGACGCGCAGCTCCCATTATCAAGCCGTCCCGTGTGCATGGGGACGGGGACGAAACGTCCCCCCCACGCATCCCCCAAATGCAAAAATGAAGGTGACGCCCGGGGGCGTCCCTAACTGGGGAACACACCCGGGATGTCCCGGGTGCTTCGAGACTTTGGGGACTCCAACGGGGATGCCATGGCGTCCCGAGACTTCTAGGGACGGCTATGGGACGTCCCGAAGTCCCCGAAGTCCCCAGAGTCTGGAATATATCTTCATATAAAGAAGCAGATCTAATCTAAATGCAACCTTGCCCACTTGTTACAAAATTACAAATGAATCATATCTAAGAGGCCTAAGCATCTTAGTTTTACCTTGAAATCTCTCTTTGCTTAAATACACCATACCTTGTCTCCAACAAGGAACTTATGTTCAACCCTATGATATGATCATGTCTTTCTTTGTGCTTTGCTTGAAACTCTCTCGAACTTCTCTTGCACGTGGAGGTGTATTTGCCGAATCTTCACTATGAATCTATTTGTTTTGTGAGCTTTTGAGTCCACTTTTTCATGTCCATTGTGTGGTTGAATCAACACAACATAAAAAGGAGGTGTGGGTAAGTGACCAAAACATGTCTCAAATGGAGATTTATTAGTAAAATAATGAACTGTCCGTGATAAGAATGTGGAATATACGCTAAATTCTAATCACAAGCCTTAGGATGCTTCTTGTTATACCCTCACAAGAGTTGAACTAAGGTCCTATTTACCACTTAAGACTGCCCATCAGTATGTAGATGAAATGTTGTGGATATTCTCAATCTGGTGTTCATGTTCTCTCACAATGTGGATCAGAACTTTCCCACAAATCTAAAATCCCTATGTGAAATGATAGAACTTAGCAAAGTAAAATGAACCCATATGTTAAGCAAAAACCAATTCAGCTATATGTAATGTCCCCTTTTTCGAATTAATGCCAAATAGAGACTTCTTGCCATTCTCTTCTGCGGCCAAGAAGAATAAGTGAACAAGGGAAGTAATTGAGCTTCGTTTCAGTTTTCTTTTATTATTTTTAATGTTTTTATTTGGTGTTTTACTCCCTAAGGCAGGTCGGCTGGGGTTATAAGACTCCCAACAAGAAAATAGAAGATAAAGTGAAGCTTGAAGCCCCTCTCCTAGGGAGTGACTAGGGTAGAAGTGGATTTGGGTGCCTTTTAGGGCACAAAACTTCATTATTCTTTGATATTCGGATTTATCATATTTTATAAGGTTGGAATCTACAATTTGGTTATTTTTGGAGGAGTTTATCTATCATTTTCAGCCCTTGTTTGTGGCTGCCCTGCTGCTGTCATAAATTTAATTACAGTTGGGTATCATCTCTTGTTTTCTCCATTTCTTTGATGTAAATTGGATGGATAATTGTTGTCATACTTGAAATAATTATTTAGAAGTATTTTCAGCTGTTGTGCATGGTTATATGGTGAGTTAAAGTCCCTATACAATTCGCTGCTAGGGTTTCAAGGAATATTAGAGCTGTTGTTATAAAAATCAGAATTTACTTCACTTGGGGTTTGTGTGATTTCCTTGATTTACAGTTTCAGCCCTAGAAAGGGACATTACACTATATCATTTACCTTAAGAGTTTTCTTACATGGAATTAGAACACACATCTTGCGAAACGGGTCCACAATCACAAATAAGCAGTCATACTAATGCAATCAAGGATAGGGGGTCCAATGAAGGACAACTTCATCTATGCAGCCTTCCACAACACACGAGACACAAAATATGAGACTGAAAACCAAAACACTCACTCTTTCTTGATATTCTTTGAGGAGATACAAAGATTATTCACACACACACAACTCTCACTCGCTCTCCCAATGACTACAACACACGGGTAAAATGCTACACGGTCCCCTTCTGGAGTAAACATTGATCTTTTCTCCTCTAGACTTACCCTTCAAGCACCTACACTCACTTGGAAGATCCCCTACCCCACCTCCATCCCCACCCCCCCAACTTTAGTCAGCCTCCGCTAACCCTTCCTTTGCTTCTTTCTATATGTGGAGCGACTCTTCCCCTACTAAATGATATTGAAAACACTCCAAATGAGATTCTAAGTGTTTTGGGCCATTATTGTTTGTATATAATTGCCATAGGCGAATCCATCACATTGGTTTTGCAACTCCCGGTTAATGCAGGACAGTTTCGCCACGAGACAAAGAACATTCTGTCTCAATGGCAGAAATCGTCTTTTCTGACTTTGAGGGGCCTATTGAAGTGTGATTGCATCTTGCATCAGACACCCAAGGTAAGATTTTGTGAGCCTAGTGCTCACAAATTTGGGTTAGCTAGCAAAACCATCTTCTTGGCTCCATGGGTAAAGAGACAAGTCTCCCTTCCACATTCTGATGTAGCGCCATATTTTTCAGCATTTTTACCAGATTGCAAACTGTCCTTTGCCAAACACGTTCCACCCTATTTTATTCTAGTCCCCACTAACATTGGGTGACCTCCCTGTATGCATGCTAAACTAATTAAGCTAATCTAAATGAAACTAACACCAAGCAGCTTCAAAGAAAAATTAATCTACCTTTAGCATCATGATAAGAGCTTATGAGAAATAACTTCTTCAATGCATGAACATGAATAAATCAAACTAAATGCTAAGCCATTCCTACTCTTTAAGATTGCTAATCAAAACATGAACCTAATTAGATCATTTAGCAATCAAAGTTGATTGTTGTTTGCCTCAAGAATTGAGGATGAGATCTCACCAAGAAATGGCTACAAGGCCATTTTTGGATCTTCCCATACTACTCAAATTTGAGTGAATGGATGCAAGATGGAGAAGCTATTTCCAACAATGGAGAATGGCTCAAGATCAAAATGCCTATAGTTTTCACTAGTGCAAATGAGGTGTGTGTTTGAGAGGAAGGAGCTTGGTCCTTTATATAGCTTGCATGTTTGGGAAAGGCTTGCAATTTGGTGGATGTGGGATAAAGCCCAAAGAAGAAATACAAAGGATATGCATGTTTAATAAAGGATGTGCACTTTATGGGAGTTGAGAGGGGTTTAATTAATCAAATGTGATTAATTAATAGGTAGGGATAAGCTTGTAGAAGCTATTTAGAGGGGATTTAGAGGAAAATTAACATGATTTGGGGGATGTAAGAGGGAATTTAATTAATAAGAAGGTTTATTAATTAAATACAAGGTTATAGAGGCTTAATTAACTAATAATAGTTAATTAATTGATTAAAGGAGGATTATAGCTAACAAAGTGTCATTAATTGGCATCCAGAATGGGGAAAGGTAAATTAATTAACGAAAGGTCGTTAATTAACAAATAAGAAGGAGAATGCTAGCTATTTAGCGTAAAAACGCTAATTATTACCGAAATGATGGGAAAGAGAATAATCAGTGCAATTTTAGTATTAAAACTGCGTAAAGCATTCTAGGTGTTTACATTTACCCCTCTTTGGGGTGGCGTAAGCGACGCCACTTCAAAGATAGTAGACAATTATAGACAAGTAAATTTTAAAGGAATGGAAGAAAAATTAGTAGAATGAAGGATGCCCCCTCGAGTGCCGATGGGGTGATGGAAGAGGTTGATTGGTGATCGAAAAAGATGAAGGAAGCGGATAGAAGAAACAAGGGGGTAGGGGGATAAATATAATCCCTATTGCCCTAGGTGTTTTTTTTGGAAGAAAAAGTGTGATAGGAGAAAATGATAAGGAAGAAAAATGAAGATGAAGAGAATGGAGATAGCTTTCATCTCCAGCTGATGTAAAAACAACTTTATTTCATCATTTTGCTTTATGATCTATGTCATTGGCTCTTTATTATAATATAAACATACAACAAAAGTGTAAAATAACATGAAAAACTATAATACTAACATTTGTTCATTGCTAAAACACTAACTCAATGCAACATACATAACGTAATGCAATACGAGAAAGTAAACAAGCTAATCTGACAGAGAAACAAGTACGAACACATAAACAAACAACGTTCAAAATTGCACCAATGTTTTTGTTATCGAGCTTTAGTTCCAAATGTTTGAGTTAACGATAAGGGTTAAAAATGGCACCCCAAACAAGGATACATGCGAGGTGAATATACGGACACATGGGTCCTATGAAAAAGCAATCATGCACTATGAAACAATACCAAGCAACTTGTTGTGCAAGGGAGTACAAACATAGTAAGCAAACCAACTTTGTTAATGGAGGTAGATCCAGATGATCCACGAGTCGTGTGCAAGAATAATTGAGGACCAAAGAAAGATGTTTTGTAGGAAAAATTTCAATGTTTGAGGACGATGCGTCCGATGAATGCTTCAACTGTGTGCATGCTTACCAATTTTTGAATTTTTGCAAATTTTTAGGATTTTTGTTTTTTACCAATTTTTAGGATTTTTGAAATTTTTACCGAAGCTATGTACAGGAAAATGAAGATGCAAGGATGCCCTAGCGAGAGGTGAGAATTTACAAGGGCAAATCCCGCATGTATATACAAGAAGAAGAGAATTCGGATCAAGGCCAAGATGGATTTGTTCAACACGACGATGAACTCAAACCAATGAAGAGTTAAGGAGTGAGCATGCCCCAAAGGTCTGTTTGGGCAAGAAACATATGATAAAAAAGAAGTAGAAGATTGTTTTATTAAAAGGGGACAAAGGTTCTCGTAATCATGGTGAAAAGACAATCTTATACACATGGATGTTATGAACAAAGTAGAAGAACAATGTGAATGCTATGGAAGGATATGGAAAATGTGGATTTGTAAATAATATACGCAATCATATATTTGGTTGGTTTGGAGTCAATTTCAGAGTTGCGCTAGTCATGCTCACTTGAAGCATGAGGAAGAGCTTCAAAGAGCCAATGGTGAGCTGCTGACTCCTCCATAAATTAAATATAGAGCCATCAAAGGAGGCATGCATTATTTTCTCAACTCGATACTTTAAATAACAAGGAAGTGCAGGCTATGCTTTCGTCTCCACCATGCGATTTAGTTGCAAAACTGATCACATATCCACATTTTGTAAGGAAAGCTATTTCTCCTAATGTGTATCGGGTTTTTAAACTCTCTTTGATTTTGGTTATATGTCAAATTTCCTCACCTTTCTTTAGCCATCTCCCTAGGTGGGGGACAAATATGAGGCTCAAGATGGCTGGGAAGACATCCTAGATCAAAATATTTTGGTATTCTTAGGTATTGTGGAAAACCAAATAACCCTCTACTACCTCCTCCTCTCGGTCACCATGTTTGCTACCGTTACATAATTTCTTGCTCCATGTGCTCTCTGTTTATTGCTCCTTTTTGATCAAATAATATTTATTGACATGATAGTTTTTCATTGGCCTGGCCCATGTATCGTCTATCTTGAAACTAATTTGATTTGACATTCACAAATGTGCTTGCATAGTATCCATTTTAAAAATTTCGTTGACACTTTGTAATTCACTTGGAAGCATCTTCTATTGGAAGAGCCTTGTTGTGAAGTGTCCACTTCTCGAAAAACCTTCCCAAATTCACCTTTCGACGCCCTGCTCCGTACCAAATCTAAAAGGTAATATCGCAACATGGATTCTGTTTATTTTTACTTGAATCCAAGGAAACCGACGATAACGAAGAGGTGCGAAGGTAGTGGTGAGTGTAGCATTGAGGTGAGCCCCACATACGCGACTAGATGACAATATGAGTATCATAACATCGTGTCACCTATAGTTGTAACTCCTATGGAAATCGGGGTTGTCCACATACTATTTGGTAGTGGATACCTTACTTTTCCCCAAAGAAAATCCATCACTACACTAAAGTATTGTGCCTTGTGAATAAAACTGCTACTAGTGGGATTGACCTATTTTTCCTTTTTTAGTTGTTTGAAATATTTATTGGATTTGATTTCATAAGCTAAATAGTATTAACCACAATAGTACAATAATCCTCACAGAAAGCATAAGAGAAGGGGCACATGAGAAAACTACTTGAAAGAGCCACACGAAGGAAGTATGCATTTCCCTCTCCACACTACTTACAAGCTCCTACAAATATCCATAACAAAGGATCTGTCTCATATGGAGACTATACTTATGAATCTCTCTAATCATGAAAAGTATTGAAGAAAATGCCTTCATGACCGAACAACCACTTTCTCCTACTTCAATCAAGCTTCCCCTCAAACCCTCTCCTTGGGGTCTTAAATCACCAACAACCTTTTTGCACTTATTTTGCTTCAACATCCACAAGAACAGAGGAAATCCAACACTGTCAACCTTCTTTTCAAGACTTGTAGGAGAAATTTTATTCACATCTTTTTTCGCTAAAATGTGCAAAAAGGGGCAACACCGAGCCTCGCCAATATTGTGGTAAAATTTTAAAGTAGGAGAGAATAAATATTCAAGAATTGTTCTGATAATTGTACTCATAAGGGGATTCAATCCATAATATGTTTCTAATGTGTATGCTAAAGGGATTCAATCTAAGTTCCCCATGCAAAAGACTGCCATTTCTACAGAAAAATATTTTCCACTAGAGAAGACACGAAAAAGCTATTTGTTAGATGATAGGTAACACTCGGAATGGTAACAACAATTTGGTTATAACATTGATAGAAGGTAATCATGCAATAATTTTTGGTAGAAATACTTGTAATATTGCATAATGAGGTGTAATAATTTTGACTCTATTCAAACCACACTTACACATATATAAATGTTTTGAAACTTTTATTACAAATACACCTTTGTGTGAGGGAAAAGATTTGTTAAAAAAATTCATAAGTTCAAATCGAAGGCAATGATTGGTGAATGGAAGAAAACCAATTGAAATGACGATGACATGAGTACCTTGGGACTAATAACAAATCCACAAAAATTAACCTTAATTAAAATTAAAACATGTTGAATACATATGATCTTTAAGAGTTGATTATGTTAACATATGAATTGTATAAACTCTTTTTAGATTTAGTTGGTAATGGTGACTGAGAATTGTATGGGCATATTAATGTTGAGAATGAGGCCATGAATTGTCATCAAAATTTTCAGGATTATCATTTGAAAAATCACAAAGATGGCACCAAATCCACTAAATACATAGGACGATAATGATAAATTGACAAGGAAATGATGATGAAAAATCCAGTTGCTATTTGAAATTAATATTTAGTAAACCCCTAAATATTAGATGCCTTCTATTATTGAGTCTAGCACTTGAATGTTTTATGTTCAACAAGATATTCTTGAGTCCCACGTGCCATCAAAATAGTTTGCATTGAGAGCTATTAAGGGTTTGTACTTAATGTTTTGAAGGTCCACAAAAGTTATAGCAAAATGGAGAGAGCCCAATTTAAGAAGATGTTAATATTTGTGATGGGTATAATTGAATATGGTAGAGAAAATGGTTTACACAATTAATCTAATCATGGATAAACTATGAGAGTGTGGAGTTGTTGGCAAGGTTTATTGTATGAATAAGAGATAAAATCAAATGTTGTTGGTTGACAGTCATGTGTTGTATTAGATGTTTATGAAATATTCTATTTTATGGTAACATAGTTTACTAACAAGTTAACAATTGTAAAAGTAGGATATGGTAAAACAAGTTAGTAGCCCAACATTGTTCTTCATATCGAGTTCCACAGACACTAAATGACCATATTTGCGCCAAATCATGCCAAGAATCCCTCCATTAGACTCCTCCACTAGGCACCGATGAAGAAATCAAAAACATAATTGGAAATCCCACCTTACATTTTTGTGAATGGAAAAAATGCACCAAACTTTCATTTCTGCTAAATTCTCTTATTGGTAGTGAATAATGGGCTAGTAGGGGATCTCTACAACCAAACACATTTTCCCATACCTCATATTACACGCATAAATCATCAACTGCCACTCAAAATGGTGTGTATAATTTCAATACATAAATCACAGGACATGACATTGGATAAAAAATTAGAGACTTTGGCAGCTGTTAGTGCCAAGGATTAACATTCACTACGAGCTCACAAGTATGCTCACAAATAGACTTACATGTCTCCCTGCATTTACATTCAAGTGCCACAACAATTTAAGATTGTATATATTACACATCAAATTACAACTCTAACAAACTTAACATTGTTATCCTCTCCAACGTAATTTGCAACTCATGTAGAAATGCTGGTTTACTTTTTCTATTAATAGCTTTTTCAATAAAAAAACTAAGAAAATGAAATAATCATATTACACACATTACTATAGACAATTATAGACAATGGAGTTCCAATACATTAACCCCGTATTATTGAGCCCGAAATACGAACACCGAATTTTATTTATTTTTGTTTTCGAGAAGTATGATTGGAATTTTTCCATTTCCATGTATATTTTTACGACCAATACAAAATCTAAACGAGACTCGAAAAAAACACACAATCTAAATAAAGACACTAAAAACACGAGTTTATATATGTGAGCAATGGGAGGCGAGTGCACAGCGGTCATCCCAAACATGATGAAATCATCTCATCTAGTGAACAGATCCCGGCATTCAAATTCCTATTCCCATTCGAGTCACCTCCTCGACTGCTTCACAAATGCTCCTCCAAACAATACAACAAAAGAGACCTCCATATCTTAACTAAACGATGCACTTTTCTCTGTAAGTGGCCTTCTCATACACACAAACTATTTTCCAGGACCCTTTGCATGGTTAATGAGCAAACGGTTAATGCAAATGAAGGAAAGAAGATGAAGAAGAAAAAAACTCATAGTGTGGAAGGGCTGCTCAGGTTTGGCCTAGACATGTGTTCGAAACGCGGGGACATCATGGAAGCTTTAAATCTCTACGACAAAGCGAAAAAGAAGGAATTAAGCTCAATCAACACCACTACAATGTTCTTCTTTATCTCTCTTCTTCACCCGCCATGGGTGTCCTAAAGCCTGCCAACGCCTCCAAGTTAGAGGAGGGTTTGGAGGATGCCCCGAAATTAATGACGAAGTTAGAGATTTGGCATTGAGGAGAGGGTTTGAAATATATGAACAAATGAACTTGGATAAAATTGCTCCAAATGAGGCCACGTTTACGGCTGCCGCTAGATTAGCTCTAGCCAAGGAGGACGGGGTTTTGGCATTTGAGTTGGTGAAGAAAATGGCGGAGTGCAATATTCCGCCAAGGTTCAGGTCATATGGGCCAGCTCTTAGCGCATTTTGTAAGGAAAATGACGCTGATATGGATTATGAAGTGGATGACCATATGACCATGTCGGTGTCCAGCCGAGGAGGAGGAATTGCGGTTATTGTTGAAGGTCGAGTGTGGAGGGCTTTAGGGAAGAGAAGGTTTATTCTTTGTTGCATAGATTGAGAAGCAGTGTTAGAGAGGTTTCAAGGGCTCTGCTGAAATTATTGAGTAGTGGTTTAAGAATGAGGGTGCTTTGGGAAGCTAGGTGTAGGTGTTTGGGATAGGGAGAAGATTAGGATGCCATGATCACTGTGCAATGGGGGTGGCATGGGTAGGGGTGGTTGGGGCAAAACAATTGGAGAGTGGAGAATGCTGCGATTGATAAAATGGGTGTTTGTAGTGGTTGTAAGGAGAAGCTGGTTACTATTGATATTGATCCTCTAGAGATCGAGAATTTTGCCACATCTCATTGCGGCGTTGGCTTGTGAGAGAGAGGCTAAGTCCTTTGAACGTTGTCGTGTATGGTTACTTGTGGGCCTTTACTTGTGTTTTGTTCGTGTGCATTTTGTTTTTCTAGAATTTCTCACTGGTAATCTTTGAACTTGGGTGTCCTAACAAGCACGGGTTGGCACTCAAGTCCTGACCTTCACCATCTTAAAATCACAATCATAATCACAGTTACAATTGCATTATAGAAACAATCAACTAGAATTTGAATGCCTCCATTTTTTATGTTGTAACGCAATGACCAGCCAGCCCACTGAACTGGAATAAATAGGGAAAGTTTTAATAACTAATATTCATCCCTTGAAGATCAAGGGGTTTTCAAATTTCCGCACTGTAATTAGGCATCCCATAACTCTAGTAGACATGTGGTGAGGTTGTAAAGGCATACATTCCAACATGACCCATCTTTCCAAATCTAAAAGTGTGGTTCAAGATTTACCCCATTCGGCATTAAAGGTGATCTACAACTTCACCCAATATTCACTATTCGAACCAATCAGCTAATTGACTATTTTTTTTTCCAGTTCTTTGCCAAAAATATTTACTTTAATAATGATGATTAGCTGAAAAGGGACAAAATCAGGATGTCTACTAAGTAAGAGAACTATGAGGACATAGCAATCAACAATGACAAGTTTTTGAAGCATGGTAAGTTATGTAATTTGGAAGAAAAGCAAGCTTTTGTTCAATTATGCAATGAGTTCATTGATGTTTTTGCTTGGAAGTATGAGGATTTAAAAGGTTTTGATCCAGGATTAGCTCAACATACCATTGAGCTTGAGCCTAATTCCAAACCGGTAAGGCAAAAGCAAAGACATGTTAATCCAAATATTGAAATTTTGATGAGAAATGAACTAACAAAGCTTATTGAGTCTTGTATTATCTTTCCTATCAAGCATTCTTCATGGGTTGCAAATCTTGTACCTGTGAGGAAGAAGAATGGAGAGATAAGGTTATGTGTTGATTTCAGGGATCTAAACAGGGTTTCACTAAAAGATCATTATCCATTACCATCAATGGATCAAATTCTAAGGATTGTATCAGGTGTAGAAAGGTTCTCTCTTCTAGATGGTTACAATCAAATATTGGTAAAAGAAGAGGATCAATACAAGACAACTTTCACTACTAAGTGGGGGACATATGCTTACAGAAAGATGCCTTTTGGTTTATCCAATGCAGGAGCTACTTTTCAGAGAGCTATGGATATGGCTTTCCAAGGTTTGATCAATGTCAATGTTTTGATTTATCTTGATGACATTATTGTTTTTTCTAAGAGTGCTAATGATCATTTGAGCCATTTGAGGCAAGTTTTTGAAAGGTGCAAATAGTATGGGGTTTCTCTCAACCCAAAGAAGTGCATATTTTCAGTGCATGAAGGTAAACTTTTGGGCCACATGGTCTCAAAAGAAGGTTTGGCCATAGATCCAGAAAGAGTAAGCTCAATTCTAGCTTTATCTTTACCTCAGCACAAGAAAACACTTCAAATCTTTTTGGGTAAGATCAATTTTGTGAGAAGATTCATTGCTGATTTTGCTAATTTATCAAAGCCTCTAACTGCTATGTTGAAAAAAGTACGAGTTTCAGCTGGACGGATGAAGGGCAGTTTTGAGGCCATTAAACAAGCTATTGCTCAAGCTCCAACACTTGCAAATCCAGACTTTTCAAAGGATTTTATATTGTATGCATTTGCAGGGGTTGAAACAATTTCAACGATCTTAACTCAACTGAATCATGATAATTTAGAGCAACCCATTGCTTTCTTTAGCAAAGGGCTACATGACTATGAGGTGAAGTATACTTTTGTGGAAAAACAAGTACTTTCTGTTATTAGAGGCTTAAAATTTTTCAGATATATGCTCTCTAATAATATAATTCATGTTATGGTTACTCACCCAAGTGTAAAAGAGTTTTTGTTGAGCAAGGATTTGAATGAAAAGAGAGTTGGTTGGATCACAAAAGTCATGGAATATGACGTGGACTTCAAGGTAACAAAGCTGATCCGAGGAAAAGGGTTATGTGAGCACTTAGTTTCAAATTTGGAGTCAAAGAAAGCTGCTGTTTTTGCACTCATAAATCAGCCACAAGCAGCTGAAATACCATCTTCTGTGAGTTGGACACAAGATATGGTTAATTACTTGCATGTTGGTATTCTTCCCCAAAGTTTGGATAAGATAAAAATTAGGTATTTCCAGTTACAAACTATTCCTTTTGCACTCATTGATGGTATATTATTTAAAAATGATATTAATGGTGTTCTTTTGAGATGTGTAGAACCTTCACAAGTTGACAGATTATTGCAAGAATTCCATGAAGGTTTATTAAGTGGCCATTATGCTCCAAGGACTACTGCTCTCAAAATAATGAAAGCAGGTTATTATTGGCCAAGTATTTTAAAAGATTGTTATGCATGGGTCAAAAGATGTCAAAAGTGTGCCTTTTTTATAGGTAAGGAAAAGCTTGCAACCCTTCCTCTTTATCCTATTTCTCCAGATCAACTCTTCATGCAGTGGGGATTGGACTTTATTGGAATGACTAACGCACCATCCAGTTTGGGCCACAAGTGGATTCTTACTGCCACTGATTATTTTACCAGATGGGTAGAAGCAATTGTATTAAAAGAGGCAAATGAAACTAGTGTGCTTGACTTCTTTGAAGGTATTATTACTAGATTTGGAGTTTCTGCTACTATTATTTCAGATAATGGTCTTGTTTTTTATTGCTACTAAAATTATAGAGTGGGCTGTTTGGAATGGTATTTATTTGAGTACTTCATCAACTTATTACCCAGAGGGTAATGGTCTTGCAAAGTCTACTAATGAAAATTTCTTGAAGATTATTAAAAGAGTTCTGGATGAAAATCAGAGATCTTGGCACACCAAACTCAAAACCGCTTTGTGGGCAGACAAAATCACTCCCAAAAGATCTATTGGTAATTCTCCATACATGTTGGTTTATGGCAAGGAAGCAAGACTTCCAATTTCTCTTAAGTTGCTTGCTTTAGAGCTTATTCATCAGTTAGAGTTATTGGAAGCAGGTCCTATGGAGGTAAGGTATGCAAAACTTATGTAGTTGGAAGAATTAAGACATGAAGCCATGCTCACCATGGAAACTCACCAAGTTTAGGCAAAGACAATTTTGATAAAAAAACATTTGTAAGAGTCTTTTAGGAAGGTGATCTTGTCCTTAAGTGGGATGCAAACAGAGCAAAACTGGGAAACCACACCAAATTTGATGCTATTTGGAGTGGGCCATATGTTATTTCAGCTTGCAAGCCTCACAATGCTTTTCAGTTATCTCGGTTGAATGGCAAAGAACTATCAATCTCGAGTTAATGAGATTTTTGTAATGTCCCCTCTTAGGACAAATATAAATATGAAAATTAATTAACTCGATCGATCCTAGGAAGATTAGATCTTCTTAGTTCGACCTCAAATAACCCAATGTCGGCAATAATACAACCCAAAATGGGGTTGGAGTATGCCAAAGTGGTGGGTTAGATGGGAGAACTAATTAGAAAGCTAACAACTTCTAGATCTGATTTTTGACAACAGTTAATTAATTAATATAGCACCCAGAACAACTGAAACTTCAAAAATTAATAACTCCTTCAATACTTGGTATTTTTGCATGAAATAAATTGCACAATAAACTAGAAACCAAGGCCTTTCCAATGCACTATGGATCTGAATTTTTGAGCAACTAAACCACTTCAAATCTGCCCCAGAAATCTGATTTCAAGTCGCTAGGGTTAGAATAAAATCAATAAAAATATTTCAGCCTTTCTCCAAGCTTCCAAACACTCCAAATCAACTCCCCTTGCTCAGAAATAATTAATAGACAAATCAGATTTTTAATCTGATTATACACAGCTGAAAACAATTGCTAATCAAACCCCAATCTGCTGCAATTTTTAAAAATTCATATCTTCCTCAAAACTACTCCGATTTGGGCAAATAAGATATGCCCGGACTCGGAAAAATACAAGGAACAAGATGAACCAAACCAAATTAGAACAACAGTTGCTAAACCCCAAAATGGCCAAAATAGCAAGTCGCCTAGGGCAAAATAAATTGCTGCTTGCACATAAATTAATTCCAGCACTTGTATTACTCCCAAAACCCTCAAATTTGGTCACACATACTCACAAAATTATACTAAATCAGATCTGCAACATAAATATATTTTGAGACATCAAAAATATGCTTAAACAATCCCCAATCCAAGTTGCCAACACTTAGAAAGGATAAACCATGCAAAAACACATTCAACACAAGAGAACACAATGAAGAGAACAATGGAGTCTTCAATATCTTCAACAATGGATCCAAATGAAGCTAACAATGAGAGAGCACAATGCAAGAGCTAGGGCATACATCCCATTTCTCCAAGCATGGAGTAAATTCAAAAGTTCAATCAACATAACCCTCTAAAGGAAATGCGACCTCCTTTTATAGAACTAAGGGGTGCAATATCCAATGACTGACCTTTTCCCTTTTGGAGGGAAAACATAATAAAATATTTAATACTAAGACTATGTGCACTTTATTTATTTTCTAATTAAATAAACTAAAGTAACTAATTTATGTGCACATGATAAACTAATTAAAAAGACTCCCACTTGTAGCGCTAGACATGCCAAGAGGTTACAATGTAAATAAAATAGATGAACCCATATATTAGTAATGTCCCGAAAAAAGGGGACATTTCAATTTTCCTCAAATTTTGCTATTGAGGATTCATCATCATTAGAATAGTTTACTTTCAATATGTGCTTGCATGCACGTCGCTTTTCTAGTTTTCATAGTTAGTTGTCTTTTCAATAAGTGCTTGCATGCACATGTTTTCCTTTTGTTGAAGAGGGTATTTCAGTTGTTTTGATTAAGAGAAGATACAAGTTGTTGAAAAAGGTATGTGACTCCATAGCCCAAAGGATGCGAAGACTATTGATCTCTTTGTTTAGCAGAAAACAATTTCGTTTCGTGAGATCACCAAAATGTTAACATATTTTATAGCCAAGGTATTCTGCGCCAAAGGGGTAAAAGGATGAAGGTACACAATGAAAAATTAGAAAAGCAAACTGCTGTTCTAATTTGGGAGTTGGCGCCAAAGGAAGAGGTGCATGGAAATAGAAAAGAAATAAAAGAACTTCCTATTTTTGGCGCAAGGAAGAGAGATGCATGGAAGAAATTAAAATAGGAGTTCCTGTTCTATTTTTAGGAGTTTGGATAAAGGTGCATGAAGGAGTAATTAAAGAGAAAATTGCTGTTCTAATTTTAGAGTCTCGCCCATGCGCCAAAAATGAAAGAGTTGAAGGGATAAAATTAAAGCATGCTGCTGTTCCAAAAATAGAACTAGCGCCAAAGAGTTGAAGGGATAAAATTAGATAATGCTGCTGTTCCAAAAATAGAACTGGTGCCAAATATAGAAGAGAGCATAAATAAATAAATAAAATCATGCATGCAAGAGTGTCCCATGCGCCAGCCAAGAGAGGAGAGTTTTTTTATGGATAAAAGTCAATGTTCAGTCCCATGCGCCATGAGGGTTTGGGGGAATTAAATAAAAAAAAGAACTCAAAACTGCAGTCTATTTTTGGCATGGACAACAGTCTATTCTTGTTAGAATCAGTCTATGTAGGCTGAGTTTTGGATTATTGAAAAGATTAGACACACTTGGGCTGATTTGCTCTGGCAATTCTAGCCTTGTACTTGCACCTCTAAATAAAAGCTCCATTTTTCCCTCTCATATTGTTGTTTTCAGATTATTCATTGTGTTTGATAGGATGTTGTATTGCCTTAGTGTGGAATTTACTCCCTCTACCAGCTGTCCTTTTCTCCTAAACCCTTGAATTTATTATGCAAAATAGCTTAGAGTTGTGCAGGTGTGTGGATCTTTGATTTCTCTGTGTGCAGAGTTACATGCATGTGTTAAATTATTGGTGTATCACCCCTATTTCCCATTTTCGCATTTCTCTTCCCTTTTCCTTGTCAAAGTTTTCGTTTTTAGGTGATTCACAAGGGAACCAACCCTCTCTAGAGGTTCACCTTAGACATAGGTTACCCACAGCCTTGAGGTGTTCCAATTTTGTCAACATGAGAGAGTACACACACCATTCTCTATCAACATGCAATTTCTGGTGACAATTGATTATGATGTTCTTACAAACTTAGTGAAAATTCAGTTCGAACCATACTTTTGGTCTAATCTGAACTTACCGAACAAGTTCGGTCTAACATTGCTTTTTCTTATTTTAATTAAAAAATTAAAAAGTTTGAATTAAAAGAACTTCAATACAAAACAAAAATGAAACATGAAACACTAATACCTAGGCACGTAAAGGAAAAACTCCGTAGATAATATATCTATTTATCATTGTGTGCTTGGTTTTTTATTTTCATATATCATCATATATGTATAGGATTTATTATTTATATATATTTATCTTTGTAACTTTTCTAAACCAAACCGAACCGAACCTTTTGAAAAATTCGAACTTCCAATTTTTTTCCCCCTTTCAAACTATCCGAATTTTTCAAACATGGTAACTATGTTCAAATCTATTGCCACAAAATATCAACATTAGATCAAAGACATTAAGGAAGACCAGAGCATCTGTATTTATGCCTACTAGAATAGCAATTGATAAAGTGGAGATTTTAGAAAATTTGATGCTTTTTGTGAATACAGGTGCAAGTTTATGCTTTGCTCATCCAAAAGTCTTTTTGAATTGGGTTTGTCATCCCAAACCTCAAATAGTGAACACAATGAATGGTAGTCGGCAACTTTAGTATTTCATCACTAATGTACCTGCACAGACAGGAAAATGATTTGTATATCCTGTGTTTGCTCAAGTCAAATATAGTTGATATGATATAGGACTAGGAGGACCATTCATGGATTCTTTGAGTGCTTACAAAATTTCAGAGAACTATATAGTTCTTAACATTTTAGGTCAAAAACATATATTCCTGGATTTAGAGAGCCATTGTACAACAAAAAATAAAAGCTCAATGGAGTAATCTAAGTCTAAAAGATTTGGTTAAACAAGAAGAGAAGTTGCAGCGAGCCAAGCAAATCAGATACATGTTGCATGTGCTATAATATGTTGCACCACCTGAATCGTAAAAATTTTGCAAAAATTCATAATAAGATAGATAGTTGCTGTATTAAACACCCTTTATGGTTTTGGAAAAAGGGATCTCCAGAAGCTGAAATCCCAATTGTACACTACAAGCCAATACAAGATAAAAAGATAATTCTAACTAGGGAGGATGATGAAGAAGTTTGGAGGCAAGTTAATAAATTGTTAGAAAAAGTTTGAATTGATCTTCATCTTCTCAATAGTCTTGTTCATGTTTTATAGTCAGAAACTATGCAGAAGTTCAGAGAGGAAAAGCTAGAATGGTGATAAATTATATCCCTTGTAATGCTGTAACTATTGATATAAAGTGACCGTTGCCAGATAAACAAGAACTGATCATCAGGGTAGCAAAGGGTGAAATCTTCTTAAAAATTGATTGCAAATTGGGCTTTCATTAGATTAAAATTAGAGAAGAGGACATTCACAAAACAACTTTCTTAACAGGTGCAGGTTTGTATGAATGGCTAGTCATGCCATTTGGATTAAAAAATGCTCTAGCACAATTTCAGCAATGTATGGACAGAATTTTCAGTTCATATTATAATTTCTTAACTCAATAGATAATTTTCTAGTATATTCTGACAACTACGAAGAACATAATAAGCATTTAGAGTTAATTTCAGAATTGGTTGAAAAGCATAGAATATGGTTATTGTCAGGCCTTAAAAAAGCAGTGTATGAATAAAGTTGATTTTTTAGGTGTAATCTTAAAATATGGAAAAATTATGATGCATCCTCATGTAATACAAAAGGTTCAGAAGTTTCCAGAAAAATTGGTGAATTTGGAGCAGTGTAAAAGTTTTGCATATTGCTTGAATTATGTCCATAATATATAAAGAACCTGTCTGCAAAAATGAAGCCAATAAGGCAATGCATGAATGCAAAACTATTGAAATGTACACCAGAAGCAGTCAAAAAGCTCAAAGCAGAACGTGAAAATTTGCCAGCCTTGGAACCAACACTACAAGGGCCATTCATGAATAAAGTGCTCTCATGTTATAGAATGAACCCCTTGTTGCAAGTTTATTGTTGTAGTGTTCACAATAGATTAGTCATAGAGGTTTTTATTAACTGGCTTCTTATTGTCAGTGTTCGCATGTGGTAAGCTTCACTTAGGGAGTTTGCTATTTGTTATAACCAAGTTGTTTTGACCAAGCAACTCACGTTTATGTATTTGTTTGCTTGAGAATTTGTTTTAGGCAATTTGTTATTCACAACAAATTGATAGTTGTGAAAACAAACTTGTAAAAGCCTATTTAATAGGAACTCCTGTAGGTGACTTGAATGAGAGAGAATTGTGGAGAGTTTGTGATCATTCTTTGAAGAAATAAAATTGTTGAGTTTGTTGTGTGGGGTTGACTATTGGCAGAGATTGTATTTGTGGTTTGGCTTTGGAATAGATCCTCCCGGCTGCTCCTATATGGTATTAGAGCAGTAATCTCTGAATGCCATTAACCTGCTCGCCGACCTCAGCTGGTAGTCTGTGAAATCTTGTTTATTTCTAATCTCCACTAAAAGGCTGTACAGTTCCTTGTTGCTATTACAACTCAGGCATATAATGCCAAATATTAAGCCTTACCACAGTATTCAGCCTTTGTGTTAGCTTTTCACTCCTAATCAGATATGTACAGGTCCGTGCCTTCTACAACTGCTCAGGAGGCATTGGAAAGCTGTATATTGTCTATTGCTGCATTTGGGGCTCACTCCCTGCCATCGCCTCCTCAGACCCAATTGGTCTCTGTGTTGATGAGATTTTGGCGTTATATTTGTGAAGTGGTGGATTATAAGAGTTGCGGACGCTCCCATAGGCATTGAGCCATATTAATATAAGCTTGACTTAATACCACCATTTGGCATTGACTATGCATTGTATGACAGTCTGCTCGATATGTAGTTTGAGTGTATTATTATAATCGAAGCGTTTGGTCTGTGCATTGTTATACAATCTTCTTACTGCTTGGGAATATCAAACAGGTCCTTGCTCACTGCCTGTTAAGACTGTGCATACAGCTGAGCCGTGCTCAAGATCCGGCCTCGATTCTCACTTCCTTTGCTGGTTTAACTCTCGTGGCCTCTTCAATGCTGTCCTCCTATGATGGCAAATTCACTCCATGCTGGTGCTGAACGGCACATGTCCACACTTCTTGGTCTCATGAAGCCGGCCACGTGTGTATATACCGGCACATAGGTACACTATTTCTTTGATATAGTTTTATTTTTCCAAACCAAAATCAGAGTTAAGTAAAACTTTTGTGGAGTGGCTTGAAACTTTTATTAAAGGCTTAATATATAGGATGGCGTAAGGATTGATCCATGAGCAATAGATCAGTTTAAGATGCCTACTTCATCGGTTTCACATGGCTGATTGTAAGCCTACTCCCACACCTTATCCGTTAGGTGTTGAGTTGATTGCTAGCTGCAAATATAAGTTGGTTGATTCCACTTTGTATAGATGGTAGGCAGCTTTTTGCACATAACACATACACGTTCCGACATCACTTTTGTTGTTAACCTCGTCTCTTGGTTCTCCCATGAGCCTCATGAGAATTATTGGAAAGCAACGAAACACATTTTGCACTATATTTGGGGCACTCTAAACTTGGGATTTAGCAATGTTCCATGGGGACGCCCCCACCTGCCCCTGCCCTGAATTGATGTCTCGAGACTCGAGGACTCGAGATGTCTCCGAGACTTGGGGGCGGTTGGGAAATGTCCCCTGCTGTCCCTCCACCACCACCAGCTATACGGGGACGTCCCCGAAACATTTCCCTCAAAGAAGGGCGTTTTGAGACGTCCCTCAATTTTGGGGACTTTGGGACTTCCAGAGACTTCTAGAAGTGTTTCGACCTATGCCAAAGAATCCCAACCATCTCTGGCGAGGATAAGGCTATCATAAAGTTAAAAATAAAATAAAATCAATCTGTTTTATAATTTTTGGCCCCCAACCCTAACTCTAATACTCAATTGGCCCCACCCACCCCCTAAACACTTGTTGGCGAAATAATTTGTTTTGGGAAAATTGTTGGTTTTACGCAATGGTCACGGGGCTAAGCCCCTCCTTGTGTATGGGGAGGCTCCCATTGAATGTAAACTACCTAAATTACCTAAAAGTTGTGGGGTGGCCAATAGGCCGGGATCACACAAGAACACTCCACTGAACTGTGGCAAAGTGCTCGTACGAAGTACAAGGGAGGAAATTGCAGCGAAGGGAGGTAAAGGGGAGTTGGAGAAACAAGGAGAGAGGGTTAATGTTGTGAGTAGGCACTATCAAATTCTCACCAACAATAACTAGAGTAGGTCCACATTCAATTAGAAGAACACAATGCAAACAATGATAAGACATAACAAAATCATAGACACATAATTCCATTGATTCATTTATCAAAGGCACAAACACCTTTCTTGGTTTTACAATATTATCATGTATGCAAAGTTGGAAAGAGAGAGTAGAGGAACATAAGACAAGGAATAGAAGAATTGCAGCTTTTATTGCTTGATGTAGAAGTGGTAATCTCAACAACATACATTCAATCAACAATTGTCAACCCTTTGGAATGGAGAAGCCATTCCAATTTATAGCATTACAAATATGTCTCTTCGTCTACCCCCACATGACCTTTCACCTATCCCCATCACTTGTGACCCTTCATATTCCTAGGAGGTGAGTCTTTTTCTTATTAATGAAAAAGGACTCTTACAATGTTGAATTGAGGGTCACATAAGTGAATAGGACAAAATAGCAAAAGTACATTCCTAATTGAAAATTAGAATTGACTAATCCGGCGAAGATGAAGCTCTGTTTGATGGAGAATTTCTCGATTTGCAGCGTGATTCTCACAAATTCCTCCTTCTCGCAAGATGCACGGAAACTTTAGACTCTTGAATGAGTGTTTAGGAATGCTATTGCTCATAAGCTCGTCACGAGATGATTTCTTGATTATTCACACATTTCAATCTTGAACAAGATGACACCCTTTTACCTCCACAATTCATTTTCTTGACCAAGATGTTTCTGAGTGAAACATGCCCACAACATTTGAACACTATTTCTCAATCTGCTCTGTGGGGATCAAACTTTTCTCCAGATGGAAGGATTGACCTGAATGGAGCTTGATGACGAGTTATATGTTTGACCACCAAATAGCATTGAGACATCGCGAATTCCACCTCCTATGACCGCAAGATGTGTGCTCGTTATCAAGCATGGATCAAGTGTTTAGAAACACTTCGCGAGGAATGCACCACTTGAGATGAACACATTATCCCTTGCTCATAGTGAGCTTCTCACATCATGCTCATGATGATCATCCTCTTGGTGACTTGAATTTGAATGAAGCTCTTGATGTTTCAAATCATTTTCAGACCTCACGATGTTCATGGTTTCACCCACTGCCCAAGTGACCATCTTTCACATTCACACCCGTAGTGACTCAATTTGATCCGTTTCTTGTCATAGTTTGATTCATACGATGACCTTCACCTTTGAGGAGAGGATTGATGACGATGATGTCTCCTTCATGATGAAAACATGCTTAGGATGACTCTCTTCTGTCATAATTGGAATGAGTTAGCTCATCCAACTTTCTTCCTCGAACTGTGCTATGTAGAAACCACCTCAGAATGATGCTTTAGGATCCTCGCGGAGAGTTAATTTTCTTGTTCGAGTCATGAAACATCTTCTTAATCTTGTGATGATGGTAAAAAGCAACAATATAAGAAAACGGGAGCTGCCACAACTTTCTAGGCCGGAATTGGAAACTTTCTATTTTTAGCAGGTCCTAGCCAAGCGTGCTATTTCTAGCAATTTTGCACTTGTTTCCACTTTCTGATGTTTCTGGCCTGTTTGGGGGACCGTGGATGCTAAGAATTCACCTCATTTGACAACTTACTATTTTTAGACATGCCTTGCCATGAACACATGCTATTTTTAGTAAGTGCTCTGCCGTTGTCAGATTGCAACCGAAAATAGTTTCAAAATTCTGGGTTTTATTCCAAGATTCCCTGCTCCAATTTTTGGATGATTCCTTCATCGGATGAGTGGGAAAATGAATTTTTATTAGAGGGGGAAGAATACTAAGAAAAACTCAGTCCTCCATATCTTGAAAAATCAGCAACCCCACCGTGCAAGAAATGTCACAGACGAAACTAGATTTTTTGAGGATCCTCCGCTCGAAGTTTTGGAGCCTTTCGCTTGTTGGATCTTCGGAAAGTGAAAAATTCTTCAAGGAGGGAAGAATGTTGACAACAAACTCAGACCTCAATATCCCTAAAAATCAGCTACTTCATGGTGCAAAAATTGGCTTGCGTGAAAGTAGAATTTTCGAAGATCGAAGAGCACAAAAAGATGTTGTTGTCCTTTTGCTGCTACATCGTGATGGCTATTAATGGAGGTTGGAAGGTGTGACAACAAAAAAATCACCAAAATGGCTAACTGTGTGGAAGAAATGAGCAAAAATGGTGTTTTATCTCACTTTTATGATGTCCTGCTGACCATAGATCAAACCCGGGTTAAATGTGAGCTTGAGTGAGGTTCGAGATCTGGTTTTCATGGTGTAATGGAGACACAAGGGCATCAAAGGGTGTTTGGAAAGAGGTGATGATAAGTGGTGGGATCTAAGCGGGATTGAGGAAATGGGGTTAGCCAGATAAGCACCTAGCGGAGTTGGAGAGGGTCACATGGAGAACCACAGAGGGAGCTTGCACATGGGTGCCCATTTTTGTCCCCTCTGTCCCCTTGGGACAAAGGGACAAGAGGGACACAAAAGGGCGCTGGAGAGAGATCATGCCAAGTGTTGGAATCGGTGAAGTGTGAGGAAGATGAGGTTTGCGAGTTAAGCATCCCACGGAGTTGGAGAGGGTCACATGGAGAACCACAGAGGGGCTTGCACATGGGCGCCCATTTTTGTCCCCTATGTCCTCTTGAAAAAGGGACAAAGAGCGCTAGGGAGGGAAATCGTGACATGTGGCGGTCAAAAATTTGGTTAAGTTTGGGGCTTGCACACTCTAAACTAGTGAGAACTTGAAGTCTTCGCTTTGGAGCTTGGAGTGGTCTTTTGAGATGAAATTTTATATGAATATGACTTCAAGAGACCTTCTAAGATCAATGGCACATGTTTTAGAACTTAATTATGCCGGCAATTCCAAAAAAATGGCTCCTTTTTCTTTGGGACAATAGGGTGTACCTGCAAAGATTGAAATGTTTTAAGAAACCATCAAGTCTTGGACCAAAGTGATTCTTCCACCATGCAGAGGATTCTTCCAACTTTCCATTGCCTATTCGATTCCTTTTAATTCCTTATGGAGCTCCCAAAATCATCCAGACAATTTCAGTTCATAATTTGACTGTTCTTTCCATACACTTGAAAACCCGCCTTTGCACAAAGCGTACCTAAACCACCAAATCTTCCTTGAATCTTCCTAAAGCGCTTCCAACACATCCAGGGCTCTCCAATACCACCTCCGAATGTTTATGAGCTTTTCATAACCTTCCCGGAGGATGCACACATGCCTCGAAATGGCCAAAATTGGCCTTTCTAAGCCTCTTTGGAGAACTAGTCTTCTGCTGTACTTAGTTGAATGGAAGAGTTGACCTTATCACATCACTTGAACACTTGTACATGCTTGTTCAATATATTGGGAGGACCTACGAGGTAAAGATGATCACTACTTAGAACAGTTGACCGGGAGAAGGATTTGGGAAGGTTTTGGAGCAATTTTTCACATTGTGGCTTAGTTATCATGTTTCAAATTTTGAATTTTTAGGCTAGTCAATTTACTTAACAACAACACTAAAAAAATATAAATAAGAGTTACACCTTCACTCCAAGTCACAATCAAAATTCAAAGCAAGAGTGAAAGCATTAGCAAGAAAGAGTGAGAGGGTGAGAGCATTAACAAGCAAGAGTGAGAGCAATAACATTAGCAAGCAAGAGTGAGAGCAATAACATTAGCAAGCAAGAGTGAGAGCATTAGCAAGGAAGAGGGACAACATTAGCAACAAGTAACAACAAGAGTTAGAGCAAGTGCCAAGTCTTAATTGCATTGAGCCACTGGCCAACTGTATTTGAATTTTGAATGTAATCATCATTTTGAATATAAATATTAATATATTGATATTTGACATTTTCACTATTCAATGCAATGTGTTTAGTATTTCAAAGTTTCATTTGTTGTTCCTTATACATTTTTTTATAACTAATTTTTCAAGTACTTGTTATGTTTGTGGAGCCTGTTTTTATGTTAGATTTTGGTACACCTTCTATGTGTTACACTCGGGTATTTTGGGCGAAGCCCCAAGCAAATTTTCATGGGTGGTTTATTAACCCATGGGTAATGGGTAATCGTTATGGGCTGTTTTTGGGCCCATGGTTTTTCGGTACCCATTGTTTTGTAAAACCGCCTCTTCGGCTACCCATAGGTTTATGGGACGGTTTTGGTTTTTTCCCATTGTTTTGATACCCACGGTTTTGTAAAACTGCTTAAGCAGTTGTCTATTTATATGGTTTTATGCATATGATAGATAAATGAAAAACATTGCAGATGTGCTTTGAATTCGGTTGTGAATTCTGTAGAGTTTGTTGAGCATAGCTCCAAACGGATCTGGGTATTGTATTGAGAGAGCGGTGGCTTGTAATAAAATTTGAGCAAGTGATTCTTGGTGGACGTAGCCTAAATTGAGTGAACCACGTTAAATACTGTCTCTTTGTGTTGTGTTATTTTATTTTGCAATTTTATTTGAGATCTGTAATAATTTATGCATATTAGTTTCTATTGTTGTGATTCTGTGAGGGATTATTCCGCATATTTTATCCCTTATTTCCTAACAAGATTACTATATATATATTTGCGCCATCGCTCCGCTTTCTCGCCGCCATCCCCAAACCTAAGCCATTGGTCCCCCTGTCTTCGAGGCCCATCTTGCTGTCCCCTTGTTCCGAGACTCTGTGGAACACTGGGATTTAGTACACACCACAAGGTTCTTCAGAGATTGAGGGATTTATAGACTCAAATCGGGCGGATGTGTTGATACCCGTTGATCTACTTTTGGATTTGGTTTTCGCCTTGGCTCAGTCTTGTTGCTTGGACATGTAAGAAGAAAATAGTTGTTTCTATCTCTTTGATAGAGGATGAGTATTGAGGTACTATTAAGGCTGGATTAGAGGCACTTTGGCTTCAACCGTTACTTGGCGAGTTTGGTTTTCCTCAGCATAATACCACTTTGATTTGGTGTGATAATCAGAGTTCCATTGAGATTGCACACAATCCTATAGAGCATTAGTGAACAAAGCACATTCACATCCATATGGACTTCATTCGGAAGCTAGTCTAGGATGGAGTTGTTTGATTGGAGTTCGTGCCTACCGAGTAGGTTCTTTGACATCTTCACTAAGCCTTTGGCTTCTCCTCGTTACCTTCATTTGCGAGCATTGCTTGGGGTGAAGGAAGTTGTCATTGAGGGGATTCATCTCGACGTCTTTTTCTTTTGAGTGTACATGTGTACCTTATCGGAGCTCAACAACCTGGGACCCATATCTGGTTTGTTTACTTTCCCCAACTTTTGCTTACGGAAGGGTGTTGGAGTAGTGTTCACACTAGGCTAGTCATAGAGGTTTTTACTAACTAGCTTCTTATTGTTGATGTTCACACTTGATAAGCTTCACTTTGGGAGTTTGTTATTTGTCATTACTAAGTTATTTTGCCACAACAACTTAAGTTTATGTATTTGCTTGTTTGAGAATTTGTTTTAGCCAATTATTTATTAATAACAAATTGATGTGAAAACAAACTTCTAAATTCTATTTAGTAGGCACTCTTGTAAGTGGCTTGAAGGAGAGAATTGTGGAGAGTTTGTGATTATTCTTTGAAGAATTTTTTTTGCAGAGTTTGTTGAGTGAGGTTGACTATTGGCATAGTTTGTATTTGTGGTCTGGTTTTGGATTAGATCATCCCAGCTGCTCCTATATTTATATGTGTCATGACATTGCTAAATATCATATGGACATTATTTATCATTTATGCATTAAAGTACCTCATTTTCCTCCATATATATGTTTGTAATACACACACTAATATGTCTATGTTCATGCCTGTATATATTACTAGTGTCAAAAGATACACATTGTTCAAAATTCAAATTTTATACATTCAAAACTAATATGAATTATTTTTATTGTTGCGTCTTTAGTGCGAGTTATTTTTATTATTACATGTATTATTAATAATTTATACTATTCTAGTCATCTTTCAATATTACTATGCTTGTTTATGATGAATGCACGGAGAAAAGGCTTGTCAGTGTAGGCATCAGTGGTTTTATATATGCCCATAACTAGGTACCAATGCAAGCAACCACACATAAGTGCACACATGCAAAGAAACAAAGAGTGGTTTAGATGAATGATTGGTTTTTATATGTATCGAAGTTGCATTGTCTTGTCATTCCAACTGCTAAACTGTGTAATTAGCATTTGCAGTTGTTGCATGCCTCTTTTGTCCCAATGCTCCTTCGTATGTGCAGCCCCAAGAAATGTGCTCAACAATTCTATGCTCAATACTTTGTCAGACAACTTAGTTAACTTCCATACATGCAATTTGGCTTAATTGAGGTTTCTTACTTGGTAGAATGGTAATTACATCATTGCAAATGTTTGAATGCTTATGTGTAATTAATTCTGAAATTGATTTATCTAACAATTCACTAAATTCCTTAAGTATCTGTAAAGCAATATCACCATACAATGTATTATGTAAAGAGTAATATTATTCATACAGGAATGGCTGGAAAAGAATGGACCGTTTGATGCTATAGTTGATGGTGCAAATGTGGGTCTTTATGAGGACACTAGCTTCAATTTTTCTCGGGTAAATTTTAAACTATATTTTTGCTGCTTTGAATCCTTATATCGTTTTTAGGATATAGGTATGCAGTTTTTGGTGTAGGTAGAATGGTAGGATCACTCTAGTCAATGAAAAGTTCGTCATTCGGGCATATTGTTCTTGTGACAATCTACAGTTAAATGCTGTTGCCAATGGGTTACAAAAAGGAGCACATCAAATAAATTTCCACTTATTATCTTGCACAATAGACGCGCAAAAGGAGGACCTGCTAATAATCCTAAGAATAAGCAATTAATTGAGAAATGGAGAAAAGATGGTGCACTGTACATGACACCCACGGGGTCAAATGATGATTGGTAAGAAGGAAAATGTGTTCAACATCAAAATAGTATTTATATGTTTATGGCATTCTTGTATTTTGCATGCTTGTTCTCTTCATTTGTTCCTTGGAGGTTTTCTGGAAAATATGCAGATTACTGATAGATAATTAGGGAAACTTAATAGGCTATGCTTTGGCAAAATACTATGTTTATTCACAATATACAAAATCATATTTGGATATTGGCAAAGGTTTTCTGAAACATTAGCCATGTCTTAATATATTAAATGTGACTAAATTGCCTACATTCACCAAAACTTGCAAGGATTACCTTAAAATTCTTTGGTTTTATAATGCTTGTGTTAATGGGTTTATTTCCTGGCTTGGAAAACTAAAAATGTCGGAAACTATTTTATATTCATATGCAATTTTACTTATTAATTTTTTTGTTGCTAACCTTGGAACATTTCTGTGCTCTTGACATCTAGGCAAAAGATTATTGCGATTGTAACTTTTCCATGTAGCATACTTGCAAATACAAAATATAAAAGTATGGGGGCACTTGCACATCCAAATAAGTGGAGTGCACTTGCAAATCCAAAACAATAATGGAAGAAGACTTCTCCAAATCAAAATGTGATAAACATAAGATTGTATTGATATAAAAATAGATTGATTACATAGAGAGGGTAAACCTCTTATTTATAATAAATGAGTAACTTCTAATACCCTCCGGCCTAAACCTAGTGGTATTCCACCCCTTTCACAAAAAGAGTGGTTTCCACTTACTACCACTAACTAGAAACATTGAACTTAGGTAGCTTGTGGAGAAAACTACTAGCTATAACATGTCTAGAAACGTTGAACTTTAGGTACCTTGAGGAGCAAACTAATTATTCAAACCCAACACTACTTAGAATATGAGCTTTAAATAGCATAGCTCATTTATGTTATAAAACATAATGACAAAATGTAATGTCCCCTTCTCGATATTAATCCTATGAAGACCCTTAGCCCAATTCTCTTCCCGGGGCTTAAGGGGTGTGAAAAAGGGGAGAAAGGTGGTGACTTTTATTTTAAGTTGCTAAAGTCATTTCTTATGTTTATTTTATAAAGCAACTTATAATAATGTCACTTAAAGTGATTAAGAGGAAAAAGGTAAAAGTCAATGAAGAAATAAAAGTGGCAAATCATAAAAAAAATTAAATATAAAGTGGGGTGACCCATATGGGTGTTTCCCTTGGGTTTGTGACAGGAAAAAAAAATAGAGGTGTGGGGAGCCATGGGGAGGATCTTTTGCCAATCTATTTTCTCTCATTGCATGTTAAGCTATTTTGCTTGCATCAAATCTTCTAAGGACGAAAACCCTTAAGGAGAAGGAGCTTTGGGGATGAAAACCTCCAAGGTTTGAAGGTTGGGGAACGAAAACTCCTCAACTTTGTGAGGTGAATCCACCCGGGGTTCACTATTGTGCTACACTTCAGATTTGCAGTTATTGGAAGGTTATAATTCAGATCTAGGACACTTTGTGGGCTGTTTTCACTCTATATCAGCTGGGCTTCAATACAGATCTGAATTTGTGAGTTTGTGGGGTTTGGATCAGCCAAACCTTGGTTATTTTCAAGTCATTTTGCAGCTGGAACAGTTCTGGGCACTTTTAGGCCAAAACGACCCCCTAGGAGAGTGGTGCGACCCCTTTTGGAAGGGTATTTCATTGTTGTTTGGTCTGTGGGTGATTGGAGACTCTTTGGCATCACTAAAGGCAATTTTAACATCATTTTCCAGCCCTCTATTGGTACAATTTTGATAATAATCACTGCTATTATTTTCTACATTGTTCCAACCCTTGATTTAAATTCATACAAGTGTAGAAAAATTCAGATTTCACTTGTAAGTTGTTCTTAGACCCCAAATTGCCATTTTTGCCTTGTGGGTATCTTGGAAAGTGATTATTTGCATCAATAAAAGCTATTTTCAGTCTGCTGTTCATTATTGTTTGTATTGGCAGTTTGACATCATTTTAGAATTCAATTTTTGTGGAGTTTTCAGTTTATATAATTCAGATTTAAAAAGAGGGATATTACACAAAAAATGGCTGTGTTTTGGCACACAACATTTCATTTTTGAGTGATGTTTTTTAAGCTAAAGTTTTGACATATTCTTTCCACTCTAGCATGGCCATGAACTTTTAGAATTTGTGATTATGGCATAACATTTCTCGAGTTGAGGAATTTTTATCCAAGTAACTATGTCTTTCAAAATAAATGACTAAGGTTAGGAGCCTATTTTATGAGTTCTTATTTGCAAATTATGGAAATTTTCAAGGGGAAGGTTCAAAAACATATAATTTCTTGTTTGTTTCGAACATAAGGTGACAAATTAATGCTGAACTCGTCTCTTTTATAAAGTAAATTTATTAGCAGTGGTATATCCGTTGAGATTTTTTTCATTACATTAATATACATCTATCGTGGTTATCTTTATCTTATACTAAAGAAACCAAAATAGAAAGAAGTTGGCACAAAGATGAATACGAGAGAAAATCCCATGGTCTACCCAAAGAATTAGCATAATTTGCATTTATATCATTAGTATGCATTATATGATGATGTTTGGAACAATTTATAAGGAGCAATACCTTCAAATGATCTTTTGATACTAGTTCAACACTATATTGTTACAATTACAAGTTTGTAAGACTAAAGGTTCCTACCTTAAAAATTAGTTCATAGCAAGGTTGAGGCACAATATTTCAGCTATAGAATGTTCTATCTTTGTAATGTCCCCTTTTTCATATTGAGGCCAAACGAAGACTTCTTGCCATTTCCTTTCCGTGGCAAAGAAGAATAAGTGAACAAGGGAAGGAATTGCACTTCATTTCAACTTTCTTTTATTATTTTTAATGTTTTCTTTTAGTGTTTTCCTTTATGAGGTAGGTCGGCTGTGTTGGGAGAGTCATAAAGGCAAATTAAAAGACAAAAAGAAGCTTAAAGAGGTCGGTCCACTTCTAATTGGCCTTTGGCGCCAAACAAGAGGTATAAAGGGAGATGTGTGGTCTCATTTTGAGATCATCTTTGGCGCATTTTATCTACAATTGGTTTTTTGGGCAAGTTGTTCAATAACTATCCACTTGAGGATGAAAACCCTCTTGTGTGGCATTCAAGGAAGACAAAAACCTTCCTTGTGGCTGGGTGGAGGACGGAAACCCTCCATTTTGGGTGATTTGAAGACTACTTGCAGATTTGGAACTAGGGCATCAAGGAGAATATCTACAAAGGCTTTGCATGAATTTTAGAGCTCTTCCCAAAGGGAGTGACTAGGGTTTGGTGATAGTTGGGTGCCTTCTAGGGCACATAATTTAGATTTTATTTGATATTCAAATTTGGCATAATTTCTAAGGCCGGAATCTATCTTATTTTGTGGTTATTGGGGTTTGGAAACCTCCCTTTTCATTATTTTTATGGGCTGTGCTTCTGCTGTTCATAATTAATTTTCCAGCTGAGTGTTTGAGGCACAAATATCAGTAATAGTCTAATAGTGTAAATATCCCTTTCAAGGGCTGAAACTGAAAAAAAAGGAAACCACACAAACCCAAGTGAAGTAAAATCTGATTTTTATAACAGCAGCTGTAATATTCTTTAAAACCCTAGCAGCGAACTGTATAGGGACTCAAATGCACCCTAAAACCATGCACAATAGCTTGAAATTACTTCTAAATAATTACTTCAATTACAACAACCAATATCCATCCAATTTGCAACAAATAAATGGAGAAAATCAGCGAAGATACACTGTTGTAATTAAATCTGTGACAACAACAGGGCAGCCACAAACAAGGGCTGAAAACAATAGATAAACCCCTCCAAAAATAGCCAAATTATGGATTCCGACCTTATAAATTATGGAGAATTAGAATATAAAATAATATATGAATTATGTGCCCTAGAAGGCACCGAACCAACACCAAACCCTAGTCGCTCCCCTAGGGAAGAGCTCCAAAAATCATGCAAAGATTTTGTAATCCTTCTTCTTAATGTCCCTGATCCAAATTGGCAAGCAAGTCTTCAAGAGATGTCTTCAATGCACTGCTATGGAGAGTTTTCGTTCTCCACCAAGCCACAAGGAAGGTTTCCATCCTTAAGTGGAATGGTATTGAGCAACTAGCCTACAAACCAAATGTAGATGTAAAATGCACCAAAGATGATCTTCAAATGAAGTCATACAATCCCTTTTATACTCCTTGTTTGGCACCAAAGGCCAATTAGATGAGGACTGACCTCTTAAGCTTCACTTTATCTTTTAATTTACCTCTTTAATTCCTCCAAACCCAACCGACTTGCTTTATAAAGGAAAAATACTAAAAGAAAACATTAAATCTAATAAAAGAAAACTGAAATGAAGTGCAATTCCTTCCCTTGTTCACTTATTCTTCTTCGCCACGGAAAGGGAGTGGCAAGAAGTCTTCATTTGGTATTAATTCAAAAAAGGGGACATTACAAATTGAGTGTTCTAGAAAAACAAATATATTGCTCTATTATGTCCAAGGAAAAACTGTACGATCTACTCAAGCGTGAAATATCTTTCAAGGTTAGTAAATTCTTCCATCATGCTAGTCATCCTTAGACTTAGAAACATTCGAATATGTGCAAAATTCGTTAATCACGAAAGTCTGTGAGAATTTCGGTTGCATTCAACAAAAAATGAAATGTGTTGATTAGTGTTTCACGGGGATTTGTCTTTAGGGCTCTAGGATGGTCACCCTACTTTTTGATGATGGAGGGATGCCTTGGAAATACCCCCTCATCCCGAAATGTAGGTGACATCCCGTTTGCCCCAAGTACGTGGCATAGTGGGTCGTGAGACATCCTTGATTAAGATAGAATAATGAAAAATGCTATATGTCACACTTTGGATTTTTCTTTTGTAAGAGGTTTCCCAGTTATAATCTCTTTATTTCAGCATAGGCAGTCACGAAACATCCTTGATTAAGTCAAAACAACAAAAATACTACTACATGTCACTCTTTGGATCTCTGTTTTGTAAGAGGTTTCACAATTATAACCTCTTTATTTCAGCAAGAGAGAGGTCGCTAGCCGTCTCCATTGTTGTGACACATTGAAGTTTGAGATAGGATTCAACACTCCAGTTATATTATATTCTGAATCATTCCATAGTTTTAGTGACAAGGCACATGGGGTGGGTTACTAAAATTAACAGATCTCTACTCTATATTTTCATGGAAACTGTAACTTTAATTGAAAACCGAAGGGGATCGATTGCCATTTAGGCGTGTTTATGGTGGTGAGATATCTTGGGACGGTTGAGAGTGATGTGTCTGACAGTTGTTGTGGGCAATTCAATGGTGAAATATCAGTTATAAACTATGAAGGTTGAATTTGAAAGCCCTGGTTGGTCTATATGCAAATTGAAGAAGGAAAGTAGAGCAACATCATTTTGAGACCCCTTGTCAGAAAGATTGATCCTAAATTCAAAATTCGTTCCAGTGGCAGTAATCTGCTTGGTATAAGATTTCTAAGAGATAATTCACTTGCAGATTTTTTTCCACTTTGCTGTGAGATTTATGCAATGTATGGGAGTTCAATAATTGGCTGCAGTCAGCAACATCACAGAGGGCAATATTTAAAAAAATAATGTAAGACATTGGTGAGTTAAAAATTTACTTAAAAGGTGTTAGATGTGTTCCAACCTTCCTAATTTGACCTTGAAAAGGAGAAAAGAAGTTGCAACTTTGAAATTGTGCTGGAATGTTGTGAGCAATTTTTAAAATAAAAATAAAATTGTTTTACATTTTAAGGTCTGCGCCTTCTGTGATGTCCCTTAATATTTGGGGGTACTCCGGCTGCCATTGATACATTTCTCCTCCCACTAGATATCTGAGAAGTGAGAACTTCTCATTTAGCAGGATCTGTACCAGCAGGACACTACCACAACCTAACATCCATTGCAAACATGAAAATCACAGAAAGTAATTATGCACACATAACAAGATAAATCAATTTACAAGTCTTTGTATTGTTGTTTGTTGTGTTAATTTACAATAGGGAGTATCCCAGATATATAGCTGGGAGAGTTTGTTTCATGCAACAAGATTTTGTTGCATGAACAACCAACAAGATAGGGAACAACCTAAATTAGTGCACCATTACAAATTGTATGTGCACACACCAAGTTGTCACACCAACCACTCCCAAATCAAGCTTAACCCCTTGTGGGTGTGAACAATCTCAAAACCAAGCTGGTTCAGATATAACCAAAACTGCTAGTCATTGTGAATGCACACTCCAACACCAGAAACTCGATGCAACATTTGTTACATTAAGTTTGTTTTCAATCCCTCTCTATTGTATGTTATCAGGGTACGGAAAATGGCTTTTGGGGATCCAATCCCTAGATACGATATGTCTTGGAAACACCAAATACATAAAAAGAATATCTAAATATGAATTAAAAATAAAATGTTTGAAATCCGGAGATACCTAAGATGCAAGTTGGAAAAGATTGTGGCCAAAATTATTACTACGAATCTCTACATAAAACCAAGTCCAAGTGAAATTATTCATTATTTGGGTATTCTGTTTGGTAGTCATGTCACTATAGCTGATCAATGGAGGTGGATACTAGAATTTTTTGAAAAAAGCTGCTAATGTAGAATAAACTTGATCTTAGTCTTGCTGGAAAGGCTATGATTATTGACAAAATCCTAGCTGCAGGACACATGTTCTACTCTTCTTGTTTGTTCCCTACCCAAAGAACATTTAAAGAACTTGAAAGGATTCTCAAAAGTTTTTAATGGGAAAAACGAGGTAGGAAAGGGCCCTCGTTGCTTGGGATATGTGCACTCTTCCAAGAGATCGGGGGTTGAAGAATTTCTATGGCAGATACTCTTAGGTTTTCTCCATTGGCGGTTTGAGGGCCCCAAGATGCTTGTGATTCAATTGCACGCTCTATTTGGACATCCGACTAGCTACATAGACAAATTGGGCTTCAAATTTTCTTTGCGAAGCAAAAGGTTGGGAAGGAAGGGTTTGTTTTGTTGTGGTGGGGGGTTGTGGAACAACGGGTGTGTAATAGCCCCTTGTGGGATATTAATTAATTATTATTAATCTACTTGCAAAAGAAACAAACTTAGAAGAGAAACTCTTCTAGGTTCATCTCAACTAACTCAGTGTCGGCTTCAACACAACCCAAATGGGGTTGGAGTGAGCCAAGGTAAGGGTTCAGATGGGCTATCTAGTTGGAATTTGCACTCCTTTAACCAATAAACTTGTAGAAGTAGAAAAATAAATTAATATGCCTGGGAAACAACAGAAAATGACTGCAAACTTTAAAAATTAATATTTCCCTCAATCTTTATCCGTTTTGGATGAAATAAATTGCAGAAGGATGATAAAATTATGCACTTTCCAATGAGCTAACAATATGAATTTTTTGATCACAAAACCCGCTCCCGAAACTGCAGTTCAAGTCGCTAGGGTTAGGGAAAATTATAAAATTGATTCCAGCTCAAACATACACCTCTCCACACTCAAAATTATCACTTTCAGATCTGCATTAATAGATCTGTAACAACAGATTGAAAAAGACTTCAAACCCTTCCAAAATATGATAGAAAATCACATAACCTAGTCGATTTATTTATCATAAATTCTAGCAAGGTTAGCAGCTCCAAATATCATGAAACAAGTGCATTAGCAATAGAGTAATAAGCAAGAACAGTTCAGATTTTATCCTTGCAAAATACCACTAAGAAACATCATAAATCTCCTTCTCGCCTTCCCAGATAGAGAGAGAGGGCCTCCCCTCCCGAACCCCACCCTCCCCCGGAGATATAGAGAGAGGGCGGCCCTCCACAAGTCGATTTATATAATGACAAAACCAGCAACAATTTCCAGAATTTATTGACCAAGTAGTGGCCCAAACACTCTCCAAATAAACTCACAAGCTCTCACAATAATGGCGACTTTACTTGGATTGAATAGACATGCAAATAACTCATCAACTCAAGCTCAAAGGGCATACACACTTCACTCAAAGGTGGTGTTGAAGAACACCTTTTGTTTTAGATCATTAGTGGGCATACATCCCTTCTTCAAGCATGAAAATAAGTTTAATAAACTGTCAATATGCGAAAAAAGAGTACCCACATCTTCTTTTATATCTTTTGCCTTGCACATCCTCCAAAGTTCTCTCTCCATCTTTGGCGCCAAAAGCTAGGAGGGAATATCATTTAAAAAAGTGCCTGAAGATCACACTCAAAGAAAATATTAAATGCATAGGGAAATTAAATCAAATGGGGCCCATATGGATCAACCCATGCCTAGAAGAAATCAATTTATTTCAAATACCAAATATAAATAATTCCCGAGAAAAATGTGACTTGCTTAGTCACTTAATTCACCTTAAAAATAAGTAATTATAATCCCAATGTGAAATCAAATTTATCTTTTATTTTTGATTTGCACAATTAAATATAGTTTATTTTTAAATTTACATGTGCAAATCGATTTTCTCTTCTTTTTAATTTTTTAATTAAAAAGGGGGACATTACTGAGGTGTGAACAATGGAAATCTTGGAGGGACTTAAACAGGGCTCAAGTTTTGTCACCAGCGAGACAAGCGCTTTTCAAGAGTTTTGTAATATGATTCTGAACACTTGCCTTTTCAAGATACATTTCTTGCGAGTGTAGGCCCATATTGGAGGGATTGGAAGTGGAACACTGGAAAAGCTTTCCTCAATCATAAATCAATGGACTTGTATAATAAAGTACACCTTTGCAATTCGATTGCCCCTCGATTGAGCAAACAATGGCAGGTCTAGGGCTCCGAAGTGAGATGGCAACGGTGCTGTTAAGTTATTTTGAAAACAAGAACATCTTTCGGGGTTTAGTTGTCAAAGCAAGGTTGAGCAAGACTCGTTTTGCATATGCATTTTGCACTGTGTGTGGGAAAGAAGAAACAATTGATCATATCTTCTGGAAATGTCCAACAACAAGAGGGTTTTGGGGATGGCTGCAAGCTGAATTCAATTTCTTTTTATTGCTCCTCTCTCTTGGAAAGGGCCTCTTTTAGGGGATTCTTGGATGGTTAAGGACAATTGCAAGGGTTTATGGCATACAACTAGGTTGGCAGCAATCAGTTTTCTTTTCCTTGGAGGACAAGATGCAAATACATCTTTTTGGATGATATTTCCCTTGTTAGTATGGGGAAGTTGAGGATTTTCAGATAAGAGTTGGCTTTGATTGTACAAGCTAAGTTTGAGTGGTTTTGAAAAGATGTGAACTCTTTGCCCATTGGGGCACAAGTCCACGTGCTTTCTTTCCTTGCCTATGTAGGGAGAGATTCTTCTTGTTAGCATTATGCTCAGCTGATGTAACTATTTGTTTCTTGGAGTAATATAAGATGCATTTTTCCAAAATAAAATAAAATAATTACTACAGTTGATGGGACAAGGCTATGTTAAGTTGAACACAAAAGTAGGGACATGTAGTTTTAGTTAATTTTCAGTTAAAAGATTCTGAAGGATGCTATAGAGGTGGTTTTCCCTGCCAATGTTGTGCAGGTAGATACAAATGCACATTAATTTGTGTAGAGCAAGATGAAAGTTGATTGAGGCCACATATATGCATTTCTACTAGACCCCTTGTGTGCATTCAATGAACAATGCACCAAAAGACATTGGAAAATTGATTTGGGTCAAACAAGTGGTGGCAAGTGCTAGAGGTGTAAATGTTTATATGCAACCATCACACCTCATTGGCATTGTTTCTGTTTTTTTGTGTGTAAAAAATTGCTCAAACCAGTTAAGACCAGATTTGCATCTTATTTCATTTTATTGAAGAGGATGCTTGAGTTGTAGGAGCCCTTACAACGAGAGTGGACTAGGTGGGGAAGTCCAATAAGAACAGGGAAAAAGGGTGAAGGATCCAGTGGTCAGAGATTTGTTTAGGGCAGATATGAGGCACATTGTGTCCTTTGTATTCCTAAATTCTACCATCATCAGATATGTGTAATCTAAATCCCCTAAAGTTTAGAGAGATATATAGATTCTTGAGGGTAACCCCACCTTGGCATTCTATAGCAGTCATATTCAACCCATTGTTTAGTGGAGGTGGGAGGAATTAAACACCCTTTTACACATGGCTGCATGTGCAGTAATCCTGTATGCTTTGTAGAGAGGTTTCTATTAACGATGATGCGGTGAAGAATGGCTTCATGAAGGTCCAAAAGAAAATGTACACTAGAAAGTAAAGAGGTGAAAATTCAGGCTGGGTGGACTGCATTTGCTAGCCTCACGAGGATACTGATAAAGGCGACTACGAGAGGCTAGAATCACTCTAACGCTGTAGGGTACGTGTTGTCCCCAACTTTATCCGTCAAATTTGATAATACCATCAGCTTTGAGTTTGTTTTCGTATTTGTCATCATTAAGGTCGGTTGTGCTTCTAAAAATTGTTATTTGTCATGTCCAATATTCATAGTCTTTTGCGTAAACTGTCTTGAGTCATTCTTCATTGTTTCGAGTACTACCAAATTTTTGTTTGTTTTGGTATTTGTTATCAATGTTTTTTTTTGATATGGTTAACGCTTTTGACCGGAGCTATGAACCGGAGTACAATCAACCAAGATATATCTATTAAGCTCAACAATTAGCGAACCATGAGCCGCCACACACACGTCAAGCGAAACATGAGCCACCACGTATGCACCCACCACAAGCGAACCATGAGCTGCCACACACATGTGAAGCGAATCATGAGCCGCTACGCATGCACACACCATAAGCAAACCATGAGCCGCCATGCTTGAATACACAACTAGCGCAGGTCTTCTCGATCCAGAAACTATCTTCGTATAAACTAGCCTGCTAGCCGTGCCACCTCAAACATTAACACTCCGAATGGGGATCGTGCCTTAGTGGAATTTGAATCTGGGTGGAGTCGGAAATAACTATTCGACTTAACTGCTCCACCCAAACCCCATCGGCTATTTGTTATCAATGTTGGTCATGCCTCTAGAAATTGTTATTTGTCGTATCAGTGTTCATGGTCTTTTGCATGATCTGGTTAGTTATTCTTCACCGTTTCCCATTATTTGTTTTCCATGGCATTTCTGAATGGGACAATAAGAGGTCATGACACCTCATGCACCTCGCATGAGTGTACCCTAAACCCAATTTGTCAAAAATTTTCCATTGTCAACCTCTCCAAGTATAACTAAGTCGGACTAGTCTAGCTTTTGTGCCGCTATTTTACCTTTGTGAAGCATGTCTCCAAACCCAGACGCGACTTATTTCAAAGCAAATCTTTTCTAAGTACAAGCTGCTTGGGCTAATAGGACCCCATTGCACCCTTGGGAATTGTGCAAAAATGCAAAGGGACCTTATGTGGAAGGAAAACTGTGCATCCTACCTTACACACTCAACCTCACGGGGTTGGATTGAGACAATTGAAAATGATAGAAAGATGGAATTCAAGGATTTTATTCATACGATTTGGTTGGCTTGTTGAGCAAGTTGTAAGCATTGTCTTTATTCTCTGGTTCTTCATTCCTAGAAATCCACAACGGTCTTGTAATGAACATTGAGGGCTTGGAACTGTGTCACAAGGTCGCCGAATTTCTCCTTGAAATTGAAATTTATAAACTTCATAAAAATAAGTAAAACTCGTCTAAATTCGCTAGAAAATTAAGTGCAAATATGATTTTAGATGAGTTTATTTAAAGGAAAAACCTAAAACCGTTTAGAAATGATAGGCGAAACTACATTAGGGCTTTCACAATCATTTCTTTCTTGTTCGTTGTCACTGTAAGCTGCATTTGTGAGTGTTAGTAGTTTGCATGGATGCCATATCAATGACATGCTGATAGTGGCCATGTAGAGCTCTTTCCACTCCCTAATTGCCACTCAATATTCTGTATCCACGATTGAAACAAAAATTAAAAAGAAATAAGGTTAAAGTTTTTAATTAGAATTTTTTTCACGATTTAGCTTTAGTATAGGTTTTAAGTTTATTAAAATAGTTTTTTTTTTCACAATTAGGCTTTAGCATTAAGTTATAGCTTTTTAAAAATAGTTTAGCTTTTTTTATTAGTTTTTCTTTTTCCTTTCAACTTTAATTTTTAAATATGAACTTTACTTATTAGATTTTTTAAATTAATTGTTATTTTTTGTTAATTTATTTTAATTTTAAAATTAACAAAAAAATAACAATTAATTTAAAAAATCTAATAAGTTCATATTTAAAAATTAAAGTTGAAAGGAAAAAGAAAAACTAATAAAAAAAGCTAAACTATTTTAAAAAGCTATAACTTAATGACATATATATATATATATATATATATATATATATGACTTTGGCAAAAATTATGCTATTTAAAATTTACTAATGTCTTTAAATATTGTACATTATATTTTTCCGAGGTAGCCAATATGTCCCCTAGGGAGGTGCTGCAGTGCAGTACGATATGTAGAGTATGGGAGTGCGGGTTCGGTCTGCCGGGGGTGCACGGGCGGGGTTCTTCTGCGGGGCCGGGCACGGATGGGTACGTCTCGTGGACGTGCACAGCCATACCCGGGCCCCTGGGAAGAACCCCCTCACCCGCCATGTTTTGACGTTTTTTTAAATTTTTTTGTTTTGTTTTTGGTCAAAAAAAAAAGTCAAACTGACTTTTTAAACATTAAATTATTCTTTTAAACCCTAATTTGTGCCCCCAAACTCTATAACAACAAGTCATTTACCTCACATTTGCATTCTTGCCTCTTATTTGCATATTTGACTCTCACCTTCAATTTTTCCACTATTTTCAATTGCTTAGGGTTGATTTCAAGTGCCATATAGTTGAAGGAGCTTGCAACAAGTGCCAAGGAGTTCAAGGAGCTTGCATTATTGGTGTTGGGTGTATTGAGGTAAGTATTTTGTGATTTTTTTAAAGTGTTTTAGTTTGTTAATTGTATTTAATATTTTATTATTTTTTAGTTGTTTTTTTGGTTTGTTTTTTGTTATTGTTTTAACTTCTAAGCTTCATTTTTCTACATTTGATTTCATTTAAATTTAAGTTTTAAACTTCAACATTTTCTCAAGACTAAATTTGTTTTCATTTTTAAAAATGCATTGTGTAGTTAAAAACTTAAAATGGCTGCGAGTTCTAGTTCTGTGGGTCAAGGTAATAAAGGTCTCCTTAACAAAAGTGATCCATCCTCCCCCCTTTGGAGCTATGTCAAACAACTAGAACAATTACCAGGTGGAGGGGGTTTTGTTTGGGTTTGCTCACAATGTAATATGCAATTTAAGAGCTCCTGATCGGGTGAAAGCCCATTTGTGTGGGGTTGTTGCCACGGAATTAGAACATGTGGAGGGTTGGATCGAAAGGGGTTGCCACGTGCAAAGACCCTTACATACATCAAAGAGCGGGAGAAAGCGAGATCAACAATGGCATTAAAATCCAATCATCTATGGCAAGAAAAGGAAGATCACATAGCATTAGCAAGCCACTTGTTTCTCCTTACTGTTGATGTTGTGGCCTCGAGATCACCCATTTTTGTCTACACCTATTGCAATTTGGAGGGGAAGAGGATTCACCTCTTTCTCATGAAAAGAACAAAAGATGTAGGCCCATTGGAAAGGGCATTCCAGAATGAAAGCAAGAACATAGCTAACCAAAGTGTTGGACGCTTTATTTATGCATGTGGTGTCCCTTTTAATGTTGTTAGATCACCATTGGCAAGATATGGTGAGATGTATTAATGAAGCCCCTAAAGGGTACATTAGCCCAGGTATGAAAAGGTGCGCACCACCTTATTGTCAAAAGAAAGAAAAAAAGTTGAAGACTCATTGTTACCCATCAAGAATCAATGGCTCGAAACAGGAGTGTCCATCGTTTTGATGGATGGAAAGATACAACAAATAGGCCATTGATCAATGTGGTTGTTGTGTGTCCTAAAGGGGCAATGTTTCTCAGGGCTATTGATTGTGAGGGGCAAGTGAAGGATGCCCAATTCATTGCCAACATCCTCATAGAATCTATTGAGGCGGTGGGGCCTCAAAATGTTGTCCAAGTTGTAACGGACAATGCAAAAAATTGTAGAGCTGCAGGGTTGTTGGTTGAGGCACGATATGGACACATATTTGGACACCTTGTGCGGTTCATTCCCTCAACTTAATGTTACAAAAATTGGGCACAAAAATTGCTTGGATCAAACAAGTATATGAGGAGGCAAGTGAGATTCAAATGTTCACAACAACCACCACATGTCCCAAGCCATCTTTCGTAAATTCTCAACATTGCAGCTATTGAAGGTAACCCGTAACATTCTTTTTTATTTTTAAAAATAATTATTAGTTTTTAAAATTCATTAAATTAATTTTATAAGTTTGTAATTTGTAGAATTTTGAATTTACTTGTCTTAATTTTATTTATTTTGATTTCTTATTAGGTTGCTGAGACTCGATTTGCCTCACACACGCTTGTCTTGAGACGGCTTGTGAAGGTGCGAGAGGCATTGAGTGGCATGGTTATCAGTGACCTTTGGAGTATATGGAGGCAAGCAAACAATGAAAGAGCTAGAAATGTGAAATTATTGACCCTGGATGAAGCATGGTGGGATCGTGTGGATTACTTGCTTAGTTTTACTGAGCCCATCGTGAGTATGTTGAGAATTGTTGATATGGATCATCCATGCATGGGTGAGATTTATGATGGAATGACTCAATGATTGAGTCAATTAAGACCATCATAAATGCCAAAGAGCAAGATCATACAAAGACCTTCTTGAGAAGTGCAGTCACATCTCAATGAAAGGTGGAACAAAATGACTACTCCATTGCATCTTCTTGCTTTTGCCTTGACTCCAAAATACTATAGTGCGAGAGATCCTTTCTTTACCTAGGAGGGTCCCACCATATAGGGATATTGAAGTTAGTGAGGGGTATAAGGCGGCATTTGCTAGAATCTTCCCAGATCCAGAAGTAGAAGACATGGTTAGAGGTGAGTTTGTGAATTTCATATCCTCCAGGATCACTCCATTAGCGCTCTTTGTGACAAATATAGGATGGATGCTTATTCGTGGTGGTACCTCCATGGACAAGCATACCCCTACCTCATGCCACTTGCTGATAAAAGTTTTATCACAAGTAAGATTTTCATTTTTTTAATTTCTTAACTCTTTCTTTTTTACTTTTATATTTATAAGTTTAAAATTTTAATTTTGCATTGACTTTGCGGCTTGCCTCAATAGGTTGCGAGTTCTTTTTCAACTGAGAGGAATTGGGGTACATATTCATTTATCCACTTGGTTAACCGCAACAAGTTGGGAGCAAAAAAGGCGGAGGATTTGGTCTTTGTGCATTCTAACCTGCGCCTTCTATCACATAAGAAGGACGATTACAAGAAAGGGTCAACAAGGTGTTGGGATATAGACCCAGAGACTCCAAACTTGGATGTTCCCCTTGCCCAACTTTCATTGCTAGACCCGGACCTAGATAGTACTTTGCGTGAGCTGCAAAGTGGGGCTAGCAGGAGCGGCATTGTTGATAGTTCTGGTTGTACTCTTGATGCTTGTGGTTCTAATGAACCACGTGATGGTAGTGATGCTCTCGTTGAAGACATTGGGGAAGATGCAGAGCCATTAGACTATTAGTCTATTACTAATTAGAATGTTGATGTATCTTCACTTTTGTGTTTACAATGTTACATAATACATTGTAACATTTTGATTTGAACAATGTACTCCTTATAAGTTCGAACAATGAATTATCAATATGTTTTAACTTTTGTCGCTATATATTTCAAATTTGTTTAATCTATGCATGTGTAAGGCTGGAATTTTGCTTATCTTGTTACTTTTCAAAATATTTTTAATATTTTATATGTATATTGTACTGCCATACCCAAGTGCCGTACCCGGGCCCCCAAAAAATTGCCGTACCAACATACCGGATCCCCGTACCCGTACCCGAACCGTACCCACGTACTGGCTACCTAGTATTTTTCGCATATTCAATTTACATATTCATTTTTATTAATACTTCATTTAGTACTAGGTTTAACTTTTAGAATTTAGATATTACCATAAATTAATGAATATTTTGGGATTTTAAATTAGTATTTTAAATGGATTTTAATCAGATTCATTTTTATTTTTATTTAAAAGATTAAATATTTAAATTTTATTTTAATATTAAATTATATTCTTTAAACTTATTCATGATTTTTATGCCGAACTTCATTGGCTGGCGAATTTGTTTTGAATTTCATCCAACACGAACACGAACCTTGTGACATAGCTTGGAACTAAGGAACTAAAAGGTGTGGGCATGGCATAGAATGCAAAACAAGTTGATGGAATTTCTTGTGAAAAGTATTCTTGTTAGAAGTTGCAAGGTCAGGCTGCATAATATGTAGGATCCCCCAGATCTGAGGGGATGATCCTGCCCAAGAAGCATTATTCAATGATGGAAAAGCAAGAAGTATGCTAGAGGTCAAACCTACTAGGGAACTAGCTAGATAGGGATGGACCAGGAATAAACAAGATAGATGGGAAGAGTAGCACGTGCTTAGAGTAGCATATGCCTCTTGGATCTAATCTAAGCACATGAAAGTAAATCTATGCTAATTGCAAGAAATGAAACTAAACAATCCACACTTTAGTAAATGAAATGAGAATTTATATTATTTTAAATAACTTGTATAAATAACAAAAGAAACAGGCAAACTTGTGTGATTAAGTAAATGCTAGATTCATACAAGTCAATAAGCAACACCTATCTCTAATTCAAGATTGATAGAGAAGTAAGTGATTTGAAGCAGACACAACACAATGATCAAAGTTAACAAAGACATACAAACGGAGTCTAACTGATAGCTAGATGATTTATGATGTATGAAATTGACATATGAGTAGGTCAAGCACACTCAAGGTACTTTTAAATAAGCTCCAATGAACAAGAAACATGTTGCAAACACTCTAAACTTGTGAGAAACAGCAAACAAGTAAACTGGAAAAGTTGTACAAGTATTGTAAAAGGTGGAACAGCAAGAAAGCACGGCAAAAGAAGTGATAAGAGACTGAAAACAGCAACATGAAGACTACGGACTGTAGAATGGAAAGAGAACAACAACAATGGAAAGAGAACAAATGAGCAAGAAACATGCTACAAACACTAAAAACTTGTAAGAAAACAGGAAACGGGTAAGCTGGAAAAATTGTTCAAATATTGTCAAAGGTGGAACAACAAGAAAGCATTGCAAAACAAGTGATAAGAGACTGAAAACAGCAAGATGAAGAATAAGGACTGTAGAATGGAAAGAGAACAGAAACAATGGAAAGAGAACAAATGAACAAGAAACAAGCTGCAAACACTTAAAACTTGTGAGAAAACAGCAAACAAATAAACTGGATAACCTGTTCAAGTATTCTCAAAGGTGTAACAGCAAAAAGTACAGAAAAAGAAGTGATAAGAGACCAAAAACAGTGAGATCAAGAGTAAGAATGACTGTAGAATGGAAAGAGAACAGCAACATCAGAGAGAAAACAACAATTTAATGGAAACTTGACAAGTGGATGTCACTGTAAGAGAGGGAAGAGCAAGATGTGAGGAGGAAAACGGCAACTATGCAAATCAAAGAAAAGTTCAAAAAGTTCAAGACAGCAAGATATGAGACTAATATGATCAATTGGGAGTGAAAGAAAACTTGTACAGGTCTGAAACAAACAAAAAACAGCTGAGAACAAGAAGCTATATGAAGAGAGTAGGCAAACAAGTGGTAGACTACCTATGAGATGAAGGGAGAGCAAGAAAAATGCCCTTCAGACTGAATCAAAAAAGTAAAGTGTTAAAGGAGTCTTAAGGTGATCACTATGGGTAAGTGATACCAAACCTGAATAGCCTTCAAAGAATGAAGGGAAGAGCTTGTTGACCTTCTTGGACCAATAAAAGCCACGATTACTAGACAATGTTACCGCGCCAGTGTGTGAATAAGAGGTTGCATTAGTTACTACAGAAAAGTTCACTACCTGAAATGGGTTTGCACCACCTGCCTGCTCGTTTGGCATCTAACATCTAATATTTCACTACAACATCACAAAATAACATCTAGACCTCACAAGTGACCCATTGTTTTGGATTTCTTTGATTTGAAGCAAATCACATCTTTCAAAAGATTATTAAAATTTTAATCTGCCCTGAAAAATTTACGATTGACATTGGTCGATAGTAAGTTAAAACAAGCTACCTTCAAATATTGCACTGTACAAACTTACACCCAAGATTAACTATCTCATAGTCAATCTTGAAAGTTCCATAGTTTACATACTTGGTGAGTACTCGCCATTTTTTTCGACCTAAGCGAGTACTCTCCCAGAAAAATCGCCGCCTAGTATTTGCAGGAAACTCTCCAAAAATTGATTAGTTTTCATTTGCTCCGTTTTGTAACTATATTTTGCATAAAATTATGTTTTTTTAGAGAAATTTAGGTATTTTTAAGCTGCCAAGTTTTACTGAGTTTTTGGCAAGTCAATTTTTTTGGTCTGCTGAGTATGAGTATGCAAACTATGCTTGAAACAATACGGTAAAAGTGTAAAAATTGTTATCAAATTCTTTAGATTCCCCCTCTTACCAAACTAGTTTGATTTTGGTTCTGATCCCAGGTTTGATTCCCCTTGGAAATGCACTGTTATCTTCAGAATTCCCTAGGATGGTGTTGGCTACCAAATCTATTCCGCTCTTGAAGTTAATGAAGAGAAGCTGAAGGATGAGTTAATTGTAGTAAAGGGGGTTCTCTTCAACAAGATGGGAATGGATTCAAGACCAACAAATATGAGAAGGAAGGTCACTTCTCTACTTCTGGTTTTGCAAGGCCAAGGGGAGAGACCCTAGCAATTCTTATCAAAAGATGAGCCTAAACACACACTAGATTTGGCTATAAATGTAACCTCCATGACTAAGCACCCAATTAAGTGTCACTTGTGACATAGCCACACATTTATAGTGAAATAAACATACTTGAATTGCTCTATTGCAGAGATATGAGGATATCCATAACTTGCTGGTTTTATAACAGAGATTTAATGCATGTCCAAGCAAGCATGAAACCAAATTTATAACAAATAGACTTCTAAAGATACTCAAGATAAAACATAAGTCTAGGACAACAAAAAGAAGAAAGGGCGTTGATCATTCGAACTTTATATGCACCTTGTCCATTGGGTCAGATCTAAAAAGATGTTATGGAGTCAAAATAACATAAGAACAACATTCACGTACACAATTAATGCAACTCCCCTCAATTGAGACAACTATTAAATCACATACACTGAGATTTAATGAATTATTAGACTGTTGTAAACTAGAACCCAAAATATAGCATCAAACAATTAAATGAGTGCAAATGAAACCAGAATTCCATAAGGATTTTATAACTAAATGCTTTGGTGATTACACATCAGACCTCTACACCTAATAACCAGATGGAGATTTTGATAATTTGAGTGAATACACTTCAAACTCAAATGATAGCTTCCTTTCTAATCCATCTCACCTATGACTCAATTAAACATGAAAGACTACTCTCCCAGAGTTGAATTACAAAGTCCTTGAATTGATTACAATTATTCAGAACTCAAAACATCCAAAAAAGCTAAAATGAACACCTACAGACTAGACAACCAGAGGGATTAGAGATCCAGACCAAGAATGGCCAAGCTAGAAGATGATTAGATGAGGCACATGCTTCATCTATTTATACAATTGAGAGAACATTCCAGAATGGAATTGGAGGGAAGTTCAAAGCTTGAGAACCAATGAGAAGAGAGGAACAAACATGCACAAATTGATTAATGGCTCCACCATTGATCAAATGACACATGGAACCAATTAGAATTCAATTGAAGATCTCAGGGCCACATTCATGTTTGTTGAGAAGCACAACACTCTTAAGAAACACAAGGGAGGCCCCACACATGATCAATTTGGAGAAGTGGATTGATAAATGACGACAAAGGTTGGAAAATACTACCAAAACTTCTGCCACAAAATACTTTGCAAATACCTCACCAATTCACCCCAAATTTGTTCCCAATGTGTAGCCCTCTTCATAAGCTTTCCAATGGTACCAATTTTATGTGATTTGGAGCTCCCAGTCAAAAGTTATGGCCATTTGAAATTGCCCAAGCCATTTAACATAGTTGATAGCCATGGGGCTGCCAAATTTAACCTCGAGCTGATTTTGCCATGTGTCTCATCCTCATTGATGACCCCTGTTGAATTTTTCCATGTGTCTCATCCTCATCGGTGACCCCTGTTGAATGATTTCGATCTCGTGTTAAAGCTAGGTGTCCACATCCTATTGGTCTCGGGTTCACAGTGCTCGAGATATGCCTCTCCCTTCGAGTCTCAACCGTCTTGGGAATCTTAGTGACTCGTGATTGGTCCACGTCCATGTGGACCAATCACATCTTTTTGGTGCTCGGGTCTCCTTGGGATCTTAGGGTTTCTCAAAGTCTCGGGTTTGCAGGATCAATCAACCTCTCTGGTTCTCGGGAACCCAAAAGCTTCGAGTCCCCCAATTGTTTTCGCCTTTGAGAATTCTTTGTGACCTCGGATCTTGGGAGCACCATCATTGGTCCATGTGGACCAATAAAGGACCTTCATGTACTCGGGATCCTTGACCGTTTCAACTCCGGGCTAGGGCGCGCCTTCGGATCTCAAGTGATCTCGATGACCAACTCGTCCCTCATGCCTTAGCCATTTTGAGCTTGGGCAAAAGAGTGAACTGTGGAGCCTTTGCTCCACTTAACAAAGGCGGTCACTTGGCTTATAAGTCCGATCCCGATCCTTCCCACAGTGAATATGGCATTAATTCCCAAGGTGAACAAACAAAGAGCTGCTGCGTGAAAGGTTGAGAGAATAGTTTGGGTACAAGTGTTTCTAATTTGATCAATAAAATTTGATGGTCCACATCGATTGAAGGAAAAAAAGGGTTTGAATGTCAAATGAATGTATGATATTCAAAACCACTTCAAAATCTTCCAAGTTTTTTAGAGCAACCTGTACACATGTAGAGCAAGGAAGTGCAACCATTTTTGGCGAGTTTAAAAACATAAGGATGCCAAAAGGATAGTGTTGCCAAATCTTTGCACCCTTCGAATGGCGAATGTGAACAGGACGTTCGGTGTGATTGGGACACATGGGATTGCCTCTCAAGTGTGGGACTTGGGCTCGAGGTGAACCTCCAGGAGAAGGCCGGCTTCCTCTTCCATAACTAAGTGTTGTACTACTCCTAGTGTAACAAAATGGCTATCTAGTCCTATGCTAACATTTTCATGGGTTTTAGGGAAAGAGATTTGCAAGAAATTAAACTATACTAGGGGTGGTGATGCACCAAATAAAGGGTGTTGCCAGACTTAGGAAGGGTTAATTTGAAGAGGGTGTGTGCACCACAAGTCAACTTCACCTACTGCAACCTAGAGAGGGTACAAAATACCACAAACTAGGAAGCACGCGTTCCCTTTGTTAAACTCAATCGACGAAACAAGTTATCAGTTTTCCAATGAAGAAGGATGAACTTGAGAAGGGTGAACAAGCACCACAACTCAACTGCATGCAACGCTTCACCACTTGATAAGCACAGAGCTCCAAGAACCTGTAATAGAAACGTGAACTTGCATAGTGTACCTGCAAGCATGAGAAAAGGCACAAAGAAGTATAGAAGGATGAAAGGATTGAGATTAGTCACAAAACACACTTTTATTACTTCAATAACGTGCACAATGCATCATACATTCTAGAAGAGGCAATGGTTGCCATTACAGTCTTGAAAAGGAGGCTTGAAAGTTCCCTCAACATACTAAGGACAACTTGCAGAAGAGAGAGGACTCTTGAAAAACACACACTTGCCTAAGATGTCTAACTTTCCAACCTATCTGACCTGTTGGAACCCTTTGGAATGAGCTTCCAACTTACATTTATAGAAGAAGTTTGAGAGAGGAGAGATTCATAAATTCCCTTCCTAATGTAAGGCACATGATGTATTTATTTATTACAGTTGGTTGAACCACTTTGAGAATCTTTTATCATGTGCCATTAATGCCCGATTGACTCGATCCTCCTTAATTAATTAAAAGAATATCTAAATAAAATATTTTAATAATAATAATAAATATTATTAATAAAATATTTAAAATAAAAATATTAATTTAATTAAAAAATAATGGTGGGACCCCTTTAGGATTGATTTGCATTGAATGGGGTTTATGAGAAATGGCCAAAAAGACCAACTCGGTGGTTGGCTCGCCGAGCCAACTCATCGAGTTGGTCACGAGCTCCATCGTCCTTCACTGCAAATGAGCTCCCATTCCGCATCGAACTATTCTTCACGAGCTCTGTCTTGACTCACCCTTCAAGCCGAGTTACTCCTTATGCATTGGCGGTCATCAAGCATGTTGCAGTGACCGCCGAGCTCCACATCTGCCGTAACCATGCCAACTCAACGAGTTTGGAATCCTCTAACTCGGTGTTGCACTTGATCTTGAACCCCACGCCAAGTCTTTCCTTACCTTGCCAATTGAGCTCTTTTGGATGAACCTTCCGAATGGTGAGCTATCAAACCCGACTCTTATTGTGAATTATCTCAACTTCTGTGTCATTGTGGCCAACTCGCGACTCGGCTTTATGAGACCGAAACGATTCGACCTGTCGAGCTCCGCGAGCTTACACCCGTGAACTCATTTCTTGTTATGGACTGTGTCTCGGGCTTATGCATAGCTCACGCAATTCGTCTCATGTTTGCCAAGAGCTCCTCGCCATCAACTTGTTGTCACCGACATCCCATTACCGAGCTCGAATGAACTCCCTCTTGCAACGTGATTTCAACTCGTGGAAGGAATCACCCTTGTCATCTCATAGCTCGGCCTATGAGCTATTCTTAGGGCCCGACCGAGTTCCATACTCCAACACCAAGTCGAGCTCATAGTCTTTGCATGGTTCGCTTCGCATGGCACGTTTGCAATTTGTATTAACCAAGCCAACATTTTGAGCCCCAAGTTTCCATTCTATTGACGGCCGAGCTACCGAGTTCCTCCTTTGTGTCAAGCTCATTTGCATTGAGTGCTCTCACTTGTATTGAAAGCCGGACTTCATTTTTAACACAGACTCATCGAGAGCCACCTTTTGTCGTATCACCTCGCATCGAGCCGAGCTACTGACATCACCTGACTGCCAAGCTTCCCACCGTCGTATCACTTTTCTCTTCTATCCGCGATCGAGCCGAGCTCCATCTTCATGCGTTGAGCCCCGAGTTGTAACTTTGCATTGAGGTCACCAAATAGCTCGACGTCGGTCCACTACCGAGCTCATCGTGCATTGAATGGCCGAGCTCATCTGGTCTCGACTCGGTTCACTGAGCTCCATGTTGACTCAGGTTTATGGTACTCTCCTCTGCGAGTCCTTATCATCTACAACTCGTTCGAACTCCTTGAACTCTTCTCTGGTTGGGCTCGACTCGGCGTAGAACACTTTGCAATCTTTGGTGCTACGTTATTATTTGGGCTCAAAGCAATAGCTCTTTGGAATTGAACGGGAGGGGTCCTTTGTGCATCATCACCGATGCATCCGAGCTCTCTAAGGCCTCAACCTTCTTGTTTCGTGGCCTGCGTGGCTTGGATTTCCCACATGTCGAGCTTCTTCAATGTCTCCTCCTAGTGAGTGCGAGCTCCTGTCCGCCATCTTTCCCACGCTATGTTCCTTCCAACGGGATCCTTTGGTAACAATGTTGAACTCCATGCTCGTTTTTAGCCATACTACTGCCTAAACTTGTCGACACCGGCGATCTCTCCACATAACTCGATCTCACGAGCTCTGTGTCATCTCTACCTAGCGGTGCATATTGATAGCTCCTTCAAGTCTTTCTCCACACTGCTACGGTGATAACTCGTGGGTGTTGCATTCGCGAGTTCCTTACCTCGCGTGAAGCTTGCTACTCTTTTTGTGAGATGCTACGTGTCGCCACAATGCTCGACACTTGACTCGATCCTCCACCTTCAGTGTCATATCTTAATCACCTATTTACATGGCAGATCACTTGCCACGACCCGGTCATCAATCGCCTCCTATAGTCACGCCAATTCGGGTGGTAATTTGCCAGTAAACCTGACATGTCATTCTGCGTGGCTCAGGGATGAATCCTAGTCTTTCCCTAAGATATTTCCACCATTGGCTCCTTGTGCTTAGGATCTTCGCTTGCATTTTCACTGCGTAATTGGTAATTTTGGCTTGGAAACCTAGATGTCATTTTGTCATGCCAAGCTTGGCATGGCCTTTACACCATGAAATCACAGTGGGGAATCCGGAGCTTTGAAACCATTCTGCCCACGTCAATGTCTTGGCAAAATGGCTCTTAATGCCCACTCATCTGACCGAGTTCCTACACTAACCCAACTCGTCGCTCCATCCAGCTCGCCGCATGAGGTATCCTATGCCACCTCACATCAGCTCAACTCGGTCGATGGAGTTAACTTTCCCGAGTCACATTTGAGCTGAGTCATAACGAGGCATGTCTGTTTCGAGCTTGCATTGGCTCATTATTCTTTCTTGACATGACGAGTTAGTGGTTGAGCTATTAACCGTGCCAAGTCATCCTCTTTATCTGTTGAGCCATCTTCATTCTGGTCGATTAATTTGACTAACTCGATTGAAATCTGAGCTAAATCAACCAAACTCTCATCTCGCCATGTTCCTTACACCGAGCTTCTCCCAACCTCAGCGAATATTGCTCTTCCTGTAACCTCGCTTGTGGGCTAGACCTCTGAGTCACTCATTGATTCAACGATCTCCTACGAATATATATGAACTCGATGACTCCATCCTCAAATGACTTGCTCGCCAAGTTGAGCCTCGACTCACTCTCTTACCGATTCATGAACTTCTTTAACATCCTGAGTCGAGTTCATCGCCAAGTTAGTCTTTCAATTTGATTGAGATCCATGGATAATACTTGTATTTCATTGACTCAACCCGAGCCATCTTCATGCCTTTTCCATGTTGAGTCTTGACTCGGTTTCTTAATGAAAGAATTCCTTCGTGGGACTTCTTGGGCCTTCTAACTTATGAAGTGTCTTTTGTGTCGAGCTCGGCTCATTGAGCTACTCGACGAGTTATCCCTTAACTTAGCCCTCTAATGTGGATCCTCTCAGAATGTTATTTTGCTCGATAAGTGACTTTCTTAGGATCCTTCTTGAAACTAGAGGGTAACGTAACGTAAGGATCTTTCTTAGGATCCTTTTTGATCATTTCTGCATGAGTCATTTGAAAGTGAGCCTCTCAAATGTCAATTTCCTTGCTCTGAGTAAACCTTGAGCTTTGAAAACCTGGGAAAGAAAAAATAGCTCAATATGTTCTGAATCCTCTTGGAACATCATAAATATCCTCGAAACACAAAAAACGAAACACAAAACTCGCCTGTAGGCCCCTAAGTCCTTTGGTGAAGACCTAGAGCTCAACAGGACATTGTTGTCCAATTTTGCCATGTGTGCAAAATTGGATAACAGATAGTTTTATCACCGTTCAAGCTCATATTTTAACTCTAAGGCCCCCCAATTGAGGTGAACAATTTTGGGTGTCAGCAGATGGGACTAACAATTTGGGGCCATTTCTAAGGGGAATCTGCAACACGCTGCAGAAACTTGAAAAGGTTGAAATAGAACAAAACAAAAAAGTACTAACTAAACCTAAAATTATCCAACATATTTCTAACTCGCACCCCCACCCCCTAAGTCATCTAACCACCTCTAACCCATGTTAGTTTTGGGATGCACATAACACTTATATTATGGGTAATTTTCTTTATATTTTTTAATTTATGTATGGATGTTTCCAAGACAAACCATACTTAGGGTCCTGAAAAAAGTATCATTTTTGTACTCGTACCTATTTCCAAGTAACTTGGGGGTAGAACAAGGGCCTACAATAATGAACCTGTACACACCGGAAAAGTGTCGGAGCTTTCTTAGACATACCTGACATCTTGAGGTTGGGCTGAGACAACCAATGTGAGAATGATGTGGAAATGGATGGCTAATGTTGTGTAGGTGGATGGTCTAGCTCAAACCAAATACGCTTAGCTGCCCTGAAATGTTTGTCCAAAACAACAAATTGGGTATGCATGCAAATGCTACAATAACTGGTCTCAGTGAGGGCCAAGACCACAACACTTGATCAATGTTCGTATCCAGAAACAGAGCAAAATGAGGCTAGACTATGTGGGGGATCCGTTGATTTCATTCAGGTTCACCTTGTCTGGGAAAGATCTGGAGGAATGGAGAAAAGATGGGTTGAGGCTAGATCAAATGACGAAAAGAAAACTCAAATCCTAAGGTTGGCATGTAGCTGTTTAAGAAGGTGGACTTGTTGATGTGCTTGCTCACATCTTGGCAAGGTTGTGTTTAAGATATAGAATTGCTCAACAATGAGATGTGGTATGGTAGCGGAGCGGAAGACTTCACGTCTCAACTTGGAGTTAATATCCTTTTGTATGTTATTATCTTGCTCAAGTGGAGTGGGTACTCGAGGAAATTGCCTGTCCTGCCTGTAATTACTTGGCTATCAAGTGTCATCCAAGGGCGTAAAGTGCTATGCTAGGTAACATCGGGAGCTAGGAAAATATATTTAGCTTGTGCAAGAGCTCTATGGATGTATGAGCCTAAACGAGGGTTGTCTGGATGTTCGTAAAATGTTAAAGTGGGTATTTGCTGTTTTTGCTGTAGAAAAGTGAAATTACAGCAGTGTTTGTGTTTGTTTGATTGTGCAAAAGAATGATTTTGTTTGTCTTGATGATGGTGTTGGTTGGTGTGTGAAGATGGGACAATAATTTGTTTGGTTCTCATGTGGTTTATAAAAATGAAGTTGAAATTTACAGGTTGCTGGAATTTAATTCTTTTAATCAATAAAATTCAGATTCAAACGTGCATGCGATGGAAACTTTAAAGCAAATTAATCCAAATGCGGATGCTTATTTGTATTGCATTTTTGAGTGCTTTTATAATGCATGCAAGAGATAAACAACGTACTTGCCACAAATAAATTACAATTTTCAGATTTCGGAAGCTGCAAGAGAAAATCTACCTATATGCATCCAAGAGATGGATGCGAATATGTATATTTCCCTATATGCGGATGCAAGAAATCTACTTTTTCTCTCCTCTACTTGAATGCAAATGAACATGAATGCTTCTTTTTACATGGATTTTTCCATTGAATTGATATGAATATACAACTGATCACTAAGCTAACCCTAAGTGCAAAGAAACATACTAATAAAGACCAAATCTGATGCTTGATGTCGGGTTAGATCAGAGTAAGAGAATGAATCTAATCTAAAGCAACTAAAATTTAAGAAACTAAATCTATCTATCCTTTCTTTTTGATGATTTTAGAATATTTCCAGTAACTTGAACACAAATGTAAGCTATCAAATCAAAACAAAACAACAAAAGGAGAACCCAACCTCTTTTCACGAAGATTACTTGTGTGCTACAACATTGTGTTGAGTATAACATACATTGTGGCAAGAACGTGAATGCACCTTCTTTGCTAGGAGTTGGCACCCTCGGGGCAAATGATTTCAATGGGGTAATTAATGATGCCTATATACCATGACGAAGAAACAATAACAATATTATCGATGTAACAAATCAACTCATTGGGAAAGTGCCTATGAGGTCAACGAATTCTAGTGGACTGTCAACTAACTTGTTTGCTATGATTTGTCCTTTGACAAACTTTTGATTAAAATAGGTGAACTCAAATTCAATTAGTAATGTTATTAAGCGACAAACCTTCTTTGAGAGGCCCGGTTGGGTGAGGAACGCGTACAAAAACCTTGAGACTTGACGATGACCCTCGTTTTTGATTTAATATGTAGTGTCTTGGTTGCTTTGTTGCAAAAACAATAGCGAGACATTATTTTTCAGCTTGAGTATGGGGTCTCATAGTTGAGGAGCACATGGCTAATGAAGTACGACGCTTGCACTTTTCCCTCATCGTCGTCTTGGGCCAACATGTAGGCTAAGGAGACATTCATTGCTCGATGTATAGGATAAGGGGCTTATTAGTTCGTGGTGCCACAAGAGTGGGAGGGGACAAGAGGAAGCATTTAATGGCATCAAAGGCATCTTGGTAGTCTTGGATCCACGTCCCGACCACATTCTTTCTTCAACAAAGTGGTGATAGGTTGAACGACGTATGTTAAGTATAGAATAAACTTTTGTATAACACCCAAGTTTCCTAGGAAAGACCTAATTCTAGATTCGTTGGTTGGGGAGGCATTTCATGAATAACATGAATCTTTGCGGGTCAATGTCTATCCCTTGTTGGGAAATAATCTAACCGAGGAGTTTTCCACTTGGACGCCGAATATGCATTTTTGGGATTTAGTGTAACACCAAATTCAATAATACATGTGAGAATGGTGTGTAAGACGCCAAGATGGTCTTCCCTCTTCTTAGCTTTTGCGAGCAAGTAGTCAACGTAAACCCAAATGATCTTGTGTGCGAGATCATGGAAGATGTGTGTCATGGCTCTTTGGTAGGTTGCCCGGCGTTTTTAAGGAGGAAAGCGATGACCACGTAATAGAAAGTCCCCATGGGATGGTAAATGAGATCTTGGATTGATTGTATTTGGAAATCCGAATTTTGTTTATCCCGAGAAACATTCCATGAGGGAAAGGAGTTCGTACTTTGCGGTTTCATCCATTGTGACATCAATAGAAGGTAATAAGAAGTTGTCGTAGGGCAAGCGTTGTTTATGTCTCGAAATCTATGCAAAGTCCAATTTTATCGTTCTTTTTGAGAATGGGGATGATGTTTGATAGATATAAGATGCATTTAATGGGCTTAATGAATCCGACCTTAAAGAGTTCAATGACCTCCTCTTTGACAATTAAGGCTATTTTCAACTTCATGGGCCTTAACTTTTGTTTCGGTGGCTTGACATAAGGGTTTTTTCACTAGGTTATGAATGACCATGTCAATTTGAATCCCAATCATATCCGCGTATGAGAAGGTAAAAGCTTTGGACAACTTGGTTAGTAGCTTCTTGTGATCTTCCACCTCCAGCGGGGAGAGAGAATACCATATTTCAGAATTCTTGGTTGTTCCTCCAATTAAATGTTGATATCATTTTTGTCTTCGATGAGGGAAGCATTTCCCTCAAATTCTTGGGGAGTGGGAGGGAGGTCTAGTGTGTCATGCTCAGATTCACAAACCTCACACTCTTTTGGGTCGGAATCATAATCCTCTACTTTGTAGTAGGAATCGTAGAATCGATCTCCTAGGAGAGATGAAGGATGAAGGATTATGGAAAACCCCTTTTTGTGGTAGGATTTGGGGAGTTGATTGTGAGTCTGGAGGAATTCTAGGATAGCTTTGTCATTCTTAACAAGATCCAGGGTAAAGAGCTCTCCCACGTCCGTGTTAGCGATTTGCATTTCATCCCTGTGCACTTTTGAACAATGGGGTGGGATTGCATGGATACTGATGAAGTCCATGTGAAGGAGCTTGTGATAAGGGAAAAGCGTGATGTAGAGGTGGTTATTGAGTTGTCAAGTTGCTTCTTCTCCCTAGGAATGACCTCTATAGAGATAAACTCAAACTCTTCACCTAACTTTTGGTCGATGCCCCTATAAAGTCAGTAGGTGTTCAACTTTAGTCGGGTAAACTCCGGACACTTGGTTGGCCACTAATTACGAGTCTCATGGGGACGCGAAGGTTTTGAACACCTAATCGTTGGGCTCTTTGGCATACCCAACAATAAATCTTTGTATTCAACGTTGTTATTAGTGCATTCAAAAGTCCAACTTGAAACCAAAAGGCATGCTCCTCTTTCCCATGGAAATCAAGATCATGCACTGTCCCTACACCAAAACCACTCTTAGCTCCATCATAATGTAGGGTCGATTGGTTGCTTTCGGGAGTAGGGTTGTAAGTGTTTCTCGATGACACGGTCTCATTATCAAAAATTTCTACCATGGCAACATCGGCGATTATTGCTTTATGGGCTACACGGATTTTCTGTTCTCGCACTAGCGAAAGCGATTGGTATTTGGTCCCTTCAAATTAAAGGGGAGGACAATTGGTTTATCTTTTTAGAGAATGTTGACGATTTACGCAGTAAATTTCATAGAGATAGTTGAACCGCCACTTGTGGTTTCTCACTTGGAGAAGTTGATTCCTTTTCGATCTCCACCCCCTAATAGTTGGAGCTTTATAGGGTGCGTCCAGTGGTCAAAGGAGTAGTTGTGGGAGTGAGTTTGACATTTGTGATAAGATGCTTTGCCTTTCCAAGGTCAATAGGTTTATGCACCTTGTTGGGTGAGTGTTCATGATATGTGTGAATCCCTAGTTGCTTCCTAAGGTTTGCTTGAAGGACATCGAATGGTCTTGGGTCACCCTGCAACAAAGACTCTTCCAAAGTGGAGGAAACATATTTCTTGGAATAGAGTAGAAGGGGTGGTCTTCATCTAATGTATCCAGGGTCTACCAAGGAGCATGTTCTAGTTTGCTCCTTGTCAATGACGTAGAATTTCGTAAGGACCATTTCAGGGCCCAAGGTCAACGGGAGAACTATGGTTTTGATGGATGTGGCTTTAATGTTGTCGTAACCTCGTAGTATGCTCCAAGATGATGAGTAATTGGTCTCACCGCACCCCAACTTTTGAAGGAAGGAGAGGGATAATGTTTACAATGGCTTTGTCACCAACCATTGCTCTCTTTACAAGGTTGTTGTATATACATACTTGAAGGTAAAGCGCGGGATAACCTCTCCTTGTGAATTCCGTGTTAGCCAAGAATCGCCGCAAATCAAAAAAGTAAGCTGGCCTCTATGGTTTATCCGGGCCTCAGAGGGTGTGTAACGTGAGCTAAACAACCAATGTCCTAATGCTTCAAGCAACACAAAATGATGGGCATGAGAGTTTTGAGTAGGTCCATGAACGGAATGTGGGAAAACGTCTTGTTGAGATGTGTTGAGGTCATAATTTCCTAGAGGCCTACGAATACCGCAAGTTTCCTCTTACAAGATGTTTGTTAGGGGAGTGGGGAATGGTTGATACTCACAGTGCGGGTGATGATATTAGCTTCTCGTCGGTTTCAACTCTACGATGCCAATCATGCGAGTTGGTATGTGTGTGCCTAAGTGAGGGGCTATGTTGAGATTCATGGTATCGAAGTGGAAGTCTCGGTGTTGTGGGTTCGACCGGAATACCTTGGTTGCGTTGTTTTTGTGGCGAGGATTTGAGCGGTGTGTTGTTGATGGTTAGGGGACCTGGATTCTTGTGAATGTGGAGGTTTGCGTTTTGTAGTGCGACAAGATCTGGTTTGAAATGTTTGATTGTTTGTAGTAATGCCAACATTTCCGAAAAAGCGTTTCATTGAACAATCATTGTTGATCTTCGGGATTCATTGCATGAACTTGTTGTACTCCCTACAAAATCTAGTATTGTGACCAAAGTGAGCCTATGGAAAAGACAATAGCGATTGAGGTTGTATTCTTGTGGCTACGCTCATAGTTTTGTTGATCATCATCTTGTTGATAATTGTTTTGATAGTTGCGGTTGGGCTCATAGTATTGGTTTTGATACGGGCTGTTTTGATCGAGGCTTTGATTTTGGTTTTGGTTCTGATTTTGGCTATCACGATTTGGGGGCGGTTGAAATCTACCGCATGGATAACAGTGGGACGTTAGAATTTCTATCATTCCTTGATTGTTGTTATTACGGTTGTTTATAGTTGTTGCATTATTGGGTGGGTTAACTTTCTTATATTGATGTCATGTTCTTAATCGTGGCCTTTTGGTTGCGGTTGAGGACCTTGGGACCTTGGCTCCCTTAGTTTGTGCGTTCTTTTAATACCCCCATGTTTTGGTTAGGGAGATAAGCTTCTCGTTGGCACCATATATCCTACAACCACTATCAATGACAACTTGATCACTTCTTAATGCACTCTCCAAGGCCTCTTCATAGGATTTGTAAGGGAGTTTTTGCACGTTTTCTCTAGCTTCCTTATTGAGGGTGTGGAGAAAAGGGAGTTGATTCATGTGAGGAGCGCTAGCGAGAAGAATAAAGTATACATTGCCACTTGGCGATAAAGTGGGCAATGGGCTCGTTTGGTTTTTGTTGAATACGTAGGAACTCTCTTATGTTAGTCTTAAGGAGCTTGTTCATGTCAAAAGCTTTGACAAACTCAGTTTCTCGTTGGCACCATATGTCCTACAACCACTATCAATGACAACTTGATCAATTCTTAATGCACTCTCCAAGGCCTCTTCATAGGATTTGTAAGGGAGTTTTTGCACGTTTTCTTTAGCTTCCTTATTGAGGGTGTAGAGGAAAGGGTGTTGATTCATGTGAGGAGCACTAGCGAGAAGAATAAAGTATACACCGCCACTTGGTGATAAAGTGGGCAACAAGCTCGTTTGGTTCTTATTGAATATGGAGGAACTCTCTTATGCTAGTCTTGAGGAGCTTGTTCATGTCAAAAGCTTTGAAAAACTCAGCTATGAGTTGTCGGAAGGAATGGATAGAGGCTTCAAAAAGGCACTAATACCAATCAAGCCTGATTTAGTTGAGGCTCTTGGAAAAATCTTTACTACGACTCCATCCTAGGGGAGGAATTCGCGAATCGTTGTTGCGTAGGCCTTGATATGTGTAATAGGATCCCCCTCTTCTTTCTACTTTGGGAGATTAGGTAGAGGCGAGGTAGGATGGCTGTTCAAATAGTATGATCAAGAGGCTCTTTAAGGTATTCGGTGTATGTCCCCATCGCATTGAAATCAAAAGAAGATGTCAAAGTGTAGACGGGAGGAGGATGAGTTGTATATGTGGTGGGTGCAAAGGCTGGGCAAAGGCCATGGTCCTGAGTAGGAGGCACGTGGTAGGTGAGGAAATAGCCATCGTGGTGTGCCATCTCGAAGAAAGTGTAGTAGTACGGTAGTAAGGTGTTTGAGGAAGAGGCAAACATAAATTGTTGCGTAGGATGGACATATGATGAAGATGCACCCATCAAAGCAAACCTTGCATGAGTAAAAGGTATGGTGGCAACCATGTTGTTAGGCATAGTGTAAGGCATGGTGTTGTTGAGGGATCCTTGAGCAAAATATGCGTATGATGAAGGGGCATCCATGCCCAGTGGTGGAGCCCGTGAGAAGGTCTTTGGGGTTTGGCTGCCTTAAGAAGATAGTATGTTGGTTTTGTTGTCGTTATTGGAGGTAAGTGGTTGGAATGTGACCTTGATTATTGGCGGTGGGAGTCACATTCGACCATCTTGGTTAAAAACATGAGAGGGTTGTGCACTTTCTCGTTCTCGAATACACCCCACCAATGTGGAGATGAGGCCATTTGTCGTGGCTTTTGTATTTGGCCAAGGAGCTTGGTTAGTGAAAGGCTCCGTAGGAGAGGAGTGATATCCTCTTATGAATTGAGTTGTGCCCGTATTCTCATTTGGATTTGTTTGTAATGGTTTGTTTTGCATGGATGTAGCTTGGTTTGTCCTTAAAGCGGAAGTGATGGATTGTAAGTTGTTCAACTCATCATCAATAATGTAGAGTCGATCATTACTTTGATCGAACTCGACAAGGACTATGTGATCGGGCATTTTAGGGTTAATATATGGCCTTCTTATCACATGAGGATAAAAGCTAGTCTCGCTAAATTAAGTTGTGTTGTTGGGATTGGGACGATTGTCTTGATTTTGAGTTGGGTCTCATATCTTCTCTATCTCAACATGGGGTGTCAATTGAGGAATGTAGGTTGAAGAGGTGTGAGCCCGACTATTATTGGAATAATTATTTGCCCAATTAGAAAGCGATGGAGCTTGCTTAAGACTGAGTGTAGTTGATTGATGTGTCAAAGCTTGGAGATCGAACAAAATCCCTTCCCAACATATTTGGGGGGTGTATGTACACCCATAGAATAATGGGAGAGGAAAAAGATGATATGCGAGAGAGAGAGAGAGAGAAAATGGAAATGTGAGATGACCTAGTCTTTCATGTTAGGTTCACCAGATTTGTACACACTGGAAAGTGTCAGAGCTTTCTCAGGCATACCCAACTTTTCGAGGTCAGGCCGAGATAACCAATGTGAGAATGATGTAGAAATGGAAGGCTAATGCCATGGACGTGGATGCTCTAGGTCAAATCAAATATGTTAAGCTTCCCTGGAATGTTCGTCAAAGTGGAGAACTAGGTATGCATGCAAATGCTACAATAATTGGTCTTAGTGAGAGCCAAAGACAACTCTTGATTAATGTTCATATTTGAATGGAGCAAAATTAGGTTGGGCTATGCGGGGGATCTGTTGATTTCATCCAAAGTTGATCTTTTTGGGAATGGTTATGCAAATGGAAGAATGAAAGGAACGGTAAGAAGATGGTTCCATATTGCGAAGATCTCAGATGATAATAGCACACCACATCAGATTTACAAAAAGAGAAAAGCTAAAATATCATATATGGAAATCCATCATAATCCATTATTCTCAATACATTAGAATTAATTTACATTGACTTGAATTGCTCAATAAGAAGGATGTACATATAGGAGGGAAGTGCAACTACCACCTAGATTAGTGGTGAAAACTCCCACTAACTGATATTGGTAGTTAACTCCACAAGACTCGCAAACTAACTCACACATGACTAGTAAGCTAACTCCACACAACTAGTAAGCTAACTCCACACAACTAGTACACCTAAGCAAGCTAACCCAACAAGTATAAGGCTAACACAAGTGCAAGAATTGTCCTAATAAACTAATAAAATGATAAATAATAACCTACACTAACATCCCCTCGTAAGCATAACTTAGGTGCGCGGAAAAGAAGGTGGGTCTCAACAACAAGGCCTAATGAGGTACCCACGCATACAATAATTGGGAAAAAGGACACCGCAAGGTACCCAAAACTAGTAATAACAAAGTAGAGAGCAAAATCCCGCTGCAAGATATCCCAAGAAGCTCGGCTCCAAAAACTCGTACAATGCTGAAGAAGTTTGGTGTGCACTGTGGTCTGAATCCACTACTCGATCAAAAACTAAAAACAATTGATACTAGGCTTCGCCAGAATATCTCCATGTAAGGAGATTATCAATGGAGTGATGTCGAAAGTGCAAAAAAACACCAAACATAATTTGATCAATTATTACAAATAGGTGTGCCACGATCCAAGAATAATAACCAAGGCAACAAGGCAAGGACATGAGATCCAAATAAATTGGAGTGCCATGATCCAAGAAAAGTCAAGGTAACAAGGCAATGACACAAAACCCGAAGAAGCAAGATCAACTGCTACAAATAAGTGTCACGATCCAAGAACAATAACTAAGGCAACAAGGCAAGGACACGAGATCCAAATAAATAGGAGTGCCACGATCCAAGAAAAGCCAAGGTAACAAGACACGACACCCTTCCATACTGTTGAATGGGTAGAGTAATGCTACAAATTTGTATGAGTTGTCAAAACAACTACTCGAACACTGACAAACTAACACTGGGCTTCACCAGAATAACTCCCCCACAAGAGAGACTATCAACATGCTAAAAAAGTGTCGAAAATACAAATCTAAAATATCTCAACAAACAAGAGAGATATAAATGTTGACACTTTATAATTGAGTGCGTGTTACAAACATGACATTTTAAATTTTTAGTTTATTTCTCAAAATAAATAGTTCCAGTGGAACAAGCATGAAAAAACAAGCACTTTTGAAAAAAACAACACTCAAATGAGTTACCGATCAAAAGATACAAATTTTTCAAGTTTGTGCTTTAATATTTATTTATTTAAAAATAAATAAAATGCCTGCAGTCTTCGATTTATTTTCGGAAAAAACTTTCCAATTCTATATCTGTAAAATGGAAGAAAAAAACCCAGAACCGAATGTGAAAAACCCATAAATTATTTTTTTTTGGATTTTACGCTTCACCGACACGCAGATTTCCAAGATCCCCAAATCCTCAAAGACATAAGAACTCGCAAAGCCGAAGAAAAAAACCCATTACCGAACGCAAAAAACCCAGAGTGTTTTTCTGGATGTTTTGCCTCCTTGACACGGATTTCTAAATGGATCCATAAATCTTCAAATCCTCTCCACATAGGAACTTTGCAAATTGGAAGAAAAAAACCCATTACTAATTACAAGAAACCTAGAAAAACCCAGAAACCTTTTTCGGACTTTTTATTTCCCCGACACAAATTTCTTCCCCTAGCACGAAAATGTATGATATCCACATCCTCGTCAAATAGAAACTCTGAGAAGCGGAAGAAAAAAATAAGCTGTTTCCAAATGCAAAAAACCCAGAACCCATTTTTCTGGATTTTCTATTTCCCCGGTAAGGATTTCCCCAAGCATGAATTTGTAAGATGTCCAAATTCTCGCCAAATAGGAATGCTGCAAAGCGGAAGAAAAAGCCCAATACCGAAGGCAAAAACCCAAAAAACCAGAAACCATTTTTCTGGACTTTCTACTTCCCCGAAAAAGATTTCTTCTCGTGGCACATATTTCCAAGCGGATCTGACGTATCAATGTCCGCCTTTGCAAAACCAAAATAAACTCAAAAACAAACTGTCTTCTTCAATAGCCAAGTTTACAGTTGTTTCTGGGGTTTTTCCGCCTTCTGAATCCAACAGAGCCCTCCATTTTGCGTAAAAATGGACACTGCAACAAAGTGCTAACAAATTTCAAAATATATGAAAACAAATAAACTCTTGCTTGCAAAAAAACTTACAGATGGATGTCTACATCATCTATCGCTCTGATACCATGAAAGAAATGATAAGAAGATTGTTCCATGCTATGAAGATCTCAGATGATAATAGCACACCACATTAGATTTGCAAAACAAAAGAGCTAAAATATCATATATGGAAATCCATCATAATCCATTATTCTCAATAAATTAGAATTGAGTTACATTACATTGCTCAATAAGAAGTATGTACATATAGGAGAAGGGAAGTGCAACTATTACCTAAATTAGTGGTGAAAAACTCCCATTAAGACATCTTGGTAGTTAAGTTAACTCAACAAGAATAGCAAGTTAACTTCACATAACCTGGAAAACTAACTCAACACAAGTAGTAAGCTAACTCCACATAACTAATACACCTAAGCAAGCTAAACCGACAAGTGTAGGGCTAACACAAATGTAAGAATAATCCTAATAAACAAATAAAAGGATAAATAATAACCTACACTAACAAGGAATGGAGAAAAGATGGGACGAGGTATCTTTGGAAGATGAAAAAAATCTCAAATCTTAAGGTTAGCCCGTAGCTGTTTAAGAAGGCGGACTTTTTGATGTGCTTGCTCACGTCTTGGCGAGGCTTGTGCATCTAGGATATGGAATTGCTCAACAATGAGATGTGGTGCAGAGTGGAGCGGAAGACTTCATGTCTCAACTTGGAGTTAACCTCCTCTTGTATGTTATTGCGCTCAAGTGGAGTGGGCACTTGAAGAAATTGCCTTGCCCTGCCTGGAATTATTGGTTGTCGGTGTCAACCAAGGGCGTAAAGGGCTGTGCTAGCTAAGATCGGGAGCTAGGCAGAGCCATATACATGTATGTATGAGTGTGAATGGGGGCTATCTGGATGTTGTTGGGAAAATGTTTCAGGATGTGGGTACTTGATGTTTTTGGTGCAGAAAAGTGAAATTACAGCAGCATTTACGCGTGTTTGGTTGTGCAAAAGAATGGATTTCTTTGTCCGGATGATGGTATTGGTTGGTGTGTTGAGTTGTGGGCTGGAGTGAAGATGGGACATCAATTTGTTTGGTTTTGATGTGGTTTATCAAAATGAATCTGAAATTTGTAGGTTGCTGGAATTTAATTCTTTTAACCAATAAAATTCAGATCTAAATGTGCATGCTATGGAAAACTTTAAAGCAAAGTAATTTAAATGAACATGTTGATTTGTTTTGTATTTTCTGAGTGCTTTTATGATGCATGCAAGAAATAAACAACCTACTTTAACTTGTTATAATAAATGACAATTTTCAGATTTCAGCGAATGGAAGAGAAAATCTACCCATATGCATGTAAGAGATGGATGTAAATCTACATTTTTCCTTATATGCGGATGCAAGACTCTACTTTTCCTTCCTCTACTTGAATGCAAATGAAGATGAATGCTTCTTTTGTATGGCTTTTTCTATTTAATTGATATGAATATGCCAATGATCACTAAGCTAACCCTAAGTGTAAAAAAACTAGCTATTAAAGACCAAATCTGAAAGCTAATCCCTTATGTAGGATTAGATCGGAGCAAGAGAACGAATCTAATCTAAAGCAGCTGGGATTTAAGAAACTCAACCTATTTATCCTTTCTTTATGATGATTTTAACAATATTTCCAATAACTAGAACACAAATCTAAACTATCAAAGCAAAGGAAAAAAACAGAAGGAGAACCCCAACCTCTTTCCACAAAGAAGGAAACTGCTGGAACTGATTGTTATGATTCACTATCAATCTGCTACCTATTTTTAGATGCTCAATTGACCCGGGGTTTGCAGAGGTGGAGGAAGGAAACAATTGGGTGGGTGTGGAAGAAGAATGGCAGCAGTACAGTGGTTGGCTCAAAGTGATCAAAAGTACTGGTTTGATCTCTTTTGCACTCTCCTTTTGTAACACTAGGTAGAAAATTGAATCTTGATAGTGATTCATAAGGTAATTGACACCAAAGTTTCTGGTATCCCACTAATCCTTGGCAAGCACAACTCTTGTTGGTGATGGCAGCAAAGAGACAAATATGGAAATGGCTTAGAACTAGAAACAATCTCTAAAAATCTGATCTCTGTAGTAGACTCTCTCAACATAATTTTCCAACCTTCTAAAATGAATGCACCCTTCCTTCTTAAAAGAAAGAGGCAATACTTTAAAGTCAAGTTGATTAAATCTAAGTGGAGATCTAGTTTGATCAATAGCTACAATTGAATGCATATGAGTGAAGTGGAGTTTAGGTTTTAGGTTAAAGTAGCTTAGAGGTGGATTAGGTTATTTGAGATGCAAGGCGAATAAGTTAACATGCAAAAACGAATACAAAAACCCATTTATTGGACCAAAAATAGAAAGAGCATGCATCTATGGAACCGCCATTTTCTGCAAGAGGTGGTTGTGACACTGCCATGGGAACTGCACAAACCACCATGGTGGTTCGGATGTGAAAAATGAAAACACAAAGGTAAAATAAGACAAGCCGAAATCTTCCAACTCAATGGCAAGCTCGAGGATCGGGTAAGTCTTTAGTTTTTTTTTGTAATATTTTGTAGAGGTCTTGGCATCATCATTGGGTTTTTGAAATGTTGTACCATGCAAATTTTGAGTTCATAAAAAGCCCAACACGTACTATGTACCCTACACTTCTTTACAAGCATTGAATAAACTAGGAAGCAATGTCCTATTGCCATGATCATGACAATGCACGTCTTGCTCCGTATGAAGGTTGGGAGAGATAGAGTAGGCACAAGCAAGTTTTTTCTTGTCCCGATCAGATTAGTTGTGTGTGGAACACCTACACTCTCTGCGTTGGCCTTGCTTTCTTATTGCCTTCTCCTTGTTCAATAGAAACTTCCTACAACTAACATGACTATTCACATAGTATCTTGCGACTATCTTTGTGTATTTACATATGACCTCAAAACAGATGTAAACACTTTTGATGGGCTTGCTACGTCGAATAAGCTAGCACTTGCCAATAGGTAACACCCATGATGGTTAATGCCAAATTCTATTGGAGGAAGATGGGCACTGTGCTCCAATGATCCTAATGCTGTGCTTCAATCTGACTTTCACCCACCATTCACTCCCTGATTAAGAAATTGCTTTGAGTGAAATTTGAAAATAGTAAACAACGCTTGCGCAAGTAATTAGTAAGGTTCCAAGATTATGAATAAAGTGCACAAGAAATGAACTGTCCAAAGCTTTGGACCAAAACTTTACCTATTGCCTTGAGGCAGGGATTCATCTTGCTGTGATGTCATGATGGAGTTATCAAATATATCCGCAAATTAATGAAGAAGCCACCTTAAAACGAGAAAGAGAAGGCACTCAAAGATCAAAGAGATAAATGATTAATGATTATTGAATCTTCATCCTTCATGTCCAATCATGACACCAGTATTTATATGTACATGATGACAACACCCAAACACATGATTCAAGACATTACATAACACGAGTTGACATAAATTTAAACAACTTGGGTGCACATAATGACCCACGATAAAATATTCCCTAACAAGATTGCAAGGGTGTGCCAAGGATCAGTGATGTCTGATGTATCTATTTGAATCTCATACACAACTAAATTGTGACGGCCATTTTCATTAATCTGTTAAAAAGTACAAAGAAGTATTAACCACCCCAGTCAGTCGTTTTTCCCTCATATGGCTTTTAATAAATGCTTATAAGCAATGTTTAATATGTATTGAAGTTTCTGTTCATAAGCAAATAATAATTTATGCAGCATATCGAGGCAACTCATTTATTGTAGTTACAAGTTTTTCCACATAAAGGAAAAAACACACTATCATGTGAATTCAAGAAGAGTGTATTGCTGTTCTCTCTCTCCCTCTCTCTCTCTCTAGTTTTTTTCTTTAGAAAATTTCACAGTTTTAACCAATTGCTGTCTACTAATCTGAATTATTTCAATTGCAGGTACTGGCTATATGCAGCTGTAAGATTCAGGTGCCTTCTTGTGACAAATGATGAAATGAGAGATCACTTATTTGAATTGCTAGGGAATAGCTTTTTCCCAATATGGAAGGAAAGACATCAGGTATTTAATTGGTTATGTTCACTAATTATTTAAAAATTCAGAATGTTTTGTTTAATCAAGAGTCACATTTGTTGAAGGAAAGACTTTAGGTATTTCATTGGTCATATTCACTAGTATTGAAGAAATTTAGAATTTTTGTTTAATCATCTGTGACATTTGCTGGGAGGGTTACTGCAAAACCCTCCCATACGAAGTTTCATGTATTATTTGTAAATTAGCTACATAATACTCTCTCGATTACAAACTGTTTGGACTAAACAATAAGTTCCAGTATCGTGAATTATAGAAGTTATGCATTTTTTTATTGTTGTATACATATTCCATGATGCATGGAAAGACTTTCAAGAGGCTAGGTGCCAACACAAATTAATACGAAGAAATAAAGGTCAAAGTCATGTCGGTTACAAGTGATGATAAATGAGGGATCAACATGTAAATCAAGATGAACAACAATTCAAAAGATTACACTATCAATTTTGCATTTAGGGGTATTCATCGTATCGAGAACTATGATCCATCCATTGGAATTATTCTGGTATCCATTTACCAAAGTTGGCATCCCTATTTATGGCATTATTTATGTTGAAAATACCTGATTTACTTTGAAAGGAACTGGAGCACAGGAATAAATCACACTGGTATAACTAGCAGGCCATTGAATTTTAGAAATGCTGACATTGAATATAAGAATTATAAAAAAAAGTTGTGAAACATTTTTCTCAACTTGAACGTCAACACAAATTGCAAACAGATCACCAATATGTCAAGCAATGGAAATAATGCTTATTACTTTTAAGATCCTTAATGGGATTTAATTCGAGGAGATGTAATAAAATACAGTTAGTCTTTTTATATTGGTATGCCTGTGCTTCTTTATCTTGGCAATCTTAACTATTTCATTTAGGTCTAAATTTGAATTCAGATTTCAATGAATAAAGAATGCTCTGTGAAGAGCCTCCAAGGGATTGAGAGTTGAAAGTAGGCCATCAAGTAAATTGGCAAAAAGTTTCCAAAGAAGACATTGATGTTTGAACTTTGAACATAAGAGTGGACAGTATGTATGCCACATTCCTATACTAAAGCATCCAGCTATGAAGTGAAGGATCCTCAATATACAAAAATATGTTTTTCAGGCCTCAGAGAATTGCCTAAAGTGTTTACTTTTGTCATTTGTGAAGCTTTGGATCATTTGCACTATTACCCTATCAACTATCTTTGGCTATTCTTTATCTATTTATGTCTAATAATCTCCTCTGTGGTCACAATCTTCTCAGGCATCTCTACAGAGCTGTTGGACGTCTGAAAGTGAATGGGGACTCTCTTCAAGGAGGCAAGCTGTTCTTTATTGATAGCTTGAGCAAGGAGCTATCCTGTGATTGCTTCTATAACAGAGAGCCAATCCTTAAAAGGAATGGATACATTGGCAATCTTTCTCATAGCATGGATAAGTCCCTCACACATTTTACTTGAGTTGCTTTGTTAGGTATAGGTACTCATAGTGTAGGTGGATTGACAAGGTTTGGTAACTGGTTTGCTCCCAAGCACGCCCCTGACAAAATCCCCTTATTGCTGCAAGGGTGCTCTCATACGTGCAGGAGGTGTGCTGGCTAGGTTGGGACCTAAAAGTAACCTTTACCTTTACCTTTTATTAATATGTACTCTCCTTTGTTATATTGTCTTCATGAAAAAGGAACTTGCATGTAAGGAACTTCAGACATCATAACAAGTCAGGGTTTCCTGTTTCGATTGTATGTGAATTTACACTAACAATCTCAGTAAAGTGAGATAAACGGTGTCTTACTGTTTGTGGAAGAAAGTAGAGTCCAGTGTATAACCGAGGAGTAGCTTGCTATCTGTCTAGAAGTGGTTGCATGTTCCTGTAGAATCCACCCGATCACTTCCATATTTACTGATAAGTTTCTCAGGGAATTCCTCCATTTTCATTATTTGGTTCCTGATTTATTTTTTAACTATAAGTTCACCTATGTAACCTCCTCGGTTTCCTAAGTGATTGCTTGAATTATGCTGGAAGATACAAATCCATGCAATGAACAGTTCTGCAAACCTGGGAAGTATGTATGGATCAGTTAAATAATCCTTTTGAAGTGGGAGTTATAAAATGCTGGGTAGCGAAAAAGATAATATAAAAGATGAGTTCTTGAGAGTTTACCACATTCAATGTGCTTTTGTGAGCTCAATCACCGTGTGCTATGTAAACCCTTTCCTGCTTTGCCAAAATTGTCTGGTACATGTGCTGGGTTCTTCTTTCCATGCTTGGTGTTTACTTCTGAAATAAGATGACAAGGTAATTGTATTTGCTTATTTATCACTTTGTTGGTTGCATAGTTTTGTTTATTAGAGGTTATAAAGTTCAGTTACTTAACAAAACTACAATTATCAGATTGCTCCTCCTCAAGCCAGTCTCAATGTTGTAAACAGAAAAGGGATGATGTTTTGTCTTGCCACGATCTTAAAAAGATTGCATTGACAACTATATGGGCTTCCCTTTTACAGATACTTTGTTCTTCCCAGGTGCCTAGGTTTTGAACTGATCCCGATTGAGAGTGGAGACTGTTGCTTTGTATGAGATTGAACACAAGCAATAGATCTGGGTCTGGTTTGAAAAGTTGTCAAACTCTTTGGAGGGTAGCCTGAGAGTTGTCAGTGGTTTCCAAGAGTGATCAATGCCTCCATAATATGAGGAAATATGGCATGGATGACGAGACAATAAGAACCAAATGAGGTAATGGCTAAGGAATATCATAATAATAAAATTTCAGAGATAAATTCTTTTAGAAGAATGATGTATGGGTTTTTGTTTTTCTGTAGAGGATCTAGAGCTGAACGCTGAGTACCTAGTAAGCATAATACCATATAAAAACTCTTCATGCTTATAAAGAGCAGTATGAAAGACAAACTGTGTCAAGACTCAAAACATGGCATGAAAGTGGTGGGATTAGCTGTTTGAGAGTAAATATTCTTGAAGCCTGTCCCACTATAATGGCCGGATCATGTGGAGCCTGATGAGTTCAAACGAGTGCATGCAAGTTTTGGACTTCAAATTTGTGGGAATGCTAGTGGAAACATAGTCGAGGAGTTGTTAGATTTATAATTTTGGGGCATTGGAAGGTTTCATAGAATAATTCTTTCTGCTTCCTTGTATAAGAACACAGAAATCACTGGTACTAGCAATCACTTAATGCTGATAGCCTAGCATGGGGTCGCGTTTTATATGGTTTCGACAGTAACAAGTTGCTTATTGTCCATATTTTGTTTGTTCAATGGATTTCAATGCAAATAGATTTGTAGGTACCTCCTTTTGTTTGTGTGCTTTGCCTCTCTATAATTATCAATTCATTAAGCACATGCTTGTCTGCATGTTCATTTTGACACACCTTTTTTGCTGAATGTTTAATGATATATTTTTTCTGTAATGAGTGGCAGGTCAGGTTTTCTGGAAGTAAGCGTAGTCTGGGGTTTCACATGCCACCACCTTATTCAATTGTAATTCAGGTCTTATTTCTTATTTTTTTCTTAAACAAAGTAGATTTATTTTACTCATTCCATTTGTTGCATATTAAGAATCTTAAACTATCTGGAATTCAAATTCAGGAATCTGAGAGTGGCTCGTGGCACATACCCATAGTGGGTGGCGATGACATTGAGACCCCTAGAGACTGGATCTGTGTAACGAGGTGTCAACGGTTTGAACTTGGGCAGTACCAGAGTCATGTATTGCAAGAAAGTGAATCACAAGAACGGGAATCACAGAGTTACTCGCAATTATCAGACATCAAACATAAGCATGCCCAGGCAGCCAACAGAGAAAACTGTGGTGTTGAGGAGTTGGAAGTTTCAAGATCTACATACAGAAATGGCACACCTTCAAATTCATCTAATAAAAGCTTCTCTAGTAGGGCAAGAAGAACGGACAGTACGAAGCAGGGCAGTTTCCCTTCAAGTCCCGGTCAAGCTTTATATCCTAGGAAGATGCGGGAAAAGCAGAAGCTGTCGCCATGACCATTATAATCTGCTATTTGACTTTCAGTTTGATGACCTGGTTAATGCTGAAATGCATTCAGCATTGTTATCTGCTGCTTTACTTGTTTGAAGATTCTGATTGATCGAGTGCATACAGTTTGTACAATCAACAAGTGAAAACAAAAATTCCAAGTTTGCGTTAGTTTTTTCGCTGTTGAGGCTAATTTTAGTGTAACCTACTAGTCAAGGTGCTAGGGCTGCTAGCTTTGTGCGTGATAAATTTCTAGCAGTGATTCACTGCATGAGTTTTGTTTCACACCAATTTGTTTAGCATACAACTTCTGTGGTCATGCGATGAGGCCACTAAAGGTTTAACCCTTGATTCCACAAATTTGATTTGCCGGCTTGAATGCTCTTCCTTTCAGCTGTTGGAGCGTTGTGGATGAAATGTGGGTGAGATCACTGTAAACAAGAATTATGCTTGTATAAGGTTTTACTTTAAATTGCTGTAATGCAGTTCTTTGCGAGGACGGTATAATCAGTCCACCTTCTTCTGGAACATTCTACCAGTTGAATTTGGCAGGGAATGCATTAACCAGAGAGCAAAGAAAATTTGAAGAAGCTTAGTATAGCTTTTATTCTTTACATGCAAGGAATGTTTAATAATGAGAGTATATCTGGGAATCTTTTGTTATCAAGAGTTTCGGAGTACTTTCTAATGTTCGTTACTGATTCCATATAATGCTTCATTTTTTTAAGGAATGCATGCTATTTTTGTAAATTGTTTGATTGATACTGAATATTACTAAAAGATGGTGTTACTGATTATCTCTTTCACTATTCGAAAACAATCTAACAGCCATGGGTGGCATTCAAGAATTTGCATACATCTCTTTCACCATTGTGGAAGAAATCTGACAGGCATGAATGACATTCAAACAAAGGCTACACAGAGCCAAAGCTGTCATTCAAACCTTTTTAGCTGGTTTTGTTGGATGCCATAGAAACTAATAACATTGTCTATAGTCGTATCACCCCTATTCACGAGCGGCAAAATGGGGACACACGATCATTCCATCACTGAGAAAGTTAACAATTCTCACTTAGATCCAATTCAAAGGAGTGTACGGTTCAGGATGATTTTCAAATGGACATGAGTGTGATTCTGATTACATCCAATTTTAAATGTTGAATGGCATGGCGAGGGAGGTAATTGAAGAGTAATGGAGAAGGGTTATAGGATGCACCATTCACAACTTCTCGATTCTTATATAAGCAATATGCCATACAATACAAAAACGCAAGACCTTAATAAGCAATAGAATATATATATATATATATATATATATCCAAATTCTCAATATGTAAAGACATCAATAATAAAGAAATTTTTCACCTTGCATAAAAAGTTTTCTTATTAGTTGCAAGTGTTAGTGTGTTTAATTTTCATACTGTTGTATCGTTTAAGACGCATTTTGATACTATTTGTAATTTAATATGTGGATAATTCAACAATTGATGCACACTTATCCACCAATTCAGTAGATAATTTTGTAGATTCTATTAAGAGATTAAATCAGAGTTTATCCGTAAGTTAACTACTCTCCAACCCTACGAATAGCTTCTACTTGTTTTTATAAAAGCATATACAACTAATGTTATAGGTAATTCATTTTGAAAGAGAGTTATTCTTACTTTGGTGAATTCAAGTCAGAACTTCTTGATAAATTTGTGTTGTGTTTATTTTGATCTTTCATTGATTTATTATATTTGCATGCATGTGGGTATTTGTCTTATGGTTGGTTATAGCGATTTTGAAGAATACAATTAACTTTAATATGGTATAAGGAAACAAAAACTTCACCCCGTATTGTATGCAGATTTACATATTAGATATTTAGTTTTTCATTCTTTTTATGTAGATATTCAAATAAGATATGTACTTTTCAAAGTTTTTTTTTATGTGTTATAGTTTATTGCAATTTTTGGCAATTTCTATCCAGATCTAGTGATCTACCGCAATTAACCAGTCTTATGCTCTCACCTTGCCCTTCGTAGGATCAAAGGTTGATTAAAAATTAGTGAAATTGGTGGGGTACTAAGACTTTATATCTAGGTTTTTTATATCTTTCCAAGGTAGAACCATGTTTAGAGGGTTTCAAAACTTAGGAGCTGTCATTCTAGGCAAAGCAGAATTTTAGTTCTACCCGAGCTATGGTGTGAGGGATATTGCCCCAATAGTCAAGCTATTAGACAACTTTGCATACATATTTTATCTTCTATATATTTTATGCCATATAAGAAGTGCCTAAGTTTTTTAATTTTTGCAATAGGAAGCCTTTTGGTTGTTTGTGTATGTGGTACATTGATAAGTGGTTAGCCTAGGAAATTACCCGTGACATATCTCGGAGATGAGATAGTGTGACTACATGAATTGTGAAATCCTCCATAGTCACCGGTCCCAAAAAAGTGGTTTGCTTCACTATATAGGAATGAGATAAATATATTAGAGAGCCTATAAAACAAACACACCCTAACCTAGTGATTCCCTTGGGTTTATATGAAAGTTCACTGCACTATTGTGCAAATCTTGAATGTCTATTACATTAGTGGTTTAATTACAACATAGTTTCTCTATTTCAAATTTGGTTTAGATCCTCTATTTATTCTCGGTAGAGATTCTTAGTTTTGGGATAATTTTTGTTGTATTACAAGCTAGATCTATATTTTTAATAGGGCCCTTGTTCTAGGTATGGCTGGGAAAATGCTATTTTTTACAATTGCAAAATAGTTAGCAGCATGTTATATGACATGTTTGAAAGATTAGAAAAGGGGATATATCTTTTAATTGGGTGTTTTTTTGTGATTCGATTGATTTTGGACTCATAGGGCCATAGAAGATTCCACGATTTAAAGAGTACAAAATTATATTTTTTAACTTGTTGGGGACCTAAAACATTGTGATTTTATCTTTGAGGCGATCATTTTAACTACAATTTTCACTATTGTTTTTAATACAAATATTATCTTTTAGGTGGTTTTTGAAAAAATAATCCAATATTTTTAATCCACGAGAAAACTACACCATTGTGATTTTCTCATTGAGTAAATTGTTATAACTACTATTTTTGGAAACACTTTTAGAGAAAAAAATTGGGTTGTTTTTTTAGTAGCAACAAATTTCATTACCCATTATGGATGCCAAAAGGGTCATTATCAATGGTCCTAATTTTTGTTGGAGAGAATATATTACTAATTTGTTTATTAGAAAGGGCCTTTATCATATTGCAATTAGAGAAGAATTTGCAACTCTTGACCTTGTCAAACATCAAAAATGGAAAAAATAGGTGTCATGAAGTTATACGTATTAAAGGTCAATTAGTATCCCCGAACATAAATTTCAATTTTAGGTTGACATGGATCCTTATGCGGTTTGGATTAAGTTGAAAAATCTCTTTGGTAAACATATTAAGATTCAATCACGATGATTGGAAAAGTGCTCTTTCAAATCTTACCCCAAAACAACTTTCACTAGATTGAGGATTTTATCATTGAGATCAAATGCTTGAGGATTCTCCTAGATAAAGCTACATAAATAAATTATGGTGACAATGTTATTATGATAATTCTATCTAAATTGGGCCATCCACACTCAATTTTTGTCTCTAATTTCTGCACATGATAGTTTTTGGGTGTAGCATATGTGGCACCGAATTTTGATAAGTTTTGTGAGTAACTTAATCATGAACAAGAAAAACTAATTTTTATTAGAGATATCCGACATGGAGGTACTAAGCAACAAACATTTGCAAATCAATGAAACTAATGTGATTCCACAACCTAACATTGGCAAAGGCAAGGGCCTTGTCAAGGATAAAGGTAAATCATAATCTCATCCTAAGGGCAATCAAATAACAAAGCAAAAATCCTCCCAAAGTCAAGACACAGACAAAGGAAAAGGGAAACAAAAATTTAAAGCAAACAAAAAATGTTGTAACTAATGTGGTAAACTAGACCATGTTAAATATTAGTGTTTAAGGAAAATGATATACTTGGAAGAGGAGATTAAAAATGTTGCTTCCTCTCTCAAAGACATGCATCATGGAACAACAATAAATGAATGGATTTCTGATTCACAAGCTTTAAGCAACATCGAAAATTAGGGTTTTTCATTTCAAACTCTTGTGGAGAATAACACAACAATTTTTTTGTGGGAAACAAAACTTCTCTTAAATTTTAAGGTGAAGGGTCCATTAAGATGGAAAATGTCATGTTCAATACAATTCTCCATGTCCCACCTTTGTTTGCAAACTTACCCTCCATTTATTCGATCACTCATTTAAGTGAAGGAAAAATTGTTGAGTTCACTAACAACAACGTTTTTATTAGGCAAGCAAAATACCAACATGTTATCAGAGCCATTGCAGATTAGGGTAGATTGTATAAGTTTGATCTCTTTGTGTTTAATCAACCTTTACAAGTCACACTTTTGCATGCAAATGACTAACTAAACTCAAATGACACGAGTGGTTTTTGTCATCTTAACTATCGCGTATTGAAAACTCCAAATAAACACAATATGGTTCTTTGGTTTCTGAAGGTGTCCTTCACAAATAGATTTTTTTAGGTTGTACATTTGGAAAATAACATTGGGATCCATTTCTAAAAACCAAAGCTTGGAAAACTAGTGACAAATTGCATTTGGATCACAATAACGTCATGTATTTTTTCCACGTTTCTTTCGTAGTCACAATTATGTGCTTACCTTCACTTATGATCTCTCTCACAAAAATTACATCCAATTTCTAAAAACAAAGGTGAAGTTTTGAGCACTTCAATAATTTCAAGTCCCTTCTTAAAACTCTATCTAAGCAGTAAAATAAAGCATTTTATAACTAATTATGGGGGAGATTTTGTTAATAATCATACGATTACCTTTTATGAGTAAGCAAGCATTGAATTTCAACACACTATGCCCTACACCCCCAAAGAGAAAGGTGTAGCTAAGTGCAAAAAGTGCACACTAAAAGAAATGGCTAATTATATGCCCCACTCCAAAGATGTTTTGAGTATAAAGTATTATGTGTGCAAACTACATTCAAAATCACACTTCCAACTTAGCGAAGTGCTTGATATGACATATGATAAAAAATAGTATGGTGTTACACCCAATATTTATGCCTTTAGGGTTTTTGGATGTAATGTGTGGGAACATATCCCAAATGACAAACAAAAAGTAATGTAAAGGAAGTGCCGCCTTTATCTTTGTTGGTCATTGTGAAGATGTGAATGCATATCTTCTAGTTCTAAGAACCACTAAAATTATTTACTTGACAGGATGATGATGTGTTTGATGAGTAGTCAAAATCTTTCAAGCTATTGACATAAACTATATGCAATTGTTAGTTTATTATGTTCTTTTATTCTAGTTAGAGATGACGTATGCAAAGGTGGATAATGATTATTAGACATAAATATTTAACACATATGAACATGAATGTTAAAGCGTGCCTATGAATTTGACATATATAACATAATGGAAAGTAAACAAGATAACACAAAGAGACATATTTTCCTATTCTAACTCCTTTTTATTCATATATCTCAATAATCAATTATTGATTTAACCTAAAACTTTGGAAAATTAGCGAGTCAATTGTGTTAGGAAAATCAGAAAAAAGTATTACACCTCAAATGAAGGTAATAAAGTCTAGTTTGGAGATGGGTTTAAATGATTAATTAAATCTATTTAATTAGGTTGATAGTCATTTAGTTGGTTTGTTGGATGGCTATAACATCCATGTGGAATAAAGGTTGTTAGAGAGTTGATTGCTAGTAGACAAAGTTATGTTTATCTAGGATCATACCAAATCATGTAACATATGTAAATATCCTTCAATCTAGGGATTGGATAAATATATTTTGATACACTCAACTTTTGTTTGTTTGAATAAAGATATCTTGATACCCAAACTTATTTTGCCAATTTTTTGTATTAGAGTATAAGAGCCAAGTGAGGTGTGATGATGGTTTAAAGAGTTGCGGCAACCGTTTTTGAAAGGTGGTCGTGATAATGTACAACTCCTCAAAGTCAAAGTAGGATGTGTGGATTACAACAAAATTGAGTAAATGCGACGTCATCGATTATCTTCCTACAATTTTCCATCCTTTATGCGTGTTACACATTCTTGTGTTTTCTTTTCTTTAAAGATATATCTATAATATGGAACATCATCCTTTGGATTCATGGAATTACAATGTCATTATTGACTCTCACCAATGTATTTTATTGAGTTAGCGTAAGGCTTTCCTAAAAATGAAAGTAGAAAGATAACATGGGTGTAGGAAGGACAAAAAATAAAAAAGATTGTGGATCTTCTAGCAAAAATTTCAGATGTCTACGATTTGATTCATATATATATATAGTATGTGTAGACTATATATGTATATATGGTCTAGAGGAATCAAAGAATATTTAGCAACCCAAGTTACGAAGCTCTAATACAAGGTGAGTGCCACCTAATAACCTTTGGGGATGTCCAAAACGCCCCACTCCACACATTGTGAGTAAAGTATGAATCAACCCTATGACCTAGTGGTCACTAATGCAACAACCCTTTGTTGTGGCACAATTACACACACACACACACACACACACACACACACACACACACACACACACACACACACACACAACCTGTAATAGCAAAATTATGTTTATCTAACTAAGATACTACCCGTTGGTTGCTAGAATTGGCTAAGTACCATGAAGGATGAAGGATGACATGTAGGGACACACACACGTAGAAGGATTTAGGTAGCATGCATGAGGATGCGTGCATTCGAGGAACATGATGGCACGTGGAGTCGTGCTAGAAGGAGATTGAGGACTTAGCTATTTTCTGGGAGTAGGCTAAAAATAGACTTGGAGTGTTCACCACGCAAAGGATAAAAGGAGGCTACCTTGGTGAGCAAGTATTGGCTATTTTGGAGAAAGCACATGCAAAATAGATATTAAAGCACATGCATACGTTGGCTATTAATAGGATTAAAACAAATTTATTTATAAGATGAGTTATTATTAGATGTTGTAAGAAAACATGCATGAAGGCTATTTTGGGCACCCATTTATTAGGAAGTGCATGGGTGGTGAAGGGCAAGTCCCCACCCATATAAATACTAGCCTTGTGACTGGTTATGTTATCTTTTGAATGGTTGTTATGCTACTTTGTTACAAATTGCGCAAGACATGGCTATATGTTCGATATCTTGGATGTTATGTATCGATTTCTGTTACGTAGTTGTTTCTAAAAATTAACAAATAACTTTGGCTAGATTATGATCATTGATATGACTAAGTATGGAAATGTGTTTATGCAATTGATATCGATTATTGTCTGATCTATTATGTTACTATATGTGTTTCCAAAGCAAGTTCATGCAATGATTTATACTTGAATGATTAATTGGTCAAATGGTTATTATGGACATGTATGCTAACATCTTGATAAGCAAATACAAAAGAGGGACTTGGTAGTTGCGCGTAATTTGGGTGAGCATTCAGTGTTGACTAAATGGAGTGCCAACGCATATAACACTTAAGGTGAAAACAAAGGCTACATTTTGATTTTGTCATGGGATGTGTTTATGCAATTGATATTGATTATTATCTAATCTATTATGTTACCATATGTGTTTCCAAAGCAAGTCCATGTAATGGTTTATACTTGAATGGTTAATTGGTCAAATGGTTATTATGGATATGTATGCTAACATCTTGACAAACAAATACAAAGGAGGGACGTGGTAGATGTGCATGCTCCAGGGAGCGTTTAATCTTGATTGAATGGAGTGCCAACGCGCATAACTTTAAGGTGAAAACAAAGGCTACATTTTGGTTTTGTTGCTGGGACCTCTTTTCAAAAATTTTGCCAGGATGTATTTACATACGGATGGTGTATCAATTAACTTTGGAAAGCATTGAAAATTGGGTAGAAGATGGTCAAGATAAGTTTGCACAAAGGTATAACACTAGACCTAATTTCAATGCATGTCGTTGGGTGGAAGATAATATTTATCATGAGATCTATGAGACATTCTTCAACTTCTTTCCAGTAGAATTGTATGAGTGGTTGGCAACATATGCATCAAGATTACCGGACTCTTTTTGATGCCGATGTAGAGTGGAATAGAGCTATAGATTGTTGGTGGGCTGGACTGCCTGCACAATTATACATAGGAATACATTATTTCTCCGTATTCATGTCCAGAGGTAGCTGAGTTTTAGTTCTTGCGCGATCCTAGAGGATCTTGTCTGTGTGCTATACCTTTAACAATCAAGATATTGATCATAGAACTAGATTTAGAGAGCCTTCCCGTGGCTAGCTAAACCCCCACCGTGTGTAGGGCGGGAGAAGGTGTGGTGAAGGATGGTAGACTTGATAGTAGAAAGACAAGAGAGAGGAAAAATGACTAAGGTTTAATGAAGTGTAAGAGATGGACATGGAACATGTGTAGGACATTTAGGAGTCACTCAAGTTGAGGGGAATGCTAGCTCGTTAAGGTTTTGAAGTTCTCATGGAAGACGAGGAACCACAACATCAAGTCTTCCCAACTTTGGGAAAGCGTAGTAGAGAATCCCCTTCAACTTTGAATGAGAGCACGTCAGAGGAAAGAATAAGGACCGCAGGTGCACATATGATCCCACCTAGCCACCTAGCCCTTGTGCATGGTGTTCCAGATCCAGAGGTAGTTATTAAGAAGCAGGCTAGTGCAGGTAGGAAAATAGAGACGCGTAGATATCATTTTGTATTAAATCAAGAAATGCATCGATGAAAAATATACCTATGATAAAGGCATAGGCACCAATTTTTGGGAGTACTCTTGGAGGATTATTTCCAGGAGCATCATCGGGATAGAGTATTGGCACGTATACCATTGGGAGCACTTATGTGGGTGTTGTGACAATGCAAACTGTAGGTGTCTAATTTAGTACTACAACTGAGACACAAGGAGTTCATCAACTCGGCTGGTTTGTAGACCACACGGCCGGGGCACGAGAGGTTTAGGAGGATTGGGTTAGCCACCGGAGGAAATATTTGGTGGGAGTTTTGGTTCTGGATCTAGTGGACAAGGTCCACATCCATAACAACCACCTCAACAACCTCTATAACCATAACAAACACCTCAAGTTTACTATGAGATGTCTCTCCATTTTCCAGAGTATAAAGGTATGAAGATACAACAGAGCATGTGCACAAGTGTGAGTTACTATGGTGCATTAAGGGAATCACAACTTCAGATAGGATGGAAAGTCAATTTTCCACTACGCTTCAAGGACACGCGCATAGCGATATCAAGTATGATCCACATCGACCGTAGTGGACTACAATGCTTTACACACCTGTGTTTTTGGATGATTTCCACATTATGGAGTTTGAACAACACAAAATCAACGTGCTTAAGGACATAAAGCAAGGATTATCTAAAAGCATAAGGGAGTATGGCATGAATTTTAAGACTCTGTTGTCAAAATTGTCTTATGACATTCATCAAAGACAACATGTGTAGTGGTTCGATGGAGGATTACCGAGTCCATTTTGTAGAGATTTATCTTATAAGACGTATACGAATCCGTGTGAGACTTTGGAAGTAGCCCTGCAAGTTGAGGTGGTTGGAAGTGTTGATACTGGAATGAGCCCAATATTAGAGGCACATATTATAACCATGGTGAAACAATTAGACAAGCTTTCTGCCAACTCAACACATGAGACTCGTAGTGGTATATGGTGCATTGATTGTGAGGTTGAAGGACATACTAAGGATATTTTCCCACACAAGTCAAGTGTGCTCATTTTATTATATTGTAAAATATACCATAAGGACCATGGTGTCCATAATTCATAAGAACATGTCTATATATTGTAAGATTTGTCATGCCCATACCCACGACACCACTGATTGCAGACTAATTGATCATATCCATGAAGCCATCAAACCGGAGTTCTCTAGAATAGTGTGGCGAGCGGATCAAAGGAAGAAGAAGGATAACATAATGAAGGGTTCAACAATGGGGATAATAGGAATGGAGGCTTCCGAGGAGGATATCGAGGCCAAGGTCATGGTGGTGGTAGAGGCAAGTTTGTTAGAGGAAATTGTTATGCTTGTGGGTTCCCTGATCATTATAAACGTGATTGTCCCAGAATATAACTTTCTCATCTTTGTGGGAAATAACATAAGTTAGAGGATTTCCTAGACCTATATGAGAACATGAGTAAAAATAAGAAGAAAGACAAGGGCGTGGGGATGATCAAGGTGCAATGCATGAATGTTGACCGGTGAATGCCGAAGAAGATGCTTGATCCCGATTTATAGGCGTGATTGGCTACTACACGTATCGAGGTTATGCGTGCGCATAAGTCTTTCAAGGCTAAACCACTCATCATGAGGGAGGGAGTAATACATGCCAAGTATCCTGATGCAACACATCAAAAGGAAGTCTACCAAGAGACTGTGGGAGTCATTAGATATTTTCAAGGTGAAAGATAATGTTTAAAGGAGCAGATACGCGAGAGAGAACATGTAAATAACGTTGAGCTCCACGAGTAAGAATGTGAATGACTTGAAAGTGGTGTGTAAAATTTTGTGCCAAGAGAATATCAGCCCACTTTGTTAGGGAATGGCTATGTGAAAAGGTACCGCGTCTTTGAACGGAGCGCATAAAAAGACAGATTGAAGGAACTCTTCCCACAGATTACGCACAAGATGGATGTGCTAGATGATGTGGCCAAGTGATTTAGAATTTTTATTGAACAACCGAAAGGGAGGATTGATGAGTTGACTCTTTGAGAGGTTCCCGACATTGTTGATAAACCGCCATTAAATGCGAGTAAAGAACTAGAGGGTGGAAGGAACTAGAGAAAATATTGATCAAGGAATTTCCGTACTCACCCTTGAGGAAAATTGATTCTTTGATTCTTTGGAACAAGTTATATTCTTTATTCTTAATTCTTTGATTCATGGTGTGTGTTATACTATTCTTTTCCTTAAGTGCAACAATTCATAATCTTGCAGAGAGGACAGACAACATACCTAGTGTGGGGTAATTTTGGTTGCCATAATTGGCTAACTACCGAGGAGGATGAAGGATGACGCACATGGGTGAACACACACAAAAGGGATTGGGTGACGTGCATGAGGATGTGTGCATTTAAGGAATAGGATGACATGTGGAACGCACAAGAAGGAGATTAAGGACTTAGCTATTTTCCAGGAGTAGGCTAAAAATAGACTTGGAGTGTTCACCACGCAAAGGATAAACTGAGGATACCTTGGTGAGAAAGTATTGGATACTTTTGGAGAAAGCACATGCAAACTAGAGATTTAAGCACATGCATAATTTGGCTATTAATAGGATTAAAGCAAATTTATTTATAGGATGATTTATTATTAGCCATTGTAAGAAAGCATGCATGAAAGCTATTTTTGGGCACACCTATTATTGGGAAGTGCATGGACGGTGAAGGGAAAGCCCCTACCCCTATAAATACTAGGTTTAGGACTGATTATGTTATGTTTTGAATGGTTGTTATGTATTAAGTGTTATGCTACTCACATAAACATTTGCGCACATGAATCTATGTTCACATATACTGGATGTTATGTATCAACTTCATGTTATGTAGTTGTTTCTAAGGATTAATGGATAATTGTGGTTGGATTATGATCATTGATATGAATGAGTATGGATATGTGTTTATGAAATTGATATTGATTATTGTATGATCTATTATGTTACTATATGTGTTTCCAAATCAAGTTCATGTATTGGTTTATAATTGAATGGTTAACTAGTCAAAAGGTTATTATGGATATGTATGCTAACATCTTGACAAACAAATACAAAGGAGGGACCTAGTAGCTATGCACATTTCAAAGCGAGCATTCAATCTTTGAATGAATGGAGTGCTAGCTACATAGTGCTTAAGGTGAAAACAAAGGCTACATTTTGGTTCCATTCGGACATGTGTTTATGTAATCGATATTGATTATTATCCGATTTTGTCATTTGGTGGTTGATTTTGTCCTTTGCTATTACGGTCCGCAACTCAACTTTGGCACCTAGTGTGAAAATTCCTTTGATGTTTGTATATGTACTTAAAATTCGGTGATCACATTAATGTACTTGTAAAATAACCGCTTCTTGTCTTCAAAACTTGCTACCCTCTTTTTATCTAAAAAGGGGTTAGTTTGAGTTTGAGTCAAGTTACTATAATGAAACCTACATTAAAATAATTTGAAGAGGCCTCATAATAATGTAGTTCTCCTCTCAATGAATGTGTTAGGATGTGCATAAATAGTGTGATTTGCAAAGCCCTAATAAGACCTTGAGTACTCAACAATTAACTTTTGGTGCATGAAAATGATCTAGGCTAGCAATGATTATGTACTCGATTTGTATCTCATTGAAGTGTGCTCTAAGGAATTGATGCTTCAATGATAAAGGTCCAAAATTCCTTCTTTGAGTAAGCCTTGATACAGAATCCATTGATGTCCGTAATATGTTAGGATGTATGTGTCTATATGGGTGACTTGTGTGAATAATTTTTAGGGTGATCAATAGACCCTAAGTTGACTAAAGTAACCCATGGATTTGAAAATTTGACTACAAAAAGTAAAATAGATGTATTGTTGACATATTTTGTCCTAAGTTGGAGATTTCGTTTAGACGTGTTGAATAGTTAGGAGTTTAAATATGTGTTATGTATAGGGTGCATTGGTTCTAGAGGTGCTAGGCTAAAGAGCAAATCATGACCAAGTGGACTTAGAGTGTGGGGCTTGAACAAGATGCCTTTAAGTTAAGTCAATAAATGTGTAAATGAACTTAATATTGGAATGAATTCCAAATTATCATTGCCAAGTGTCTTGGGTTTAAATTTTAGATACTACATTACCAAAAAGATTGTATTCCCTTCTTACACATTCACATTTATTTTCCTACAAATTTCTCTATAGTAGAGCATTCAACTAGAGGTTCTACTATGAAAATGAGTTATAATTGTCTTCTTGGCCAATTGAGTTATAAAGGAGGGCACACCAATTGGAGTGCATGAGTTAGAATGTTAGTTAAATTGATGGCATTCAAGAAATACTGGATATCGGTTGTTATGCCCGGAAGCCGAGGCTTTGTGAAAAGATAAGAATGGAGGTGTTGTTTTAGGAGTTTGGAGTAGATTAGAGAGGATGCAACATTTTAATAAATAGTAGAGTACCAACAAGGAGTTCTTAAGACCATACGCATGAGAGAAGATAGAAAGAAGAGAAGCTCATAACAACAAAGCATGTCACTAATTACTTTTAAGTATTGCTCTGAACGACCCCCCATACACGAGGTATTACAAATGGGAGGGGTATTAGAGGACTCTACGCTAATAGCATGTGATTCCTAGTAGCGTAAGTTCCTGGAATTGTTTTGTGGGAAACTAATGGTAAACTATTTGATTTGAGTTCCTTTGGAAAAAAGGGAATTAGAGGCTTTACGAGTAAACTAAGTTCCCTATTGTTTAATTGTTTGATTTGATTTTGTTTAAACTACGTTGAAAGTTCATTTTAAATAAATAAAGAAAGTAAATTCAACATAAATAAAAGACAAGTGTGTTTAATATTTTAATTAACCAAATTCATTCCCAATTAATTAAATAAAACAAAATGAAATACCATCTATTCTATTTTTCGAAAAGAAATGAATTAAAAGAAAACTAATTAAACAACTAACATCTTTTTGTATTTTTTAGAATTTAAATAAAACAAATAAATAAACTATTCTATAGACACAAGAAATTAATTAAAATAAAATACTACTACTTCTAATAAAATAAACTAAAAAACAAAGAATAGTTGGATGTGGCTATTCCTCATTAAGGTTGTCTGATAATCTATTCTAAAAGAATGTATTCAAAAATTATTAATCTAAATAAAATAAAATAAACTTCTTTTGGAAAAGCTTCTGCCTCAAGTTTTTTTGGAAAGGAAAAGCTTCTTAGAAGCAATTTCCTCTTTTCCATATGAAATTTCCCTGGACAGAAGTAAATCTAAACTAATTAAAAAGAAATAAAAGATGTGCAAGGATTTCTTCACTTCTTCCTCAACTAATTTCCGAGAAGATCCATAGGGATAAGCCGGGAAGAAGTTATCAAGGGAAGATATAAGAAATATTTTGAAAAGGAATACTAGAAATAAGATAAATACATTCGGGAAGTGATGAAATCTTTCGCACTTCTACAATTCTACCAACTCAAAACAAATGCATTATTTCTATTCTAACAAATACAAATTAATTAAAGCTTCAAAGAATTTAAGTACAACCCCAACTTGGTTACTATTGTATTGTGGTAGCTTCCCAAAGATGAGATGTGCTTTTTTGTCTCCTAGCTTTGTATCTTCTTCCAAAGATGAAGTCCAATTGATCCAGAATGCACAGATGTTGGTGGTACAAAAAAAAAAAATATTAGTTGTGGTTGGCTTGGTGCAAGAAACGACTAAAAGTAAATGGTAGGAAAGAACAGAGAAAAGAGTTGGTTGTCTGTGTGGTTCCTCTCAAAATTTCAGCAACATAACTTAACCTCAAGAATATGAAAAATCCAACCCATCATATGGGTAAAAGTTTGGATTTTTATAAAAATCTAGGAAAGAAGAAGTCAATTACATGTGTCGATGAAGAAGTGAAAAAATCAAAAAGGAGAGGTATTCAACATTATAAACATAGCCAAAGAGGAAGAGAAAATCAATATGATTCCAACGAGTCCAAAAATAGGCAAAATGGTTGAGAAATGAGTGAGAAAATCACTCCCGAAATCCAAACGTGTGTGTCAAAAAAAAATGTGCATTTTAAGTCTCTGATTTTAAGTGATAGGACCACGGTGAACGTAGAGGGGGCGGTTACGTAACCTCGGGGTGGTTGCACAATGCACAATAATTACACAATTACACGGTTACATAACCACGGGGTGCAATTTGGCAAACCAGGTGGTACACAAAGGACAAAAAAAAAAGCTAAAAAGCGGTCTTACAAGAAAAATTAAAGTTTGAGACAAAACAGAAGGGTTGATTTGAGTCAAAGGAGGGATGAAAAGAATAGGGGAAGGATCTAGACCTCATTTTTACCTTGGAAGAATTTTTTATCATCATTGGAGATTTTACCATTCCAACAATATAACACCATGCAATTTTGGGTGCATACATATTGCCCCCTCGAGAGAATCATTTTAGCCATGAAGAGGCATAAAATGTGAAGTTGAGTATGGCGCTCCCAAATGGGAAAGTTAGAAATTATACCTTATTCTCCAGTGTGTTGAAACCACGCCAATCCATCCTTCCCACCACCTAAAAAGAAAGACGAGAATCAAGTGCAGATATAAAACATGATTAGCAAAATACTTTGAAATAAAATGACAAGATTACGTACCGTATCCATGAGGGTGAGAAATATACCTGCTCCAATGCATGTAAGCCCTACACACACAATGTTAGAAAATCCAAATATATGTTATATATGTCATTTTCACTATTTTTAGAAATCATTTATGTTTTGCAAGTTTGTTGAATTTAGAGCTCTGGTTTCTTACAATTGTTTCATTTGTGAGTATGGTTAAATTGGAAAGGATTTAGAAATGATGGTGTTAGACCCAAAAAAGTGGAAGGGGCTCATGAATGGGTTAGATATGAGAGATTTGGTCTTTTTTTTATGTTAGGCTTTTTTTTCTTTTGAATGCACTCGAGAAGAACTTCTAGGAAATTTGTAACTGAAGTGGTTGTAAGGGGTCTCAAAGAGGTGGATAGGCAAAGTGCCTTTATTGCTTAGTCTCATTTTTGTGTATTTTATTGATTTTTTTTTTTTTGTATTTTTGGCTCATGGTGAGCATTTTGACCACACTTACTCTATGGTTTTATGACATTGTACATGAGAAACTTGACATTATATATATATATATAGACATTTTTTTGGTTGACATTCCTTGTAAGAGTTGACTTCATTGTAGTTTGCTTCATTTGTGTACTCTTAGATGGTTTGGAATTTTGATACTTTTTTTATGTTTTATGAATGCATGTTATGGATGATGATGATGCAAATGTGATAAACATAATGATATTTTTTTTTTTTTTTTATATATGATGATGCATATGAGAACAAATTGTAATTTAGATACTTTGGTTTTCAAGCAATATTTAGCACTTTTATTTTATTGGAAAAATGTGATGAATGTGATATAATAAAAAATGAACTCACTCCATTCCTAACTCCATGCAACTAGTAAGATGTGAGGGCTCATCACCGAGAGCTAGGAAGGATGTGAGTTATATGATTTTGATGAATGAAGATGGTGACAAGAAGACAAGATTTTGACAAAGATCCAATTAGAACTTACAACTCAACCCTAAACAAAGTCAACTAACTAGTTCAGAATGCATTTTCTTGCAAGTTTAATCTAGACTTAGATCCGTGGATGGCCTTTTGATTGAAAAAATCTGGTTTTAAGGATTAACTCTCTTGTAACATACACATCTAACTCATTTTCATGGGATTTTTAAAATTTCAAAGCACTTTTATTTATTTGACTTATTTACAACTTATTGATTTATTGATGGGACCTACATCTTGCCCCATGCTACTAGTAAGAAGCATGGGCTCATCACCAAGGACAAGACATAGGTGAGTAAGGGCACTTCCCTCCTTTCCCAACCTCATGCCACCTAGTAAGAAGCATGGGCTCATCACCAAAGGTTGGTAGGGAAAAGAAGTGTAGTTTTATTTTGAAATGAAAGCATTTTTGCATTTATTGTTGATTTATCTTTTTTTTTTTTTTTTTAGACTTTAGACTTGTGCTTTTGGGAAGGAATGCTTTCCCCTAGCCTCAACCCCACGCAACTAGTAAGATGTGAGGGCTCACCACCGAAGGTTGAGATAGGTGAACAAGAAATCCAGGTGAAATGTTTAGATTTTTTTATAAGAGAGAGTTTTTAGGGAAAGATGTGACATCAAGAAGCTTCTAAAAAACTATGGGAAAAGACACCTGAGCTAGAAGAAACCATGAATAGGAACTAAGTGTGTAAGTCTTGGTAGGATCAATGTCAAAATTCCATCTTAAATGCTGAAATGATGAAGAGATTAAATAATTTGGTGATGATATGATGGATACTTGAAGAGGTATGATTAAATGTTTTTTTGCCAATATTTGAAAGTTTTTAAAAGTTGCTTGAAAAGTAAGTTTTCAGTTTACAATTTCACAAAATGATAATGCAAATGATAAACAATATGGATGTAATAATGTACAGTGTGGAAATGCAAATGAACTATGCATAGAAACATTTAGGGTGAAGCTAGTTGATGGATGTCAAACTCCTCACCTCCCAAGGTACACAAATGATACACATGATCTTTGAAGTTTTCATTCTCTTGAAAGGGCCTACTACCTTAGGTTTAAACTTACACCCTTGCCTATAATTGTATATATCTGATCATCTAACCTTGGCATGAATCCATCCATTTGAAAGAGGTCTTTATGAACCTCTTTCACATTTTTGACATATCATATTCATGTGAGCATGACTATGTTGCTCAACTCTTGTTCCCTACGTAGGGAGTAGTGGTTACATTTGACATTTTTTCACGTTATGGGATTATGTCTCGTGGACACAATGAGCTTGGTTTTTGACATATTTGTGTCTAGACCAAGGCTAGGAATGGAGGAATCCCTAGAGATGGATTTGATGGGTATCATTTGTTCTCAAAAAATCTCTCTCCTTTTATTATTTCTATCATGTTTATGCCTAGGATCGAGATCATCGGTAGGAAGAGAGGCTATACCAAGGAGGTTACCCATTCCTTGTGGTTCAAAGGGGAGAAGGATCGGTTCATCACTCTCTAAGAGTTTCATAATCTTTGTTGTGGTTTTGGTGGACATGGTTTCCATAGATATCACTTTACCCTTATATTTTTGCTACCTCAAATGTTTTTGGGTTATTAGCCTTCAACTTTTGGAACATTTGGGGTGGTCATGACCAATTATTTTGATGGAAGTGATTTGTTTAATTGATTTTCATAGGAAGCTCATATTCGAATGGACCCTGGTTTCTTCTTGAGATTCTCCAAATGTATGTCAAAGGGTTTAGGATCCCCTTGAGCAATGAAGACCTTTCCCAAATGGAGAAATCTAACTTCTTGGAACAAAGTGGAAGGAATAGCCTTCATCCGGTGAATCAAGGTCTACTAAGGATCATGTTATAATTCATCTCCTTTCAATGATGTAAAACTCATCAAGATGGTTTTGGCCCAAGGGAGACATGAAGAACTATAGTTCCAATTGAGGTAGCCTTAAGACTATCATACCCTCGCAACATGTTTCTAGTAGAGGAGAAATTAGTCTCCCCATATCCCAATTTTGCAAGAAAGAGAAGGGAACCACATTCACAACAGCCCCATCATCGATCATGGCTCTCTTGATGTAATTTTTATAAACCCAGACTTAAATATAAGTAGGATCACCTCTTTGGGATATTTCAACATAGATGGCATCTTGTTTATATAAAAAACAAACCCAAGTATCCCTATCACTTTTCCTCGGAGGATGTATGTCAAAGTCAATATGATTTATTTGAGCTCCAGGAGGAGGCATAACATGGATTAAATGACCAAGACCCAATGCATCAAGCAAATGGAATGATGCATGCAAGGGAATTCTTCAACAAATCTAGAAATGAGATGTGAGAAAAGGTCTTGTTCAAATCTAATATCAAATCATAGGCTCCCACTGGTTTTGAGATTGTAGGAACATCATCCTGTGAGAAAGAATGAGTGGGAGGGGTTGTGAAATGTATTCCCTTGTTTGAGTTGTTGCATTAATTTTGGTTCAACCTCTAACTCAACTAATCCCAAAATATTTGTATTGTTGTTTGAGCCAAGGTTAGGAGAAACTTGAGAGTTATCAGAAGTTGAGGCCTCATGGTCATTATTCCCAATAGGAATACCCTTGTTTATGTTTTGAGGATTCACTTTAACATCTTTAGGACATTTAGGGAATGGTCCCGATAGATGCCTAGGTTTTGCATTCTGAGGTGCAAATGGGTCCTGTATGACTAGGTTGTGAGGTTCCTTCAAGATTTTCTAAGAACATGTCCACAAAGAGTTGTCTTTGATTTTCGGGAGTCTTTGTATGAACTTGTTTGCAATCCCTACAAGTTCTAGTGTCATGACTAATAACATGATGAAAACCATAATAAATATTGGGATCATAGTCTCTTGGCCTTTGTTTGAGTTTTTTGTTGATTATAACCCCGATTTGTAGTTTGAAACTGGTTGTTATAACCATAATTTGTTGCCCCTTGGCCAGAGTTTTGGTATTGGTTGGGCCTTGGGTTTGACTTTTCGAGGGGGGATGGATTGACATCAACTATGTTGATGGAGGAAATAAATTAGGGCCTCTTTGATTTCCCATGTTGTTGTTATTATTATTGTTAGTGTTACCATTGTTTGTAAAACCAACATTCTTTTCTTGATCAAGTAACACCATCATTGTGGTAACACCATGATTGTGATTCAAGACCTTTAGGCCCTTGGTTTTTGGCTCCATTTTTTTGATGATTTGCATTTTTTGATTAGGGGACACCAATTTCCCATTGAGACCATAAGTCTTACACCCACTATCAATAGCATGGCTTGGTCGATTGAAGTGCACCTTCCAACACTTCTTCATAACTACATGGAAAGGAAACTTTTGGACTTCTTCCTTGGTCTCTCGATTGAGAGAGTGAAGGAAAAGATCACAAAGTTCCATTTGGTCCATGTTAGGTGCACTTGTAGAGGAGTAAAGAACTTGATGCCATCTTTGGATGAAATGGGTGGAAGATTCATTTTCTCTTGCCTAATATGAAACTCCCTAATCCTATTTAAAGTAACTTGTTCATGTCAAATGCTCTAATGAATTTTGAAACAAGTTGTTTAAAGGAATGTATAGAAGCTTAGGAATCTGATAGTACCAATCTAAAGTGAATTCCCTCAAGGGTTTTAGAAATATCTTAGCCACTACAACATCCCAAGGAAGCAATTCCCTAATGGTAGTAGCATAGGCCTTGATATGAGCATTTGGATCTCCTTCTCCTTAAATTTAGGAAGATCGGGAAATGGGTGTGGAAGCATGACACCCCATATGGTAAATTCAAGGGGTTCTTTCAAATACTTAGTGTAAGTACCCATTGTGTAAGATTCCACCATTGAAGCTCCTTGATGAGGAGGTGGAGGAGGAGGAGTTGGATAGGCTGTAGTGTAGGCATTAATGGAACATATGGAGCTCCTTGATATGATGTATAAGGAGTAGGGAAGGTATATGGGTCCATTTGGGGGACTTTGATACATATGCAGGTAAGGTGGAACAACACTAGGAAATGGGCTAGTGGGCGTGAAACTAGGGAACATCACATTTCTGATGGAGTGGCATTTGAGAATGCACTTCAGCCAGCCCTTGTGTAGGATAAGTGTGAGAAGGGTGAGGCCCATCCCTAGGGTGTCGGATCCCATGAGAAGATCACTGGATTTGATTGGATGATAACCTTGTCACATAGGATGTTGCATTGGTTGTGTGTTGATAGGGGTATCCTTTATTGTCGATGGGATACCCCATGTTCTTCCCTACTACATAGGTTGGTTGTGAAGGTTGGGAACTCTCTAGTTCTCTAATCCTCCCTACTAAAGTGGAAATAACATCATGGGTGAGGATTGAGTCTCTTTTTTTGGGTGCCTATTGTGTAGGGTTTGGTTGAGAGGGACACATGATATCCTCTTATGAATTGTTCAACGTTTTCATTCTTGTTTTCCTTAAAATTAGGAGTCTTAGGATAGGTTGTCGATACATTGTTATTGAACATTTAGAAGTATGAATCTTCATCCTATCTAAGGACTCATCTATTTGCAAAGAAGAGGATTAGCAATTCATGCAAAAATGTCATCTTTATTGATTGCATGTAATGTGAGGTCTTGACAAGACTCTAGGGTAAGGATTTGTTCCACTCGTAAAAACCATGTTGTTTGAATTGGATTGATTGTATTGCATGTTTAAAGGTTGATCAACCTCCTCTATTCTCACATGACTAGTGGGGTTTGAGACATAGCTAGGGGAGGTTTGCATGTTGTTGGTGTAGTTATCAGCCCATCGGAAAGGGAAGGGGATTGTTGTGGTTGAACGTTGGTGTAATATCTATCAAAGCCAAATGGCCCACCAAACTCTCTACAGACATATTTTAGGAAGTATAAAATACCTACCAAAATAGGGGAAGAAATGGAAAGGTGAGGTAATAATAAAATGAAAGAAAAGGAAATAAGAAGGAACTAGTCCTTCACATCGGGTTCACCAATTTTGTATGCCTGAGAATCAACACGTGATTCCTAGATGCACTGACCTCCCGAGGTCATGCCAGGACAACCAAAATGCAAGATTGTGGGAATATTGATGGGAAACTATAGGAGAATCAGGGACTAAGATCGGGTAGTGTGAGTTCCTAGTAGTTGAATTGGCCAAAGGGGAATTAGAGGCTATGTATGGGTAGCGTAAGTTCCCTATTGTTTTTAATTTTTTGATTTGATTTGTTTGCTAAACTACGTTGAAAGTTCATTTTAAATAAATAAAGAAAGTAAATTCAACATAAATAAAAGACAAGTGTGTTTAATCTTTTAATTAACCAAATTCATTCCCAATTAATTAAATAAAATGAAATGAAATACCATCTATTCTATTTGTTTGAACAAGAAATGAATTAAAAGAAAACTAATTAAACAACTAACATATTTTTTTGTATTTTTCAGAATTTAAATAAAATAAATAAATAAACTATTCTAGACACATGAAATTAATTAAAATAAAATACTACTACTTCTAATAAAATAAACTAAAAAAAGAGAATAGTCGGATGTGGCTATTCCTCATTTTGAAGGGTTGTTTGAAAATTCTATTCTAAAAGAATGTATTCAAAAATTATTAATCTAAATAAAATAAAATAAACTTCTTTTGAAAAATTTTGCCTCAAGTTTTTGGAAAGGAAAAGCTTCTCAGAAGCAATTTCCTCTTTTCCGTATGAACTTTCCCCAGCAAAAGTAAATCTAAACTAATTAAAAGAAATAAAATATGTGTAAGGATTTCTTCACTTCTTCCTCCAACTAATTTCCTGAGAAGATCCATAGGGATAAGCTGGGAAGAAGTTATCAAGGAAGATATAAGAAATATTTTGAAAAGGAATACTAGAAATAAGATAAATACATTGGGAAGTGATGAAATCTTCCACTTCTACAATTCTACCAACTCAAAACAAATGCATTATTTCTATTCTAACAAATACAAATTAATTAAAGCTTCAAAGAATTTAAGTACAACCCCAACCTAGTTACTATTGTACTATGGTAGCTTCCCAAAGATGAGATGTTTTTTGTCTCCTCAGCTTTGTATCTCTTCCAAAGATGAAGTCAATTGATCAGGAATGCATAGATGTTGGTTGGTAGCAAAGAAAAAAAAATACTGGTTGTGGTTGGCTTGGTGCAAGAAATGACTGAAAGTAAATGGTAGGAAAGAACATAGAAAAGAGCTGGTTTTCTATGTGGTTCCTCTCAAAATTTCAGCAACATAACTTAACCTCAAGAATATGAAAAATCCAACCCATCATACGGGTAAAAGTTTGCTTTTTATAAAATCTATGGGAAAGAAGAAGTCAAATACATGTGTCGATGAAGAAGTGAAAATCAAGAAAAATGAGAGGTAGTCAACATTCTAAACATAGCCAAAGAGGAAGAGAAAATCAATATGATTCCAACGAGTCCAAAAATAGGCAAAACAGGTTGAGAAATGAGTGAGAAAATCACTCTCCGAAATCCAAACATGTGTGAAAAATGCAGCGTTTTAAGTCTATGATTTTAAGTGACATGACCGTCACTAAACGTAGAGGGTGGTTACGTAACGCAGAGAAATTTTTGCAACCGCCATATGTTGTTATGTAACCTCAAGTTACAAAATGCAGGCGATTGCATTGCATAACCGCCCGCTCAAGACAAAGAAAAAGCTAAAAACTAGTCTAACAAGAAAACTTTAAAGTTTGTAGAAAAACGAATGATTGATTTGAGTCAAAGGATGGATACAAAGAATAGGGGAAGGATCTGGACCTCATTTTTACCTTGGAATAATTTTTTATCATCATTGGATATTTTACCATCACCTAAGAATTAGTTGAGGGGACATCAAATCCCACATGAGTCGAGATAATGTGTCCTAGTGCCACTACCATATTTTTAGATAGATAAGTGTTTTTATTCACAAGAGGAATGTAATGAGGCCTAGTTCCCCGAGGAGGCATAGTGAGGTCTAGTCCCACTATTATGTTTGTAAGTGTTGTGAGGTCGATTCCCATAAATGTATTTGGTGGATGATAGATTGTGTCTCCATTTCTATTTATCGTATAATGTGGTTGTTTTCCATTAAGGAGGTGTAGTAAGGTGATTTTCACTATTGTATATAAGTCGGTTGGATTTTATGTATGCCCCACTTCACAAACAAAATATATTCTCTCATAATATTTGAACTATGATATAATAAAAGGGGGATGCTATAAAATTACATAATAGTTGGTGAAGTTGGATAAAGATTAGCTATGAGATAGGGTTGAATGATTATCTAAACTTTTTAGTGAAGTTGATCTTTATTCAAAGTTAATTTGTTAAGTGTTTATAACACGCATAAAATAAAGGTTGTTACATGGTTGAGTGTTATTAGAGAGATTTTGTGTTCTAATTAATAGGATAATAAGAAATCATCTAATATACATAAATATATGGCAACAACAAATTAACAAGAATGTGAAATATTACACATTTTTTTCAAATATAATTATAATTATGATGACAATGCAACATGTAATGAAACAAAGAGTGATTGACATCTTGGAGGGTTGTAATATGATGCTTGTACATTTGAGGTATGGAGGATTGCGAAGAAATATAAAGTATAAGAGTAGTTTTCTAGGAGACAAATTGAAATAATAGTGTAAGAGAATGTTAGCTTGTAATATTCTTTTGCGATATTATTACTCAATATTTTATGTCCAATTATTTTCATGATGTTATCTTAGATTTATTGTCCTTGTCTTAAAAAATAAGAAAAAATTAATATTGATTTTGAATCACATTAATTAGAGTGTTTGTTTTGTCATTTGGGGCTTTTCACTTGTTTATTTTCTTGCTACAATATATTTTTCAATATTATAAAATGTGACTCTCACAAATTCCATTATATCATTGTTCTACACTCGATATTATTTTTGTTGCTTATCTAGTGATTTAAATAGATTTTGGATTTTGTGACATATACCAACGGTGACATATTGAGTAATATCTATTTGGGAAAATATATTCTAATGAGATGATTCATGCACAATATAAGTACTTAAAATGGTTGCATGTTTATATTATTTTTAGTTGTTCAATATGGTTTTTGGGAGGTACCTACAACCATTTACAATGTAAGGGGAAATGAATTTGTATATTCATATTTAACAATTTTCTCATTCAAAATTATAAAAACCCTTAGGTACAAATGTTAGGGTAAATATTAGAGCAAACTTATAAAGAACATTGACACATGGCGTAGACACCTAATTTCCGTTGCACACTTTTAATACTAAAATTACACTAATTGTCTTCTTCCCATCATCATGCTATAATTAGTGATTTTTTGCTAATTAGCTAATATTCACCATCTTCTTGATTAATTAACAATATCTCATTAGTTAATTAGTCTTTTCCCCATCTTGGATGTCAATTAACATCACTTTGTTAGTTAAAATCCCCTTTTAATTGATTAATTACTCATTATTAATTAATTACCCTTTCACAATCTTGTATTTAATTAATAAACCCTCTTATTAATTAAATCCCCTCTCAAACCCCTCTAATTCTACTAATTTCCTCTAAATCATCCCCAAATGAATCCTACAAGCTAAACATGACTTATTAATTAATTCCAATTGATTAATTAAACCTTAACTCCCATGGGTCATTAATTCCTAATTAATTGTTACGAAATACGAGTTTAGGAGCATAGATTTAGCTTTAATTCTTTTCTATCTTCGTACTTATGTATAGCACACATATTGTTGATAACACATAGACATATATTGCTCTATTATAATTCATACATTCATACCGCATATGTATTCATTACAACACACTTCTATTACAATCCAATCTTCTACATCACATTCTATTAACTCTACATACTTGCCCATAGCTATGCACTCCATTATATAGGAGCTGCATAGTAACAACTCTCATAACAATGTCTTTGTCTTTACCTGCAACCTTCTCAACAATATTTGGTTGCATATGAAACCAATCTACCCGAATGGTTTCAACCATTAATAATAACATTGATAATAAAACAATATCTCATTGTTTTATTATCTAACTTACTAATTTACTAATTACCATATAGTAAATACTATTTACTATATGTAATATTACATTCACATTATAATAATATTTTCCATGATAATATTATATTCATCATATCTAGTGTTCACACTATACAATATCTCTAACACACCCCCTTAGTGTGAATATGAGATAAGAGCTCTGAAAACATCGAACTTATCGGAGTAGTCATTCTTTCTTTGGATTCTTGCTTAATGATCATCCTTGTCGTATGAACATCATCATTATATCGATCACCTTCCAACGAAGTACCTTCCACCGAAGTATGGTAGTCAAAGGATTCGTATGTATATGCTTTGCCCTGGAAGTGAATCAAGCAGTTTGCTTCTTCCACACCAAATAGACACTTAGGAATTGTTGTTAGTCTATGTTAACACAATAAAATCAAAACATGAAAATAGTTTCACCCCCTTGTTTATAAACACACCACACAATTGAAATAAAACATCACCACATCATGCAGTGTGACCCCGTCGTTGGTGAATGACAAGAGGACGTTGATTGTCCTCCTTCCTCCATTACCTCCTTCCTCCAACAAGAGAAGAGTCTACCATAGGAATTCCTCATCACTAGGACAAGAAAGTTCTTCATCAGTTGAGTAGGCTTCCCAATCAGTTTCTACTTCAGCTAGAAGGGCTTTCTGATCTATCTTGTCATCAAGAAGATCATGAGCTCTCTTTTTACAATTCAGTATTACATGCCCAATCTCATTACAATAAAAGCATTTTATTTTTCCATATGAAGGAACCTTCTTTGGTTTATGTTTTTCCTTCTTAGATGAGGAGCTAGGTTTGTTTCTTACATATAGTACTTCTTCATGTTCTTCATGACTGCTTTGTTCTAACAATGTAGAAATCACTCCTTCTAGACTAATAGTAACTTTACTCAAAGTAAATACAATATTTGAGTAACTCTTAGGCATACTATTAAGAAGGATGGCTTTAGCATCATCATCCTTTACATGTTCTTTTATTCTAGCAAGTTGATTTAAGAGAGATCAAAACTTACTAATGTGCTCAGCAATGTTTAGATTCTCGTCCATCTTCAATCCATATAGACGTTGCTTCAGTGACGTCTTTTCTATTTCTGCCTTAGATCCGAAAAGTTTGTTGAGAGACTCCCAAATATCCTTTGCATATTTTGATAAATCTATATGGTGCAAATAGGATTTAGACAATCCTAATCCAATGGTCCCCTGGCTCTCTGATCCTTCACATTCCACTTTTCCAATTCATTTCCTCCAGTGGGTGGAGTTGAATTAGGCTTCACCACATCCCATAGATCCTTCTCTATGAGATGCAACTGCATCTGTAGCTGCCATGTGTGAAAATATTGGCCTTCAAACTTATCTATCTGGTTTAGATTAGTCCTTTCCATGATGCCTTTCAAACAATACTGATCTATAGATTGATAATTAAATTTTTGAAAAAAATCGTTAGGACCCTTTCCAAAAATGGAAAAAAATTCTGTCCTTTTTAGTATGTCCAAAAATGGAAAAAACTGAATACTGGAAAAATTACTTTTACAGACCACAGTGGTCATTGGTGATCGACAATAGTCGTTGGTGATTTATTCAAGTCGCTGGCAATTTATCCCAGTCATTGGCGACTACATCTGTAGAGAATCAGATCCCATTTGGTCATCAACATTTTCCGTTAGTCACCGATAATTTTCTTGTGTAAACACACAGTTCCAGAATCTTCAGATCTGCACCAAAATTTCTTTTTCCTTCTGCTCTGTTAGCTCCTACTCTGCAATTTGATCAATAGAAGAACCTGCTCTGATACCAAATGTTACGAAATACAAGTTTAGGAGCATAGATTTAGCTTTAATTCTTTTCTATCTTCCTACTTATTGCATATCACACATATTGTTGATAACACACAGACATATATTGAACACTGAATATATTGATCTATTGTAATTCATACATTCATACTGCATATGTATTCATTACAACACACTTCTATTACAATCCAATCTTCTACATCACATTCTATTAACTCTACTTATTTGCCCATAGCTATGCACTCCATTATATAGGAGCTGCATAGTAACAACTCTCATAACAATGTCTTTGTCTTTACCTGCAACCTTCTCAACAATATTTGGTTGCATATGAAACCAATCTACCCGAATGGTTTCAACCATTAATAATAACATTGATAATAAAACAATATCTCATTGTTTTATTATCTAACTTACTAACTTACTAATTTACTAATTACCATATAGTAAATACTATTTACTATATGTAATATTACATTCACATTATAATAATATTATCCATGATAATATTATATTCATCATATCTAATGTTCACACTATACAATATCTCTAACATTAATCTCTTTTAATCATGCTTATCCACTCCTAATTCTACATCTCCTTTATCCCACATTCACTAGGATGTATGCTTCTCCCAAATTGGAAAGCTATATAAGAAACCTAGTACCTTCCTACCAATCTACACAATTACACCTTTTTAAAATCTTATACACACTGTACTCATACTCAAGAGAGCATTTCTATTATAGGAAAGCTTGCCAAATTGAGAAACCCCCTTACTTACTAAAGTTAGTAAGAGAAGATTCAAAACATGGCCTTTAGGCCATTTTGAGGAGATATATTCCCTTTAGTAGCATCCTTGATTGTGCACGGATTGCATTCGACGTATAAGGAAATATCTACATATCAAAAGCACATCCAATTTTTTAAAAAGAAGTTTTTCATTATTTGTTTTAACGTTTTGTGCAAGTTTTTAGCTTCTTTTTATGCTTTATCTTGATGTATTTGATTAAATAATTAAGATAGGATTTAATTGGTGTTAAATCATTTATTAGATTAGCTTAGGTTCTTTAACATGCATACATATGGCACACCCAATGGGACACCCCTTTGTCTCATGCACATTATTTTTAGTTTAGCTTCATTTACCACTTTCATGCAAGTTCTTTCAATTTGTTGAAAATTTCTATGTTCTTGTAGATGTATGTTGGTATTTGGTAGTGTTGAGTGTTGTTTGTAGGTAGTGAAGAGACAAAATGTTGTCAAAATTGGATATTGCGAAAAGAAAAATCTATGATTTTTGATGTTTTAACCTCGATTTTTGATTTTTGCACTATTAGTGACCTAACTAGCACAACTAATGACCTTGCTTCATCTATCACTGACCTCATCTTGTGTACTTTGTCTAGATAGTTCAACGGTTTTGACTTGGTGATCAACAGCATCGATTTGTTTCAGTGGTCTTGTTGGGAATAATAACGACCTTGACAAGTTATCAATGACTTTAACCCACACAATGAGTGGCCTTGTTCTATTTCAACATCCTCGAGCCATTCAACATAGAACTTGCCCTGTTAAAAAGGAATTTTACATTTAGGAGTTTTTACTATCATTTTTTCCTTTTTATACTATTTTATCATTGTTTTCTGATTTGAATCTTGTCATTTTACATCTGTTTTTTAAAACTTCATGCTTTCATGCATCTTTCTACATGTTTTTATCAAACTATAAATACTTATTTCGTGTCTTGTGCTTGGAGGTACTTATTGGGGCTCAACATTACACCCACACCCGAGTCACGAAGATCATGGGATTTGAGGCAACATGGGACTATCTCCAAGTTGTGGGACCTTGCACTTGAGACAAACCTACTCTACTCTATGATTCCAAGGGACTAGGGTGAGAAGGAGATGCGTAAAACGAAATCCTAAGATAAGGGAGGTGATAACACCATAAATAAAGGGATGAACACTCTCAGATGAGTGAAAATGAAAGAAAATGAAGAAAGAAAGGGTAGAAATGTGTTCCACAGTCCAAAACAACATTCAAAATTTCATTTTCATGGAGCACAATAGAAAAGGAACCCTACAAGAGATGTAAAATGTGAGCTAGGGTAGAAAATAGCCACAAAACATACTTTTATTTCTTCCAAAATATACTTAATCGATTACAATGGTGGAGGAGGAAAAATATACGTGTAGTGAGCCGAGATATGAGTCCTACAACTCAAAATGAAAAGAAAAACTTCTATAAATAATGCTCTAGTAATCCAAGAGGGTCCAAACTTTACAAATGAGCATTATTCAACAATATATACAAAAATGGGGAAGAAGGAGAGGGAAAAGAGATGGAAAAGTTGGATTTCCAATCGTAACCACTCACAACATGTAATAAATGCTGTAAATCCACTGTAGCTATGTCAAATCTGCCTACCCATGTCTGTCTGCTTGTGGAAGAAGGAAAAGAGCTAAATCCCATGAAATCTAGGTGGTTGAGTCGACTAGAAGTGTGCATTAATTACCCGAGTCACGTTTTCCATTTTCACCCATTGAATCCCACCAAAAATTATTTTTAAGAGCCTAGAGTGTAGCCCACGTTAGTAGCTTTCCAATGAGACCAGGCGTGCATGATTTCAAGCTCTGTAGAAGAAGTTATGGCAATTTGAAGTTTTGCAGTACAAGAGGAACACACAAGACACGTGGCGTGACACGATTGGTCATAATGATCGGTTGATTATTTGTTTGTTTTTCTCTGCCACATGCCACATGTTCATTCACCATAAGGATTCAACACACAGTTGACACCTTTCTATTTTTCCATATGAGCAACACTTATTTGACAAGTCCCCAAAAATGAACACATGACACGCAATGATTGGCGTGGAGGGTTGGAACCTTGGGCAAATGTGCGGGAGTAGGAGGTGTGAAAGGAAAGAATGCAGAAGTCTATGAGCATGCACAAGAGAGTATACAAGGATAGGAAGAAAATGGGATGCATACTTGCTAAGACCTGAAAATATGCAAAGAGGGGGTAGGCGCTCAACAAAGGAGTGCAAGAATGTTAGAAGGAGGTAGCGTGTGTATGATATGCTAAGAGGAAATAACAGTGTGCAAAACATGGACACACAAAAGGAAACATGAAAATAAGCGCGAGGTAAGATTACAATGGGGAATGAGTGCACACACAACGATGCATGGGACTTAGGAAAGAAAAGCATGCGTTAGGAATATGTCGGGATTTACAAAATGAAAGGAAAAACTGCGGTGCAGGCATTTAATCGGGAAGGGTGAAGTGAATGCACAAAGAAATGTGTGTAAAAGGATAATGGAGGGATATAATAGAATGTAAGGAAGGAAAGTGATAATGCGCGGAAGATGCACAAAAGGAAGTGAAGGAAAGAAAAAGAGAAGGAAACACGCAAGAGCACGCACGCACAAAGAACCATAACCAAGGAAATGCAACAATCAAGAAAACCAATGATGAGCACAATCTGAAATCTTGATTCCCAGCCAAAATGGAACTACAAGTTGTCAAAATAACCATGGAGTTATTTTGGACAACAAAGATCATTAAATAAATAGGGGTTATTTTGGACAACAATACCATTCTGAAGCATTTAGTGAGTGAGAGTGATTTATTGCTGAATGGAAAGGTAAAAATACCATAAAAAAGGTCTTCACAGAGAAAAATTGAGGTAAGTTCACTAAAAAATAACATCACTATTCCGTTCACTAACCTTGCGTTGTGTATTAGCGACATTTCTTATTACCGGTGGCATCATGTTAAGTGGTAGCGGCCTTGCTTGTTGTGGCGACCTTGTCTCACGTAGCAATGGCCTTGAGCATAGTATCAGCGACCTCACCATTTAACAAACTCACTATACTAAATAACGACCTCGTTGTTTGTGTCAATGGCCTTGTGAGAGGCAGATAAGTTTTTCAGTTTCTCTCACTTATTTGTCTCTTAAATTTCATTTTCGAGCTATTTGTGTCTTCAAACTACTAATTCTTGGTATGTAAGTTGCCATATGCTCTTGTCTAACATAAATTTCTAAAAAAACCAATTAAAAAAATTACCAAGTTGTGTGAACAAAATTTGTCGTTATCTTCCTTCGCACTTTGCTTGGTTTTTGCTTATGGAATCACATTTTCCCTTCATAATTGACATAGTACTATTGGATTAAAACATTTTACTAAACACATAGGTTACTTGTTGAAAGTTAAAAATATCATGTTAATCGTTTCCTCAACCACTTAGGATTGTTGTTAAAATGATATATATTGGATTAACCTTTCCTTAACCACCTTTATAAGGGTGTTTGTTTCCCTTCAACATCTTTTACTTCTTGATTGTACCTTGTCCTAATTGCGTATGCTCTTTTCATGCACCAAAAGGTGATCTTGGAAATCAAAAACAATTTTGATGCATTTTCTATTTAGTAGGGTTTGGTGGTTAAGACATCATTACCTAATCATTTGGACAAAGCCCATGTGCCGGTGGGCTATATAAATTCGTGGGAAGATCAGTCATTTTTGGCTAAGTAGGGGTTCACTTTTACGTGGCTCTATGATGTTAGGGGGTGCATTTGCATCCAATAACTTGGCCCGATAATGGATCCCATAGGAAATAATTGTCATTTTTGACCAAGCTCCATTGAAACGAATGGAGTGAAGTGAAGGTGGTATTTGACCCTTAAAACCATATTTTAGATAATAATTCCTAATTTCACTGAGACATGTACCTCAAGTAATAAAAGATATATTGAGGATTCCTTATCAAAATGTGTTCATCCTAGCTAGATGGCCAAATATTAGGAAATAGGTTGTGATTGCTTAATTTCACCCAAAAATGTGTTTGTAAACAACTTTAAACCAAAGAGTGGTACTTAGTCCAAAATCCTTGATTCACAAAAACTCACAAGGTGAGACTTTGACTAGGATAGGGACCTTGTTTTGACAAGAAAATGAGGTGATTCTCTGTCTGAGTTTAGACCAAAGGTTTTTTTAAAATCAAACTTTGACTCGTCAAAAAGTCATGAGGAGAGAAATTTTACTAGATTAGGGACCTCGTTTTGACAAAAACGAGGTGATGCTCCATCCGAGTTATACCAAGTGTGTTTTTGCTAAAATAATGGACTTAGTCCTTATTTTTGACTACACGTATCAAAATAGCGAAATGTGTTACTTTGCCATATTCAAAACTTATTTGTATACAAAACTTGAAAAAGTAAAAACTTTGTCTAAATTAAAACCTTGTTTTAGTGATAAAACAAGGCGAATCTCTGTCCGAGTTGCACCACATGTTTTTCACCACAAACATATTTCTTTCATCCACATTTTGTCTTCATTTATTAACAATACAAATATGAAGCTTTTCTAAAATTTCACCTACCATTTTGAAAATCACATTAGAAATTTATTTTTAAAACTTGATTGATTGTTAGAATTGTGTTGTTATGCTATCAAATTTTTCTTAGTTTCCTTAGATAAATTTTCAAATCCAAACTTAGGAAAATCACCATTTGTAGCCATTACACTCATCAAAATTTTGTAGTTTTTCTTAGAAATATTTACAACATCTAAACCTTGGAAAAACACATTTTCAACCATTATGCTACTGAAATTTCTTATATTTGCTTTGGGAATCCTTGTCAAACATATTAACCTTGGAAAAATTGTTATTCGATGTCGTTATGATGCCCATTTTTTCTTAAATACCTTTTGAAAATTCACACAACCATTTAAAATCTTTGCAGAAAACATTTGGTTTATAGTTGTTACGCTATCCAAATCAATGTGGGTAACCTCCACACAACACATGTTTCATACATAAACATCATTCAAATCTTGTCACCGTGACACCTATAACTTAGTTAAAATATAAAAGGTATGAGCCTAATCCTTTCCTTTGGAATCCTATCAAACAATCTTATGATGAGGAGCAGAACTTGTTGATCATAGTGGGGGTGAAGAAGAAATACCAAATGACATCGTGACCATAACCTTTCCCATGCGAGATAAGTTTTTGTTTCAAAAACAAATATGAAGTCTTACTATTCTTGGTCAAATTGGGCATGAAACTACCCTATGATTTCAATCCAACCTTTCACACTAGTATGATCGAGGGGAAGAAAGAACAAATCCTCATCCTTTAAAGAGTGTTGAAGATATATTAAACCTCAAATATGCCTCTACGTCAACATAACCTAAAGGTCACAACGATGAATGTGGCACCCAAAACCAAAAATCATAACCATATGCCCTTTGTCAAAATCAATCGTGAAAAAAAAATTGAGGGTGAGGAACCCCAACCTACATCACGTAATGAAGATGTGACAATACAACAAAAAAATCAAGCACTTAGTCACCAACCGACAATTTTAGCTTCTCATGTCAATAAAGACACACAGAGCCGATGACACATATAAACATAAAGTGACATATGTTGTTGGCATGTGATTTTTAAGCACATTAATGAAAAATAAGGATGTAGGAGAGCTAGAGGGAGCTTGGAATGAGGTTGAAAAGGCAGGACAAGACAAGGCAAGAAGAAAACACGATGGAGACTCAACTTCTTGAGGAGCTAGTGGTTTGTAAAGGAAAAATGGTGATGTGAGATCATGTTAGGATGATGTCATGGAAATTTTATTAGGTATATGATGAGGAAATAAGGCCAAAATGATGGATATATAGGTGCATGAGTTAGACTAGTCAAGGTTATCTTAGTTTAGTAGGTCTAATCCCTAGGCCTAGTCAGCAAATGGACATGGAATGGTGGATTGAAGGAATGAGGCAGATGGAAAATCATGGTAGAGGCATGAGAAACATGTTTGAGGGTCTACATGATGAAGAACATGACATGTATGATGAGGTATGGTGTAAACTAGCTCAATTAGGCCTATTTCTAGGACCTAGTGTAGGCTCAACTTGGATAATGATGCAAAGTATGCTAATACCTATAGAGCCAAGTATGTGGAGAAGGATGTGACATTGTAGAATATATGTGGAAGGATTTTCAAGCCATAACTCAGCTATTGGAGGCATGTTTAGGGTCAATTCTATGAATGTCCTTGAGAACAAGTAAGAAAACATACACAAATGAGATTGGTCAAGAAGGTACATGTGAATTTATGAGAAACCAATCCTTGGGACATGTGAAGGGACCTATCATAGTGTTGTGGTCCAAATTTCAGGGAAAAATGAAGAATATTTTTGAAGTTATGAGGTTTTTAGTGAAATCTAGCTCTTAGAATGCTCTTCCCCAACTCGAAGGTCAACTTTGAGGACTTCAATGGTATGTAAAAATTATGCATGGTGACCAAGCCTCCTCACCAATTATAGAGCATGGAATTAAGACCATTTTAGAGGTGGAATGAATCAAAATGATGGATTGAGCTTTATGAATGAAGTTTAATAGTAGAAGTCACTCCAAATTCGCCCCAAACCCTCATAATGGAGCGATGAATAAAATATGGTTTTTTTTAATCATGAAATGACCTAGGTAATCAAATTTAATTATCCTAGCATGTAAATAACTCCTTTAATCATATTCTAGCATTGGTGGCATGTTCTAAATCAACTGTTAAGGTACAATTTGACCCCTATTTTGAAGGAATTTGGTTTTATAGTCAAGAATGATAGAGTTTTAGAGGATAATATTGATGTGGAAACATGTATGGGAGGTTTCCTTGGCATCCATGAATAGATCCATGTGTGTTTAGTACAAAATTTAGGTGAACCTTGTTAATCTAGCTAGCCTACCGCTAAGAGCTAAACAAGCTAAATCAGTCTCTTGAATATGAGTGATTATTGATGAAATAAAATGATCACAAGTACAATACAAGTATTTATAGGTGATATATGTGCATCAAATTTTTTTAATCCCTTGAGTTGATGAGGTGAAGTGTTTTCATGATCTAGTTGAAATAGCTCAAAACTGCTATTTTGGGACAATCAAGAAGGTATGAAGTTTAGGCATGAAAACTTGTTTTTCTTCATTCAACCTATATAGAAGAGTGGTGAATCATGGAGTAGATGTCATGTTTGAATTTTTCATGCATATTTTACCATGAAAGTGAGTATATAAATGTTAACTACAAGGTGAAGCTAGATTGGTTTTTGGAGCTTAATAACCAAGCTTATTTGAGCTATTGGCCATGAGATGAAGCAAGAAATAAACCTGGTTATATACACAAGACATAGATATTTCAAAAAATGTGTATTTGGAGCTATGAACATGACTTGAATTCATGATCAAACTCACTTTGTGAAGACTAAATCTCTATGGCTGAAATACTTTCAAGACCTCATTCAAATCATAATTACATGATGTGAAAGGTGGATGCAGAGATAACCCATGAATTTGAAGATGAACCAAAGATGGTAAAAAATCTCTCCAATTTTCAGAAGGTGTTGATAGTGTATACATCATTAGTATATGATCAATCTTTTGACTTTAATTTTTCATTCCTTCATGACTGAGTATGAAGCTCTAATGAAGGCTACATGAAAAATGACAAGTATACAAGAAGTTAAATAGGTTATAGGGATATAGGATAAGTATTTTAACATTTCAAACTAATTATAAAATCAATTACATGGTCTATAAGAGCAAGAAGACAATAGAATTCGCCAAAAGGAAGAGGACAAACGAAATGGTAGTTACAATTCGTAGAGATGTCAGGTCAAGTTGTAAGAAGAACATTTACAAATATGTCATAAGAGGTAGTGAGTTTAGGAAGGTGTCTTAGTGATTTATAAGAAAACAAAACATCTTGACAAGTTTTGTAAGACATGCATTTATAACTGACACACAATCAGGTGTAATGATTGCAAAGTGATCATTTTTGTATGATGTCATTCCTCCTTCCCTATTCGAGTTGAATACTTGAAGTTGAAGAGCTATTTTGCAAGGAGACGTGCAAGATTACTTTGAGAATGATTTCCTTGGTGGTATAAGATCACCTTATTGTGTATGAATAACTATTGTTGAAGATTGACTTGAAAATGCATGATGATTAGTGCAATCAACTTCATGATTGTATGAGAGACAAAACAAATATGTAAAAAGAGATGTTTTGAAAGGGGTACTAGAGATGAGATGATTTGATGAGAATCATGAAATGATAAAGAGCTGTAATATTATCCTATCCATGTATGAATAAGGGACCATGTTATGTTAGAAAAATAAGACTTGAAGACTAAAATTGTAGAGTGTGAAGTGTTGAGAATATAAGTGAGATATGGTGAGTGAGGAAGAGAGATGAAGATATACTAGATGAGTTGAAGAAGTGATCATAATTTTTTGTGTGATACAACTAAATAAAAGTGATCAAAACATCTTGAATATGACTAAGTGGCGGCTTAGAAAATAGGGAGTTGGAGCTTCCTTGTAAGTCAGTAGCTTCAAGTTGAGTGGATTCTCAACAGTGAAATGTTTGTAACCTTCATAGGAAAATTTTTCCAAGTTAGTTCATTTGCTTGAGTGGGGTTTTATCCCTTCAAGAGTTTCCCGCATTAAATATTGTCTCTCTATGTGTTCTCTGTTGATTGCTTGTGAATGGTGTTGTTGTTTCATCTTAACAAAGTAAATAAAATTGAATTATCTTTCAAATTTTAAATTAAAACCGGTTCAAACCCTCTCAATTCCTCGATTTACAAAAATTTATATCAAATTCCACTTAGAACAAGTTTATCAGCTTGGAGGAGATCCTTGAGGCACAAACATGGGTACACTAGTTGAAGCAGTTTTGAAAAGGAAGTATGAGATTGCTCAGTCCCTGATTGATGGATTGAAGAAGGAAATCAAACATATGGAATCGATCATGTCCAATCCCTCAAAGAGATGGAATCTATAGTTGAAAGTGTGTCAAAATCTCTGAAGGAAAAATAAGATGCTTTCCTTAGACATGAAGAAGAGTTAAGAACCTTGAAGGTTGAATTAGAAGATGCAAACAATAGACTGAAGATGTATGGAAATTTGGAGAAGATCTCTAAAGCTCTAGATGAGATTATGGAGATTCAAAGAGAAACATGTGACAATATAGGACTAGGCTTCAGAGGAGATCCTATAAAGAAGAGTAAAGATGATAAGGCAGGTCAAAGCAGATAAACAACCATGAAGGATGCCCAATGAGATAAAAGTAATAAGTTCAAACCAATTAGACAACAAAATGCATCAAGGTATGAAAGAACCTTCAATGGCTATTGATTTTCTTGTCATAATTTTGGACATAGAGCTAAGGAATGTAGAAATCATGTCATGGATGAACATCCATGGAGAGATTGCAAAGATGAGTACTCAAGGAACATCATTTGTTTCAATTGTCAAGAAAAGGGACACACTGCCAAATATTTCTTAGATGAACCATCTAGTCAGTCTTGGAGAGAAGAAGACTCAAGAGGCATGAAAAATATAGTATGCTATAATTGCAATAAGGTTGGGCACTTTTCTAAGAAGTGTAATGTTCATAAAGCTGCCAATTTTGGGTGGAATATCAGTCCACATCAATCTAGAAGAAAGAACAATGTTATTTGTTTCATTTGTCATGAACATGGAAATTTTGCAAGACATTGTCATCTAAATGAACATTCTAGGGATAGAAATAGACTTCATGCTTTCAAAGGACAAGGTAAAAATGTTTTCAAAGTGAGAACTAAGTCAAAATATAAGTCCAATCCAAACATGTATAAGAAAGCCTTTGGATGAAGGAGGTAAAGTACACATACAAGGTCAAGGAAGCCAACTCGGATTTGAAGAAGAAAAGAATGACAAGAAAATAGTATGGACAGATTATGAAGATACAAAGCAATCCATGAATGTCATAGGAGAAGAAATTTCAAGAAAAACATCAAAAGGTAGTGATCAAGTCAATAATAAAGAAGACAAGTTTAATGATATCCAAGAAGAAATCTTACCCCTAGCTATAATAGAGAAAGTGTATGAGATGCATCATGTATGTTTTTCTGGAATCCAATTATAAGAATAAGATATAGGTGATGAAGTTGTCACACCTAGAATTGCATCCAATAATATTGATAATGTCTAAAGGGAAAGAAGAGAAAGGAAAAAGTCATCATGTTTCTTCGATGACTATCTACTATTCTAAAGTGATCCAAAAAACATGGTGTGCCTTTTCTAGGATTATAGAAGGAACATGTCATTGGAAAGAATCTTGGTATGTATTTTAAATTATACCCGCATCGTGAGGTTCCGAGAAAGGTCTTCAAGATGTTGCAGATGTGAGAGAAGCCAAAAGGTAGTGTTTAGCCTCCTCATAAAGTCCTTGTGGATGATGAGTTTGTTTGAAGGTCATGTTTAATTATCTAAGAAAATAAAAGTGTCTTTATATCCATGCATAACCTATCAAGTTTGATCCTAATCACTTCACCTAGATCCATTTAAGTATGCCTTAGTGAAATGTGATGAAATTTATCCTAGTATTCAAAAATAGGGTTATGAACATAGTGATCATTGAAAATTTTGTTATGAAATACATCCAAGTTAGTTTGTGTCTTAATGTTGATCCCAGCTATAATAAGTATGTGTATTTGTCAATTTAGCCTTCAAAAGGAAATGATTCATCAAGTGTGTCATACTTCACTAAAGTTTGTACAAGAAATTCTAAACAGTCATTAAGTCATTCAAGAGGTCTCGAGTTCATTGGAATGTATGCAAGTGCAATGTCAAGCCATATTGAGGTACAAATGTGTGGGTAAATGTCTCGAGTATTCAATGAATGAACAAGAAGTGTTAGTAAAGTTTTGAGATAGACTCATCAACCCTAGTCGAAGGTAAAACTCATATTCTTGTCACAGTCAAGATTTGTGTTGGAAAGCACATTTAAGCCCCTTGGAAGATAAAGTAAGATTCAACAATCTAGAAAAAGGTTGACATGCAATATTTCATGAGGGATGATTATGATCTATCAAGATGAATAAGTAGGCCTCAAATATCTAGAATACAAGAAAAGAGTTAAGGCAACCTAAGGAACCTACGGTGACTCAAATCATCTAACCTTAGATCAAGTGTTGAGGCAAGACAAAGAGAATTTTGAGTATAAATTGGAAGAAAAGAAGTAAAAGGTGACTAATAAATCAAGTAGATATGTACATCACAGATATTGGATGAAGATACATGATGCTTGTACATGAGCATCAAATATTTAGAATAAATCCAAGTGTCTTCTTGAAGTAACTTGCATTGTGCAGAAGACACATGACAAGTCTCAAAATGTAAGTTGTGAGAAAATTGGTAAGAATGTCTCATGATTCATGAGTTGTAGATGAGGGAGAATACAATCTATAACTTAAGAAATTCTCATAGCCCTTAAATATAAAAGAATAATTCATTATCTCACTGGAGAATATGATGAAGAAATTAAAAAGACTTGTTTTGTGAGCAAAACAACTAGAAATTGGAGTAGTTCACAATTGTATGAAAAGATGGAGCCTCATTAATCAATTAATTACATGAAGAAATGTTAAATATATATCAAGGTGATATTGTAGATGGTGAAGTTGATTTTTAGTCCTTTTATTGAAAAATATCTCCTCTCGGGTTTATAGTACTCAACCCTCTTAAGGTTTGCTAACAAAATGAAGTTTGAGGACATTACACTCAATTTCAGAGATTTAGAACTTTTACATAACATCCCCATATCCTCCAAAGTCCAATTTAAGAAGAACCATCATAAAATAAATACGGGAAAGAGGAAAACATAACAATTGATGTGTAGGCTTTGTAGATGGCCATTAGAAGACCTAATAGAAAGCTGTTATTGTGGATTTTGAAGATTTTCTCTTAAGAAGTGTTGTCCACTCAAAATTCCCCTGCTTTTGAGAAGTTGAAAATTGAAATTTTTTGAAGTTAAATGTCTTTTCTGTTGTCCTGGTAATGTGAAAAGTCAAGAAATTGGAAAAATCTGTGTTTTTGGGTCATTTTGTGTGATTTTCGGGCCTGTCGGACATTTTTGTCCCAAGTGTCCCAAGTTCATTCGGGCTCTCTGTTCCCCGATCGGCCGCTTTACCCGAAGTCTGTTTCTTTCGGGCCCGTCGGAACTTTTTGTCCCAAGTGTCCCAAGTTCACCCGGACTCATTGTTCCCTTTTCGTTTGATTCGATCGAATCGCATACTTCGCACATACTTTCGTCCCTCATGTCCTAGAAGCATTTGTGCATACTTTTCGCATCGCCCGCATCGGCCGAATCATGCTTTCGCGTCCCGCGTGTCCCAAATGAACCAAAGGCCATTCAAGTTAATTTTTCCCGCTCTTCACAAATATCTTTCTTTCCAAGTTGGTAGGTGTGTATTTAATGCGCATTAATTATCTTTCTCTCTCCCAAATGGCTATATAATGAACTGCCCCCTATGCGTTTTGCACACTGCTTTCTTGTTATCCATTGCTCATACCTTTGCGATCAAAATTTCTGCATGCATACCCATTTCCCTGCAATTTCATCCCGAGTCTAGATTGCAACCTTGGCTCCTCAAATTGCTAACAACATGAAGATTAAATTCCAAGGCCAGGAGCAAGTCTCACCGCTCGAGTCTGCCGTTCCTGATATCGGAGACAGTGAAGTTCGCCACCTTGACTTTGGGGATTTCTGGGCAAGAATGACAGACTCAAACCCCTCTCCTATGGCAGATGATTCATGACAGTGGTTTGGCATTCGCGGTGGTTTCCCTATCTCGGTGCAATGCACAGATACAGTGCTCTCTTGCGGTGCTCATTTTAATCCTGATTCGAGCGAACTAACGAATGTGCATGGGGAACTCATCACCAAACTTGATGCTGCCGCCATTGGCACTACCCTAAGGATTCCTGAGATGGACAATGCTATAGTAATTTCTCAGAACCAGGCACAAGCCCTCTTCGACATATAACATTCATCACATATAACATCATCTAAGACATCATATGTACAAAAATGTTAAGTTTTACATCATGTATGTATACTAAGCTAATCATCACATATCGTGTCATCAATGGGGGCAAGAGGGGTTGCACATGATCACAAATCTATCCCCCCACACCAATGTCATCTAATATAATCCCAAATGTTAACATCTACCAAAATATCTCGTGTCCAAAAATGTGGTACAACATCATTATCTAGCATGAAATATACATAGGAAATGATAATCATACATCACCATGATACACTCATCATACATCTATAAACGTGAATCATCATCATAGAGCATATAAAAACATGACAATATAAACGATCGAATGTCCATGTGTGTGTGTGTGTGTGTAAATATCTGTCTAAAAAAAAGATGTACATCATTGATACAAAATCTGCCATCTAAAGGGCATGAATCAAACCCGAGCCTTCATCAAGAGGCATAATCAAAACATGATACATCAAGTACATACATCGATCAAAATCAGCCTTCATAAGAGGCATGTATACATACATGTGTCAGTACAAAAAGAGAGATTCAACCATGACTCTTGCCCTCTCGGGGATGCTGGTCTATGGCTTGGAGGACGAAACGACAACTAGTGTGATGGGGTGGCTCGGGTGTACCACCCCGTTGTCCGGTGACCCGCTCTACTAATCTAACCGACCAGCCGTCGACCTCCATGATCTAGAATCTGTCCTACTCACATCTAGTTGATCAAACGATGTAACCTACTCCCCTATTGGGCTGCGTGATGATAAGCAACCTTGTAATATGAGGCCTCACCACTAGCTCTCATGATATCTTGAATCATCTCTGTATCCCCAAAATTTGTGGCTTCTTTTACGATAAAATCTTACTCCCATGTCGGTATACTAATATCAGCATGGGCCTATCTCAAAAGCGGTGGCTTGCCAATCTAACTCCATTGTAATAGTTTGAACTTGGGCCCAAGCCCAATCTCTCTAGATAGTAATACCCTGCACCTATGCCAGGGCCTGGTCCCACTATACAGTGACACCATGTGCATGTGTCTATGCACTGATATAGGAAGCTCAATATCTAAGCACCTTGCGCCACTAGCTACCTAATTTGTTGTTGTCATGCTCCTCCATCTCCACCCCGGGATCTCACTTGGCCTCTCACCCTGGCCTCTCTCTTCTCTACCTACATATAAGCGTGCTCGCTTTGATCTCTCTCGATCGCTACCTATAATTGGATGACTATTCTGCATGTAGTGCAAATAATTGTCCATCATCTCCACCACCCGGCTAGAGCACGAGGTGGCGGACCCTGCTACGGAAACACCTGTTGTAATGGAACATATATCCCTACTAGAATGCCTACTGGAGGCAACTATATATCAGGAGCCTGTGGAACCTCTCTATGTCTAGGCCTAAGCCCCTATCCGTGTGGTTGCTTTATAGTGGAGGACCCTATCCCCACCCCCATCATGACATTGGTCGTCAAAAGGATCATCGTCCTCATCATCATCCCCGTCACCTCTACCACACCTCCACCCTCACCTCCACCCTCATTGCCATTGCCAAGAGGCCCCACTGGAGGTGCTCTAACTCTGACGTACCACGTTGCTCTAGGAATCATCAATCGACAAGGTAAAAATGTGTAGTACCACGGTGCATAGTTTGGTGTACAACTCGGATCCCTGACTCGTCTCAAAGGTACCCACCGAATCGAAACCGTCTCTAAATAGCCGCCAAGGCTCTGTCCTTAGTGATTTGTGGCCTCATATCAAAATACTCTCTCACCCTACAAGCATACCACATATCTGGCCCCGATAAATCCTATGCAATGCCAAACTATCTCTAGCACTGATAAACTTTGTAAAACTCTCTCATATAGCTGCGGTTGTCCAACATGAAATGCTCCACGATCGCTATACTCAGCTCTAAGCCATCCTCAGGCCATTGGAAATGTCTATATGGCCTCCATACTACCATGGCCTACTGTAAGTCATCCAACTCTTGGTGGTAATGGTAGGTGTCTCCCATATTCGGCCGCAGGTCATCACTCTCGGAACCCAGTCCATAGCAGAAGGCTCCTTTGGAGCTTGGACCCTCAGTACACCTGTGGGATGACCAATAACAATATGGTCCCACGCCCAAATCTATAAAGAAGTCCTGGCAGGTCCTACCATCTTCTGATAGTAGTATGTGATCAAGTGAAGGTCCCAGTATAAATGCATCGTATGCACTGGCCCCAACAGTATGTCTCGCCATCAATCAAACCGCGTATCACTCCAATGAGGCCGAGTGGAAATGAAGCTCTGGTTTTGTCAGGGAGTAAAACTCCACTGACAAAAGCCATCAGGTATACTATGACTCGATCAAGCTCAAGATCCTCTATACACCGCGATAATCTCATTGTCATCCTGCGGCACGGTATATCTAGAATACCAAATAACTCTAGAATACACTGATCAATATCAGGTTGGTGACTCGTGTATTGAATCAACTCGCCCTGGATGGGGACTTGCATAATACGCCATACGTCCTCCAAGGTAATGGTAATCTCTTGATGGGGAGTTAGAAGCACTGACTCTCGCTATGCCACCGCGCCTATGACTATCAAGAGGCCATGATCTAGTGTGATCTGTGGCATGTCGGCCACATAGGCTAGCCCCATAATGTATAGGAGGATATCCAATATCCTCCGATCATCCTGTCAAGATGTGCCTTTATAAAGCAACCAAGCGATCGTATCTCTCTCTGGTGTGGAGGACGGGTAGTTTCCGTTGCACACAAGCAAATGATACACATGTTAGGGTTACAAATCTATCCACTTCTACCTAATTTTCTAGTAAATTCTTCTTTCATTCTTCCGAAAGGAAATTTTTCACTTTCTTCTACGACAATCTAGTCTATTTTCATCTATATTTGGCTTATTGTTTGCAAAAAGTAAGTTATGTACTTTCCCTGCGCATGTGCACCTATTTCGACATGTACGCCCCTACTGCGCATGCACACCTTTTCGACACGTACACACCCAACACATGTGCACTTGCATTTCGACACCTACGTGCCCATATTGGTGCATATGCTGCCCCCTTCCTACACTTAACCCCCTACCTACGTAGGACACATACACACCCATTTTGAGACATATGCCTCCCGGTCGACACACGCACGTGTGCATCTTTGTTTTCCCCCTCTCGATGCATGTGTGTACTTGCATTTCGAGAGTTATGCTTACGTGTACCCGTGTCTTCGACACATGCACACGCACATAAATCAAAATTCACCCAAACGATCCTAAAAGATGCTAAAAATGTAATTAAGTGCAAAAAGGATAAAGCAAGGATAGGGCACTCACGTAGGGTCCATCCGCTACATCCCGAAGAAACTCCCGAATGTGATCTGCTCATCTCCTCCTCCTAGAAAGTCTTGCCATTTCACGCTAATTCTCTCACACTCGCTCATAGTAAATGTTGTTTTGCAAGAGCTCTGCTACAAATGAATTGGTCGTGATTGATTTACCCCCTCAGTGGGTATATTAGGTTGTCGTGATGCCCTTGGGGCATGTTTTCTCCATTGTGATCACTCTAACACTTCTTCTCTTCACTAAAATGATTATTTTTATTAAATAATTATTTTTTTATTAATTTTCGCTATGTTGGCGCACTATTTGCCACCTAGCGCTTATCTCTCCACCGTAGGGCATTTTTAAATACTTTAAGGCGCTATTTGTTTTCTATTTTAATCTATCGCCATGATTATTTTTGGCCCATTTTTCTTCTCATCGGGGCATGTTATCGCTTACCGACATCCATTCTCCTCACTCTGGAGCATTTTTCATGTGCTTCTAGGAGATCTTCCATTTATTAAATTATTCTGACTGATCAAAAAAATTAAAAATTATAAAATCATTCAAAAATCCAAAAAACAAATCGTAAAAACTTTGAAAATGGACTAAAATTGGTAACAAGCTCAAATTGTAGCTGAAATTTGTGTCTCTCACACGGCGTTCATCTCATATCTTGTTGGCATTTCCATGTGTATTGAGACAACGACTCATGCGGATCCTCTAAATCTCCAAATCATTTACAAAAGCTACGATGTTTACTTCGTTGATACTTTGGGGCACGAGTTGTCTGGTATTGTTTCACGTTGTGCACATTGCTTTTTCATTGGACCTAAGTGTCCTCCATCCTTTCCCTTGCATATACAAATTGCTTGGGGCATCATTTTAAACCCTTTTCGTTTATCAAAACATTTGGGATAGCAACTTGATAACAAAATATTTGTGCAACTATCTTAAATGTTGTTGGTTTGAGTGTTTGTGATTGTACTTATTTCCCTATTAAATGAGTTTTTGCTTCTCGTATTGCATTGCATTCATATATGTTGCATGGAGTTGGCCGTTTTTAGCAATGGACAATTGTTTGTATCTTGGCTTTTCATGTCATTTTACGTTGTTGTCATATGCTCATATTTTAATAAGGACCGATGATGAAGATTACTAGCAATATGATGAATAGAATTGTTTATATAGCAATGCCTTATGGATAGCTCAAAATCCCTTTTCTTGTTATTTTCTCTTCTATCTCCCCTTTCTTCGCACTATTCTTTCTTTTGTTCTCTTTTTTATCGTCAATCGCATTCCTCCATCACCCCATCAACACTCGAGGGGCATCCTTCATCCTACTAATTTTTCTTCTACCCCTTCAAAATTTTCTACTTTTTTATGCTTGTCTACTTTCTTTGAAGTGACGTCGCATACATCACCTCAAAGAGGGGAAAATGTAGACACCTATAATTTTGTCTACATGATCTTATTACTAAGATCATATTAACTATCCTAGTCTCGTGTTAATTTACTACACTACGCTAGTAAAATACCCTTTCTAACCCCTTCTAAACCCCCTAAACATGTTAATCCCTCTCTAACCAACTTCTATAAGCTTGTTTCCCTTTAATTAACCTTGTTTAGGTTAATTAACCCTCTTATTGACTTTCTAAAGAGGATTTGACTTTCTAAACAAATATCTTACCTTTCCAAATAGCCACTTAGCTTCCTAAAATCCTGTTCACACCTCCAAATATGTTTTTCTAAAAATCAAATTTTTGACTCTTTTTAGTCCCACATGCATCCAAAAAATTCTTTTCTCAAATCCAAAAACTATAAATAGAGGGATACCCCTCCCACCTTTTCTCAAGAACTCTCTCTCTCTCTCATTTCTGATTTAGGTCATGCTTAGGTCTTTTAGAGTCATTTCATAGTTTATTTGAGCTATTTACTAATCCTTTTAAAGCTTTAGGTAAATGGGAGAAGCCATTAATGGTGAGCTTCCATTCTTAAGCTTTGAAACATCAATAAACACAAAATTGATTGTTATAGCTTTAATAGATTCACTTATAGATAGTTTTCATGGAGTAGAGAACTAATATAGTCATGTTTAGAGGTTGAATGTTTGTTTCAAGCTTTATATATGCACGCAAATAGGTAGCTCTTGCTTATCTCTCGATATGATAGTCATTTGAGTTGTTTATTCCAAAGCTTTTGGGGTTTCTTTAGAAATTCTTACCCCATTTTCATAGCTTGTGCAAAATTTTCATTGCACACAGTATTAGCCTTTGAATAGGCTTCTATGCATTTTCTTAGGAATAAAATCTCACATTGGTTGGGTGGTGGGTGAGAATAGGATTCTTAAAGCCTTGGGCATTGAGTATATTTGGTGGCTTTGGCCACACTTTTATGCTTTTTTTTTTAGAGCTCGTGAGCTCGATGTTGTGCTCACCTTTGATGTGTCGGTGGTGAGGTGGTTGTTGATCTTATTGTCTAACTCAACCTTGGTCACGGTGGTGATGACTTGTGACTTGGCATTGAAATCAAACTCATCTTTAGATTAGGCACTTGAATGTTAACGTTCCTCCATCCAACTCAAGATTGGGCTCGCCGAGAGTGAGGTGGTTGTGCAAATGAGTTGGCATGTTAACTTGAATGCGGTGTGAGGTGGGTCGGTCGTGGAGCTCACAAAGATGACTTGTTGTGGATGAATGTATATGACTTAGCCTCACCTTGGTGATTGTTGAACTTAGTGTGATAATGCCGAGCTTCGTACATAACAATGTTGAGATTTGGAAATCTATGTGGTTTAGTCCCACATGCAATGGAATTTGGACCTCCATAAGACTTATAAGCAAGAATGCTTGATATGCAATGTAAATATAGGTGGCGGGGCCCCCTTCACGAAAAGAGTGGACCCCACTGGTTGTTGAGCCCCTAGCCGACACATAATGTGGGCCCCACATCGATTGTTGAAGATTGAAGGCCAAAATTAAAAACCATATTTTGCTTGAATCATGCCTTGCCACTTGTCAACACCTCATTTTTTCTCTTGTCTAACTCGATTATACCATAACATCTTTGTGCAACTCGTTGTTATTATTTTGCCAATTGGAGAAAAAACTTAAGCGGGATGTATCCTCTCGCATACAATGGTTGTTTTGTCTCGTTCAAAGGGTGTTGGAAAGCTCTTGGCGATCTCTTCAGTGTGCAATAGTTTTGAACAATGTGCGAGACCATATGACTTGTGGGTATCCTTTGGATAATATATAGTCAAGAAACATGCAATCTAAGGAATAGTAAATGCTTGTATACTATTTTTTAAGTGTTTACAAAAATTTATATAGTTTTATCCTCGCAAAATAAATAGTGTACAATGAATCTAAGTACTCCATGCAATTGGACCTAAACTTATGTATGGTTGACCGATTGTGCATCTTATTTGTCATGTTGTGATTTGTCCTTGGGTGTTATTTTAAAATTAATAGTTTTATAATGAGAAAACATATGAGATACATAAATATTGACATCTATACTTGGAGTACAACATGAAAAGTAAGCATACATCTAAACTAATGTCTCTTTTAACTAAGTTACCATGAGAAAGGATGATCCAATGTGTGAAATCGTCAAGAAATTAACATTTACCCTTTACAAATCTAAATCTATACCTTAATGAATGACAATACAACAATACCTTAATCTCCCCACCGCCTCTTTCCCTTGATGGGTACCCCTCCCCTACTTAACTATTGCTTGCTTAGCACACCAGGGATGGAGACCGTCCTCCTAGTGATTAGACAATCCGTGATGAAACATGTGAGGGCTGTGCCCTTTCCCTTTCCAAGTACACATCCCACTTCAAACACATCTTTTTATTATTATATTTTCTACGTCCTAGATCTGGATCCCATTTCTGGGAATCCGAATCACTTCTACTTCCACTAAATTACCTGAACCCACCTGCTAAATCGTCTTCCCAACACAACGACAAAGGTACGCAAATATTTCCTCCTCTTTTTTTTTCAAACCACTTTCACAGAATTAGTGCGCCCCAAAATTTAAAGCGCCGTGTAAGTCAAAAGATCTGCAGAAAAATGCAGTTACATAGACTTAGTGCAAAATGCTTTATTGACCGAATTAATTGGATTTACTTTGTTCCTTCTCCAAGCAATTCTAGACACACATTTTAGCATTCTTTGCTTCTTGTGGCATAGTTTACAATTGTTGAACAATTGACTGGAATGATTTAGTAAGGTCGTTTGTATACGTCAGGCCTTTGGATCTATGGTAAAATTCTGCAATAGTCACGGTTTCTTTGCAAATGGTTGAAAATTGTTCGTCTGTTAGCTTAGTAACCTAATTTCATGAAACTACAAAAAAACGCTTCTTGTCAATGCACGGCTAGCAATATATTTATTTTTCCGAAATTCATTTTTTTATCATCGTCACAGCAAACGGTGAATGAGTTGCAGAGATTCAAGTTAGCGTTGCATCATATCAACATACAATTTCCATTTTTAGAAATAGTGTGACCGGCGATTGACAGTTTATTTTTCTTTACCATGTGTTCTTTAGCGTCCCTGTCCCTGACTTCATAATAACACCACAAAACCTGCAAAGATATCACTAAAACCTGGCGCATCTCTGCCTTTTCAAACCTTTAATACGGGTATAGTAAGGTTTTGCTTTTCTTTCTTTAATGCATTTAAATTTTGTTTTCTGTGTACATGGCAGGCAGAGAGTTCTTGGAACACAGTCACATTTAGCTCCAAATCTATGATGTGTCAACTGACGGAATCTTTCACGCCATTGAAATTGATCGAGTTTTGCTGCAAATCCGGGCGCCCGTGCGGCAGAAATGCCTTGAATGGTTAGACATTAAAGTCTTTTACATCAAGATTGTGGACGCCTGCGGAGTCGATGGCGCGCCGCAGTGTTTGACGGTCCATTACCTGCCGCGGAGCACTTGGACGGATCTGGAAGTTAACGGAAAGCAAATCCGTCCGTCGGCAAGTGCTTTCGTGACGCTGAGGCGAAGTGGAATTGACGGAGACCCGTCAGATTGGACGTTTGTTAGTACGGACGCTGTGCGTACCACGGGAAAACTTTGCTTTGAGGTGTACGTCAGTGACGAGACCCTCCTTTTCGGGGCACTTGACAGAAGAAAAGATTCCGTCAGCGATGATTGTCAGTTGAGGTGGACTGTGGAATGTACCTGCGCTTTAGAATATCCGTCAAAATGGAGCTCGACGGAGATAAGCCTTCCGTCAATTGAAGTATCCATGGCGGGGCGCGACGGCCGTTGCCCGGTTATTTTGACGCGCACTGAAGAGCTTGTTGCGAGGAAAAAACGCGTGCGTCAAGGGGCTACACTGGATGCCATTCCCGAAGGAAATGATTATGAAAATTCATTAATTTTATTGGACTGTGACGCCACAGAATATCAGGTGTGTAAACAGTTAATGCTTTAAATGGATTAAATGGTTTGGTTTTAAATTTTTAATTAAGATCGTAGATTACATTAACTGTTCAGATTTGCAAGGTTTATGATATCTGTTATAAGGCTGTTTCTCTTTTTATTAATTTAAGTTAGCAAAGTTTTAAATTAGTTTATTTTTTTATTATTAGTTTAATTTTAAAATTTAAAATTTAAATTAGTTTACTCTTTTTGTAATAGTTTAATTATGAAACTCATTTTCAACCTAACATTCCTATGATACAAAAAGTACAAATCCTCAGTTCCTACTATTCCTTAAAATGGACCACCTTCCTTCCATCTTCCATCTAAACTAGATGTACTTCTTAAAATTATTAAAATGTTAAATTGTATATGCAAAAAAATATATATTTTGAATTTCATTATAATATATATTATTATTGGCAGGGAAGGAAGAAGAGTGTGGAGTTGGATGAGAAGTCAATAGTGATGATGTGTGAAGCCCTAACAGAAAGGTTGAGAGAGTTGTTGAAAGCAAAAGAGATTAAATGTCTCAAACATTTTAGAATTTCATGGTTATATGCAACTCTTCAACTATTTGTTGCAGTTGGGTTTGGGATTTCTTTTGGATTGGGTATTGGTGTGTGCTTACTGCTCATTGGGGGTTTAAGAGGAACCTCTCCACCTCCTAAAATGAAAATGTTGTATATATTTATATTGTTACGATCTTAAGAAAGGGTTATAAAATTAGTTGCTGTTTTTAAAGGTTAAAAAATATATTGTAGAAAAAACCAATGGTGTATTATGGATATTAGAAAATGACAAGACAACATTTTTGAAAAAAAGAAAGCTGTGAGTACAAATCTAATTATAAATAGCCACATCAACATATTAAAGTTTTAGAAAATAATATTAACATATTATTATTAACTATTCACAAAATAATACAAATTATCACAGAAAGTTTATATATTTTTAAAAAATATATAAATAACACAACCTTCAATAGATTCGATGATATTAAATATCTTTGGTTGCTAAACAATATATAGAGAACGTTAGAAGGATATATATAATGCTTAAAATTCCTAAATTTGTATAATTTGATTTTTCCTCTCATGAAAACTAAATTTTTAAGTCACTTGAATGACATAAACGAGTTCTCTAGTAGCATTAATGTTAATATCTCTACTATCAACTTTATTAATGTCTGTAACACAATTGAAAATTTAGACATATATTTAAACTGTAGCAAAACAACGTAGCACTGCTGTTGCAAAATATAAAATGTAAAATATGTAAAAGCAGCAGACTTGACTACAACAAAACATGCAACAGGTTAAACAATTGGAGGTTGCAACTAACGGAAACAGAATTACCTACGAAATGCCATAGAATTGTATATTTATGTTCATACATGCTTCAGATAGACCTACAAAAGTGCAACCGTAGGGAAGAATTATTTAAGGTTTTTGTCACCTGTAAATGGGGGCATGGTGTTCTTCGAGATTTTATTCATTGTTTAGATTCACCATTTGCTTCGTTAAGTATAAGAAAAATAAAAAATCAGTCATCTAATCTCTTTTTATTTTCAATGGGAAGGATTATGAGTTGGGATACGCAAGTGTTAGTGAGACCATGTAGGTTTGGAGATTGGGGCCAACGTTAATCAAATTGCCTGCAATGAAAATGATTGTGTAAAATTCAATGTGGGAACCAACATTTTGAATCTTATTTGACATTGTCATCTATTTCCTTCTCAATGGAGAATATATGACTTTGCCACCTTTGACATGCTCATTCTTTCTTATAAATGCTCTCTTCTCTCACGGAAGAAAATACAAACTTTCATTTACTTGTAAAAATTACATTTGAGCAACAATTTTTAAAATATTACTCGGCCTTCTACATTTCAAGTTTCGACAAACACCCATGTTTCGTGATTATCTAGTTCAAAACTTTTAACTATGCGGCAAATTACAACAAGATAAGAAATTATTTAGAAAGGATATATATTGAGATTGTAAAAAAATAAAAATTCAAAGTACAATTTGATATAACAATAAATAAAAAACTATTTGATCAATTAGGGTATATATTAAATATAATAAAATCAAAAGAAGATAGTGTATTTAGCTTTTATATACTTTAACAATTCATTTGAAATTTAAAATTGGAAGAAATAGACAAGAATACTTATGCAAGTGATTTGTCTATTGAATTCGATGTTTATCCCTAAGACAAAATAGTCAAAAAAGGATATAATAGGCGATCGGTTCTATCTTGACTTCAACATTTTTGTCTTGCTCTAAGAAATGGATATGTGATTATACTACCTCTTGCGACTACTTAATATATGGCTATGTGTGTGATCCTAGATCTAGAATATGTATGCAAGTTACCAAAATGAATCTTCTCTTCTTAAAAACCTAGCTTCTTGAAAGTCATGTAAAAAGGGGTTAGCAGTTTGGGTTGAAGCGCCCAACCCTCCTACATAGCAATAGCTCGAGAAGGTGTCGAACCCCACGTAGTTCTCCCACCTATTGGAAGTGCAATTGTTCTCTTTACACACACGCGCGCGCACACAATTAACTAGAGTTTGGCTTTTTGACATTTGATATGGCTTTCTTTGAATTAACTTTGAGTGCTTTAGACTTGATGAAACTTGCTCTTGATTTGGTTTAGAGTTCTTTAAACTTGCATAGGGGTTGCTTCTTGATGCTTGATATATGTGTTTTCGATGAAGGCTTGGTAAGTGTTAGGTGAAAGCCAAGTGGAAAGCCAAGTGAGAAACCATTAAGAACAAAGTGAGTAAATGAGTGAGCTTAAGTTATATTTATCTTGCACTCCAAGAGAAATACTTCACACTAATGCTGACTTAAGGGAGAAAATACGACTCATACAAAGGTATTCGTTTGAAAATTTGATAGTTAGGGTGCTAAGGAAAAATTTAGCAATCAATTTTGTCCCTTACGGATTGTTTGTCTTATGGGGTTGAGAACTAAATTGTTGATCTTGAGAGGGCCACACTTGAGGCATAAGATGTTCATGACAGAGATAGAAGTGATCATGTATGTGATTGAGTAGTAGGATGAGGAGGTGTCCCATTGTAAGCTTTTGGATAGGATAGAATGGGATAATGCATTTGTGTTGGGAATGATGCCAATTTTGGCATTTGAAATTCTGCTAAATTTAGATAATTTATATTTTTAGAAAACTCTAAAAATAGACTTTTAGGATGTTTTAGGACTTATTTAGTTTAGTTGTGTTTGTTTAGTTAAGTATGAAAAAATAAGTGATTTTTTGTGATTTCTTAAAAATAGCTAAAAAAGCTAAAAATAAATTGTCAACTATCAGTTTAGGATAAGTACAAATTCTTGTGTAGTCATCCTCAAAGAGGTGGGAAACAATTTCTAAGTTAAGATAACTACAAATATATTATTTTTGGACAACCCTATATTTTAGGGACCTTGGGGTGCATTCTTTAGGAGATCTATAATTAGGCTTTGAATGCATGCCTAGCTTGCATAATTCTATTATGGGAAAAGCTTCTTACATGTTGACTTTGTCCATGGATTGCATGAGTCTATTTTTGAGTTAACTAGAAGTCCAAAATTAGTTTAGGAGTATTTTAATATTATTAGTGGTTCTATTTTGAGTTTAACTTGCTTTGCAAGTTGAGTTGTAAGTGACAAATTTAGCTTTTTGTGTTAATAAAAGCATGGCCCAAAGCATGACACCATAACACTCCATTATTGCAATTTGTGCAAGTGTTTTTTACTATTTTTTATTGTAGGTATTCAGATTTAATAACCAAAAATATTAAAAATATTATTTTGAAGTTCAATGGTGCATATAGTGCACATTTGATTATCAAGTATACAAGCAATTACACTAGCTTAATCACTAGTTTTCTTGGGCCTTGTTTGGATGATATAGAGATTTTTTCTAGGTTATATCAAAGGTTGATCAACACTTCAATTTGTTGGTTTTTTCTTCTTTCACAATCATTCAATCTTTTTTCATTTGGTATCATAGCAAGGTTATACAAGAAATGACTTCTATGAATATCCCTATTTTCAAAGGAGACAACTTTGAGTATTGGAGGGATCAATTGAAGATAATTCTTGTTTGGAAAGGATTTTGAGACAATATTATCAACGAGTGTTAACCACCCACTGATTGGAATTCTCTCTCTTAAGATCAGAAGAGAGTAAAAAGGGATGAAGAGAAGGCAGATGTTCAAGCCTTCTTTTATCTTCAGAGTGTTATAGATCCTAACATCTACCCAAGAATTGTTGGCTGCAAAAATGCTCATGAAGCATGGGTTACCTTGGAGACTTCATATCAAGGCTCTATTAAGGTAAGAGAAGCAAAACTCCAAACCCTCAAAATGAATTTTGAAAATTTAAGAATGTCAGAAAGTGAAGGTGTAGGAGATTTTTACATAAGGGTAAATGATATGGTTCATAAAATGAGAGTTTATGGAGAAACCATTGAAGATAAAATGATTGTTAGAAATATTTTGAGATATTTGACACAAAGATGGTTGCATATTGTGATCACTCTTGAAGAGTGTAAGGACATGAACACTACAAGTGTTGATGAATTAGTAGGTTATCTCTTTTCCCATGAGGATAAGATGAATATATATGCAAGAAATAGAGCATGCACTTGAAACCAAGGCTAAAATTTCAAAGCCAAGGAAAAAGACACAAAACAACAATAAAAAAATTCAAAGAACTTTAATTCAAAGGGGAAAGAACAAGAAAATTTCATAGGGAAGAGTAAGAAATCATTTATTTGTCATTATTGCAAAAACATGGACACTTTATAAAAGATTGCAGGAAATTGGTAGCAAATAATCAAATAATCAAGAGGGTGAGAAGAAGGAACTCTAATTTTTAAAAAGTAATATGAAAGATGACTCAAATTATTGTCTCACATGCAATGTGATAAAGAGGATGCCAAAAATATGTGGTTTCTTGATTCAGGTTTCTCAAATCACATGACAAGTCAGAAAGAGGGTTTTAGCATGCTAGATGATACCTTCAAAAGTCAAGTGCATTTAGGGGATGGAAAATCCATTCAAATTGAAGGCAAGGGCAACATGCAAATCACCTCAAGTAAAGGTAAGGGTGAAATTAATGATGTGTATTTTTCTCCAAGTTTGAATCATAATTTGATCGATTTTAAACCACTTTTTGAAGATAGGGTTTGTTCAATTTTTGATAAGAAATTTGAAAATATATTGATTAGAAAATCCTACATGGAAAAGAATAGGATGTTTCATTAAGGATCAATTTGATTAATGGAGGTACTTGTCTCTCTACCATTAAGGATGTTAACATGTTGTGGCATTCAAGATATGGTCATACCGGTTTGAAGTTTACATATTATTAACACAAAGGGTATAGTAAGAGGTCTTCCCAAACTAGATTCGAGAGAAGCATGTTGCATTCAATTCATGTATACAACATATTTTTTTATGATTTCTAACCATTTATTTTGTGTAGGGCTAATGATGCATTATCCTCTTGAGTGGGTGCTTTACGGGGCCTATTAGGTGAGGTGTGATGGGGCTTGGTCACATGGGCTAGACCACAACATTTGATAGATGTCACTATTAGCCTTAGTCACCCTTCTTGCCTCGTTTCCTCCCTTTGTTCACACATTGTACTCATTATGTTCCCTTATCCCATCACGTCTATTTTTTCCTTCTTATTACACGTTATTATCCTTGCTTTTGGTCATCCTGGACCTTCATCATTCATCATCATTTATCTTTTGACCTTCATTCCTAAATATTTTAGATCTTGACCTTAGGGTTTCCCCAAGACCAACACCATCACCCATGGGTGATGGCATATATTTTGTATTTTTCATGGCCAACGCCATCACCTATGGGTAATGCCATTGATTATATATGCTTGACCTTTCTCATAGGAGAATAACCACTTTGCAAACACTTTCTTACATTCAAATTGTGCATGATCTGCTCTTGCTTGCACTATTTCACATTTCTTAGCTGATTTTAAAGTCTTGGAGCTTACTAATTTAATAGAATTTTAAATCTTTATCAAATGATTGGGATCAAATGAATGTAATAGTAACAAGTAAGATCTATCATGTAAGAAACAAACAAGTGTAAGTAATTTAGTGAGCTAAGAATGACTTAGCTTTTATATGGAGATCTTTGATGATTCTAGGATAAGAAACATGATGAGAAGGTTGGATCTGAACCATGCATGCCTTTGTATGTAAAATTGGATCTCGAAACCTCTTCGGACAGGGCCGCCTTAGGCCTTGAGTGTCTGAAGCTGATGTCTTTGGTGTCTGTACACACCCAAAAATTACACAGTGTAACACGAAAAACATGATATGTCTCCTATGATGATAAAAACCTCTTCCGAGGTAAAATTGAAATCTAGATCACTCTCTCTCTCCTTTTCATTCCTCACGTGACTCGATTCAATCCCTTTTCTAAGCCAAAGAGTTCATTTACTTTTGGGACCGTTTTCATCCCCTTTTTGAGCTTATTTTCTTGCGATGTTTACGCAACCGCCCCTCTGTCAACAATGGAGGTCTTATCACCTTATAACGAAAAATTAAAACACACATTTTACAATGTGTGTTTTGATTCTAACATGATTATCTCTCACATTTCTTATTCAATTTGGCTAAGAATGGGCTTGTTTCATTGGTTTTGAATTCCTCCTCTCTTCTTACTAAATTTAGAATGTTGAATCCTTCTTTTTTGGATGAGTTGTCATTTCTTGATCGACCCTTGTAGTTGACATATTCTTCCATGTGATTAATAAAATCACATTTTTACCCATATGATGGGTTGGACATTTGATATTTTTGGTGAAGTGTTATACTACTAAAATTTGGAGAGGGATCATTGTTGGATGTCGAAAAATGACTAAGTGTTGGATCATACAAAGACATGTGCACGAAGAAGGGTAACAATAGAAACACACCGATGAGTGAGCGGGATGAGCATGTTGGATGGCATTGTTAGCGCATGGAAGAAGGAACAAGGTTTCACACACGGATTACTACGGAAGGCGAGAGGACTTAGCCATTTTTCTAGGTGTTGGGTTAAATATAGACATGGAGTGTGCGACATGCAAGGAGAGTTTTACGGTTAAGAAGAGTCTATTTTTGGGAATGAACTTTCAGTTTGAACTTGTGCATGAAAGCTAATAATAGGATTAAGGCGAAGTATATCTTTAGGATTAGTCTATTATTAGGCTTGTTAGGAAGGCATGCATGATGGTTATTTTTGAGGCATGTCACCTATTTTTGGATGCATGGGCGGTGAAAGGAAATTCCCCACCCCTATATATATTTGATGTCTTACACTATTAGAGAGATTCATGTTGTAATTAAGTTATGTTTCTCTTATGAACTAGCATGCAGGACTCTCTCTCGATGATTATTACTATGTATTCAACTTATGTTCTTTGATGAATTTTTTGCAATGGGTAATTATGGTTGGATCCTAGTAGTTGATGTTTTGGATCATGGTACTTGTATGGTGAATCTAATCTTAATTATCATCCGAATGCTATGTTTCCTTAGTAAATGTGTTTCCAATTGAATGTATGCAATGGTTGATGTGAATGAATGAGCACATGGGTATATATATTATATATCAATTGGCATGCTAGCATCTTGACAATAACACGCAAAAAGGAGGGACCTATTAGGCTTTGTGTGCTTTCGGGTGAGCATCTAGATCTATCTAGATGAAGTGCGGCATGCCTAGGCATTCGAGAGGAAAACAACACTACATTTTGGTTCCATTTCCAAGACCTCTTTTCAAGTTTTTTTTTCAGGATTTTCTTGCAGATGGCATATCAATTGACTTTGGAGAGTATTGAAGGGTAGATAGATGACAAATAAGATCAATTTGCACGAAATATAACACTAGACCTGATTTCAATACGTGTAGATGGGTGGAAGAAAACATGTATGATGCACTCTATGATACATTCTTCAATTTCTTTCCAGTAGATTTATACAAGTGGTTGTCATCAATGTATGTAATAGGGAGCGTTGGAGTTATAGGCCGAGACCTTGGATGCAGAAAGATTACCAAACTCTTATTGATGCTGATTTAGAGTGGAATAGAGTTGTAGATTCGTTGGTAGGCTAGAGTATTATTGCGATTACATTTTAGAGTACACCATTTCTACATATTTGTGTCCTGAAGAAGTTGAATTCCAGTTCTTGCGTGAATCCAGAGGATCTTATTTGTGTACTATACCTTTATTGATCAAGATCTTGATGATAGATCTAGATTTAGAGCACCTCCTTATGGCTATCTAAACTCCCACCATGCGCAGGGGTAGGAGCAGGTGTGGTGAATATGGTGGACCTTACGGCAACAATAAAGAGAGAGGAAAGATGGCCCAGATATAATGAAGTGCGGGAAAGGGAGATAACAAGAGAAGTTACAGAGTCGATGGCATTAAGGGAAGAGATGGCTCACAAAGGATTTTAATCTCTCATGGAAGATGGGGATCAGTAACATCTGGTTATCCCGACATTGGGTAAGTAGAATAGAGAATCCCTTTCGGATTTGGAAGAGAGCGCGTCAAAAGAGGAAAGATTGAAGACCACAGGCACACATCTAATCCCACCTTGTGACCTAGCCCTTGCACATGGTGTTCCCATTCTAGAATTATTCATTGGGAAGTAGGCTAGTGTGAGTAAGGAAGCAGTGAAAAGTAGGTACCGGTTTGTGTTAAATTCAGGAGATAGAGTTACTAGTGTGCCCATGGTAGCAAAGACAATCAACATCAATCTTTAGAGGTCTCGGATTGGGTAAATATTTTTCAGTGCATCATTATGACATGAGTGTGGGTGTGCAAAATATTAGAAATACGTTTATAAGTACTATAAATTCACAAACTATTGGTATTAATTTTATCACTACAGTTGGGACACAAGGAAGTACATCCATTCATCCGGTGCCCGTTATAGGAGTGTCGGTTGGATCATGAGGATTGGGATCAAGAAGATCGGGCGGTTTTGGAGGTGGAGGAAATAGTGGTGGCGGTTCTCCATCAGTTCTAGAGAACAAGACTCACATCCCCAAAGCAACCCCTACATAACCCTCAACAAGTGTATTATGAGATGTCCCTCCACTTGCAAGAATATAGAGGAATTGAAGATGCAACAGAGCATGTGCACAAGTGTGAGCTACTATGGCACACCATAGGAATCACAACTTCAAATAGAAAAGGATTTAGTTTTCTACTATGCTTCAAGGGTGCATGCATAGTTGGTAAAAAGTATGATCCACATCAGACCATGGTGGACTATGATGTTTTACGTTCTATGTTTCTATGAGTTCATAATCCAATGTTTGAAAGAAGAGTATTAGTGCTCAAGGACATTAAGAAAGGATTATTTGAGAGTGTAAGGGAATATGAAACACACTTTAAAACTTTACTATCAAAGTTATCTTATGACATTCTTCCGAGTAAGCATGCACAGTGGTTTTTTGGTGCGTTGTTGAGTCCTTTCAGATGAGCATTATCTCATAAGACTTTTTAGATTTGTGCGCAAGGCTTTAGAATCCGCTCTACGTAATGAGTATGTTGGGAGTGTTGATACTAGAGTAAGCCCATTTCTAGAGGTACAAATTACAACCATAGAAGAAGAAGTGGAAAAGATTTCTTATAATTTAGCTCATGAGACACGAAATGGAATCTAATGTACAGATTGTGAAGTGAAAGAACATACTAAAGATAATTTCCCATGTAGTTTGATGCATGCATTTGTTATTTGATTGTGAATTTGTCACTGAATTATGATGTTTGAAAGTTCCCTTTATTGCAGGCGTGTGCTTACAAAGAAGGTATCCATGTATTGTAATAATTGAAAAACCCACACTCATGACACCACGAACTGCAAGATGATTGATCACATTCTTGAAGCCATAGAGACAAGAGTGCACCATACAATGTGGTAGTGGATCTAAGGAGTATGAAGGCCATAACCATGAAGGGCGTGAAAATGGAAATAACAAGAATGGTGGCTTCAAGGGTGGATATAGAAGTTGAGGTCATGGTGGTGGTAGAGGTAGGTTTCCGCAAGGAACTTGTTATACTGGTGGATCTCCTGATCATTATCAATGTGAGAGCCCTCAAAACGTTACTTGTTCATGGTGCGGAAAGCAAAGACAAGTTAGAAGATTTCCCATAGCTTGGGGTGGATATAGAAGTTGACGTCATGGTAGTGGTAGAGGTAGGTTTCCGCAAGGAACTTGTTATACCGGTGGATCTCCGATCATTATCAATGTGAGAGCCCTCAAAACATTACTTGTTCATGGTGCGGAAAGCAACACAAGTTAGAAGATTTCCCATAGCTATATGAGCACATGTGTAAGAATCAGAAGAAGGAAAAGGGCACATGAATGATTAAAGTGGAGCATGCTACTTTTGATCAATGGATGCCAAAGGAGACCCCTAATCTTGAGTTACAAATTGTGTTGATGACTACGTGCGGTGAGGTCATGCGAAACCATGAGGCGTTGAAGACTAAGCCACTCATTACAAGGGAATAAGTGATACATGCCAAGTATCCAGATGTTGTGCACTAGAAGGAAGTTTATCAGGATACCATGGAAGTTATCGAGGTGGCACTACAGGTAGAAATACAATTTTAAAGCAACAAACACATGACAGGATCATGCAAGGAAGGTTGAAATCGCAGAAGGACCGTGGATGACTTGAAAGAGGTGTGTAAGATGTTGTGACAGTGAACATCATTCCATTGTTAGGGGAGTGGTTGCGAGAAAAGGTACCATGCATTAGGACTGAGCGCAAAAGACAAATACTTCATGCAAATCTACCACCTTAGAATCATGAATTTGAAAAATAAATTACACTCTATGCATTAATTAATGGTTGGTTATTGTGCAACATTCTCATTAATACTAGTGCGGAATTGAATGTGCTAACTTTGGATGTTTGGAATTATATGGGTAGACAACAATTGCCGTCCTCCTCGAACGTGTTATATATGGTGAATAGAACTAGGGCCATTCCTATTGGTTTATTGAAGGATGCATCTATTACTATTCATGGAGCCAAGTTTACTAGGGACTTTAAGGTATTGGAACCTATTGAAGGAAAACTTCCCAACATTACTTGGGCGACCTTGGTGCTATGCAAACAATGTAGATTTGCGCTTTGATAAAAGATACATCAGTTTTGAGAATGATGAGGAACACATGATTATACCCCTCTTAAAAATAAGGGTGAGCCCTATGTTGAACCATTGATCTTGGAGGAGTTTAACAAAATATATGCACGCTTAGTGTGCAATCCAGAACATTTGGAACCATCCAAAGAAGGCGTACTTCATTAAGAAGACGTGCGAATCTATAAGTGACAATACAAGTGTTGCTTTGAGATAATCGGGCTCATGGGACGTATAAAGGGTGGGGTGTGAGGTCAAAGGGAGAGTCGCCAGAATGATTAGGTCATGCACAGGAAGGTGGTTACGATGCAACAGTGTACCAAGATATATTGGTGAAGGAAATCCTGATGTATTTCTATGCACCATGGAAGCCCAGTGGATGAACGAAGGGGATAGAAGAAATATGTTGGTCTATACTCTGTGTGGGACAATAGTGCGTTGGTGGGCTACATATAGAGGAAACTTACTGGAATGGCGCGAAGTGAGGTCACCTTTTCTACTAGGTTCCTAAGGAGAAATGTACCTTCTCAAATATGTGAGTTTCATGGGATGTCTTCTGTCTCCCATCACGTCTAGGAGTGTGAGAGATCTTGGGCGCAAGGCAAGGAGACTTACCACCATCACTTTGGGTAGATAAGTTCTACTCCACTTTACGATTGCGCGCATGCATGGTATGTTCATGTAGAGTTGAAAAAGGAAATTGCTAATTGGAAAGAGATGACCTCAGGTATGATTCATACTTTTGATTATTTTTCTACTAAACCTTCGATCAATGAAGCACTACAGATTATGAAGTGCCTTACATTGGGAGATAGTGCAAAGGCTAAAGAGATAATGTTGGAACTATTTGGTGAAACTGATCTTGAGGCACACTGGATCTTAGAGGAAATAGATGAAGAAGAGATGGTACGCTCCTAAAAGGAAAAATAAAAGGGAAATTTTTTGTTCATGATCGATGATGAGGAAGTGGATACACTAGATGTTAACCACATTGAAGGTACATGTGAGGTCCTATATACAATAGATGATAAACCATGTGTGTATCATGCCCCTATGAAGACAAATAAATTCAACATTGGTACAAATGTAGAACATAAGGAGGCCATTATTGGTGACTACTGGTCGGAGCGAGAAGTGGCAAAGATTGTTGAATTATTGTGCAAATTTCAAGACTTATTTCTACATGGCTATCATGATTTGAAGAGAGCACCCTTCTTTAGGTGATATGAAAATCATACCGAAATAAGGCACGTGCTAGATTAGGAAGAGGCCTTACATGATGAATCCTAATTTGTGCGTGAAGGTGAAGGAAGAAATTGACAATATGCTCAAATCTTGTATAATTGAGCCTATCAAGGAGTTTGAATGGGTTGCACCATGGTAAACAACATTAAGAAGTATGAGAGGATAAGGATTTGTGTGGACTATAGAGAACTTAATGTTGCATTTGTTATTGATTCTTTTCCCACACCATTCATGAAGAAATCCTTGAGGAGTTATTGGGACGTGAAATAAACTCATTTACATATGGATTTTCAGGCTACCACTAGATGTGCATCGCGAAGGAATATCATGAAAAGACAACTTTCACCATTGAATGGGGAAGTTTTTCATACAGTGATTCCCTTTGACTGAAAAAATATGCATGCGGTATTCTCGCGCATTATTGTGCACGCCTTTTCAGACTTTATCCATAAGTTGTTATAGGTGTATATAGATGATTAGACAATGTATGGCTTATTTAAGGACCATTGTGAGAATTTGAGGCTTATGTTTGAGAGGTACAGGAAGTTAATAATCTCTCTCAACATTAAGAAGTTTGTTTCTGCTACACCTTTTAGCACTTTACTTTGACATAATTTGGAAACAAGGCTTATTGGTAGACCCATCTAAGGTTGTTGTGATCTTGGGTTTGGAAGAACCTAATAATCAAAGTGAATTGCATGGATTTCTAGGACACATATGGGGGTATTACAATAAATTCATCAATGGCTATGTCAGGATTACCGCGCCCTTGGAAGAATTGTTGAAGGCTAAAGGAAAATTCTATTGGTATGATGTGCAACAAAAGACATTTGAAACATTAAAGGAAAGGCTTACTACTACACCTATCTTATGTTTTCCTTCATGGGAGAAACCCTTGGATGTTCACTTTGATGCTTTTGGGATGGAAATTGGCGTAGTATTAGTGTGCATAAGTGGAAGAAGGAATTATAGACCACCCTATTTTCTTTGCAAAGGGAAGTTGACACCTACGGAGCAAAATTATACAACTATTGAGTGCAAGGCTTTGTCCATGATCTACGTGCCTGCATACAAATTCAAAAAATACTTTTTAGCAACATCATTTATATTATTTACAGATCATATGACACTCAAGTATTTGGTCAACAAGTCTGTTTTGCAAGGGCACATTTGTAGGTGGATATTACTATTTTAGGAGTTTGAGTTTACATAAATTGGTTAAACCGGGAAAAAGTAATTCAAGGCCTGATCATTTCTCTAGGATCAATTTAGCGAGGACGCATAAAGGATTGAGGACACAATGCCAAATGTAAAAATATTTAGATTAAAACACATGTTCACAGTAACTAGAGTGCGTTGTAGTGTTTTTTGCGCACTAGGTAGGCACCTGAGGGAATGAAGGGTTTAGAGAAGAAGCAACTTGTAATACGTACAATGCCTTATCAATTGATTGGTGGAGATTTATACAAATTAGGCTATGATGAAATTTTATGCCGATGTGTTCTGGATCATGAGTGTGAGGCTATTATGGAAGAATCTCATGGTGGGATTGTAGGAGGTCATTATGAGTGTGATGCCACCGTGCGCAAGATTATGATGGATTTGGACTTTGGCAAGAGACCTTGTATAAGGATACTAAGGAATATGTCAAGTTATGTGACCATTTTCAATTCCTCGAAATCCTGGACACAGAGATGAGATTTTGTTGCGACCTATCGCAAGTGCTGATCCTTTTGAGAAATGGATGATTGACTTTGTAGGTCCTATTTCTCTATTCGCACATAGGACTAGCACACGCTACATCATAAATTGTATAAACTATCTAACAAGGTGGGAAAAAGCAACACCTACAAAGGATTATAAAAAAACTACATCAGAACGATTTCTATGGGAAAACATTATTAACATGTATGGATGTCCTTTGAGCCTGACTAGTTATAGGGGCACTTATTTTCTTAATGAGACAATAAGAATTTTGTTGGCAGAATTTATGGTGGCACACCAAAAGACTACTTCTTATCACCGATAGGCCAATGGTACTGATGAAGCTTTCAACAAGATTCTAGAACAAACATTGACAAAAATATGTGATATTAGAAGGAAAGATTGGGATGATAAAGTATTTGTTGCACTTTGGGCATATAGGACCACCTATAAGAGGTTAAATAAGGCCACACCTTTTCAGTTGGTATTTGGTGTAGAAGTTGTATTGCATGTGGAATTTATGTTACCATCCCTATGTATTTCATGCATAGGAGGACTAATGATGAGGAATCATTGAAGAGTGCATTTACAAACTCATGCGGTTATATGAGAGGCATGCTTTATTACGTCATTAGAGTCAAAATACCGAGAAGAAAGGAAAGATAGAAAGCATGGTATGATTGACATATTCGAAACAAGGCATTTGAGGTTGGAAATATGTTCCTTCGTATGAATCCAAATTTGCATGCCATCCTAGGAAAAATTGAAGGTGCATTGGTTGGGACCCTTTGTAGTAATGAAGATACTTGAATCAGTGCTTGTCATTCTGAAGTGCTAGATGACACCATGTTGCTCAATTATTTCAATGGGAGTAAGTTGAATCCCTATTATAAATAATGTTTCTTCGTATTTTTAATAAGGTAGTATTTCACATATAGCTTAGATTTACCTTTTTATATGTTTCCTTTCATCGTTGTTATGCTTTGTCAATTTAGCTATGGTTTTTTTGTAATAAGCACGCTTGCGTATAGGAAGTTGATTACTATTTATTTGAGTTCATGCACGAGAGGACCGCACATAATTTTAGTGTGGGGCCGATTACAAGAGTGTAGAAGAGAATTTTTTTATACTTAAGTTGTCTAAAAAATGAAGGGTGTGCATGTTGATTATAATGTTGGTTGTTGGATTAAAGTAAGAGAGTAGAAAAAAAGTGTCATAAGAAGGATGTTAATAATAAGGACAATGCTCAGAAGAAAATCCATGTATGATGAATGATCATGTAGTATACCACAAGGTAGGAAGCAACATGGGGAACTACTCTGTATGAGATGTAGAGGTTTATGTACTTCGGCACATGGAGTATGTGTAAGGAGGTCTGTGGTCTAGGAAGTAGTGGGCATGCACTGAAGGTTAATGGAACACTTGATAAGCTGTGTGAAAAAGGTGGGAAAAAGTAGAACATTGGATTTAAAGCAGTTGTACGGTGGTAGTTGGTGAGTAATTAATGCAGTTAAAATTTAGAAACCTATAATAGGGCATTGGGGTAAATTTATTTTTACCTTAACTTGCGTGAACATTTGTGCATTTTCTTGTGTGACCTAGAGAAAATTTATGTGATTGTTGAGAAATCGAGTGCCAAGTTGGAGAACTTATAACTAGGTGCAAAATAGACATGACCGAGGGAAGAGTGAGTTCTATTGGAGGGAATCTTGTAGGTTGAGATGGCATGGAGTATATTTAAGGAATTTTACGACCTTTCTAGCTATGGTTTTAAGGATTAGGGCACGGAGTGAAGAAAGTGTAGCTTTGTTGCGTAGAAGGTTTGTGATGAGAAGCTTAGGCACCAAGGGAAGAGTAAGGTACAAGGTAAGGCTTTGAGTTTGTGTGAAGGAGATGGGACTAAGGAAAGAAAATACAACATCACCAAAGAGAAGTTGACACCCATCGTGGATATCTAGGAGGAATAGTATACAAAGATGCAGTACCCCAATGGAGTGTTGATGGGAAAGGAATGGGTATCCCATATAATAAGCATGGTTGTAATTGACTATAATCATCACACTGATGTAACTACATGCTACATGGCATCGAACTTGTTTGACCCATAGAGGAAATAACCCCGGATGAAAAACCCATTTATGATGACAAGGGGAAAAGGCTATTGGAAAAGGGATTTGTTATAGTTATACGAGCTTCCATTCTTTGGAAATCCTGAGATATTTTATCAGTGGATGATGACACGCGTCCATGAGGACTTCTTCTATTTCACAGGTAGGAGGATGCACCTTACCACATAGTTTAATTAAATGTATATTGGCATTATTAATACATGGGGTCAAATTTGAGGAAGACCTAGCAAATGACACGGAAGTAAAGAAGACTGTTGTAGAGTTTGGATACAAAAAGGAGGGCGTGCGATGGATATTACCAAACTTGATGATCCTATCATGAGGATGGCCATGCACCTACTTACTAAGTTGAATGGGAAAGAGAGGTGGACCTAAGTGAATAAGCGTTGGCTTCATGTTTGTAAAAATATATCAAGGGAACAATATACAACATGACCTCATTCATTGCATAAGAGATTATTGATGCAATGCATGGTGGAGAAAAAAATATTTTTGGGAACATTATACTGCATTGATAGTTTTCTCATAGATTGGGGTGCCTAATTAGCCAAATGATAAAATATTGGAGTACCCCGAAGAATACCCATCACCTGCGAAGAGGTTTACAAAGTATACTTGTGACACAGTTACCACAACATATAGGGAACTAGAGGGAAAATGGTACAAGCAGATGCACGATGCATTTGGGGAAGAATGGTGCATTCCAAATGAGTTTCTGCTTTGGTGGATGGGGTGGTTGATTTCACAGTTTTGCATTGGGCACTTCACTTTAAAGGATAGTACCAAGAGCCTACGATGCAAACTCTTGTTTTCCTTCAAAGCACAATATTTTTAGAATGTTGTAATTTTTTTTAAAGAAACACACAAATGAGGATTTATGTAGACATGGCAAACAAGGATCACCATACAATGCTTCAAAAATTGTCTACCCTAAGATGAGCACTTATGAAGAGCGATGCTCATCAAAAACATTCACATGCTTAAGCTGTTACATTTCTCCTAGCCTTGTGTGATGTAAGAATATATATATATATATATATATATATATATATATATAAGGCCATGGGTTAAAGGTGGGAAGTTTGTGGAGGATGATGTAACCATCCCCAAGGAGCCCACGACGAGGAAGAAGGTGGAACAAAATAATTGGATACGTGAGGTGACTCCCTCCAGGAAGTGAAGAAAGAAGTAAAGATAAGACTCTTGTCATTGGTGCACTGTAAGTCAAGCACCAACACACAAGGAGACATAGCCAAGTACCAACACGAGAAGACAACCAAGAAGGGGTAAGTCTCCAAGTAAATAAGAATTAGAGGGTAGTGCCTTGTTCGAGACTTTGAGGAGACAGAGATTAAGAAGGGAGAAGATGCCTGAAAGTGAAGAAGATGTGGTGGAAAAGTTAAGCCCGCATGTTTATACTATCGATGAGTCAAATGCAAAATTCCTATCATGAGTTGAAGGGAGTACACCCTTCTTTAGGTGATATGGAAATCAAAGCTGAAAGAAGGTGCACACCCGATTAGGAAGAGGCTTTACAGGATGAATCCTAATATGCGCATGAAGTTAAAGGAAGAAATTGACAAGATGTTCGAATCTGGTATAATTGAGCCTATTGAGGAGTCTAAATGGGTTAGCCCCATGGTTATCAACATTAAGAAGGATGAGAGGATAAGGATTTGTGTGGACTATAGAGAACTTAATGTTTCATGTGTTATTGATCCTTTTCCCACCCCATTCACATAAGAGATCCTTGAGGGAGTTGCAGTAGGTGTGAGATATAATTATTTACATATGGAGTTTTAGGCTACCACCAGTGTGCATCATGAAGGAAGATTAGGAAAAATCAAATTTCACCACCGAGTGGAGAATTTTTACATACACAGTGATACCCTCAGATCAAGAATGCGCGGTGGTATTCTTGTGCATTGTTACATAGGCCTTTTAGGACTTTATCCATAAGTTTTTATAGGTGTATCTAGATGATTGTACAATGTATGACTTAATTAAGGACCATTGTGTACCTATTTGAGCATGAAGTGGCGCACGGTGATGGAGAGAGGAGAAAAGAAAATATGGAGTCAAGAGGCACGAAGACATCTCTTGTAGTAGGATTTTCTAAGGGGATCAGAGGGAAGAACATGAAGCTGACATATATTCCACAGGGTCCCATGATGCAATATACTAATGACCTGAATAAATTTTTGCGTATCAGGTATCAAAGCACAATACCCACATATTAGCTATTTTGTTGGTCATTTTTTAGTAAGGGGAAGGCCCTACCGCACACACAGAAGATGTTATCCATGGCATTAGAATCATATATAGATGATCCCAAGTTTGAGATCAACGCCCATTCATTGATCGAAACCCGTGATAGGTCCACTCCAAGAGTAACGTATCTCGATAGAAGATTCACAAAAATTATTTGATGAGCAAGCTTCAGAACGCATTGAATAATATATCGGTGAAGGTTATTTCCTCGGATTTTTGATAAAAAAATCAAAATAAGGTATATGTAGAGGGATCTAGATGAGACAAATAAATAAATAAGGGAGAGAGACAAGGAGATAAAGGAGAAAGATACGATCATTGTGTAGTTGAAGCAAGAGGTGAGGGAAGAGAAAAGGCAGACGTGTGCTGCATATAAGAAAGTAGAATGCATCGCTTATGTAATTTTACTTGCATGCCTAGATTTGGCCCCTCAAGATGAAACTAAATACAAGAAAAATTTACATTTTTGGAAGATATAACGCGCATGATCATCACTCACCAATTAACTCTTGCTTTGGAATCTAGAGAAGATTTATTGGCACGACATAAGCAACAAGAGAAGGAGCAGGTTGATGTCATCATTACACAATATGATGAGTTGATTGAAAGCAAAGTAAAGGCAGTTGTTCATATCGCATAGGTATTTTATGACAACTACAAAGATAGGGACAATGTAGTGGGATTACTTGTGGCCAAGGATGAAGAAAATCAAGGAGTTCCGTGCTAAGAACAAGGGGAACATAGCAGAATGCGAGAGAATTTTGGCCAAGGTTGAATAACAAAGGGAGGCAATTGATGGATTGAGGGCATCAATTAAGAATAAGTTGAAGGAGCTCTACCCCCAAGTCATGCAAAGGATGGATGTGTTGAGCGATGTGGGAAAACAACTTGAAACTATGGTTAAAAAGATGAAGGCAATGGGTGAAGAATTAACTCCTATATAGGCTCTCGATATTATAGGTGATGCACATACTACTCAGAAAGCAAGGAATTAGAGGGATGGAAGGAATTGGAAGCATTGGTGAATCAGGAATTCCCCCTTCTTTTTGCTCGATTAAAAATTGATTTCTTTTTCATTCTTTGGCGTAAGCTGTACAAATATATCCTTTATTCTTTAATTATTGAAGAGTTCTTTACCTTTGTTTGCAAGGTAGAGTAGAGTGTTTCTGAGGACGGATAACATACCTAGTGTGGGGTAATGTTGGATGCCAAAAATGACTAAGTGTTGGATCATACAGACACACACACACACGAAGGGTAACAAAAGAAATGCATGGATGAGTGAATAGGATGAGCACGTTGGATGAAAGATTTAGCGCGTGGAAGAAGGAACAAGGTTGCGTTGTGGATCACTACATGAAGGTAGAGGACTTAGCCATTTTTCCAGGTGTTGGGCTAATTATAGACATGGAGTGTGCGACACGCAAGAAGATTTTTATAGTTAAGAAGAGTTTACTTTGGGGAATGAACTTGCGGTTCGAACTTGTGCATGAAAGCTAACAATAGGGTTAGTTTGCACGAGATATATAACACTGGACCTGATTTCATCATACGCAGATGGGTGGAAGAAATTATGTATGATGCACTCTATGGTATGTTATTCATTTTCTTTCCAAGAGAGTTATACAAATGGTTTTCAATGTATGCAATATGGAAGTGCTAGAGTTATAGCCTGAGACCTTGGATGCATAAATATTACCAATTTTTTATTGATGTTGATTTAGAGTGGACTAGAGCTTTAGATCATTGTTGGGCTGGAGTATTGCATAGTTACATTTTAGAGTACACTATTTCTACATATATGTGTCCTAAAGAAGCTAAGTTCTAGTTATTTTGTGAACCCAGAGGATCTTATTTGTGCACTATACCTTTATCACTCAAGATCTTGATGATAGAGTTAGATTTAGAGCACCTCCCTATGGTTAGCTAAACTCCCACCATGCGTAGGGCCAGGAGAAAGTGTGGTGAAGATGGCGGACTGGCGAAAGTAATAGAGAGAGAGGAAAGAAGGCTCAGATATAATTAAATGGGAAACAAAGATAGAAAGAGAAGTTGCAGAGTCGATGGTGTTAGGGGAAGAGATGGCTCGTGAAGGATTTGAAGATCTCATAGAAGACGAGGAGTTGCAGCAGATCTAGTTCTCTTGACATTAGGTAGGCACGAGAGAGAATCCCTTTCGGATTTGGAAGAGATCGCGTCAAAAGAGGATAGGTTGAGGACCGCAGCGCGTATCCGATCTCACCAGTGACCTAGCCATTACGCATGGTGTTCCCGCTCCAAAAGTATTCATTTGGAAGAAGGCTAGTACGGAAAGGAAGCAAAGAACAAAGTAGGTATCGGTTTGTGTTAAATTCAGGAGATAGAGTTACTAGTGCACCCATGGCAGTACAGTCAACATCGATGTTTGGAGGCCCGATTGGGGGAATATTTTCTAGTGCATCATCAGGATAGAGTGTGGTCGCATAAAATATTAGAAATATGTCTGGAAGTACTACAACTTCACAGACTGTTGGAGTTCAATTTAGCACTACATTTGGGATGCAATGAAGTACATACATTGGTCGGGTGCCCGCTACGGGAGGGTTGGGTGGACCAAGAGGATCAGGATCAAGTAGATCAGGTGGTTCTGGAGGTGGAGGAAATATTGGTGGCGGTTCTGGTTTTGGATCTGGAGGACAAGTCCCACATCCCTTGTAACTCCCACATCAACCTCAAAGAAGTGTATTATGAGATGTCTCTCTACTTGCAAGAATATAGAGGAATTGAAGATGAAACAGAGCATGTGCACAAGTGTGAGCTACTATGAAATTTTGAAGGAATCACAACCTCAGATAGAAAAGGGAGTCAATTTTCTGCTACACTTCAAGGGCACGTGCATAGTTGGTATAGAAAGTATGATCCACATCATACCACAGTGGACTATGATTCTTTACGTTCTATGTTTCTAGCTAAGTTCCATATTCTAGAGTTTTAGTAGAAGAGTATCAACATGCTCAAGGACATTAAACAAGGATTATATGAGATTGTAATGGAATATGACACACACTTTAAAACTTTAATATCAAATTTATCTTATGAAATCCATCCAATTCAACATGTGCAAAGTGGTTTGTTTGTGGGGTGGTTACTCCTTTTAGACTAGCACTATCTCATAAGAATTTTGTAGATCCGCGTGAGGATTTGGATGTATCTTTGCACCTTGAGGTCATTGGGAGTGTTGATACTAGAATAAGGCCATTTTAGGAGGCACAAATTGTAGTTATGGTGAAGCAGCTAGAAAATATTTCTATTAATTCAGCTCATTAGATGCACAATGGAATCTAGTGTACAGATTGTGAAGAGGAAGCACATACTAAAGATATTTCCCACGTAGGTTTGTGTGTGCACTGTTATTGGATTGCAAGGTCTATCACTTGAATCATGATGGTTGATATTTCCCTTTGTTGCAATGTGCGCTTATAAAGAAGGTATCCATGTATACAAGATTTATAAATCCCACACTCATGACACCATAGACTGCAAGTTGATTGATCACATTCATGAAGCCATAGAGACAGGAGTGCGCTATACAAGTGTGGTTAATGGATCTAAGGAGCATGAAGGCCATAACCACGAAGGGTGCGATAATGGAAATAACATGAATGGTGGATTCAGGGGCGGATATAAAGTATGAGGTCGCGATGGTAGTAGAGATAGGTTTCGTGATGAACTTGTTATACATGTGGATCTCCTTATCTTTATTAATGTGAGTGCCCTCATAATGTTACTTTCTCATGGTGTTGAAAACACCACAAGTTAGAAGATTTCCTAGAGTTTTATGAGCCCATGTGTAAGACTGTGAAGAAGGAAAAGGGCGCATGAATGATTAAATTAGAGTGTGTTACTTCTGATCAATGGATGCCAAAGAAAACCTTTGATCTTAAGTTAAAAATTGTAATGGTGACTACGTGCGTTGAGGCCGCGCGAAATCGTGAGATGTTGAAGACTAAGCCACTCATTACAAGGGAAGAAGTGATACATGCCAAGTACCAGATGTTAGGAAATAAGGAATAAAATATGTGGAACAATCCCTCACATAATCGCAACAGTAGAAACTAATATGTAGAAAATATTACAAATCTGAAATAAAAGTGTAGAATAAAAGAACACAACACAAAGAGACAATATTTAACGTGGTTCACCCAATTTGGGCTATGTCCACCAAGAATCACTTGCTTAGATTTTATTACAAGCCACCTCTCTCTCAATACAATACCCAGATCTATTTAGAGCTATGCTCAACAAACTCTACAGAATTCACACTTGAACTCACACACATCTACAATGTTACATCAACCCTACCATATGCACAAAACCACATAAGTAGACAATTGCTTAAGCATTTTTACAATACCATGGGTATCAAAACCATGGGCCAAAACCGTCCCATAAACCTATGGGTCAAAAATCCCACCCATATGAGAAGAGAACATTTCTTGAAATATCATACACACTTTTCAAGGCCAAAACAACACTTCCACACATGAAAACAGGCTCCACAACATAACACCAGATGTTGCACACTAGAAGGAAGTTTATTAGGATACCATGGAAGTTATCATGGCATTACATGGAGAAATGCAAATGTTTAAAGGAACAAGCGCGTGATGAGACATCATGCAAGGGAGATTGAAATCCCACAAAAGGATGTGGATGACTTGAAAGAAATGTGTAAGATATTGCGGCAAGAGAACATCATTTCATTGGTAGGTGAGTGGTTATGAGAAAAGGTACCACACGTTTAAATTAAGTGTGACTACCACATCGATTCATGAATTTGACAAATAAATTACACTTGATGCAATAATTGATGGTTGGTTATTGTGCAACATTATCATTGATACTAGCATGGAAGTGAATGTGCTAACTTTGGATGCTTAGAATCAGATGGGTAGACCACAATTGCAACCATCCACGAATGTGTTATATATGGCAAATAGAACTAGGGCCATGCCTATTGGGTTACTAAAGGACACATCTATTACTATTCAAGGAGCCAAGTTTATTGGGGACTTTGAGGTATTGGAACTTGTTGAAGTGGATAACTTCCCAGCATTACTTGAGAGACCTTGGTGTTATGCGAACAAAGTAGATTTACGCTTTAATAAAAGATACATCAGTTTTGAGAATGATGAGTAGCGTGTGATTATACCTCTCTGTGAAAAGAAGGTTGAGCCATATCTTGATCCACTAAGATTGGAGGATCTTAATAGAATATATGCATACTCAATAAGTGATCCAAAACATTTGGAACCATCCAAATAAGGTGTACATCATTGGAAAGACGCATGCAGGTGTAAGTAACACACAACAAGTATTGTTTATGATGACTAGGCTCATGGGACGTATGAAATGGTGGGGCACGAGGTCAAAGGAAGAGTCACCAGAATGATTAGGACTTACATGGTAAGATGGTTAGGATGCAACCGTGTACCATAATATATTGGTGAAGGAAACCCTAATGTATTTATGTGTGCCATGGAAGCCCAGTGGATGAACGAAGGGGATACAAGAAATATGTTGGTCTATACTCTATGTGAGACAACAACATGTTAGTGGGCTACACACAGAGGAACTTATTGGAGAAATGTACCTTCTCAAATATGTGAATTTCATGGGAATTCTGCTGCCTCCCATCACATACAAGAGTATGAGAGATCTTGGATGCAAGGCAAGGAGCCTTTACCACCATCACTTTGGGTACATAATTTCTACACCACCTTACGTGGATGTGCGCTTGCATGGTATGTCCATATAGAGTTGAAAAGGGATACTGCTAATTGGAAAGAGTTGACCCCAGGCATGATTCATACTTTTGATTATTTTTCTACTAAATCTCTAGTTAATGAAGCATTGTGAATTATGAAACACCTTACATTACGAGATGGCATGAAGGCTGAAGAGATAATGTTGGAACTATTTAGGGAAACTGATCTTGAGGAACACTTGGATCTTGAAGAAATAGATGAAGAAGAAATGGTACGCACTTGGAAGGAAAAATAAAAGGGAAAATTAGTGTACATGATCGATGATGAGGAAGTGGATACATTGGATGTTAACCACACTTTGAAGTTATGCATGAGGTACTAGATACAACATAAGATAAAGCACGTGCATATCATGCCCCTTTGAATATAAATAAGGTTAACATTGATATAGATACACGAGAACCTAAGGAGGAAATTATTTGGTGACTAGTAGTCGAAGTAGGTAGTGGAAAAGGATTATTGAATTATTGTGTGAATTTCAAGACTTATTTATGTGGGGCTATCATGAGTTGAAGAGAGTACACCCTTCTTTAGGTGAGATAAAAATAAAACTAAAAGAAGGCATGCGCTCGGTTATGAAGAGGCCTTACAGGATGAATCCTAATCTGCACATGAAGGTAAAGGAAGAAATTAACAAGATTCTCAAATCTGCAGTATAATTGAGTATATTGAGGAGTCGAATGGGTTAACCCCATGGTAATCCACACTAAGAAGGATGGGATGATAAGCATTTTTGTGGACTATAGAGAACTTAATGAGGTATGTGTTATTGATCCCTTTCCCACCCCATTCACAAAAGAGAGCCTTGAGGGAGCTGCAGGCGCGAAATATACTTGTTTACTGAGATGGATTTTTAGGTTACCACTAGGTGCGTATCACGAAGGAATATCAGGAAAAGACAAATTTCACCACTAAGTGGGGAATTTTTTCATACATAGTGATGCTCTTTGGACTGAAGAATACGCCAATGATATTATCACGCATTGTTGTGCAAGCCTTTTTAGGACTTTATCCATAAGTTCTTACAGGTGTATCTAGATGATTGGATAGTGTATGGCTTAGTTAAGGACCATTGTGACAATTTGAGGCTTATGTTTGAGAGGTGTAGGAAATTAAGCATCTCCCTTAACATTAAGAAGTGTGTTTTTGCTACACCTTTTGGCACTTTACTTTGACATATAATTTGTAAGGAAGGCTTATTGGTAGACCCAACCAAGGTTGTTGTGATCTTGGATTTGGAAGAACCTAATAATCAAAGTGAAGTATTAGTATTTCTTGGACATACAATGTATTACATGAAATTCATCAAGGGCTATGCCAGATTACCACACCCTTAGAAGAAGCTGTTGAAGAAGCAAAATTCTAATGGTATGACGTGCAACAACAAGCATTTGAAATATTGAAGCAAAGGCTTACTACTGCCCCTATTTTTCACTTTCCTTCATGGGACAAACCCTTCCATGTTCACGTTGATGCTTCGGGATGACAATTGGTGCAACCAAGAGAAGGAATTATACACTACCCTATTTACTTTACAAGTAGGAAGTTGACACTTTTGGATTAGATTTATACAACTACTAAGCGCAAGGATTTGTCCATGATCTTCGTTTACACAAATTTGCAATACTTTTTGGCAACATCGTTTATATTATTTACATATTATATGGCACTCAAGTATTTGGTCAAAAATATTTTTTTGCAAGGGTACATTTTCGAGTGGATACTACTATTTCAGGAGTTTTAGTTTACAAAGTGGTTGTCAAACCAAGAAAACGTAATTCAAGGCCGATCATTTTTCTTAGATCATTTCTAGCGAGGATGTGCAAAACATTGACGACACAATACCATATGCACAACTATTTATATGAAGACCATGCCCATAAAACTAGAGGACGCTGTAGCATTTTTATGCATTGGCCGGGCGCATGAGGAAATGAAGACTTTAAAGAAGAATCAGCTTGCAATACACGTGGCGCCTTATCAATTGATTGGTGGATATTTATACAAATTAGGATGTGATGAAATTTTGCGTTGGTGTGTTCTGGATCATGAGCACGATGCTATTATGGAAGAATCTCATGGTAGGATTGCGGGGAGGTCATTATACGGTGATACCACCACACACAAGATTTCGATGGTTGTAATTTGGTGGGAGACCTTATCTAAGGATACTAAGGAATATATCAAGTTATGTGACATTGTCAATGCTTCGAAATCCGGACACAGAGATGAGATGTCGTTGCGTCCTATTACAAGCATTGAGCCTTTTGAGAAATAAGAAATTGACTTTGTAGGTCATATTTCACCACTTGTGTGTAAGACGGCATACACTACATCATAACTTGTACATAATATATGAAAATGTGGACAAAAGCCACGCCTACAAAGGATTATACGGTGGCTTCAATAAAACGATTCTTATAGGAAAACATTATTAGTGTGTATGGATATCCTTTGAGCCTTACTAGTGATAGGGGTACTCATTTTCTTAACAAGACAATAAGAATTTTGTTGGCAGAATTTATGGTGGCACACCACAAGACTACTCCTTATCACCCATAGGCCAATGGTATTGCTGAAGCTTTCAATAAGATTCTAGGAAAAACATTGACAAAAATATGTGATGTTGGAAGGAAAGATTGGTATGATAAAGTATCTGTTGTACTTTGGGCATATAGGACCACCTACAAGAGGTTAAATAAGGCAACACCTTTTCAGTTGGTGTTTGGTGCAAAAGCTATATTTCATGTGGAATTTATGTTATTGTCCCTATGTATTACGTGTGTTGGAGGACTAAATGATAGGAAAGCTATTGAAGAGTACATTGACAAACGATGTAGTTAGACGAGATGTGTGCTATTGCGTGATGGAGTCGAAGACCGAGATGGAAATACAAAAACATGGCATGATCGACATATTTGGAACAAGGCATTTTAGGTTGAAAAGATGGCCCTTCATGTATGAATTTGCACCCCATCCATGAAAATTGAAGGTGCATTGGTTAGGACCTTTTGTCATAATGAAGATACTTGAATCGGGTGCTTTCGATTCTGAATGCTAGATGGGACCATGTTGCCCAATTATTTCAATGGGAGAAGGCTTAAGCCCTACTATAAATAAATCTTCTTAGTATTTGTAATAAGGTAGTATTGCCATTTAGCTTATATCTCCCTTTTTATGTGTTTCCTTTCATTGTTCCTATGTTTTATCAATTTAGTTTTAGTTTTGTTGTAATAAATGTACTTGCGCACAAAAAGTTGATTACTATCTATTTTATTTCATGCGCAGAAGACCGCACACACTTTTAGTATGGGGTGGATTGCAAGAGCGCACAAAAGAGAAAATTTGTTGATACTTAAGGTTTCCTAAGAAGTTTGAATGGGTACGCGTGTTGATGATAATGTTGGTTGTTGGATTAAAGTAAGAGAATATAACAAAGTGTCATAAGAAGGATGGTGATAATAAGGATGATTCTCAGAAGAAAATCCATGTATGATGAATGATTCCATAGTGTAATGAAAGGTAGGTAGAAACATGGGGAACTACTCTGCGCATGAGGTGTAGAGGTTTATGTACTTTGATGCATGGAGTGCATGTAAAGAGGTATGTGGTCTTGGAAGTAGTGGGCACACCTAAAGGTCAGTAGCCTGGAACGCATGATGGAAACTTCAAAAAGGTGGGAAAAAGTAGAAAAGTGTATTTAAAGTAGTTGTACGGTGGTAGTTGGTGAGAAATTAATGTGGTTAAAATTTGGAAACCTATAAAAAGGGCATCGGGGTAAAAAAATTACCTTACCTTGCATAAAATTTTTGCATTTTTGATGCGACCTAGAGCAAATTTGTGCGATTGTTGAGAAATTGACTCCCGATTTGGAGTACTTGTAACCAGGGAGCAAAATAGACATGGTGAGGGAAAAGTGAGTTCCATTAGAGAGGAATCTTGCAAGATGAGACGATGTGAAGTGTATTTAAGGAATTTAATTACCTTTCTAGCTAGGGTTTCAAGGATCTGGGCACAAAGTGAATAAAGTGTAGCATTGTTGTGTGGAAGGTTTACGGACGAGAAGCTTAGGCACCAAGGGAAGAGTAAGGTACAAGGTAAGGGTTTACATTTTTGTGAAGGAGATGACACAAGGAAAGAAACAACCGCATCACTAAAGAATAAAGTAGAGGGCAAGGGCAAGGATAAGTCGACACCCACCATGGATATCCAAGAGGAATGGTATATAGAGATGCAGTACCCCGATGGAGTGTTGATGGGAAAGGAGTGGGTATCCCATGTAAGAAGCATGGATGTCGGTGACTATAATCATCACAAATATGTGATTTCCAGTGACATGGTGACAAAAATCATTTGACCCACCCGAGTAAATGACCCCGGATGACAAACCCATTTATGTTGACAACGGGAAAAGGATATTGGAAAATGCACGGGGTTGTTGTAGTTATGCAAGCTTCCATTCTTTAGAAAGCTTGAGAGATTGTATCTGTGGATGATGATGCGCATCCTCGAGGACTTCTTCTATTTTTAAGACAAGAGAATGCGTCTTACCACATGGTTTATTGAAAAGTATACTGGTCTTATTAGTGCAGGGGTCAAATTTGAGGAAGACCTAGAAAATGACGCGAAAGTAAAGAATATTTTTGTAGAGTTTGAATACAAAAAGGTAGGGTGTGTGATGGATATTACGAAATTTTATGATCCTATCATGAGGATGGTTGTGCGTTTACTTACCAAGTTGAATGGGAAAGAGAGGAGGACAAAAATAAACAAGTGTTAGCTTCATATTTGCAAAAAGATAGCATAGGTAATGATATACAACATTGCCTTATTCATTACGAAGAGATCATTGATGTAGCATGCGATGGAGACAAAATTATTTTTGGTAACATTCTACTACCAATAGTTTAATCATAGTTTGGGGTTCCCGATGGGCCAAATGATAAAATATGGGAGTACCTCGAAGAAGACCCATCACATGCAAAGAGTTTTGCAAACTATACTTTTGACATAGTTACCCCAATATATAGGGCACGAGAGGACAAATGGTACAAGCGGATGTGTGATGCTTTTAGGGGAAAATGATGCATTCCAAGTGCGTTGCCTACTATTGTGGATGGGGTGGCCAAGTTCATATTTTATCATTATTTTTGCATTGGGCACTTCACTTTAAAGGATGGTACTAAGAGCATGTTGTGAAAACTCTTGTTTTCCTTCACAACACAAAGATATTTTCAAAATGTTGTAAACAAGTTTAAAGATGTGCACAAGTTGAGGATTGATGTAGACAAGGCAGACAAGGAGAACTATACAATGCTTCAAACGTTTGTTTACCCTAAGAAGAGTGCTTATGAAGAGAGATACCTATCGAAATAATTTGCATGCTTAATCCTATCACATTTCCCTAGCCTCGATAACAACAAAAAGATATATATATATATATATATACCTCCACAAACTTCCCATCTTCAACCCGCTATATATATATATATATATATATATATATATAAAGCAAAGTGGGTTCAAGATGGGAAGTTTGTGAAGGATGATGTAACCATCCCCGAGGCACCCACAATGAGGAATAAGGTGGTATAGAAGAAGCGAATGTACGAGGTGACTCGCCTCTAGAAGTAAAGGAAGTAAAGATAATACTCTTGTCATTGGTGCACTTGTAAGGTAGGCACTAGTGTGCACAAGGATACGGGGCCAAGTACCAGCATGCAAGACAACCAAGAAGGGGTGGGTATTTGGTAAAGAAGAAGCATATTGCAGTTAGTTCCTAATTTAGACTCCGAGGAGACAAAGAGTCGAAGGGAGAAGAGGTTGAAATTGAAGAAGTGGCGGTGGAAAATTTAAGCCCACATGTCTATCTTTGTCGATGAGTCGATGTAGAAGGCCTATTATGAGTTGAATTTCATACACCCTTCTTTAAGTGAGATGAAAATAAAACTGAAAGAAAGAAGGCGCGTGCTCGATTAGGAAGATACCTTACATGATGAATCCTAATAGGCACGTGAAGGTAAAGGAAGAAATTGAAAAGATGCTCAAATCTGGTATAATTGAGCCTATCAATGAGTCTGAATGGGTTAGCCCCATGTTAATCAACATTAATAAGGATGGGAGGATAAGGATTTGTGTGGACTATAGAGAAATTAATGTTGTATGTGTTATTGATCCTTTTCTTACCCCATTCATAGAAGATATCCTTGAGGTAGTTACAAGGCATGAAATATACTCATTTACAAATCAATTTTTAGGCTACCACTAGGTGCACATTACAAAGGAAGATCAGGAAAAGAAAAATTTCACCACTAAGTGGGGAAGTTTTGCATACACAATGATGCCCTTTAGATTGAAGAATGTGCCAATGGTATTCTCATGCATTGTTGTGTAGGACTTTTAAGACTTTATCCATAAGCTTTTACAGTGTATCTTTATGATTGGATAGTGTATGGATTATTTAAGGACCATGGTGTACCTAGATGAGCATGAAGTGGCTCGCGGTGAGGGAGAGAGGAACGAAGAAAATATGGATTCAAGCGGTGCAGAGAGATTTCTTGCAATAGGATTTCCTAAGGGGATATAAGGGAATAATAGGAGGTGAGGTTTATTCCAAAGGGTCCCATGATGCAATATACCGATGACATGAATAAATTTTTGTGCATCATGTATCGAGCACGATACCCACGGATCATCTTTTCTATTGGTCATTTTTCCAGTAAGGAGGAGGCCCTACGGTACACATGGAAGATGTTATCCGGGAACTAGAATCACATATAGATGAGCTCGAGTTTGAGGTCGGTGCCCATTCATTGATTTAAACTCGGGATAGGTCCACTCCTGTGAGTAGCATATCCGAAAGTAGATTCAATTCATTTCCCCGTGTATGCGTAGTGTAGGGTCCATATTTTTGTTTTATTCTATTAGATTAAATAGTATTTTATTTCAATTAATTTCCCCGTGTCGGTAGAGTTACTTTGTTTATTTATTTTAATTAATCTTGAAAAATACAAAAACATTATAAACTTAAATGATTTTAAGAGTTTTATTTTTATTTGAAAAGCTTCATTCAAAATAACAAAAAAAGAGTTACTATAGTTGGTGCATTAGGTAGATACCAATTTTTGGTATCCCCTATCCCTCCTCCGCGTCCGCTCCCCTTCTTCATAATTTCTCACATACATATCTCTCTTCCTATTCAAATTCCCCATTCCCTCCTAAATCCCATTTATTCAAATTTCCCACCTTATCCCATCATTTGTTTTACTTCCCCTAATTAATCCCTAATCACCATTAATTATAAATCCCTTCATTAATCCATTTATCCTCCCTAAATTCCCTTTTTGTCCTCCCTAAGCCTTCATTTAATAATTTTACCTCCCCTTTGCCTTTATTTAATATTTTCCTACCTCTCACCTACCTTAATCTCTCGAAACCCTAATCCCGCCTCACAAGGACTCAATTTCTTGAGTTGATCAATCCTCCATTGCCCAAATCATCGAGACCACCATAGTCACCGAGCGACCCATTCAGTCTTCGTCAACCCTATAAATATGACCCTACCCCTCCTCTCTTTAGGATGTAACTTTGGAGACTTTGGGATTTCTTGTAATTTTGGCTTCATTTCTTTCTCTTCTTTGTAGTTACTAGCACCACCTTGGAGCTACTTTGGAGATATTTTGTATCACCTTTGGATATTTAGAGTTATTTTTTGGCTTGGTATCACACCTTGGCATGCTTGGAATCTTCATTTTCCCTCCCATCAATCATTATGCATCATCCTTACAGTTCGTGGATTACGCACTCGCATTAGCCATCTTCAATTTGTCATTTCCATCCATTTTCATCCATCAATTCCTATATCCCTCGTAGGTCATTGTCAACCCGATCGGTTTGTCATCGACCCAATCCACATATGTTTGATTTTTTTAATCCACTTTGCCAACTATATTTTTATGATCATTTAGTCCCTCATATCTACCGATATTGCCTCTCCACACACTTGTGACTTCAAATAGCACTTGCATCACACCCGGTCTTTGTCGGCGATCAACAGTCTCACATTCATCATCAGATCTAGAAATTTTCTTGCATCCTTTCTATTTCACTCGACACAACCTCTTTGCATCATCTCAACATCTTCATCAATCTCAAATCAACTTGAGAATCATTCAAATCTACATTTTTTTCTTATTGTTTGATTTTTCCTATTCCATTGTGCGTCAACTCTATCCTGCGAGTCCCGGTCATCGTTGACCCATCCAAGTTTAGTTGATTTTCATCATTTATTGTTATCATATCTACATTTTATCTTATCTAGTTCATTTCAAAAAAAAAAAAATCGGTTCAAATTCTCGCTACATTTTATCCATCATCATTTTACTTGTCTTTAATCAAAAAGTGGGTTGACATCCATCCTAGGAAATTTTCACTTCTTGGGACCAATATCATCGGGAAACCCACCATCCTATCTACTAATCATTTTAGGTGTTGAGTTTATATTTTTTGTGTAGGTAATCAAGGTTTTTATGAGGAAAATCTTTCGTGCCCGTATCCATAAATATCTCATCTAGAGGTAGCCTTAAACCCTCTCATCATTGTAGTTACTTATTTTCGTTGTTACCATTTCACTAATCTAAAACATGAATGATAAAATTTGGTCAACATTATGGCACGCCGGTGGAACTGTTATCACCGAATCACAAGCACCCTTATGTTTACACAAGTGCATATACTTGAGCTCACGGTGTGATTGGATAACATGGGTACTATCTCCAAGTTGTGGGACTTGCTACTTGAGATAGACCTCTAAAGAAAGTTGGTTCTTACTCTTAAACTACCTGCCACAATCTAATCTAATGCAAACAAAAATATCTTTCCTAATCTAACTTTCCAAGGGACCAAGGAGAGAGAATGCATGAAAATGAAATCCTACACTAAAGCGGTGATACACCAGGAAAGGAGGGTGTGAGAGTAGTCTTCTAATGTGTGAAAAATAGAAGTAAAATGCATACTAGAAGGGGTGATAATAGTTCTCCACAATCTGGAAAATGCATTCACAACAATATTTCATACATGCACAATAATAATGAGTCCTTGCAAGAGCATAAAAATAGACACAATATTCTTGTAATGAAGGTTGAAAGGGAAAGAAGAGTGCAAACAAAACACAGCATGGGAAGATGCATCCACAAACTTGTATTTTATTGCTTCATGATATGCACAGTTCAATCTATTACAAGATAAGGGCCTGGATCACCATGCAAGGAGTCCACTACAAGGGCCTACAAAGCACATTGGCTTCACAAAGCAATTTTGACAGAGATTTGCTACAACAAAACTACCTCCTTTTACAATGAGCCCAACACTCCAATTTATAGAAAAATAAGAAGAGAGAGAGAGAGGGGGAAAATGGAAATCCCAAAATTTGTCCTTCAACCTCTTTCAAGGAGTCATAAATGGATTGAAATGATGGTATGTTGCTTGCAAAAAGGTTCCCCATATTGTCCCATGACTTGCAGCAGTGAAATAATGATAACCATGCCTCTTAATTGCACTCCCAACCACCAAATAAAACATTGTTTCGAACCCAGTCAAATTTTTCGTAAAATCTCTATCTATCTTTCATCAAATACATAATTTATTGATTTTTGTGTGTCAGGATCGGAGCCATGATTCCAATGGTACCAATTTCATGCAATTTTGTTGAGAAATGTAAAAGTTATGTCCTTATGAGTGCAAGTAGCTATTTTTGGTTTATCGGGCATTTTTGTCTTTCGACGGGAATGAACGTCATGCTCGTTTCTAAAAAGTCCAATTTTATGAAAATCGGAGCTCGGAGTCAAAATTTATGGCCGTTTGAAGTTCGGGAGGTCAAACATTGACTTTTTCACTTCATTGCGGCTATTTCAGAAAAATCGGGTCCGTGTGTCACGGTTGTCCCTGCATACACATTCTTCCGCATCTCCCAATTCGGGTTTCCTTGTCCCTATGCATCCTCCGTTGACCGGGCCATGAGGGTCGTTGACTTCCGCATTTTCCGCATCCCATTTAGCTTGGCTCTTGTGTGGTGATTTCACCTTTTCGCGCCCGACCGTGCCTTGGACACGATTATTCATGTCACCCGCAATACCGTGACTTGTGGAAAAATTGGCTTTTTGCATCCCGTACGTACCTACGTCCCAACTGTCCCGCGGACCACTTGGAACAAAAATGTCTGATTTTTCCGCAAAACACTAGAATGAGCCCATTTTTGGATTTTTTTCAATCTAACTTATTGGATTTTTTTCCTTGGATGGGGAAGTTAGAGAGAAACCAAAGGGACCCCCAAAACATGATTTTGGGCCTTGAATCAATTCTACTTGCTCGGGACTAAAGAATTTGATGCATGTTATCAAAATTACCTTGAGGGGTGAATTTTGGATAACAAGAACAAGCCCTTCTTTGGTAAGTTATTTCATTTATTTTCATTTCCATTTCTCTCTTTCCACTAACCCCATAGGTAGGATCTTTGCTTGCTTGCATGTGTGATGGATTGATTACTTGGATCAACAACACGCTTGCTAAAATAAAATATAAAATAAAAAGGAAAATTGTGTTATCCCTGGTATTCCTCATTTTTCCCTATTTTCTCATTTTTCATCTTTTCCTTGAGTGCTTTCATCAAATTTCACATTTCATTTTGGACTTAAAAAGAACCTCTTCATACTTTCTTGACAACATAGTTTACTTATGAGGTTAAATATTTACATTCACTTTCTTCACACACATCCAAAATGCACACATTAAATTACACATCTTAAACATCTCCTCCCAAGTGGAACTATTAGGATTTCATCACCCAATAGGAAATCCCTTGCAATGGTCTGCCCACGCTATAATTTTTTTGAATATCAATATATTAGCTAAGTACATGACACCCTTATCATTGTAGTGCGTGAAGTGTGGGGGTAGGCCCCAATATTAGGCCTCGTATCGGTAGTCATCACATATTTGAGCCTCACATACCTTTGGGTATATCAAGGACGCCATCCAAAACTACATGAAACCATCCATAGTTTGGTCATTTCCTAGGTTCCCTTTTGAGCCCATTTTATTTTCTTTCACATTCTTCTAATAAGAAAGATAATTAAAACTTTGTTGCGTGACTTGTCTGAAATATTAAAAAATCAGCATAAATTCTTGTTTATTATTTGTTTCATGCCCGTCATTACACGTTCTCAAGAAAGAAAAATGGAACAAACCATGTCATCTAACAACATTCCTACTTCCAACATTTCCTCTCAACAAACTTCAGCCCTTTCCATTATCTCTTCTACCCCATTGGTCACTTCTTCTACAATTACACAACCTATGATTTCCATTTCTCCTCTTCATGAGCCTTAAGCTACCCAAACCAACACCCATATTAAAACCAACCCCTTTATTTATCATCACTATGTCCCATCTAGACCGGCTACACTCTTATCTCGCCACTTCCTTCGAGACCTTTAGGCCTCCCTTAGCCCTCGTAGATCCTTAGAGTTCCGGAACTCTTAGATGCTAACCCTATCGCTCTTAATGACTACTTTATCTCAGTAAATCCACCAATCTCTCCTTTGAAAAACCCCTCTTTAGCAAATTTATTCTTATCACTCGCCCCAAATCCACTCAATTCTTTATCTCTCAAATCACTTTGTTCTTCCCTAGAGATCTCGAGCGAGATTTTCATGGTCCAATGTGAACTTAGATCCCACTATTATTCCTCTACAATCCCTCAAACTCATCAATCCACTAAACTGGTGGTTCCCATTCCTCCCAATCTGCCTTACATCAACACCATACCCACCTCTTCCATCCCCATCACTTCTTCGTCCAATTTCGTCATTAGTGCTCCTATCCAAACTTCACAAGAGTCCCATTTACTTCTTTTACCTCATAAACATTATGATCAAGCTTCGGTCCCTATATCTACATCCAAAATCTATGTAAACGCGTCATCACCTCACAACCCCATCCTTTTAAATCAACTCAAACACATCAACCTCCTCTTCAAGGTGCCTTTCACTTTGTATATTCCCTAATCAATCTACTAAACCATCCCATACCTACATCCTAACTTATGCCATGCAAAACCAATCCAACATCCCCATCTCTCAACAACCAACACAATATCATCCATCTTATTATATCCATATCTCCCAACAACAAGTTATATCTCAACCTATTCAATCCCAACCATTCAACTATCTTCCCCTTATCAACCACCCCCACAAAATCCTACTCATCCTCAATCATATCAATCTCATCTGCAACCTAACCCATCTACTTCTTATATCCCGCAACCTCATCCTTCAATCTCTCATCCCCATACATCTAACAACCCTATGCATGCTTTACTAAGTAGAATGGCCAATCTCAAAGCCACTACTTTAGGGTCTAAAACTACCTTATCTTATGAATAAATTTACAACGATCCCATCAACCAATCAGCCCATGTCAATTCATATCCTCAACATTGGGAACTTTGAAAATTCTTCAAGTTTAATAGTAAGGAAGACCCCGTTAATTTTACAAGTTACCCTTTCTAGGAGGGATTTTAAAATTTTCTTGCAATCTTTCATTAGATTTCAGATTTTGGAAGTTGACCTATGTTTTGCATGCAAAATGAGCGTTGAGTTCTAAAGTCCAAAGTTCAATCCCATCGGAATTCAGAAACGGAAGTTGGAATTGCAGGTGCATATTGCACATAGTTTCTCTCCCAAGTTTCGAAGTTTGATTCCACGCCATTATTTTGAAATTTGGAGTCCGAAGTACAAGTTACATGTTTTTTGCACAACGGATCTTAATTTCTGAAAACCTCCCCTTCTACCATTTCAAAACTTCATGATTTTGGACTTCGGCGCCTAGATTCCATGTTTCATGCAACCTGCATACCAACATACGAATTCCAATTTCCAAAGGCAATAAATGCCCAACCACCTCACACATGTAGGACTGCCGTAATTAATTTTTACCCTCCTATAAATATGTGAGTTTTTACTTATCATTTTTACTAGACGATTAAGTACACTAACAAGCTAAAAAATCTCTACACCGCAACTGTTCCCTTGAGGTGATTTTGAAGCATTATTTTCATGATTTTCTCATCATTTTGGGTAAGTTTTGCAAGATTATTTTGGTTTCTATTTTTGGGGCTCTTGTTTAATGTTTTCTTCTTCCATTCTTCTTTGAATTCCTCCTAGGTTTTGTTCCTAACATTCAAGAAATGGTTTGCCCTTCCTTGTTGTTTTTATTTCTTTTTAAGTCCGAAATGCAAGGTAATTTACAAGAAGGAAAGAAGAATTTTTGGAACTTAGAAAACAAGGAATTTTGTGTAAGTTCATGGTTCATATCTTCAAAGATTTGTTTTTGAAGTTCGTATTTCGAGTTCAGGTTTCCACAAGAGTTTGCATTTCGGGAGTCAAATTTTTTGGAGTTTTGCTTGTTAAAAGTTATCATTTGAACCTCAAGAACAAGTTTCTGCAAAGCTATCAGTTATTTCAGAACTCAATGTTTTCAGGTTTTGAGGTTTTTGAGTTTTCGAGATTCGAAGGTTCTTCTCTTGATTTTGGAAGTACAAGTTTTGGAACTTCGGGTTTCGGAGGAGAATTTTGGGATTTTGGAAGTCGGGGCTTAGGAGATTAGGTTTATGGAAGTCAGGATTTTTTGTTTTCAAAGGTTTATCACTTCGAGGTTTATGGAGTTTTTAGTCAAGGTTTAAGTTTCTATTTCGGAACTTGGACTTGGGATTTCGGAAATCCAAGCTAGTTTTACAAGGTGTTCTCGCAGCACAAATTTTTTTCCCGAGTTTTGATTTTTTGAGTTCTTCAACAGGTAGATGTCTAGTTCTTCATCCAAAGGGAAAGACAAGATGAAATACAACTACTAAGGAGTATCACCCCCTTCTAGTATCTCTTTTTATGTAGAAAATATTGGGGACACATATTTTGAATATATAAACATGTTAGAATTTTGGGAAAGGGTGAAGGCCCCAAACAAGAAACCATGGATGCAAGTTATTTATGATAGTGGACTTCCCCTTGCGGATGTGTTTCCCAATCTATGCAATGTCTTGAATTTTTGCTTGCCACAACATCTCACTTTGAAAAAAAATCACATACCATAAAGGATGATGATGACATAGTGGTGATCAGGATGGATAGTGACTTCTTTGAAGACCTCCTAAAACTCCCTGATGTTGAGGAATATGCCACTATCTCCCTGGAGTCAGCTCTAGAGCATTATATTTCAGAGAATGATACTAACAAAAAGGTCATCAAAAAGAGCTATTTGGCTAAAACTAAAATATCATTGTCTATATTCCCAAGATAATTCCTCCCAGTCTAATTTCATTCAAGAAGTGAATGATATTATTACACTGTTGAGTAGGGTTACATGTCTCCCTTCTTCTAGGGAGTTCCAAGAGTGGATGTACCTTTACATTTCCACAATCAAAAGAAACAAGGACCTTATTCGATGGGGTGAACACATAAGCAGTAACATCTATCTTTTTCAACTGGGAGATGTGTTAACCTCAAGAAATTTCTCATGACCTCCTACACGATGTACGCGTAGAGGGAATAAGACATTATCTGGGATTGACTCTAAAGGGATATAAGAACACAATTCAAATATATGAGTATTATCCCCAACTCACAATGGAAGAGGGTCCTAAGCACTTTTAGAGAGTAAATGATGCCTTCTTTTGCAGCTCTCCTATATTTCTTCGATAAAGATTTATTTAACAGAAGATTTTTAGATGAAGCTTGGAAGGAAATACGGGAGTGGGGAGGTATCTACCTATATTTATTGACATTCACATACCACATAGTACTTGGATTAAAGGTGTTCGGTCAAGTTTCCAAGATGGCCAACGAACAAGTGGGTTCTAATGGAATTAGTTTGTCAGTTCTTTGAGTTATCACAGATCCAACATGATCGACATAAAGTAGGAGCCCAATTTCCCATAACTATAGGTAGATATATGTGCACTTCTACATAAAAAGCTAAGAATATTGAGGGGGAGATGTCACAGATGACTCTGAAAACATTCCACTGCGCACTAACTTTGACTACTGGGACAAGTTTGGGAAAATAGGATCAACTAGTATTCACATACCTCAATTGGAGGACATTTGGATCCATTGTTGAGATGAGAATGTAGTAAGGGAAAGAGATTTTGAAAGGTTAACTCTTCAAGAGGTCACCCAATATGGAATTGTAATCATCCCCAAGGGCCTACAGGATGACAAACAAGTTTTAGATCCTTCTTATGATCAAAATAATGTCATGAATCAACCTTTACCTTGGATTGATTGGTCAATTGAGGAATGTAGAAACACAAAGGAAAGGGTGGGTCCCATTCTAAATCAGACCTACCAATGGTTGATAACTTTGGGAATTACACCCAAAGCATCAGAGGAACTGGACACAAAATTTGTACAAGCACAATCATCAGTGGGCCATGCCACCCCTCATAAGGAAAAAGGGTGAATCCCATGCCTATCTCAAGGCCTTGTAAGATTTCCTTTGTTGTTGGAAGTTCATGATCCTCTTCAAGAGTTTCTATAATGGGAGAAATGTATCCAAAATTGCAATCACTGAAGTAATAGATCTAAGTGTTTCGATGAATATTTCTCAAGTGTTGTAGTTGCCCCTTTCTTCATCTTTTCCATCTTTGCCATTTTTAGTTATTATTTCCCCTCCACCTCTCACTCTTCCTTTGACCGTGTCTTCCATTTACTCTATTCCCATTTCTCCTACATCTCTCACCACATCTCCCTCTATGGCTCAGGTATTCTCCTCCCTTCCAACTCTTTCAACTGGAGTGAATTTGGGAATGAGGTTCCCTTTGCAACCCCTCTTCCTCAACAATCTGTTCCCATTTCCACTTCTTTTTCATCGACACCGAGGCTATCCTTTTCAATCTGCCCTCTATTATCACCACATCATTGCTACTTTTTGTGACTATGACTAGTGCCCTAGTCATATCAACTACCCTAAGTACTATTGTAACAATATTGTTGTATGAGTCATCTTCTTCTATTCATGTGTGGTTGCATAGGCAAACACCAAAACAAGAAGAAGAAAGTGCCTATTATTGATGTTGTCAATTTGAGTGTTTAGATATGATTCCCCAAAGGAAAGCTAAGTGACTGATAGTTATTCCCAACTTATCGGTTGTTTAAACAGGGGAAATATTCATTAAGATAGCTACTCCAATTGCATGCAAAACTAGATAAACAATCACAACAAATTATCAGGTTTCTAAGTTTTCTCTAGGAAAAGCCACCCATGAAAGTGCAAAGAAATATTTTCAGGTGTCCCTAGGAAATTTACTGGAGAAATATGATAAGGATAAAGCAACAAAGGATAAACTTAAGGGAAAGATTGAGTAGTTAACTGCTCTGTTAACCAAGATCATGTAGCATGTCTAGACTACTACCCCTCTCACTACTCCTCTAAGCTTCGATGACACATCTTTTCATGTAGTGGAAAATATTGGGTAAAAGGGAAGAGCGTAAGAGGATGGATGGCAAACTTGATTAAGGAGGAGACCCATTGGTCCAAGCTGATGTGGACTTGTATAGTGAATTGTATGTAGAAAATGATGTTATCTTGAAATTTGAATGAACTCCTCACTGAGGAGAGTGATAACTTATACCTTGCCCTCGAAACATGGAAAGCAATTTGAAGAGTCACTCGGACCTTCTTCGAAGGAGGGTGTTATAGATGATGTTTCAAATCCTTTTGAATTCAAGGAAGCTATGGAGTTCAAAGCTCGGGTATTGCAGGAGCTCATGTCAAAATTGGAGGATAAATGAGTTGAAGTAGTGGATGGTTTGAATGATATCATGGATGAATTTGATAATATCAATTGCAAATTTCTAGAAAAAAATTTATATGCTTCCATTTGATCAGATCACTTTGCCCATTTTAAGAGTTTGGTAAATCAGGATGATGATGTAGTGAAGTATTTTAGTCTTGATTCTATTTACATGTTGGTATCTTACCAAAACTTCATGATTCATCTCAATAAGGTTATCAACAAGACTAAAATATTTCCGAGAAAAGGTTTCAGAGAAACGGAGTCGACATAAATTCTAAATTGTTATGCATGTGGACTTGACGAGGAAGAGGTCCAAGGAATTATTAAACAATTTTTTGAATACATGAACATGTTAGTTGCGTAGGAGAAGAAAGAAGAACCAGAAAAGGAGAAGGATGTTCACAAAACCTTAGCTAGGCATGGTAGCCATTGTTGGACAACCTCTAAACTTTGGAACCAAAGTGGAAGTTCGTAGGTTGATTTGGTCACACCGTGTAAAAAAATTTCTATTTTCATGGGAGGCTATTCCCTAAGCATTAATTTATTCTATTTTTAGAATGAATTAGCTAGAAGACAAAGCTATAATTGCTCAATCACCTTATTTTATAAATAAAAGGATACATTATATTTTAAGAACTTTTATATCTTATTGTGAAGGGTCTCTATAATTTTGAAAGAGTCCAAGAACAAGATTTAAGACTTTGATATATTCATAACACTATTTTTCCTTCGAATACTTGGTGTATTGTGCAATTTGATAATTTGTTTAATACTTGTGAATGCTTTAATTCCTTGTATGTGGTGAATTATATTTCCTTTACATCAATTATCTTCCTTCAATTATCTATGAGTTGTGGTATGAAATCTTTTCGTTTCAATTGTGGAAAATATTGAACCCCTTCATTATTAAAGTTTTGTACTTAGTTAATTCAGTGATTGAAAAATATTATTAGGAGATGTGCATGCTATATATTGTTATGAGATATTACTTTGTGCATATGAAGTAGATCTTCTTGTTCTATTTACTCTTGGTGCATCACCACTTTTATATATTTCAATTAATCTCTTTCCCCTATTCCCAAGAAAAATTAGATTAGTTTTATTTCAAGTATTGTAGCCCGCATCTTGATCTTAAATAAAATGCACCAAGTTTAGAAGGAATCTAGCCTTCTCCGGAGGTTCATCCCAAGGTGCCAAGGTCCCACACCTTGGGGATGTTCCCATGTTGCACTTTGGATCACTTAAAGATTCAGGGGTGTGCGATCCAAGTGACAATTTTTTTTGGCATGCCCGGTTATACCACTAAGAGTTGGTACTCCTCTTAACATTTGCATAAATCAGGGTACATGACAGCTCCACGTCTCTCGGATTTCGATATTCAAAGTGTATTAACTTATGTGAATAATTCAGATAAGAGATTCTTTAAAGAAATGAATTCAATAGTATATTAAATTGTATTTGTCTCCTCCGAGGAGAAGAAAAGGTGAAGCTTCATCGTCATCTTGTAGAGGTCATTCTACACCTCCTTTTGGAAGGTTCCCTCCACCAAGAGAAAATCAACCACTTGCCACTATGGCAAGTAGTATGAGCTCAAGATTTCCCTACTTTTAATGGTGGCAATCCTCTTGCACTAGCTCAACGTGATGTTGTATGCGCAGCTGGGCTCAAGAGTTTACCTTTCTACACAGGGAAATAAGTATCACTCCCATAGAACACATTCAGGATGTGGCTAACATCTGTGTAGTTCATAATGTCACTGAGGAAAATGTTGCAGTCTGGCTTCTTGCTATTTCCTTTAAGGGAAAATCACTTCAATGGTTTCATGGGTTGGAGGTTGGCATTCATGACGAATTGGGATGAGTTAGGAGATAAACTTCACAAACCTGTTCGAGGATAAGAGTGATTACTTGTCACTTATGGAACACTTAACCACCATAAAGAGAGCTCCTCAAGAGTTCATGGGAGATTTCAATTTCGATTCCAGAAAACTTGGAACATGATACCAATATCGTAGTCACAAATTCATGCAATTTAGACATTATTTAGTCACATTCTTATACTACTATTCATATGGATTTTTAGTAAAGAAAATAATAATTAACCCCAACTTTTGGCCATTTTACTTTTATTTCTCGTCGTCACTACTTTCGATCTCCCACACTTGCATGCCCAGTCTATTTTTGTTGTTTTGCATCATTTTAACCTTGACTATGGCACCGAGATTGTCTTGGTGCACCCATAGGTTCCCTAGTACTACTCGAGGTGCCCTGATCCTTTTCCCCATTTTAGGAACTTTTAGTCATTTTAACATTTCATAATTCTTATGGTCGGCCATTTCGGGGTTAATTACGAAATTAGAACAAGAGAACCATATAACTATGAAGTTATGCTACGATAATGAGAGACCAAGCACTAGTCACTACTATCATCACATAAGGTTGCAAATATCAAAAGCTCCATTTGAATCCATCTAGATCCATCACAAAGCACAAGGTTGGTTCATCGCATCACACCTTTGTATAGGAGGGAATTTTATTCTATTCCATCCACCATTTTATTACATTTCTACATATATTTATTGCTTGCTAATTTCACAAAGTGTGACGATACAACAACACCTATGGCATGATTTCACACACAAGAACATAAAACTACATTGGAGTCCGAGATGTAGTGTAATGCTCGATTATTAATTCCACCATTATGGCAATTAAAGCGATCGACCCCTTCATTTACATTTTTTAATTTTTAGCGTTTGATTCTTGTTTTGGGGTTTACATGTCTATCTTTCATCATTGATCATGACAACATTTGATGCAAAGTAGTGAAATACATGTGACATGATGCAATAAAGGGCTTCTTTGTTAGGATTAAATATTATTATCCTAATATTAATTATGCATAGTTTAAATTATTTAATTTTATTAATTAAATAATAATTGTTATTTGGTTATATGGTTAATCAACCATATTTGTCTTTTATTTCATACTGTTATATTGTTGTAAACAATATATTTGTATCTATTCATTTCTCGCTTCTGGATGTTATTGGAAGCTTGTTTATTCTGGCATTTGGTTGCACCTGTGCAACTTATTCTCCCGGATGTATTTGGCTGTGCAATATCTATAAATATTGCAGCCCATTCTCTGTAATTTTTTAGTTGATTGAGATTAATAAAATTGACAGGCTTCCGTCCCTGTTTCTCAATCTACATTTGGTACCAGAGCGAGAATCTGGCCCTGTGAAGGTGTGGAAGAGAGAGCAGCAGAGAGAGAGGAGATTGGAGATGTGTTTGCAGCATTTGAGAGCCTATGCGTGCCTCGTGCAAACTCCCAGCCCCATCCCTGCCTCCCCCACATCCTCCTGTTCCTTCCAGGTGCTTGGAAGGCAAATTTTTTTGCACTGGTGCTGGTTGCACCAGGCAAAATTCGCTGCAGGCCTATATTTAAAAAAAAAAGGAATTCCCCAACCAGGGGTTCTCCCTCTAATTCAGAGGTGCATCTAGTGACAGCTACAAGTAGCATGCTGTTGTAATTGGAGGTATGTGTGCCAAATTCATATCTATTTGATTGACATTGTTTTCATCGGCATATACTATGTCATGTAGCAGGGTATGTCAGAAACTCAGAGCCATGTGAAGTGAGAATTGAATGGTGAGAATCAAGATAAAATAGTTTGCAGAGGTTTCATAGCATATGATAAGTGTATTCATATTTTTACACTCCTACAGTAGAGGGTAAGAGAAAAAAAAACAGTGAAGAGATAAGACCACTGTCCATGCGGCCTTCTCCACTGTCCACGTGAACCTGCAACCTGCACAGAAGAAAAAACAACAAAAAACGCGGCCAAAGAAGAGTAAAAAGCGGCCAAAACAGTCCTCCACGCGTTTTTCTTGACCCCGCGGGACTGCATAAGGAAAAAAACATTTTTGGAGCTAAAAACGCCCTTCTCCGCTCGCCCGCGCCATTTGTTGTCTCCCATGACCTGCACAAAGAAATGCAGGGTTAGATAGTAATCAACAACAACAACAAACTTACAAGGGACATTCAAACAACTATCACGGGCGAAAAAGGGAGGCTGGAAAGAAGACCCCACCAAAGAAGGTAATATTGCTTTGAGCAACAAGAAACATCGACAATGAAGACTTCTTGTTCTTCGCTCGATCAAGTGAACCATCCACGTCATCTAGTGACGTCGGTATGTTGATTCGGGAGCCACTCGACACATGACCGCCCACGAGAGTGGTTTATTTCAATGAGGACACGCCATCGAAAAATCATGTTTCGTTGGGAGATGATTCTTCATATACAGTTCAGGGGATTGGAAACATTTCTCTACCCCTTGGTTCACACAAATGCAGACTATCAGATGTTCTATATGTCCCTGGGTTGACAAAGAATCTTCTTTCGGTCAGTCAACTCCTAGATCACAACCTGAAAATTGACTTTGATAGTCAATCCGGCAAGAAAATGTGTTTGATTCGAGATAAATCCAGAGGCTCAAAAATAATTGCAAAAGCCTCAAATGTGGGACGAATGTTTCAACTTGATTTCATTCACAAAAATGATCAAGCACTTATGGCTAAAAACTCCACCTCAGCCCAGTTGTGGCATCGGAGATTTGGTCATGTAAGTTTCAAATATCTCGAAACACTTCGCCGGTGTAATATGGTACATGGGCTACCATCTCTTCAGAAGGATACAGACAAGTGTCCTCACTGCTTAGCAGGAAAACAACATAGAGTTTCATTCCAAAAGAGTACTTTTCGAGCTCATGGTAAACTTGACCTGGTTCATACCGATCTGTGCGGTCTAATGTAGCCAAGTCATTCAGGGTTCCAGTACTTCATGCTCTGTGTTGACGACTATTCACGAAAAATGTGGATTTTTTGTCTTCGCAAGAAAAGTGAAGCCTTTGAAACATTCAAAAAGTTCAAAGTGGTAGTTGAGAAAGAAACTGGTCGTCACATCAGAACTCTCCGCTCAGATCGAGGGGGGGAATTCACCAGTGATGAGTTCAGAGACTATCTACAAACTCACGGGATTCGTCGACAAATGCCTCCTCCACACACACCGCAGCAAAATGGTGTTGTCGAGAGAAGAAATCGTACTATCATGGAAATGGTGCGATGCATGATCGATGATTCCGGACTTGCAAAGACATTTTGGGCAGAAGTAAAAACAGCAGTATATTTGTTAAACAGAGCGCCCACAACTGCTCTTGATGGAATTACACCACAAGAAGCATGGTCAAAAAGGAAACCATCCATTGCACACCTCAGAGTATTCGGGTGCAAAGCCAGCATGCACATACCCAAACAGAACAGAAAGAAACTAGATATGAAGTCACAAAATATCATCTTCATTGGATACAGTGAAGAGACTCTTGGGTATAGATTGATGGATCCTAAGACCAGAAAAGTCTACACAAGTAGAGATGTTGAGTTTTTTGAGAAGAAGGAAGCAGAGACTCCTCCTCCGGACTCGCAAGATGTAGATTTTTCACCCGTTGTAAAAGTTGAAGCTAATGTTCCCTCAGAATATGAAAGTGGTGATGAGGATGATGGTGTTAATCAGATAGAACCACAACCCATGGGAACAGTTCAACGTATGCCTAAATGGTGTACAAGTACGTTACGAGATGCAAGATTGGATGCTCCAGGATACATCCACCCTTGGACATGGACTCGCATGAGTAAAGCAAGAGAAGAAGTTAACTTTGCTTTGATGAGTAGAGTTATTGAATCGAGCGAGCCCTCTACAGTCCAGGAAGCCCTACGGTCAAAAGCTTGGAAAGATGCCATGGATTACGAATATCAATCGGTGATGAAGAATAACACTTGGCACTTGTTGATCTTCCACTGGGAAGAAACCCATTGGATGCGAGATGGATATTCAAAATTAAGTACAAAGCGAGATGGGACGGTGGACAAGTGCAAAGCAAGACTTGTAGAAAGGGGTACGCATACGAGAAAGAAGGCATTGACTATGAGGAGACATTTTCTCCCCACGGCTAAGATCAAAACGATCAGGATGATCTTTGCTCTAGCTGCACAGTTTGGTTGGAAAGTCCATCAGATGGACGTAAAAAGTGCCTTCCTAAATGGAGATTTACAAGAAGAAGTCTACATGACTCAACCTGAGGGATATGTTGTACCTGGTCAAGAAGAAAAGGTATGCAGACTCAGGAAATCTCTGTATGGCCTCAAACAGGCACCCCGGGCATGGTACATCAAGATTGATGAGCATCTCGTACAACATGGATTCGTCAGAAATCCATACGATCCCAATCTCTACCTCAAAAAGCAAGGGGGGGAGATGGTGATTGTTGTAGTTTATGTCGATGATCTAGTCATCACTGGTAGTTCAGTGAAGATGATTGATGAAACAAAGAAAGATCTTAAGTGATCATTCGACATGACAGATCTCGGGCTTATGCACTACTGTCTTGGACTAGAAGTATGGCAGAAAGAGAATCATATCTTTGTTTCTCAGATGAAATATACCAAGACAACGCTCGAGAAGTTTAGGATGATGGATTGCACACCAATTGCTACACCTATGGAGAACAAATTACAGTTATCTCGTTCAGATCCATCTCCTGAGGTAAGTGCCACTCTCTATCGGCAGCTGATTGGGAGTCTCATTTACCTGACCTACACTAGACCAAATATCAGCTTTGCAGTGAGCTATCTATCCAGGTTCATGCAGGAACCCAAAATTTGTCATTGGAAAGCAACAAAGCGCATTTTGAGATATCTCAAAGGATCAATGGATCTTGGTCTAGAATACAAGAAGAATGAAAACTTCTTGTTTGGATATTCGGATTCAGATCATGCAGGTAACATTGATGATAGAAAATCCACTTCTGGATTTGTATTCTTTATGGGATCTGGACCAATATCATGGGGAAGTAAGAAACAACACTTTGTTTCTCGCTCTTCCACAGAAGCCGAGTATCATTCTGCAGGAGAAGTTGTCTGTGAAGCGATTTGGCTACGTCGCATACTGGAAGGACTTGGAATACCACAGGACAAACCTACTACCATGTATGTTGACAATGAAGGTGTTCTCAAACTTGTTCGCAATCCAGTTTTTCACGAGAGAACAAAGCACATTGAAGTTCAGGTTCATTTCATACGTGAACATGTGTTGAAGCACAACATCCAGCTTCAATTTTGTCCAACGGCTGAACAACGAGCAGATATTTTCACAAAGTCACTAGCACGTGACAAGTTCGAGTTGTTCAGAGCATTTCTCTCCTCATCTCTTCAGACAATGCACAATTAAGGGGGGGAATGTTAGGATTAAATATTATTATCCTAATATTAATTATGCATAGTTTAAATTATTTAATTTTATTAATTAAATAATAATTGTTATTTGGTTATATGGTTAATCAACCATATTTGTCTTTTATTTCATGCTGTTATATTGTTGTAAACAATATATTTGTATCTATTCATTTCCTGCTTCCCGGATGTTATTGGAAGCTTGTTTATTCTGGCATTTGGTTGCACCTGTGCAACTTATTCTCCCGGATGTATTTGGCTATGCAATATCTATAAATATTGCAGCCCATTCTCTGTAATTTTTTAGTTGATTGAGATTAATAAAATTGTACAGGCTTCCGTCCTTGTTTCTCAATCTACATTTACATCATCGTCCAACCCCGTAAGATTGGTTTTGGACCTCCTACATAGACTCGGGCGCTCAAAACTCATACTAGGGCACCCACATGTGCCTTGATCCTCTCTCGGGTGCCCGGTCCAGCCAAGTAGCTCATATATGTCATTGTTGGGACCTTTACATGTTCGTTCCTTCTTCTAGAATATTTAGTTCATTTTACGACACAGTCTAGATCAGTCTCCTGGATCAGCTAAGTCGTTTCCTTACTCTTCTTGCACATTAGGGTTTCTATTTTCATTAGCCTAGTTGTTTGGGTCACTTTCTATATTTATTTATTGTTATTTATTGTTGTTCCTAGTTAGATTAACTACCATTATTCCACATTTTAGTTAATCAACATTTCGCTTTCTTAGTTGTTTGGGTCACTTTTCCTTATTTAGTTTATCTTTTATTTACTATTGTACTTCTTAGATTAACTCTATAAAATTCATATTTTAGTTAATCATTTTGGTGAACCCGACCACTTTCACGCTTAGGATCCTCATTTTTCCTCTATCATGGCTCCCAAATTTTCTCAAGTTTCTTTATCTGATTTACTTAAGAGATATCCCAATTTCTAGGTTGTTTTGTAAAAATCCCTAGACACCATGTATCTTGATGACAATACATTGCCACACAAAATAAGTCCTATATTCACTTGTCTATTTGACAACCCTAGTGTTCCTCCATCTAATCAACCCCTATTGGACTCAATTCAAGCTCTACATGCTTTATTTCAAGACAAATTTAAGGCCATGGAATCCATGATTACATCTCTCAAATCTAAAATTCAACAACTTAAGGATGCTTCTCAAGTGCATGTTTGTTCTCCTTCTACATCTCATTCTCATTTTATGTTTATTACATGTGCTCATATTAGTGAGCCTCAAGTCATACCATTACCAGAGCCTCTCATCCTTGATCGCAATACTCAACAAAATGACCTTATTACTAAGCTCCTTAGTCATCACTTGATCACTTTACCGCCTTCCCATTGTTATTCTCCTTATTGATTATCAAGTATCAAGGGTGTCCATATTTCCACTTTCATCAAATCAATGGACATAATGAAGATGGTTGCCACGCTTTATAGTGAAGAATCAAACATCTTGAGCATTAGGGATTTATCCCATTCGCTGCACAACATTCTGTTGCAAGCCCATCTACAAATTCTACATCTCATTGGGCTCTTAAATATCTTCCTTCTACATCTAATGAGCATAAGACTATCACTTTTGAGGTACCTTCTTTAGTCGGTCAAGATTCACCTATTCAATCCACTCACCTCCTCTAAAGGATGGTCCCACTTCTCTTCCACTAAAGCTATCTGCAACATTACCAAGTCAAACTAAGCAATCGTTCTCCATCAAATTCTCCTACTAAATCATCTCTTGTATTACCAAGACTATCTAAAAACCTCCCTAAATATCGGTTCAATTTTACCTCCACCGCAGTATCCCATAACATCCCTAAACAAGCCACCGTCGTGCAAATCCCCTTCCCAATCACCACTTCAACATCCAATCATTTTTGTCAAAGGAAATACCCCTTCTACTACTAGTTAAGACACATTGAAAATTCCACCACCATGTGGTCGCATCGTTACTCTTACCGACCATGCTTCCACTGCTTCATGCAAACTTAGTCTTTGGTAGGTGACTCTTGTCACCCTACCTTCCTGATGACACACTCATATTCTTATGGTTCTTATATGACTATCAAGGGGTCTCATTATGATAAAGAACCTTGTTTCATCATACATTAACATATATATCTATTACATAACCACTCATACATACATACCTATACAATCATCTATCACTCCTCATGCATGCCATATGATCTCTCATTATTTATCCCATCACTCAATCAATCTTACAAAATCTATGATACTTCACCACCTTCATACATCACTTCTCTATTTGTTGTCCAACATCATTTATCGAACAATACACGCATCACCACATACTTGGGGGGCATAACATTCACCCCCACCTTAGCATCAACACACACATGCTCATCATTTTCATTGTTGTACATCAATATTCTAGCATAGGCATGTTAATATACACTTTAGCATCGACCATTACCCTCTCGACACACTCTTGTGCTTTGGTTCACACTTGACTATTGTGGGCATACTACACATGAACCTTACACACTACACAGTAGGTATTACACACTGTGTTTCTCCATGCATTTCACAACATATGTATTACACCTTACATTGTACATTCTACATTTAGACTACATCATTTCGACCATCATGCATTTACATATCATACTAGTCTTCATTACACATATGTCACATTTTTAGTGTCTACGCGTCTAACATTAAAACCTACTCATTCTACATACTACATAGCATGCATCGTCTATCTATACACATTGCATTGCATACTATTCATCACATATTCCACATCTTGTACATCATATGGTTGTCTCTTATCATTGCACATACTACATCATACTCTATGTGTTGCACTCATTACCCTATGACGCATTTTAGTTCCTCAGTACATACTCAAATGTTGAGGGTTTACAAATCAAATGGACTCTATCATACACATACATCTATCACTTGACCTTCTATCATGCAAAATTTCTAGGTTAGTGACATATGTTATAGGCTAAATGGTCACCTATCCCTTCATCTTGTAGTGGTATACGCTTTTAGGCTACATCACCACTCCCTCTATTCATTTTGTAGTGATATATGCTTTAGGCTACATCATCACTCTTTCGATCAACTTGTCGTGATATACGTTTCGGATATAAGGATCATGCATGCATCATCTCTTGGTCGCATATCCTCAATACACACAGAAAATCATCACATCGCGTTAGATACAACACACACTCGGCCATTTCCTAATGACGCACTCTCACTTATGATTCATTCTTGACTGTTGAGGGGGAAACCAAATGAACCTCACTACATACATTTCCATTCACTTAGGGGGAACACGGCTCCTATCATTCCATCTTGCATTCCATTCCACCCATCTGTAGTATGTTGTATATCTTGGTTTCTTTTATATTCTTGTTTTAGCTTGCTTGTATATGGTCACTTTATTACACATGCTAGTTAGATATCTTGTATTTCATTTATCTATACCATAAAAACATGCATATTCATGCTTTTTCTTAGTTTTTATCGCGGATACATGTCTTTTGCACGCAGTACATATGCTCTCCTTCTACCCATTCTACATTGGTCGTTGGGGGCATCCAAATTCATCTTTCATAGAAGTTATTGTTTCATTTTGTGCTTAGCACTCTATATTACATGGTTATACACGCTTTTGACATACCGGTTATCTTTCTAACATGCTAATAGGTGCTTCATGCACAACATTTGTTCAGAGGATTACTTGATTCCATGGTTATTTGTTGTTTGTACTTTTATGTCTATTGTTTGCTATTGTATGCAAGCCTTGCCCTTTGTTTGGTGTGCACACTTGTTTTTTGTATGTGGTCATGATGGCCTTGTGTGTCTTGTGACATCATGAGTGATGTCCCATGTTTATATCCCACTTTATGCGGATCACTTTGTCTTCTTATGTGTTTACATTACTACATTACTTGGTAGCTTATACACTATTTGCGTAGATTACACATTGTCTTATATTGCATGCTTGTTTGTACTAACACTTGTCTTTGGCTAGCCTCTTGTTTGTGTGCACCTTGGTTTCTACCAAACACTTTTCGTTCCCCTCAGAGGACAGAGATATAGAATTCATGTGGTTGCTCCTCTTTTGGGGTCACATTTTCCTATCAGTGATGTCACATGCACCCCCAAAGAGGGGGGCATCATTTTTTGTTTACATACTATACAATACTTCTACACCAGTTCAGTTTAGTTTAGTTTCCACCCTTAGCATTGTGGGTTATACAGTGAGTGTGTTCAGATTAGTCTACGAACCCTATACACAATGGATTTTATAGGACATGATAGTCCTTAGCATTATGGGGAGTAATTATAGGTTAGAGGATACAACAGACTTATTCTCTACACTACTTCAGCCAGTGGTGTTGGATCACCCAAAAAACTAGGCAGTACAGAGATATCTTCATACATGTTCAGGGAAGTAGTTAAAGGTTGAAGGATACATCGTAATTTCTCCTTATACTTCTTCGACCTATGGCGTTGGATCGCAAAAAAAAAACCCACAATAGAAAATCCTCTATCTACACGTTTTCTCTCATCATAGATCAGGGGCACATGTTCCCTTTTTCATTTGTGTATTTTACATTTACAGACTATTACATACATATACATGTGTTTTTACCTATAAATAGGTGTATTTGACTTCTTGATCGTCTTCTCCTTGCAGGTCCGACCGTATGAGAAGCAAGTAGTCAAAAACAAAAACAACAAGCACGTTAAAAAAATTGTGGCAAAGCACACACCATATTAACCATGTAGGTACATCACACACATCAACAACTACACACGCATTTCCACCCTAGGTTCACTCTCATCACTTTTTTGTGCTTTTACATCTTTAGTTTTCATGCTCCATCATATTTTTGTCATTCCACACTTTGTCTAGTCCTTCGGCACGTTTTCTACATCACTCTACATGGACATTAGGTACGCATCTCTATCTACCTTATGTTACCAAGCATTTCGCTCACCAACATAAAGTGGGGAAAATGTAGTCATAAAATCACGCACTTTAGACATTATTTATTCTTAGTCTTATACTACTATTCATATGGTTTTTGAGTCAAGAAAGTACTAATTAACCCTCATCTTTTGGCCATTTTACTTTGTTTTTTGTCATCACTTCCGACCTACCACACATGTATACCCAATCTTTTTTTGTCATTTTACATCATTTTAGCCTTAATCTGGGGTGCCCACAGCGCGCCTAGTCCCAACCGAGGTGCCCTAATCCTTTTTCATCTTTCCCTCCACTTTTAGGGCACTTTGTAGTTGTTTGAACATTTCATATTTCTTATGGTCAGCCATTTTAGGGTTAATTACAAAATTAGAACAAGAGAACCATATAAATATAAAGTTATGAGACCATAATGAGGGACCAAGCACTAGTTACTACTATCATCACCTAAGGTTGCATCCATCAAAGGCTCCATTTGCATCCATCTAGCTCCATCACAAGGCACAAGGTTGGTTCATCTACATCACACTGCATAGGAGGGAAGTTTATTCTATTCCATCCACCATTCTATTACATTTCTACACATAGTTATTTCTCGCTACTTTCACAAAGTGCGATTAGCACAAGAACACCTAGGGCATGATTACACACACAAGCACATAGAACTACATTGGGTCTGAGATGTAGTGTAGCGCTTAGTTAGTAATTCCACCATCATGGTAGCTAAGGACAGTCTGACCCCTTCATTTACATTTTTTTCTTTTTCAAGGTTTGATTTCTATTTTGGGGTTTTGTAAGTCTATCTTTCATCATTGATCATTGATGACATTTAGTATGAGAATAGTGAATTACACGCGACAAACAAAGTGAGGGCTTCACATCATATTCCAACCTTGCAAATTTGGTTTCTAGACCTCCTACACAGACTAGGAGCTCAAAACTCACACTAGGGTGCCCATATGCACCCTCGGTCCTCTCTCCGAGCCTCCTTGTCCAGCCAAGTAGCTTAGATCCGTCCTTTTCAGGACCTCTACATTTTTTTCCCGCTTATAGAATATTCAGTTCATTTTACAACACAATCCAAATCAGCTAAGTCATTCCCTTACTCTTCTTACACATTAGGGTTTCTATTTTCATTAGCCTAATTACTTGGGTCACTTTCTATATTTATTTATTGATTTTATTTATGTTATTTATTGTTATTCCTAGTTAGATTAAGCTGTTATTATTCCACATTTCGGTTGATCAACATTTCTACTTTCTTAGTTGTTTGGGTCACTTTTCCTTATTTAGTTTAGATTTTATTTCCTATCGTACTTCTTAGATTCAATCTCTAAAATTCATATTTTAGTTAAGCGAAGATCGATAAATCCTTCCCCAACTAATGCATTTTTGTACTACTTAAGAGCTTCGAACAGTGACGTTGCGGACATGATTCAGTCGATGGGTGGAGAAATGTTACCCGATGCCTACGATATTTCCATAAGAGCTAAAAATTGCTTGATCTAAGCAATAGCCCCAAGACCACCAATGCCTTTGTATCTTGAGTTTCCCACTAATCAACCAACTATTGCTCCTCTTCCTCATGTGCCTAGTCAGCCAACTCCATCTACATCTTCCCCATCAAATGATCTTCATGAGGTCAAATCATTGCTTCAAACTTTTGGAAATGAATTGGTAGCTCTTAAGAGGCAACAGTCCCAATATGCTCATCCTTATCAACCCCAAAACCAATAGTATCAATCTAATAGGAAACCCTTTCAAAATAACAACCAAGCTCAAAATCAAGTTGTCAATGTTAAACCCTTGAATGTTAAGGATCCCATATGCTTAAGCATTGGCTAACGAAGAAGATGGTTTGTTGAGATTAGAAGAAACTTTTTATGAACTTATTGTATCCATGAAGAAGGAATAATTATTCCTCACCTTTTCAAGACTCGGGACGATCATGAAGGATTGTGGTAACTCTTCTTCGATGGGTCAAGGAGAAAAAATGGAGTAGGTATTGGTGTTATGCTAATTTCTCCACAAGGTAATAAATATTTCTCATCCTTTTGACTTCAATTCAGTTGCACTAACAATGTGGTTGAATATGAAGCACTAGTACAAGGAATCCAGATGGCTCAGAAAAAGGGAATCAATGAATTAGTTTTTTTGGAGGCAACGATCTCATTGTGCATCAAGTGATATCCCAAAGTGTGTCAAAAAATTATCTCTTAAGGTCATAAAAAATAGAGTGTGGGATTTGATCAAGGAATTTTAAGCCTTTAGAATCCATGTGGTTCCTAAGAATCAAAATCAAGATGCAAATAGGCTTGCAACGGTGGGTTCACAGTATGACGTGCTGTTGATATCATGAAGGATGAACAACAGTATGTCAAAATGGTTGTGAGACCGGTAGTACCAGATAATGTAGGAAGTTGGCAAGTTTTTGATAGTGATAAGAAAATTATTCTTTTTCTACATGAAGAGGTTGAGTTTGCATTGAAGAACCAAGCCAAGCTTCAAGAAGCATACAATGATCAAATAATATAGTTGAAAACTAATAAATTTTTGAAGGGTCTGGTCACTCTCGAATCAATTTTTAATTCAGATGATCAAGTTAAAATACAAAGTGCCAATATGGTAATCAAGGAAGATGATTTTGAGTAGGTTCAGGTCGCAGAAGAAAAGTTTCTGAAAATTGGGAAAGTGTGATCTTCGGAAGAAAAGTGAGCTTTTGTTGATCTTTTTCAGAATATAATGATATTTTTCATGGAGCTATAAAGACCTTCATGGTTTCGATCCAGGATTCGTGCAACACACTATGGAGCTCGTTCCAAATGCCAAGTCGGTTCAAAAAAAGTAGAGACTAGTCAACCCCAAGATTGAACCACTTATGAAGAAAGATCTTTCAAATCTCATTGAAGCTAGTATCATCTTCCCAATCAAACATTCCTCCTAGGTGGCTAATCTAGTTCCGTTAGAAAGAAGAATGGGGAGATCAGGCTATGTGTGGACTTCAAAGATTTGAACTGAGCCTCCCTCAAGGATCATTACCCTCTTCCATCTATGGAGCAGATTCTTCAAATAGTGGCAGGAGTAGAAAGGTTTTCACTACTTGACGGTTATTCAGGCTATAACCAGATTTTGGTTAAGGAATCTGATCAATTTAAAATGGCCTTCACTACCAAGTGGGTATGTATGCCTACAATAAAATTCCTTTTGGATTATCCAATGTTGGAGCTACTTTCTAACGAGCTATGGATATGGCCTTCAAAGGGCTAATAAACGACATGATCCTTGTTTATCTTGATGATATAACGATGTATTCTAAGCATGCAAAAATCACATCTCCCATTTGGAAAAGGTCTTCAAACAATGTAGGGAATTTGGGGTCTCACTAAATCCCAAGAAGTGCATTTTTGTAGTGCATGAAGGAAAATTGTTAGGGCATATAGTTTTAGTGAAGGACTCTCTATTGACCCGGAAAGGATTTGTGCAATTTTTGGCTTTGTCCCTTCCAAGCCATAAGAAAGTCCTTCAAAGTTTTTGGGAACGATAAACTTTGTAAGAAGGTTTATACCTCAGTTTATAGCCTTGGCCAAACCATTAACGACCATGTTGAAAAATAATATACCCTTTAGCTAGACAAAAGAAGGAAAGGAAAGCTTCGAAGCCATTAAGATAGTTATTTCCCAGGCTCCTACATTGGTGAATCCTAGGTATGACAAATATTTCATCCTCTACACCTTTGCAGGATAGGAAAGTATTTCAAGAATCCTCACTCAAGTAGAATGATGATTTGATGGAGCAACCAATTACTTTTTTCAGTTAGTCCCTCAAAGATTATGAACTCAAATACTTGTTTGTCGAGAAACAAATTTTTGTTGCTATCCAGATTTTAAAAAGTTCAATCATATGTTTCTCAACAACAAGATACTGATTGATGGTGTCGCATCCAAGAGTAAAGGATTTTTGTTGAATAAGGATATGAATGATAAACGAGCTAGATGGATTACCAAGGTCATAGAGTATGACGTACATATCAAGGTAACTAAGCTAGTCAAAGGAAAGGACCTATGTCAACAACTCACTGCAAATTTGGAATTGAAATATGAAGGAGACATGGTGCTTCATAATCATCCTCAAGAAGATACTCCTACCGATTGGCTATCAAAGATGAATAATTTTCTTCTATTAGGAGAGTATCCCCTTGACTTGGATAAAAATAAGAGGTGAATTTTCGACTTCATTCCATTCCTTATGTTCTTGTAGATGGCATTTTTTTTGTAGAGATTTGAATGATGTTCTCCTCCGGTGTATAGGACCAGAACAAGTAGACAAAATACTAGAAGAATTCCATAATGGTTTGTCGGGGGACATTTTTTAGCAAGAACCACCGCTACAAAGATCATGAGGGTTGGTTACTATTGGCCAAATTTGTTCAAGGATGCCCATCAGTGGGTGAGAAGATGTAAAGAATGTGCCTTTTCACAGGGAAGCAAAAGCTAGCTTCCCTTCCTCTCCATCTGATTCAGGTAGATCAACCCTTTGTTCAGTGGGGGTTAGATTTTATTAGAATGATTAATCCTCCATCTAGTGATGGACATAAGTGGGTATTAACCGTAATGATTATTTTACTTGGTGGACGGAAGTTGTAGCATTGAAGGAAGGAAATGAGAAGTCTGTTCTGGATTTCTTGGAAGGTATAATGACAAGGTTTGGTGTCCCTTTTACAGTTATTTCAGATAATTACATGGCCTTCCTTGGTCTGAAACTCAGTGAGTGGGCTGTTAAAAATGGAGTGTACCTTAAGACTTCATCCAACTATTACCTGTAAGGTAATGGTTTGGCTGAGTCTAACAATAAAACTCTCATACGAATAATCAAATGAACAATGGAAAATAACAAATGGACTTGGCATACATAGCTCAAGACTACCTTGTGGGTAGATAATATCACGCCAAAGAGGGCCATAGGAAATTCCCCTTTCATGCTTGTATATGGTAGGGAAGAAAAACTTCCATTATCTCTGGAATTACCTTCCTTGGAGTTAGCACATCAACTGAAGGTTATGGAAAGTGATCTCATGACGGTTAATTTTTCCGAATTAATGAAATTGGAAGAAGATAGGAGCAAAGCAATGAAGACTTTGGAACATCATCAGGCTCAAACAAAGAAGACTTTTGGCAAGATAACATCTCATAAAACTTTTTAGGAAGGAGACTTTGTTCTCAAATGGGATGCTGAATGGGCCTAGCCAGGAATGTATGCAAATTTTGACACTCTCTAAATCATGCCATACATTATTACGAGCTGCAAAGAGGCAAATTCATTTTTCCTATCCAGACTCAATGGAGAAGCACTACATATCCCTGTGAATGAGATACATCTCAAAACTTGTTTTTGAGAAGGTTTCAACTTGTACATATTAGTCTAGGTTTATTTCCTCCAAGTTCTCGCACATTGTTTGGTTTACTTTGTTTAGTTTTATTTATTTTGTTTGGTTTTACTTTTGTTGTTTGTGTTTTGTTCTGAATGTTTTCAAGGTCTAGGAATCTTTTTCCCAATGGATTGTTGAAGGCTACTGGACTAGTTCTTAGTGGGCAAGCATCCCTGAGATTTCACTAAAAATGTTAGCTTTACAAGTTACCCTTACTAGGAGGGATTTTAAAATTTTCTTACAATTTTTTGCCTTTCCCATTCCTTATATTTTTTGAAAATTTTGTTTAAAAATTTCCTTAGCATCATTTTTCACTAGATTTTGGATTTTGGAAGTTGACTTGTATTTTGCATGCAAAATGAGTGTTGAGTTCCAAGTCTCAAGTACAATCCCATCGGAATTTGGAACTACAATTGAATGTTGCACGTAGTTCCCAAGTTTTAAAGTTTAATTCCGCACCATTATTTCAAACTTCAAGTCCAAAGTGCAAGTTAAATGTTTTTTCACGTCGGATCCTGATTTTTGAAAAACCCCCTTTACCATTTCGGAACTTCAAGATTTTGGACTTGGAGCCTGATTGCATGTTACGTACAACATGCATGCTAACCTCTAAATTCTAACTTCCAAACGCAATAAATGCCCAACCACCTCACACGTGTCGACTGCAGTAATTAATTTTTACCCTCCTATAAATATGCGAGTTTTTACTTATCATTTTTACTAGACGATTAAGTACACTCGACATGATGAAAAATATTTGCACCCTAACTATACCCCGAGGTGATTTTCGAAGCATTGTTTTCATGACTTTCTCATCATTTTAAGTAAGTTTTGCAATATTATTTTGGTTTTTGTTTTTGGGGCTTTTGTTTAATGTTTTCTTCTTCTTCCATTCTTCATTATTTGTATTCCTCCTAGGTTTTGTTCCTAAAATTCAAGCAATGGCTTTCCCTTCCTTGTTGTTTTTATTGTTTTTTAAGTCTAAAATGTAGGGTAATTTACAAGCAGGAAAGAATAATTTTTAGCACTTAGAAAATAAGGATTTTTTGGAAGTGTAAGGTTCAAGCTTCAAAGATTTATTTTTAGAGGTTCGGATTTTGAGTTCAGTTTCCACCAAGATTTCACATTTCGAGAGTCCAAGTTTTAAGAGTTTTGTTTTTCGGAAGTTATCATTTTGGAACCTCGAGACCAAGTTTCGTGAAGCTATCGGTTCAGATTTTGGACCTAAGGGTTTTCGGGTTTAAGATATTTTGAGTTTTATGGGCTTCAGAGGTTCTTCTCTTTGGATTTCGGAAGTCCAAGTTTTGAAACTTAGGGTTTCGGAGGTTGGCCTTTCGGGGTTTTAAAAGTCATAGCTTGGGTTTTTTGGAAGTTTTTTTCTAAAGTTCGTGCTTTTGGATTTCGGAGGTTTGTCACTTTAGTGTTTTGGAGTTGTTTGTCAAGGTTTAAGATCTAATTTGAACTTTGAACTTTGGGATTTCAAGCCTATGCTAGTTTTACAAGGTGTTCTGTAGGCACACACTTATGCCTCAAGTTCTGATTTTTGAGTTCTTCAACAGAGAAAATGTTTGGTTCTTTATCCAAATGGAATGACAAGATGAAATATAGCTACCAAGGAGAATCAACTTCTATTATCTCTTCTTATGTAGAAAGTATTGGGGATACAAATTTGAGATAAATAAACATGTCCGAATTCTAGGAAAGGGTGAAGGAAACAAACAAGAAACCATAGATGCAAGCTATTTATGAAAGTGGACTTCCCCTTACAATTGTGTTTCCCCAATCTATGCAATGTCCGAATTCGTGCTTCGCAACATCTCACTTTGATAAAAACTCGCGTACCATAAAATATGATGATGGCACAGTGGTGATCAAGGCTAGATAGTGACTTCAAGACCTCCTAAAACTCCCTGACATTGATGAATATGACACTATCTCCCCGAGTTAGCTCTAGAGCATTGGGTTGCAGTGAATGATACTTGCAGAAAGGTCATCAACAAAAGTTATTTGGATAAAACTAAAAGTTCATTGTCTAGATTCCCAAGACAATTCCCTAATCTGATTTCATTCAAGAATTGAATGATATTATTACACTGTTGAGTAGGGTTACGGGTCTTCCTTCTTCTAGGGAGTTCCAAGAGTGTATGTACCTTTACATTGCCACAATCAAAAGAAACAATGACCTTATTCAGTGGGGTGAACACATAAGCAGTAACATCTGTTTTCAACTGGGATATGTGTTAACCTTAGGAAATACCTTCATGACCTCCTACCCGGTGTACACAGTGTAACAATGAGAAATTATACCGGATTTAATCCAAAGGGATCTAGGAACACGGTTCAAATATATGAGTATTATCCCCAACTCATAATGGCAGAGGGTCCTAAGCACTTTCGGAGAGTAAATGATGTCTTCTTCGTAGCTCTCTTGTATTTCTTTGATAAATATTTATATAATCAAGAATTTCAAATGAATCTTGGAAGGAAGTAAGGGAATGGGGAGGTATCTACCTATAGTTCCTAACATTCACATACATTAGAGTACCTATATTTATAGGTGCTCCTGTCAAGTTGCCAATATTCCTAACAGACAAGTGGGTTCTAATGGAATTTTTTTGTTAGTTGTTGAGTTATCACAAGATCCAATATCATCGATATAAAGTAAGTAACCCAATTTCTCGTAACTATATGTAGATATATGTGTTCTTCTACAGACAAAGCTAAGAATATTGAGGGGGTGATGTCATAGATGACTCTGAAAAAATTTCACCCATGCTCTAACTTTGACTACTGGGACAAGTTCAAGAAAACAGGATCAGCTAGTATTCACATACCTCAATTGGAGGACATTTGGATCCACTTCTGAGATGAGAATGCAATAAGGGAAAGAGATTTTTAAAGGTTAACCCTTCAAGAGGTCACCCAATATGGAATTGCAGTCATCCCCAAGGGCCTACAAGATGAAAACCAGGTTTTAGATCTTGCTTATGATCAAAACAATGTCATGAATCAACCTTTACCTTGGATTGATTGGTCAGTTGAGGAATGTAGTAAAGACAAAGGAAAGGGTAGATCCCATTTTAAATCAGACCCACCAATGGTTGATAACTTTGGGAATTATGTCCAAAGCATCGAGCAACTAGCCACAAAATCTATACAAACATAGTCATCAAAGTGGGAGATGTCATAGATGACTCAAAACATTCCACCCATGCACTAATTTTGACTATTGGGACAAGTTTGGGAAAACATGATCAACTAGTATTCACATACCTCAATTGGAGGACATTTGGATCCACTTCGAGATGAGAATGCAGTAAGGGAAAGATAATTTTAAAGGTTAACCCTTCAAGAGTCACCCAATATATAATTGCAGTCATCCCCAAGGGCCTCCGGGATAACAACCAAGTTTTAGATCCTGCTTATGATAAAAACAATGTCATGAATCATCCTTTACCTTGGATTAATTGGTCGCTTAAGGAATCTAACAAAGACAAAGGAAAGGGTGGGTCCCATTCTAAATTAGACCTACCAATGGTTGATAACTTTGGGAATTACGCCCAAAGCATCGAAGCAACCGGTCACAAAATCTATACAAACACAAGTCATCAGTGGGCCATGTCACCCTCTCAAAAGTCAAAAGGGTGAATCCCAAACCTCTCTCAAGGCCTCGTAATATTTCCCTTGTTTTTGAAAGTTCATGATTCTCTTCATGAGTTTCTACAATGGGAGCGGTGTCTCTCGAAATTGAAATCACCGAAGTGATAGATCTAAGTTTTTACCAAAGATTTCTCAAGTGTCACACAGTCACCCCTTTCTTCATATTTTTCATCTTCACCACTTTCATCTCCTCTTTCCCCTCAACCTTTCACTCTTCCTCTAACTATTCCTTCCATTTCTTTTATTCCTGTTTTCCCTACACCTCTCACCACGTCTCCCTTTATGGCTTGGGTATTCTCCTCCCTTCCAACTCTTTCAACTAGAGATATTTTGGGAATGATGTTCCCTTTTCGCAACCCCTCTTCCCCAACAAGATATTCCCGTTTCCACTTCGTTTCACCCACACCTGAGGCCATCCTTTCCAATCTTCCTTCCATTATCACCACATCACTACCACTTTCCGTGATTATGACTAGTTCCCTATTCATATCAACTAACCCAAGTACGTTTGTAACCATATTTTCATATGAGTCTTCTTCTATTCTGCGTGGTTGCATGACAGCAAACACCAAAACAGAAGAAGAAAGTGCCTATTATTTATGTTGTCGATTTGAGTGTTTAGATATGATTCCCCGAAGGAAAGTTAAGCGATCGATAGTTATTTCCAACTTATCAGTTGTTTAAACATGGGAAAGATTCATTGAGATAGCTACTCCAACTACATGTAAAACTAGATAAACAATCACAACAAAAATTATCAGTTTAAAGGATTTCTCTGGGAAAATCCAGCCATGAAAGTGCAAAGCAAGACATTCAGGTGGCCCTAGGAAATTTACTGGAGAAATATGATAAAGATAAAGCATCTAAGGATGAACTTAAGGGAAAGGTTGAGCAGCTAACTGTTTTGTTAACCAAAATCACGAAGCTTGTCCCGACTACTACCCCTCTCACTATTCCTCCGAGCTTCAATGACATGTATTTTCATGTAGTGGAAAATATTGGGAAAAAGGGAAGAACAGTAGGAGGATGGATGGAGAACTTGATTCAGGAGGCAGACCCATTGGTCCAAGCTGATGTGGACTTGTATAGTGAATTGTATGTAGAAAATGATGTTATCTTGAAGCTGAATGAACTCCTCACTGAGGAGTGTGATAACTTATACCTTGCCCTCGAAACATGGAAAGCAATTTGAAGAGTCGGCTCAGTCCTTCTTCTGAAGGAGGGTGTTATAGATGATGTTTCAAATCCTTTTGAATTCAAGGAAGTTATGGAGTTCAAAGCTCGAGTATTACTGGAGCTCATGTCAAAATTGGAGGATAAATGAGTTGAAGCAATGGATGGTTTGAATGATATTATGGAAGAATTTAATAATATCAATTGCAAATTTCTAGAAAAAAATGTTGATATTCTTCCAGTTGATCAGATTATTGCTCATTTTAAGAGTTTGGTAAATTAGGATGATGATGTAACAAAGTATTTTAGTCTTGACTCTATTTACATGTTGGTATCTTACCAAAACTTCTTGAGTCAGCTCAAGAAGGTTATCAACAAGACTAAAATATTTCCGAGAAAAGGTTCTAGAGAAACCAAGTGGGCAAAAATTCGAACCATTATGCATGTGGACATGAGGAGGAAGAGGTCCAAAAATTATTAAACAATGTTTCAAATACAGAACAAGTTAGTCGGAGGAGAAGAAAGAAGAACCGGAAAAGGAGAAGGATTTTATCATCCCTAGCTAGGCATGGTATTCATTGTTGGACAACCTCCAAGCTTTGGAACCAAAGTGGAAGTTGCAAGGTTGACGTGGCCGCACTTGTGTAACTATTTTTCTATTTTCATCATAGGAGGTTATTCCTAAGAATTAATGCATTCTATTTTTATTAGGAAGTAGTTAGAATATAGAGCTATAATTGCTCAATCTCCTTAGTCTATAAATAGGAGGATGCATTATGTTTTAAAAACTTTTAGATCCTATTGTGAAGGGGATCTATAATTTTGAAGAGTTAAAGAACAGGCTTTAGGCCTTTGATATATTTAGAACACTATTTTGCATTTGAATACTCGGTGTATTATGCAATTTGATAATTTGTTTAATACTTGTGAATGCTTTAATTCCTTGTATGTGGTGAATTATATTTCCTTTACATAAATTATCTTCCCACACCAAGCCTCCACAACGGGCTCGAAGATTGACCCCAATTACACTCTCCTTGGAGAATCATACAACTCTATCTTTGACAAATTGATGGTTATCCATCTCATTCAGCCTTCCCCCTATCCGACTCGTTGATGACTCGCGACCCAAACCCGCATGGTATCACGAGGATCACTATTATAAGTATCACCAAGTCTATGGTCACAACATTGAGAAGTGCCACACATTTAAAGATCTTGTAAAAAGACTTATATAAAGTGGTGATCTTGATTAGATAACCCCAACACACCTCCCAATCAACCCCTTGATGTCTTTAAATAACCATTTCCTAACCATGCACCAAATAATCAAACTACTCCACCTACATCTCAGGAACCCAATTCCCACACCATTAAATCTCTAAGTTATAAATCAACATTATCATCTACCCCCATCATCCCACCATCCATTGAGCCCATGTCTACTGAAATCTCTACCCCTTTACCTATAATCTCATCCACACCTACATCTATCTCTACATTCATTATGCCCATGACCATAACATTTGCATCTAGCACACCTACTTCCCCATCCATATCCACATTTATTACGTCCCCGCCTATCATACCTAGCTCTCTAGACAAACATACTATAACATCTATCTCTACATCCTCATCACATAACCCTACATCTATATCCACTTCTATACCTTTACCCTCAACCACATCCAAAATTATAACCATTCCTATGTAAACATCCGAACCCGCCTCCATTTTCACCTCATCCTTTAAAATACCTACTACGTAGACATCCTCGCTTGATATAACCGTAATCGATGTTCTTACTCCATCCTTGTCATTAATAAATCTAATCACCCCTACACCATCACCCCTAAGATATATGTAATCTACGACTCCTTCCAACCTCATCAAGCGTGTCATCCAAAAATTGCTTCCATCTTCAATACCCCTATCTACTATGAAACTCATATCATCCGATTCCTCCTCCAAAATCCCTCGTCTAAATTCTTGTCATTCCTGCTAAGGACAAAACCCCACAGCGTAAATCTAAAAACCTTGGCATTCCCATTCAAAAATCCATCATTCACCCACATAATAAATTGGAGCTCCCTCCTTCGAGTCCCCAATATTCCAAACCATTACGCCATCCAACATTTCATCATCTATCCTAGTATCTTTCCCATCCCGTTTAGGACCATCTTCTTCCCCTATCATCAAGAAAAATTAAACACAACCATCCATTACACTCCTTAAAACTAAATCGAGTCTCAAACATCCAATTCTTCTTCCAAACCCAAATTGGAACCCAAGGCTCCCACAACACCCCATAGGAGTAGAGCACCTCTCTTACCTTCGTCCACCATTAAGAAATCTACTTCATCCCCAAGTCACACCATGCCTTCGAAAAAAACTCCCATTGGATCATATACAAAAATATTTCAACATCTCGTTTAGGAATCTGCCATAACCCTCCCACCTATCAAGTCTTTCAACTAGCACGAAAAAAAACCCACATGGTTTGACCTTAACGTCGTGTGTTTCTATCATCACACCCCTGGACATGATATTGAAAATTGTAGGGATCTTCAAACCCTCATCCATAATCTTATCGAAGAAGATGACCTTCTCATTGATGAAGATCATCCTCTCCCATCCACATCTAATCATAATCTTCCCATCAAATCCACTACCCATAAAACCTCAAAACTACTTCTTCATTTATTACCTTTGTAACAATCCCTCCCCAAGCACTACACCATACAAAGAAGGTCCCTATCTCTTCATCGATGTCATTCGTGTCGTCACCCACTCTCGACCTTATGATTCTCAACCACCTACTCAATCCAAACAAAATTTCATCATCACCACTCCACCTAACAAGCCTATTCCTTCCCCTTCTTCATCAAAAGACTAATTATCCATTGTAGTCACCCCGCAACCTACCTCTATTGAAAAAATTATTGTGAAGATACTTCACTAAGCCCCTATCAAGATGTCACTTTGTGAGCTCATCCAAAACTCCCCCAACCATAAAAAATCTCTCATAGATGCTCTTCAACGTATACCTATCACTAATGACAAGATTAAACATTTTCCATCCCTTGTTGGATCACCCATAGCCTCCACCACCATATCTTTGGATGACTCGAAATCTCGACATCTTACCCAAAGAACATGATCTCCCTCTCTTAATCACTATTCACATCAACCATACCTTCATCCAACATTCAATGATGACAATGGAGCTAGCATCAACATCATATCATTCCATACCTTTGACCAAATCAAGCTTCCTAATTCCATTGTTTCTCAATCACCCACGGTTCTTCTTTCTTTCAATGATGTTTTCACCCCTACTTTGGGCACAATGTTTATGCTTCTTATCTATTTCGGTGAAAAAATTCTCCATGAGATCTTCTACATTGTTGAGGGGGAGTTTCAATATAATGTTTTACTTGGACGACCATGGATCAGTGCTATGCATTTTGTCCCTTCCACTCTCCATCGTTATATCAAATATGAGCATGAAGGTAAAATCCCAACATTCCCCAATAGACACTCCTCCTTTCAAAACATGTCACATGACTTATCAACCAAATGACATGTTTGTCCCTAAACAAGATTCATCTTAAGCATCCACTAGCTCATCTATCACTACATCTAAACTACCTAATGATAATTCTATTGACAATGTGGTGCAACATCTTTCACTAGGGGAGTATCGTCTCCTTACCCTCAATGCCCTTCCAACACCTAATTGCCTTGGTAGACATGATAAAGCACATATGTATAAACCAAATGTCGGGGATATCATTGTTCAATCCACCTCATCTTCAAACCAATCTCATCTATGATAGCCTCACACCAAGCCTTATACCAACGACTTTTAATTTATCTATAAAAATATTTCACCTACACTTACCTCCATCATTGTGCATGGAAATGATTTGGTATAGGTCGTTATGAGCAAGGAATACATGATCTTATCATCAACCAATCTCGTAAACCCCATGAGAAGTTTGGACTTGGCTTCAAGGAACAACCCATCGATCCTCTTGCATCTTCTTCCTCCATATCACCCATGCATATCAATCCATCACCCAATTCTTCTCCATCCAACGACCCCATGGATATGGATGATACCATGTCCATCTCCTCTAGTTTTTTTAAATATCCACCATAACTTTGAGACCAGACACTTATCAGTGTGACGGTGAGACTAGGTCCCTCCCTGTTTAGTTTCTTGATATGGTAGAGGTGGACTCCTCTACCATTGACATTCTACAATGCACCGATGATGATTCCATCCTTTCCTATATGGGGCATAAGATTCGCATATTCATAAGTCCTTAACTCCTAACACATCCACCCTTCTCAATGAATCCACCATTGACATCCGATGACACCCTAAACTTTACAAATAAAATTGCATGACTAAACAAGGACAACTAACACCATTTCCATCCATCTAAAGAAAGGTTATAAGTCTAATAATGTAACATTAAGGTAGAAAATTAAAAGAATACTTAACTAGTATGAAAACAATACAAAATCTAACTAAAAATTACTACTAATATGCTTGAATTACCTAACATGGGCCTAAATAGACCTAAGAGGGAAATCAAATGGTTATGGTTCATACTCAACCAAGGTGAAATGGCCTCTCCCAATGACTACTTGGCCATTTTGGATATCCATCTACTAACCCCATTCAAGGCTTTAAGCAAGGATTGAACTTGGCTATATATCATATTTATTGTATGAGATGCAAATCAAAGCAAGGTATAAAATATAAAGGAATGAGGTACACCCTTTTATAGTTTTCCTTTTGGGAGAAACTTTTATTTTGGTGCATGTGGGACTAAAAGCCCTAAATTAGATTAGAATTGCTAATCATTATTAGGCCTTGCTAATCGCAATTAGTGAATTACCAAGTGATTAAGAGATGTGAAGCCTTAATCAACCACTTACGGTCAACTAGAAGGCTAGGATAAAATTTTGAAGCTTTCTAAGATGTTGTGGAGGTGAATGGGGTGATTTTGAGTGGTTGGAAGAGGGGTTTAAGCCAATACTAGGGTATATTGACCAAAACAAGGGTAAAATAGGCTTAATTAGCTAATAAATGCTAATTGTTTGTTTTGAAGAGGATTTTGACTTTCGATTTGTCGTAAAGTGGTATCCCGAATGTCAAAGAGGTTTGGTGATCAAAAAGTGCTTGTTAACCAACCAAAGTGGCAAGAAACATTATTTAATTAGCAAAAAGTGCTGATTATAATGGAATTGGAAAGAATGAGAGTGATTTGCGTGTGTTTTGGCAATAAGATTGCAAAAGTGTTTGAGGTGAATTTTTGTACTTCACTTCAAACATAGTAGACAAGCGTAAAATGTAAATTTTTGAAGAAAAATTAGCAGGATGAAGGATGCCCACTCGAGTGTCGATCGGGTGATAGAAGAAGTCAATTGACGATTGAAAATATGATTGAAATGGATAGAATAAAATAGGTTAGAATGGGTGTGAAACCCTTAGGTGTTGAGAAGGAATAAGGATGGGGATAAATGTGGTTGTTTATTACCCGGGTTAGTTTTAGGAGAAAAATTGGTAATGGCAATAAATCATAATGGAGAAGACACGATTAATGGAGAAATATATGACAAGCCCAATCTTTTCATCCAACCTTTCAATAAGCAACCTATTTATATCATTTTTCCCCTAGGTCTACATCATCGGCTTTTATTTAAAATAAACAAAAGTGTAAGATAACATGAAAAGCTAAATTACTAACAATTGTTTTATTGCTAAAAATACGTAACTCCATGCAACATACATTATGCAATGTAATACGAGAAAGTAAAATGATATTTAGCTCCATGCAACATACAAAATGCAATGCAATACGAGAAAGTAAACCAGCTAACCTAACAAAGAAACTAGTACAATCACACGTACTCAAACAAACAACATTTAAGACAATTACACCAATGTTTTTGTTATCAAGTTGCAGTTCCTAAATGTTCATGTTGTAACAAAAAGGGTTAAAAATGATGCCCCAAACAATAACATGTGCAAGGGAAAACAGAGGACACAAGTAGTCCCATCGAGAGCATTTGTGTATTATGGCACAAACTTGACAACTCACTGTTACACAAGAGTACCGACATAATAAGCAAACCCAACTTTGTTAATGGAGGTAGATCACGATGATCCACAAGTCGTTTGAGACAAGAAAAAGCAAGAACGTCATAAATATGTTTTTGTAGGAAAAATTTCAATGTTTGAGGATAATGCAAGTGATACAAAGCTTCACTTATATGGACGTTGTTTACCATTTTTTTTTTTTTTTTTTGGATTTTTAATGATTTAACCAATGTTTTGGGTTTTTTATTGTTTTACTAATTTGTTTGGGATTTTCTGAAACATATTTGAATGTTTTTGATGATTTTGATAGTTTTTTGAAGTTGTGTATAGGAAACGAAGAAACATGGATGCCCCCAATGACAAATGGGATGTACAAGGGTAGAATGCCATGCGTATGCGCAAGAAAGTGAAGATGTGAAATTTTCCCAAGTGTTAGATGGGAATATTCAAAGGAAAACTCTTCACACAAAAATTTGGATCAAGGCCAATATAGATAGGTTCAATCATGATGATGAACGTAACCCAATGACGTGTTAGGAAGAAGTGGAAGTTTTTTTTTTTAGAAAGGAAACAAAGGTGCCCACAAACATGGTAAAAGGCAATATTATACACATGGATGTTTTGAATGAAGTAGAAGAACAATGTGAATGTTTTGAATGTAGCTTAGAAGCCTCGCAATGATGAAGAAGCGATTAGCCAAAGGCATGAATTGTTAAACAAGATACAAACTAGAGTAAGAGTCTGAACAAGGTCCAAAAAGACACTTGGTAACATACTAATCCTATTTTCTCATTGAGATCTAGTGTGTGTGCATGGAAATTTATTACCTCTTGGAGGGAATATTTGATAGACAACAAGTGAAGACACCCTAGCCAATGTGTAGGAATGATTTATTTTTCAAAGTTGATTTTTTTTTGTGAATGGATTGTGGAAGGTGAGCCGTACATTGCTCCACTGTCAGCCAGGCGTCCATAGCCCGATGGAAATGCATTTTATTCTAATCGTAACATTTCTCTATTATCAGTCATGCATCCATAGCCCGGTAGAGATTATTGGAAATACCCCAAGAGAGAGTTATATATCAATTTGCTTTTGCTTTTAGCATTTTCTTTCAGCTTTGTGCTTTTTGATTTGATTGATTCTTTTGCTTTCGAAAAATTATTTCAGATCTCTTGTTTGACAAGGGGTTAAGAACCACTAATGGCTTGATGGAAGGAGGTGGAAGTGATTGTGATGATGACATTGGCTAGTGTCAACAAATATGTCCAAAATTTCTTCGCAACAAGTTTTTAGATGTTGATTGTGATAGGATCTCTACGAGGTTAGTCGTTCTTTAATTTACCAAGGTGATAAAAGACCAAGGTCAAACGGATACCATAGAAATAAATGTCACAATATGCGTGTGAATTGGCTAACCAAAATATCACCGAAGGGATGAAAATGGTAGGAAGACTTGCAAAAGAATAACAAGGAAGGGAAGAAAGAACATCCATGTGTATGCAATACCTGATTGCAATGTGTGTTTGTTTACCTTTGATTTTTTGAAATGTTTTCTCTCTTTTTTTTGAAAAGTGGGACTGACAAGGTCACTTGGCATGATAAGATCCAACAACAATGTTAGAAATTTCCTTGATAATGAAGACTAGGCATTTTTTCTTATCAAGAGTTATATTATCCCGATCTAAATGATCATGGTGAGCTCATGATCAATAGACGAATGTGTTTTATCGTGAAATGTGGATTTTGTATGTGGGATATTGAGGTCCCTATCCAGAGGTTTCGTACTTTACGCCATACTTGATGGGTGCATTGATGTGCATTTTTAATTGTGTTTGATTCTAAACTTTAAGATCATTTAAATTGTTGTGAGCTTTAGAGCTCTTGGAATTTTTTATCGTAGTTGGATGAAGGAACCGTTTGGGTTTCTTGTAAGCTATTATGTGACTTGTCTGATCCTAAGAAGTAGGAGAAGAAAGTGGACAAATAGAATTGATGTGAGAAATGATGGTGGGTTTGCCACAATCATTGATAGAAGAACAATATGATGGACGTGAAGGATACGGTCTAAGAATTGAAGAGGATGGGCTACCAGGAGGTGTCCCATAGACTAAAGATAAAGGAATACAAGGATGTGGCCCTAAGATTGAAGATGAAGGAATTCCTGGTGGCGTCCCATAGATAGAATATGATGGGCTACTAAGATGTGGCCCAAGAATCGAAGATGAGGGACTTCTAATACGTGCCCCCAATATATACAAAGATGGGCTTCCAGGAGTGAGCCACATATAGAGGATGTGGGGCTACTTGGAGGTGGCCCACATATAGAAGAAGACGATGGGATACCAAGTGGTGACCCAAGGTAAGATTGCGATGGAGGAATCCTGATAGATAAATAATGATTAGGTAATGAGAAGATAGGTTGTGGATCAATGCTAGACCCAGGCATTTCATCACCCAATGAAGAATGTGAAGATGGAAAAATAAGAGGAGGATCATGTTCAATGGTCTTAGGGTCTTCCTCTGTTTTCTGACAAAATACATCAATCTCTTCCTCCCAATATGTGAATGTATCGAGGTCTAAAGAGGTTTCTTGCTCGCAAAATTCTAGAGGAATGTCTTCATGTACCCTCATAAATTATCTAATTGCTTCTTCATTCTGAAATGAATCAATCAGTGTGGGTAGTTGTTCTACCACAAGAGGTTGATTGGATGAATGCAACATGGGAGTCGACTTAGATGATTGATTAGAAGGACTTTGAGTCGAAGAGCTCTTCGACGGAAGAAGGGTTCGTTGAGGTGGTGAATAAGAGAGGTCCTGCAAAGCAAGGGAGGACTGCAGCTCAAGAACCAAATTAGAATTTTTAGAGGATCTAGGTGAATATGAAGAATCAGAATAATAGTTTGGATTGGAGTCAAAAGAAGAGTGGGAGGAACTAGAATAATAAATTGGATCGAAGTATCAAACCACACCACCAATTATGAAATAAAGGTGGTGAATAGGGTACCCGAATGGGCTCTCTAGCATGAAGAATCAAACAAGGTCTAGTTGTGATAGACATCCTTTGATGGGAATGTTGAAACCTAGGTTCCTTACTATCATAAGTATGCAAAACTACGTGATAATCAGTATTTGTTGGCACATGCCTAGACATAGATAGTCCAAGGATATCACAGGGGTTATTGTGTTGACATTTTCAACAGGTGTATCTACACAACCAATGAGGGCATTAAAATGATTCTCCTCATTAGACACATAATTAGCATTCTTTTCCCGATTATGTTTAGGAAGAGTCTTCATATTGGGGGATTTTTTAGGAGTGGATGAATCCATCTCCACATCACCACTTTTGATTAAGTCTTGGATGTAGTGTTGCAACTTCAAACACTTATCTATTTTGTGACCTTTAACGCGGTGGAATTGGAAATATTCATTATCTCTAAACCATGATGGTTTAGGTGTGTCATCCTCATAAGGTGTAGTTTCAGGATATCTAACCATATTAACCGCCTCTAGTTGTTTTAGTATTGATGACATTGAGTCAAATAGAGGAGTGAAAGTACAATGTTTATACTCGGTAGGTGGATTACCCTTTGCAAGTTTCAAAGGTGTGTGGTTTTGCATGGCTTGCACCTGTTCGAGTCTAGTATCCCATCACTAATGACATTTTTTTCTATTAGGAACAAACTTTTTTATCATTAGATTTAGAATCATTGTGTTCGCAGGAGAAAGGTTTTAGAGTCCCCCTAGCTAACAATGTCTTTTCAATTTGACTCCCTTTTTCTATTACCTCTTCAAACGTGTTACCACAATGCATTTGCAAGTGGAATGTAATGTCTGGATGGAGGTTGGGAAAAAATATGCCTATCAGCTACTTTTTGGGTAGGGAGAAAGGAAAGCAACTAGCTAACCCTCTCCATCTTTGTAAAAATGTAGCAAAGTTTTCGTTGTTTCGTTGTTTGGAATTGCAGAGATCTAACATGGTAATGTCATTTTCTATCCCCCCCTTGTTGACACTTAGATCCATCAAATAAAAGTGTCATTTGGAGAGGAGATAAATCATGATCAACGTTGTGGATAGATTCGTCGAGAATTGTTCACGAGGAAGATGAGTGTCTGGAAGAGGGGATTCAACTAACTCGATCAATGATGGCTTGTCCCCTAATTTATTTTTGGGAGAGAAACTTTAACTCAAACTTGGTCATGAGTATGAGCCATCGAGTGATGTGATCATTGTGATAAAGTTTAGAGTGCATGGTATTGAGAGGAGCGAACTTGGTGATGACACAAGTTTTGTGATTAAGAAAGTAATGATGAAGTTTGGAGGTAGTAAAGAAGAGTGCATAGCAAAAATTTTAAGCTTCAAAGATAACAAGTATCATAATCGTGAAGGGCACAATTGATGTAATAGATAGATTTATCCCTTGCTTTCTCATCTTGATGTGCCAACATGGCCCCCGAGCATGATCGGTGGAAGAAATGTAGAGATTGAAAGCCTCCCCTCGTGTGGAGATATAAGAACAAGCGAGGATAATAGGTGTTACTTGAGGTCGCCAAGGATTTTTGGTAATCGTCGTCCCACTTCAGTAGTGAATGTATTTGCGAATAAGATGATGAAAAGGTGATAATGGTCGAGAGCTACAAGATGAAGCAAAATATGGATTGGAGTCAGCCTTTAAGACTGTGAAGTTTCTTTATATTAGAAGGGGGAGGCATCTCGAGGATGGATTTGATTTTGGTAGGGCTAACTTCAATACCCCTAATGGAAACGATGAAGCCAAGGATTTTTCCAGTTAAAACTCCAAACACACACTTGGTGGGATTGAGATAGAGAAAGAATTGAATAAGACATGAAAAGAGGCTCTCAAAGATAGAAAGATGGTATTTTCGACATTTAGATTTTCCCAAGAGGTCGTCGATGTAATCCTCTACAGTCTTATGGATGAGGTCATGGAAGATGTAGGTCATGACGTGGCGATAGATGACCCTCATGTTTTTCAATCCGAAGGGCATGAAACGATAGCAAAATGTCCCACAAGGAGTGATGAAATATGTCTTACGTTGGTCTTCTTATGACGATGAGGATCTTATTATACCCAAAAAAACCACCAATAAGATAAAACATCTCGTGGCCCTTGCAGTGAGGTCAACAAGTTGATCAATGTTGGCAAGGGGAAAGTCATCCTTAGGGAAAGAAAGATTCGAGATCATGAAAGTTGGTACATATACGTAGTTTTGCAGAGGCTTTGACAATGGGTACAATGTTAGAAACCCATTGTGGATAGTTGATAGGTTTGATGAAGTTGGCAGAGAGAATGCATTGCAATTCCTCTTTGAAAAGGAGAGAAATGCAAGGATGCATGCGGTGAATCTTTTGCTTAATCGGGTTACCATTAGGGAAGGTGCGATTTGTGGACGACAATTTGAGGATCAAGGCCTGACATGTTGGCGTAGGACCATGTAAAAGCTTGACTATCCTTAGAAAGGAAGGTGGTGAAAGACTCAAGCTCTTGAGGATCACGGGATTGAACAACTTTGAGGATGTGAGGCTCTTGTGGAGTCCCTATATTGATGTTCAGTAGACACCTAAATTATGCTTTTGCAATCTTATTGCCAAAATGCACACAAATCACTCTCATTCTTGCCAATTCCATTATAATTAGTGCTCTTTTCTAATTAACTATTGTTTCTTCGCCACTTTGGTCAGCTTAAGAAGCACTTTTTGATCACCAAAACTCTTTCACATTAAGGATACCCCACTTTATGATGAATCATAAGTCAAAATCCTCTTCAAAAATAGACAATTAGCGTTTATTAGCTAATTGAGCCTATTTGCCCTTGTTTTTTTCAATATACCCTAGTATTGGCTTAAAGCCCTCTTCCAACCACTCAAAATCACCCATTCACCTCCACAACATCTCAGCAAGCTTCAAAAGCTTATCTTAGCCTCCTAGTTGACCGTAAGCGGTTGATTAAGGCTTCACACCTTTTAATCACTTGGTAATTCACTAATTGTTCTTAGCAAGGCCTAATCATGATTAGTAATTCTAATCTAATTTGGGGCTTTTAGTCCCACATGCACCAAAATACAAGTTTCTCCCAAAAGGGAAAATATAAAAAGGGTGCACCTCATTCCTTTATATTTTACACCATGCTTTGATTTATATCTCACATAGTAAATATGATATATAACTAAGTTCAATCCTTGCTTAAATCCTTTAATGGGGTTAGTAGATGGATATCCAAAATGACCAAGTAGTCATTGGGAGAGGCCATTTCACCTTGTTTGGAGTAAGAACCATATCCTTGTGATTTCCCTCTTGGGTCTATTTAGGCCCATGTTAGGTAATTCAAGCATATTAGTAGGCATGCTTAGTTAGATTTTGTATTGTTTTCATACTAGTTAAGCATTCTTTTAAGCTTATATCTTAATGTTATGTTCCTAGACTTAGAACCTTGGTTAGATATATGGCAATGGTGTTAGCTTTCCTTGTTTAGTCATGCAATTTGCTTTGTAAATTTTAGGGTGTCGTCATGCACAACCTCCTCCTAACGAGGATCATAATGAAATACCTATTAAAGAGGTTACGTTAGAACAATAGGTCCAAGCCCTCACTCATCAATTAGCAAGTTTGGCTTCGCATATACAAAAGGAACAACCAAAATTTGTGAAACAAACTATACCAAAGGAAAAACCTAAAGCTTTGTTTTACGAATTCCCAATAAACACTCCTCGATGGGAGGCACAAAGAGATCCTTATGAAGAGATTCTCACAAACAAATCGGGGTGGGCATACACCTAGGCTTAACCCTTTGTATAGACCTACACCGCCACCCACGTAAGATCCAATTTTTAATCAAGAGTGGTCAACAATGAAGAACACCCTTCAAGCGTTACAAGAGGGCAAACTAGTAGTAATAACAAGAAGTATCGGTTCGATGAGTTATTTCCTTACCCATTTGAAAAATCCATGCTATAGGTACCTTTCCCAAGATATTTTGATTTTCCAAACTTTGATAAATATAAGGGAAAATGTGACCCTCATGATCATATAAAGGACTTTTATATGCAATGTCAAGAGGTGGCATTCAACGACAATTATCTTATGCACTTGTTTCCATGAAGTTTAGGAGCAACGACGCTAGAATGGTTTATGCATATGCCTAAGGGATCCATATCAACATGGCTGAACTAGCAGAGTGTTTCATATGAAACTTCTCTTTCATTATCATTCCTCCTTAGGATACTCCTATCCCCATCACTTATAAACTCAACTTCAAATGCACTAACAATATGGCTAAGTATAAGCCCTTATCTTGGGCCTCAAAACCACTCTCATGCTTGGTATCCAAAAACTCGATATCTATGTTGACTCTCAACTTATCATTAATCAATTCAAAGGATCGTGTACACCTAAGAATCAACAGGTGATTCCTATATTCACTCAACCTCCCGAGGTTTTTTTCGGAATGTGCAAGATTACGGAAATGCTAATGGGAAACTATAGGAGAATCAGGGACTAAGATCGGGTAGTGTGAGTTCCTATTAGTTGAGTTGGAAAAGGGGAAATTAGAGGCTATGTACGGGTAGCGTAAGTTCCCTATTGTTTTATTATTTGATTTGGTTTGAATACTAAACTCGGTTGAATGTTTGATTTAAATGACTAAGGAAATTAAATCTAGCTTAAATAAAAGACAAGTGTGTTTTAATCTTTTAATTAGCTAAATTCATTCCCAATTAATTATCCAATTTGAAATAAACAAATTAATCTATTTGTTTGAAAGGAAATGAATTAAAGGAATATAAATAAGCAAATCTAACTTCTACCTAATCTATGTTTTTAGGTTTTTCAAGTTTAATGGAAATAAATATATACAAGCTACGAGAAAAGGGAAATTGCTTCTAATTAAATTAAAACTACTTATATACTAAAATAAAACAAAATAAACAGTGAAATTGTCGGATGTGGATATTCCCTCATTATGATTAATTAATTATAATCTAATTTAAATAGATGATTTCTTCTAATTTGTAAATGTGGATTCTATTTCCTCTATTGGCTTTACCTCATAATCATAGGAAGAAGAAAAATATTCTCAAAAGCAATTTCTTCACCTAAAACCTCCCAAGAAAGCACTAAAATTCTATAGAAGCTTTTTAATGTGAAGAAATTCAACAAGATGCACAGACATAAAAGATTATTCAAACTTACTTCCCTTGCAGATCCACAGGGATAAGCAAGGAGGAATCTTTTAAGAGAATCTTTGCTCACGTGCACCCTTAACTCTACCTAATTAATAAAATAAAACCTACATGTAATTTGATAGTGAAGAAATGAAAATATATGTGCACAAGAACTTCCAAATCCTTCCCATGTGAATCCACAGGGATAAGCTAAGAAGGAGTTTTCAATAGAAGTTACTTACATGCAATAAAACTAACTTGTAAATTCTACCTTTCTTAAAACAAGCTTTTGAATTGATTATGAATTGAAATCTAAATTAAAAGAAAGCTTTAAAGAATTGAATTACACCCCAACCTAGAAATGTAGAACTGTGACAATATCCAAAGTGTTGGTTGTGTTTTTCTTTATCCCCTCAACTTATTTTCCAATGATGAATCCAATGTAGTCTAGGAGTTGTGATGTTTGGTAGGCATAAGAAGTTGTAGAAGTGTTGGAGAAAGTTGGTTGCAAGTAGTTTGGTAGCAATGTAGGAAAGGAAGTAACAAGGAAAAGGCTTTGAGTTTGCTTGTGTGCTTCTTGGAAATATTTCAGCAAAGTAACGATGTAATTCCAATTCAAGAGACTCCAACCAATGCTTTAGGAAAAATATTAGTTTTTATAGAAAGTTGGTAGGGAAATGGTCCAACACACTTGACAACAAATAAGTACCATATCACTCAAAGGAGGGGCATCAACTTACTAAGAATAGTAAGTAAAGAAGAAGAAGTTCATACACATCTATCAAGCTCAAAAACAATTTATTTGGTCAAGAAACATGCAAGAAAATGACTTGGAAGAAAGCAACATGCGTATAGAACGCATTGTTTGAGTCTCGGATTTAAGTGCACAAAGCACCGGTCTGCGCAGACCGGTGATTACGCAACTGTCGCAATTGTTACGTAACCTCTTCTCAAGGCAGATTAGCAATTACATCGCTGTGGGCGGTTACACAACCGCCACAACAGTTACATAACGTAAAGTCAAAAACCTAAGAAAAGGGACCGAAAAGAAATTGTGGAAGCATGTAAGGTTAGGAAACTAAGAAGCAAAAAATACTAAGCCATACGGGGTAAAGTAAAGAAAAGAAATGGGACCTAGATTCATCATTTATTTTGAAAATGAAAGTTATCATCATTGGGGATTTTACCGTTCTAATAATATAACACCGTGTAATTTTGGGTGCATACATATTGCCCCCTCGGAGAATTGTTTTAGCCATGAAGAGGCATAAAACATAAATTCCGAGTATGGTGCTCCCAAATGGGAAAGTTAGAAATTATACCTTACACGCCCATGTGTTGAAATTACACCAATCCAAGCTTCTACTACCTACAAGAGAAAACAGGAATCAAGTGTGAATAAAATAATGATTGACAAAACAATTTAAATTAAAACAACAAGACTACTTACCATATCTGCGGGGATAAGAGATATACTTACGCCAACGCTCCCGCACCGCAAAACACACACCCAAAACAAATAAAAACACACTATATATATCAAAATTTCTATTTATATAAATCATTTGCACTTACCCACTTGGTGAATTTTAGAGCTCTGGATTAGCTATGATGGTTTCACACGAGAGTACAGTGAAATGATGAGCACTCCGAGACAATAAAGGTAACTAAGAAAAGCAGCGGTAGAAGGTCATGATTAGGTTAGTTATCTGCATTTGTTTATTTTTACCCTAAAATGTATGAATTGATAAAAACTAGTCGTATGGGGGTAATTTTTTAGGAAATTTACAATAAAAATGACCACAAGGGGGTGCCATGTAGGACTTGCAGTTTGTTTGGTTTAATTTGATGTATTTTCTTGCTTTTTTAAAAAAATTGGCCTTAAGTGTACAATCCAAGTTTTTCAGAAGAACCACCGTGACGGTTGGGCAATCGTCACTCTATACAAAGTGGCGGTTACGTGACCTCCATTTAAGCAAGTGACAAATGCACAACCGCCACGAGAGGTTGTCAGACAACCACCATCTGCTAAAGTGATTCGGTTACGTAACCGTCAAGGTAGTTTTTGAAATTTGACTAAGCATGAATATTTTTTTAGTTTTTTTATTTTTGTAATGTTTTTGCAAGCTTATTATGCATCTACATGATTCTAACTTACTCTTTTCTTTTTGTTTTTGAATGAAAGGAAATTATATCAGATGGTGCATGGCTCGTGAGTGCGATTAGTTGCCTCATATTTTGGAGAGGTTGACAAATGAGGAGATTGACTTACTACAGATGGCTGGTATATGGAGGATATCACAAACACGGTTATAGACACCCAAAATTTGGGTTATAACCCTCTAAACCACCTTCAATTAATTAATTTAATTTTATTCCCCCACCATGTTCACTTGCACACATTTCAATGAATTTAACTATCACAACTAAGTTAATTACCTAACTCACCTAGCCACCTCACTTATCCACCTCATCCTAGACTTATTCCTAGCCTATTAATGAACCTAGACCAAGTCCCCACTTATCCTAACCAACTAGGACTCTTTCCAACCCTAACTATTCATGACCTATTAATCCTCTAACTCACTTTAAGTTACACCATTCAACACTCCAGACCCGGACTAAGCCAAAGACCACACCAAATTTGGGAGAAAAACCCTATTTTTGGCAAGTTAGACCAATTCTCCTTAACTGACATCAGTTATCCCTTGGTCGGCGCCAATTCCCTAACCATCATCAATTACCTTAAAGAAGAGTTTCTAACTCTTTGCATGGGTTCTTCAATTCATTCATTCATGGAATTTTTGCATTCTAACTCTCGAGCATTCAAGCTACCAGAGAACATCATGTCTTCATCAAAGAATCAAACTCTTCCCCATAGCCTCAAATCACCTACAAACAGGGGCACACAGCTCTGTTTCGCGACAATGGACACCACCCCATTTCATCTTTGAATGCTCATCAACCACCACCACCTTCATATCTACAAGTTCTCATATAAGTAACTCACTCTTATTTGTTAGTTAAAGTTTTAATCTTAAGTCTTTTATTCATTTCTATTACTTAGCTCTCCTCTGTCTTGAATACCACCCCTCACCCATCTACTAGCTATTCTACCAACCTCAACCATTTTTCCCATCCTATCACCTCCATCACTCTTACTAAGTCTTCATATAAATCCTACCACCCTCCCTAGACCTCTTCAACTCTCTGTGCAATCATAGAGAGAGCCAAATACTTAGTTCTTAACATTTTCAAAATATTGCCCTACCGATACCGATCACCTCAAACGGCGTCGGTTATTTACGAATCTGCGGCATCGATTTCCTAATCGATGCCAGTCTGTGACTAGTAATATTTCCAAAACCAGTAAGCTCATATCTCTTTCCAAATAGCCCAGAACATGACTAAAATTCACCCATACCTTTTCTAACACTTATGTGACCTTTCCCAACCAAAACCACACCTTGCCTAATGCTAGATTAGTTTATATTTCAATACTTTATTTAATCTAGTGTATTGATAACGTTTTGAGAGACCTAAATCAAAGTGTTATCAATAAGACCTCTATTTCCTGTATTTATTTTCATTAATTTGATAAAAATAGTGAATTTATAGCCATCTAGAAGTAGCACACTTCTGGAACTAGCATTCGTTAGGAGGTCCACTACCATATACTGTTTAATTCTCTGTTGTGGTCTTATTGTGCTTTTATGGATAATTCCTCCTAGCCAAAAGGAATCTCTCACATTCAGTTTGATCAAATTCAATAATGCGCATAACCTTCTCCCGACTAGTCACGAGGTATTCCTCCTATTCCCATTGCCTCTATCTATTTTATCACATACTTTGAGGAGAAACAATGGTTGTTTTTACATGTCAATCATTTACTATGGACTTATTGACCTATTGGGATGCAAACCAAAACACTTTTTGGTTACCTAGGTTAGAGGTGAGTGGACTATCACCTTGTAGGATGTTTACTAGATTTTGGGGTTTTGTCACCAACAAGAGGTTAGTTTTGGATAGTGCTAGCTCAAGATCTTAGGCTAGTAGTTGGGATACTTACTTGGGAGATGCATATGCAACTAATACTAGTGCCAAGTATGGGTTAGACTACTTTCAATTGACTCTGCACCTTTCCTTACTCTGCGCAAGGCCATCATTGGTAACCTTGCCTCGCTTCTGATTGGGGATAAGGGCGGGTATAATTTCTTGTAATATTGGGCCCCAATAAATGCATGGGGGTAGACATTATAGGAACCACATATCATGATTTATACAGGGGTTTCTATATGAAGGGAAATTCCCTCACTCATCCTTCAATTGTTATGAGTTGGGTCTACAAGAGGATGATCCCTATCGAGGGGAATTGGGACAATAGTTAGAGCAGCTGGGTGGGTCGACATGGCTCCACCCAGGGGCCCATATCAATTGGTTTCTACACTCACCATGGTAGATATGATTGCACATCCATATCAAGATATGGTTGGCATATGGGGTGAGGAGGCTATCAATGTGGATTTGTGTAGTTCCACAGTTAAGTAGTTGATCATACTAGCCAAGTTGGGACTCATCTAGTCCTTAGGGTACCTCAGTAGTTAGGGTTTCCCTATGCAGACGCACTATTGCAAGTGCCTATAGTATATAAAGGCATCTGGGAGTTGAGAGTTTCCTCGAGGGGCATGATAGAGTAGACAATAGTTACTCCTAGGATTCTGATTGGCACACCATGGGTTGCACCAAATTTGGCTACTTGGGCAACAGATAGGATAAATCTGATACTTGAAATTGAGGAAGGCCTAGATAATAATAGAGATGAGGTTGAGACCGATTCAAGGCTCAAAGGAGGAGAGTGAACTGCAGTGGGATGCCATTGGAGAGGCATCAATAGCTGCTAGAGCGAGGTGGATGCGGAGGAAGAGACATTACATAAAGAGGAGTACTTGACCGTAGGAAGCGGAGATGAGGAGTCAGTCCATCCATAGTCGATGGAGGAGGAGGTGAGAGCAGAGGAAGTTCCTATACTATCTCCTATGCCAAAACCAAATTGTAGGTCCGAGATGGATGTCTGGAGATCCGAGTGAGTAGAACACTCTTTTCTTAACTTTACCTTCTAGACTAAATTGTTAGCATATTATCTACTAACTCTTTTTTTCTTTTAAATGTTTTCTAACTTGTCATTGTTTACTTGCACTTGCAGCTACTATAGATGAATGATGATATCTTATTAGGTGGATTCTCCTTGATACATTTGCGCTCCCCACAAGGATGATGCGGGAAGAGCCGATCGCAGATCTGATAGAGACACAAGTGATGGTTGGATGTCACACGGATGTGTTCGCACTAGTATGACATTCAAGTAGAGGCCATGAATCTTAAGAGGACTGAAATTTCGGGTATGAGGCGATCAAGAGGAGATAAAGAACGAGAGCACACACGTAGCAGAGGTATTACCGCTGGTCACTCACCCACTCGACGCATGGACATTCTCACGAACACTCTCACAAGTCTACACACGAGGTTCTCATGCTATACCTAGCCATTCTCATATCACAGAACCATAACACGATCCCTCACCCCGTACCTTCGTAGGGATCTCGGAGAAAGGGATAGGCCATGGGTATTTATTAATTTTGGACCATTTTTGGATGTATATCAATTTTTTTGTATTTTCAGCTCATAGATGAGTGTTTTGACCACACTTGTTAGAGTGTGACAAAATTGTACACGAAAACTTGACATTATTATATATACATATATGGACATTTTTTTGGTTTGACAATACTTTGTAAGAGTTGACTTGGTCATGATTTATCTCATATGTGTACTCTTAGATAGTTAGAATTTCCTATGCTTTTTATGTGTTTTATGGATGATAATGCAATGTGATAGATAAAATGATTTTATTATATGATTATGCACATGACAACAAATTGTAATTTAGATACTTTGATTTTCAAGCAATGTTTAGCAAATTTCTGTTTTATTGGCAAAATATGATGAATGTGGTACGATAAGAAGATGAAATCACTCCATTCTTAACTCCACACAACCAAGTAAGATGCAAGGGCTCATCACCAAGAACCAAGAATGATGTGAGTTATATGATTTTAAGAATGAAGGTGGTGATAAGAAGACAAGATTTTTACAAATATCCAATTAGAAACCTAGAACTTAACCCTAAGCAAGGTCAACTAACTAGTTCAGAATGCATTTTTCTTACAATTTTGAATAGACTTAGATATGAAGATAGCTTGTTGATTGAAAAAATTAGTTTTTAGGAATGAATCTCTTGTGACATACACATCTAGCTCATTTTCTTGGGATTTTTAGATTTCAAAGCACTTTTTATTTCTTAATTTATTTGCAAAATTTTGATTTATTGATAGGACCCCCTACATCTTGCCCCATGCTACTAGTAAGAATCATGGGCTCATCACCGAGGACAATACACAGCAATTAAGGACATTTTCCTCCTTTCCCAACCTCATGATACCAATAAGAAGCATGGGCTCATCACCAAATATTGGTAGGGCAAAGAAGTGTAGTTTTATTTGTAAATGAAATATTTTGTGTTTATTGTTCATTTATTTATTTTTTAGATTGATTTTATATTGTTCTTTTGGGAGGAAACACTTTCCCTAGCCTCAACCTCGAGTAACATGTAGGATGAAAGGGCTCACCACTGAAGGTTGAGATAGGAAAAAAAGAGGCTCCACATGAAGTTTAAATTTTTTTGTCATAAGAGATATTTTTGGCAAATATGTGACATCAAAAAGCTTCTAGAGAAAACTATGGGTAAATACATATGAACTGGAAGAAACCGTAAATAGAACTAAGTGTGCAAATATTACTAGGATCCATGTCAAAATTATGTCCTAAGAACTAGAATGATAAAGATATTAGATAATGTGGAGCTCATAGAATGGATACTTGAAGAGATATGATTGAATGTTTCTACCAATATTTGAAAGTTTTAAAAGTTTCTTAAAAAGTAAGTTTTCCATTTTACAATTTCACAATATGATAATGCAAATGACAAACAATATGGATGCAATAATGTACAGTATGGAAATGCAAGTGACTATGCATGGAAACATTTAAGGTGAAGAGAGTTGACGGACATCAAACTCCTCACCTCCCAAGGTACACAAATGATATGAAGGATTTTGAAGTTTTCATTTTCTTGACAAGGGCCTACTACCTTGGGTTTAAACTTACAACCCTTGCCTATTATCATACTTACCTAAACATCTAACTTTGACGTATGACCATCTATTTGAAAGAGGCCTTTGTAAACCTCTTTGTCGCATTCTCGACATATCATGTTCATGTGAGCGTGATAGTGTTGTTCTACTCTTCCCCCTATATGGTAAGTAATGATCAAATTTGTTATTTGTCGCGTTATGGGATAATGTCTCGTGGACATGATAAGCTTGGTTTTTGACATGTTTTTATCTAGACAAAGGTTCGAAATGGAATAAGCCCTAAATATGGCTTTGATGGGCGTTATTTTGTTCTCAAAATCATCTTCTTTCTTTATTATTTCTATCATGTTTACACCTAGGCCAAGATCATCGATAGGAAGAAAAACTATACCAAGGAGGTTACCCATTCCTTGTGGTTTGAAGGGGAGAAGGATCGGTTCATCACTCTCTACGAATTTTATAATCTCTATTGTGGTTTTTGTGGACACAATTTCCATGTATATTTCTTTACCCTTATATGTTTTTGCTACCTCAAACGTTTTTGGGTTATCAACCACAACTTTCGGAACATTTGGGTGGTCACGCCAATTCTTTTGATGGAAGCAGTTTGTTTAACCGGTTAGTATGGAGCACATATTCTAAATGAACCCCTGGTTTCTTCTTGATAATTTCTAGATGTATGTCAAAGGGTTTAGGATCCCCTTGAACAATGAAGACCTTTCCCAAATGGAGAAATATAAGTTCTTGGAATAAAATGGAAGGAATGGCCTTCATCCGATGAATCCAGTGTTTACTAATAATCATTTTATAGTTAGTTTCCTTTTCGATGATGTAGAACTCCATTAAAATATTTTTTGGCCTGAGGGAGATAGGAAGAAATATAGTTCCAATTGATGTTTTCTTAAGACAATCATATCCTTGCAACATGTTTCTAGTAGAGGAGAAATTAGTCTCTCCATATCCCAACTTCTGCAAGAAAGATAGGGGAAGTACATTCACTACAACCTCATCATCAATCATAGCTCTCTTGATGCAATTTTTATAGACCAAGACTTGCAGATATAATGTGGGATCCCCTCTTTGGGCTATTTCAACATCAGATAACATCTTATTTATATCAAATACGAACCCGATATCCCTATCACTTTGTCCCGGAGGATGAATATTAAATTCTATATGATTGATTTGAGCCTCAAGTGGATGCATAACATGAATTAGGTGACTAATACCCAAGTGTATCTAATAATGCAAACCAATGCGCATGGGAATTCTTCAAAAAATCTATAAATGATATGTGAGAAAAGGTCTTGTTTAAATCTAAAATCAAATCATAAGATCCTATAGGTTTTGAGACTATAGGAACGTCATTGTGTGAGAGAGTATGAGTGGGAAAAGGTTGTGAAACATACTCCCTCATTTGAGTTGTTGCATTAATCTTTGGTTCGACCTCTAACTCAACTAGTCCCAAATATTTGCATTGTTGTTTGAGCCGAGGTTAGGGGAAAATCAAGAGTTATCGTAAGTTGAGGCATCGTGATCATTGTTCCCAACATGGATACCCTTTTTATGTTTTGAGGATTCACCTTAAGATCTTTAGGACGTTTAGGAAATGGGTCCCAATAGATGCCTATGTTTTCATTATGAAGTGTTACAAGTCATGTATAACTTGGCCGATAGGTTGTTTTAGGATTTTCTAAGAACATTTCCACAAAGATATGTCTTTGATTTTCAGGAGTCTTTGTATGAACTTGTTGCAATCCCTACAAGTTCTAACGTCATGAATAATAACACGATGAAAATCACAATAAATATTGGGGTCGTAGTCTCTTAGCCTTTGGTTTGAATTTTGTTGTTGATTATAACCCCAATTGTAGTTTTGAAATTGGTTTTTATAACCATAGTTCGTTTCCCCTTAGACAAAGTTTTGGTATTGGTTCGAGCTTTAGGTTTGAGCTTGTCGAGGAGGGGGGCGGTTGACATCGACCGTGTTGATGGAGGAAACATAATTAGGGACTCTTTGGTTTCTTGAGTTTTTGTTGTTGTTATTGTTGGTGTTAGTGTTACCATTGTTTGTGAAACCAACATTATTTTCTTGATCGGTAACATTGTCCGTGGTAGCACCGCGATTACGATTCAATACTTTAAGTCCTTGGTTGTTGGCTCCATTGTTTTTATGGTTTGTTTTATTTTGTTAGGAGATACCAATTTCCCATTAAGACCACAAACCTTACACCCACTATTGATATTGGCTTGGTTAATTCGAAGTGCACCTTCCAATACTTCCTCATAATTGTGGAAAGGAAACTTTTGAAATTATTCCTTGGTTTCTCGATTAAGCGAGTGGAGGAAGAGGTTGAAAATTTCCATTTGGTCCATGTTGGGTGCACTTGTAGAGGAATAGATAACTTGATGTCATCTCTAGATGAAATGGTTAGCAGATTCATTTTGTTCCTATTTTATATGTAGAAACACCTTAATCCCCCTACATAGTAACTTGTTCATGTCAAATGCTATGATGGATTTGAAAATAATTTGTTTAAAGGAATGTATGGAAGCTTCCGGAATCTGATAATACCAATCTAATGTGATTCCCTCAAGGGTCTTCAAAAATATCTTAGCTACTATAACATCCCAAGGGAGAAATTCCCTAATGGAAGTAGCATAGGACTTGATATGAGCATTTGGATCTCCTTCTCCCTTAAATTTAGGAGGATCGGTGTAATGAGTGCGGAAGCATGACACCCTGTATGGTAAAGTCAATGGGTTCTTTCAAATACTTAGCGTAAGTACCCATTGTGTAGGATTCCACCATTGAAACTCCCTAATGAGGAGATGGAGGAGTGAGATAAGCTACATCATTGTAGGCATTGGGCCGGATCATATGGACCTCCTTGATATGGCATATAAGGAGTAGGGTGTATGCATCCATCGGGGGTACTTTGAGTACATATGCAAGCAAAAAAGAACAACACTAGGATATGGACTAATAGGCATGAAACCAGGGAATGCCACATTGCTCAAAGGAATGGCATTTGAGAGTGCACTTTCAGCCAACCCTTATGTAAGATAAGCATGAGATGGATAAGGACCCATCCCTAGTGTGTCAAATCATGTGAGAAGATCACCCATATTCGATTCAAATGGATAACCTTGTTACACATGATATTGAATTGGTTGTGCATTAGTAGGGGTGTATCCCTTATTATCAACATGATACCCCATGTTCTGCCCTATTGCATAAGTAGGTGGTGAAGGTGGGCACTCTCTAGTTCTCTAATCCTCCCTAATAAAGTAGAAATAACATCATGGGGTGAGGATTGAGTCTCTTGTTTGGTAACTGCGGTGTGGGATTTGGTTGAGATAACATGTAATACGCCTTTATAAACTGTTAGGAATTGTCATTCGGTCTTCCTTGAAAATAGGAATATCATGATAGATAGTCGATGAATTATTTTGAACATCTCTCGAGGTGTGGATCGTCATCCTAGCCAAGGATTCATCTATTTTCTGAAGAGGATTAGCAATTTGAGAAAAAAATCATCTTCTTTAGATTTCATGGTAATGTGAGGTCTTAATAAGACTCCACCGTAAGGATTTGTTCCACTCATAAAAGCCATGTTGTTTAAATTGGGTCAAATGTAATGCATGTTTAAAGGTTGGTCAACCTCCTCTGTTCTCATGTGACTAGTGGTGTTTGAGGCATAGATAAGGGAAGCTTGCACGTTGTTTGTGTAATTGTCATCCCATCCGAAAAGGGAAGGGGATTGTTGCGGTTGAACATTGGTGTAATATCTATCAAAGCAAAATAGCACACCAAAATCTCTACCAAACATATTTGGGGAGGTATAAAATACCCATCGAAATAGGGGAAGAAACAGAAAGGTGAGGTAATAGAAATGAAAGGAAATGAGATAAGAAAGAACTAGTCCTTGACATTGGGTTCACCAATTTTGTGCACCTGAGAATCAACACACGATTTCTAGGTGCACGTGACCTCCCAAGGTTTGTGCTAGGACAACTAGAATGTGCAAGATTGTGGGAATGCTAATGGGCAACTATAGGAGAATCATAGACTAATATTAGGTAGTGTGAGTTCTTAGTAGTTGAATCGAAAAGGGGAAATTAGAGGCTATGTACAAGTAGCATAAGTTCCTTATTGTTTGATTGTTTGATTTGGTTTGAATACTAAACTACGTTGAAAGTTTGTTTTAAATGACTAAGGAAAGTAAATCTAACTTAAATAAAAGACAAGTGTGTTTTACTCTTTTAATTATCTAAATTCATTCTTGATTAATTAACCAATTTGAAATAAATAAATTAATCTATTTGTTGGAAAGGAAATGAATTAAAGGAATCTAAATAAGAAAATCTAACATCTACCTAATCTATGTTTTTAGATTTTAAGTTTACTGGAAATAAATAAATAAAAGCTACAGGAAAAGGGAAATTGCTTCAAATTAAATGAAAACTACTTATGTGCTAAAAAACAATGAAATAGCAGGATGTGGTTATTCCCATGTTCCGCATTTATTGATTATAATCTAACTTAATAGGAGGATTTCTTCTAATTTGTAAATGTGGATTCTATTTCCTCTATTGGCTTTACCTCATAATCATGGGAAGAAGTAAAAGATTCTCAGAAGCAATTTCTTCCCTAAAACTTCCCTGGTAAAACACTAAAATTCTACAAAATATTTTTAATGTGAAGAAATTCAACAAGATGCAAAGACACAGAAGCTTCTTCAAACTTACTTCCCTTGCAGATCCACATGGATAAGTAGGAGGAAGCTTTCAAGAGAATCTTTGCTCGTATGCACGTTTAACTCTAACTAATTAATAAAAGGAAAGCTACAGGTAATTTGACAAATGAAGAAATGAAAATCTTTGTGCATAAGAACTTCCTCCAAATCCTTCCCAGGAAAATCCACAAGGATAAGCTAAGGAGTTTTCAACGGAAGCTACTTATAGGCAATAAAACTAACTTGTAAATTCTACCTTTCTTAAAACAATATTTTGAATTGATTATGAATTGAAATCTAAATTAAAAGAAAGCTTTACAGAATTGAATTACACCCCCAACCTAGAAATGTTGAACTATGAGAATATCCAATGCTAGCTATGTTTTTCTTTATCCCCTCGCCTTCTTTTCGCAATCATGAATCCAATGTAGTCTCAGGAAGTCTGCAGTTGATATGCAGTAATTTGTAGAAGTACTGGAGCAAGATGGTCAGTAAGTAGTCCGGCAAAGCAACAGAAAGGAAATAATAAGGAAAATGCTCTAAGTTTTCTTATGTACTTATTGGCAAGATTTTAGCAAAGTAACAATGCAATTCCAATTCAAGATACTCCAACCAATGCTTCAGAAAAAGCTTGGTTTTTATAGAAAGTTGGCAGGGAAATGGTCCAACACACTTGGAAACCAAGAAGTACCAGATCACTCAAAGGAGGGGCAATCAACTTACTAATAATAGTAAGTAAAGAAGAATAATTTCATATGCATTTATCAAGCTCAAAAACAACTAATTTGGTCAAGAAACATGTGAGAAAATGACTTGGAAGCAAGCAACATGCATATATAACACATTGTTTAAGTCTCGGATTTAATCTCACAAACCACCGGCTCACAGCAGAGCAGAGGCGCTTATGAAACCATCATGGCAGTTGCATAACTATTGCTCAAGGAGTACTGGTAGTTACGTAACCACACACGACGGCTACATAACTTAAAGGCAAAAAGCTAAGGAAAAGTGGCCAAAAAGCATTTGCGGAAGCATGTAATGTTAGGAAAATAAGAAGCAAAGGAAAATAATCCACATGGGTAAGTAGAAAGTAAAGAAATAGGATCTGGATTCATCATTTATTCTGGAAATGAAATTTATCATCACGGGGATTTTACCATTCCAACAATATAGCATAAGACCATGCACTCGGGTGCGTCTGAACTTATCGGTGCAAAAATGAGGTCCTTCATAAATACAAGGATGTCGTCTAATTTCTTCTTAAAGCATTTGATTTATAAACCATCCAATCCATCCCTTGTACATCTAATCATTTTTTAGACACTATGGCATCCCGTGCATCTCTCATCTTGTGTGCAACCAAAGAATCTAAAATCTTTGTTGTTGTTCATCGCCTCGATTAGCCATCCCATGTCCATGAGCTTCCTCATGTCACCATGTTCATACTAATCAATTGGATCTTTCGTACTCTCAAATTTTTGACAATCTATCCCAACCCATAATTCCTCCGACTCCGTCCAAAAATGGTTGGAGGTCGTTTCTTCAATGCGTTAACCACTATGTTATCCTCGAGGCATCATCTACAAACATGGGTTTAATGGCATTCTACTATGTTTCCTTAAATCACATGAATCTACCCACGTCATCCAAGAGGTCCATGATGACATCTGTGGTGGACATTTTAGTGGTTTGGCCATTGCACAAACATGTTCTTCAGATGGGCTATTATTGGCCTACCCTCAATCAAGATTGTTGTGAATATCTCAAAAAGTGTGTCAAATGTTAGCAATATTCTAATCTCATCCACATTCCTAGTCATACTCTACGACCGCTCAAGATCTCTCCGGCCCTTCTCATAGTGGGGTCTTGACCTCATTGGCCTCATCAATCCATACTCTTCTCAGCGCCATCATTCTATCATAACCAAAACTAAATACTTCACCAAATGGGTGGAAGCAATTCCACTCGCATCCGCTCAAGCCGACAAAATTGTTGACTTCATCTATTAGCATGTCATTTTCCATTTTGGCCTTACTATCATCAAGCTAAGATTCTCCTCTCCTTACTATCATCAAGCTAATGGCCAAGCTAAAGCCACTAAAAAACTCTTCGCAACATCTTTTCCAAAATTGTTGATAAGGTAGGTCCCAATTGGCATCTTCAGATCCCCTTTGCTCTTTGGGCCTATCAAACTATCATCCACACCTCTACGGGTGTTACTCCTTTCTCTCTTGTATATGGCTTTGAAGTCGTTCACCCTCTCGAAGTCTATATCCCATCCTTACAATTTTCCTTCGCGACTTTATCTCTGACGAGGACTATCGTCAAGAGCATCTAACACAATTGGATATGTTAGATGAACATTGCTCAATCACTCTTCAACATAATCATGTTTATCAAGAACGCATCAAATGTTCTTACAATAAGCACTTCGTGGAGCACGACTTTAACATCGGTGACCTTTTCCTTAAAGAAAATCATAACGTCACTACTCTAGAAAGGGGCTGATGTGGAATTTTTTCTCCCAACTAGATTAGATCATAAATTATCACATATAAGTATGGGTCTAGAGCATATCGTTTAGCGTCTCTTGATGGTAAACTAGAAACGGAACCTCTTAATGCCTCATACTTGTGACCCTTCTATTGTTAACATGGCTACCAACATGATCTTATTCATATCAAGGATTTTATCTCCCTCATTAGCCTTCCCATCTCTCACTATAATGATTTGGAATTATGTGGTCTACCGTCACTTTCCTATCTATGACCTTAAATATGGGCATCATGGCTTTGCACATAACATATTCCTTATGGACAAGTTCTTCCTTTTGGTAGGAACCCCACAATCATTACATTTTTTACCCTCTTATCTACCTACCGGAACCATGCTAAGGGTCCACATGTGTCTCTTATACATCTTATCTTCCCCTCCCCAAGTGGTCTACTTGGTTATTCCAAGCTGTATCCTACAGTCAAAATTTTGGATGCTCATATCAAAAATATATCATATCCAAGAACAAACTACTCCCTCGAGGATAATTGTTCATATAAAGCAAATTGTCAAAAAAATATAGACTTCTCCCTCGAAGTACATCTATCATGCATATCCTATCATGTCATCCAAAAAATAAAAATCTAAATATCCAAAAGCAAAATTATAAATGTAGACCACTCCCTCGAAGGATGGATTCTTTCTTATATCATGGCACTAAAGGCTTCTCGCAATGATCAACCTTCTTAAAAGTCTCAAAAGAAAAAGAAAAATATCAAAAGCAAGCATACCAAGAAAGCTTCCCGCATCAATCGCCTTTCCCATCCTCTCGCAAAATTCCTACATTGATCATTTTGCACTATATTGCTCATGAGTTAGGCATAGACCTAAGACTACCACCCAAGGAGAAACTATTTCCCCTGTACAAGCTCCATATTAACCCCTTTTTTATGTCTATAGCTGGTCTATAAGCATGCACTCCATCTTTCCCTCATTTATCTATGTGTGACTAACTATTGTTAGTTATGTGTTAACACATGTCAATGGTCGCAAGTACATTGCTCTACGTTCTTCCCTTTCATGTTTTTCCCCTAATCCAGCTTTTAAAGCATCTTTCTCTTGAATTATCTCTCTATGATGCGATGTATTGTCTCACGTTTTGGTCACCCGATTGAGCGGGGCATTGAAATTTCCACGTAGTGTGACCGTTGAGGAAAATGTGGTCAAGGCATAGTTGATTACCATGTTGCATATATGCAAAACCCAAACATTGTAATATATCTTCAACCATAGAATGTGAATGTTGAGCCACTCGGGAGTTCACCGAGTTTGCTAAAATAGCTCGATCTCCAATGTACATCTCATAATGCAATATGTGAACTCACACCTTCATCGTGGTGGCTCGAGGACCCACCATGTGGCGAAATATGATGCAAATAAAAGGCACCCGATGCGGGAACATCATCCTCATGGCTAGAGAGTGCAATAAAGCCCGAATAAGCCTATGAAAGGCATTAAACATAAACAAGGACTTTTCATAGTTTTATATCTCCATAGTTGTATTGTTCAAATTCATATTTGTATATGCATTGTTGTAATAAAGGTGAAAAATATTTATAGTAGTGGTAATATGTCAAGTTAACTAGGTAAGAGGGGGTAAATAGGTGTATATGAGTTATTCAGAGCTAGATAAGGTCACGAAGACTATGAGAATATATATGCAACGAGTTGTTGATATTTTTAGATGTAATTACCATGTTTAGAGGCTTGGTTGAGCCTTTCTAGGGTGACTTGGTATACCGAAGGCCAAGGCACATATTTAATGGTCATCGTGTATACTCTCTATCATTGCCCTTAATACATTGGTCTAGATAAGTTCTTGATCTTGTAAGTATGATATTGGAGGACTAAATTGCGAGGGACAGTCAATACATGGTTGAATTGAACCATGAATAATGCATGTGGAGGTTTTGTTTAATAAAAGGGAGCATGAAGTTATGGTAAACAGTTGTACACTAGTGAATATTAATACTAAGGGTACAATAATAAGGAGGAGAAAGAGATAAGTGTTGAGCATGGAAAAATGGACTACTAGCTTAATAGAGGTAAAAATGAAACAATGAGGACAATAATTGAGTACTTGTCATTACTTATAAGAAAGGGCAACAACCTTAAATGTTGGTAAGGGAAGAGATAGATGTATGCATACAAGGATTAAAGGTAATATTGCTAGAGAAGATTGAGTACATGCAATTGATACATGATTGAGTCATTCTAAGAAGGAAAGTTGAGCTAAGAAGTGCATCGTTTTGATATCAGAGCAGGTCTCTGATCTGATTTTTCAATAAAAGTATAAATGTTTGAGTAAATGTTACATTTGCTTGTTTGTGCTAATAATTGATAAGCAAGTGATGCAATGTTGCGGATGTAGATGAAGGAAGACAAGTGTGGCTAAGAAAAGACCAAGAAAGAAGAAGTGAAAAGAAGCCTAAGAAGCTACAACTAGCAAGATGAAGAGTGAGCCAAGGAAATTGGCCTAATGCCACTAGAGCTTGCATAGTGAAGGGTTGTGAGAAAGAGAGAAGAAAGAGGTAGCCAGATATCCAAGAAGGAGCTTGGATAAGAGAGAGAGAAGGAAGGCTACAATCCAAGGTGATATAGACTTGGATGAGAGAGAGAGAAATTATGGATTTGAGACAAGTTATGGTGTGAGTGCAGGAAATGAGAAAGATAAGAGTGGCAAGAGAAAAGAAGAGAAATTAAAAGAAGAAAGAAAGAGAGATAGATGAAATAAGGAGACATGTTGAACTCCTTGAGAAAGAGATAGTAGTAGTAGGGGAAAAGCTAGTTGGTAGAGCATATGAAGAGATTGAAGGCACATGGGATGAGATGATGGATACACAGGAAGAGCTAAGCTTCATGAGTAAAGCAAGGGAATAATATTGCAAGGAAGATATAGAAGGTGATGAAGAGAATGAGTGGTCTAGTAAAAATGAAGAAGAACCACAAAGAGCAATGAAGGAGAATGATGGAAGGTCCATGCAAAGGACATTTTTGGATACTAATGTCATTTTTAAGTCTAATTTTGCAGGTATATGGCATCCTAGCCCAGTGGATCCATTATGGACAATATATCAAGCAAAGATTCCAAGATAAGAGGACAACAACAAATGCATTTGAAGTCATTCAAGCATGAAGGAATGTAACAAGCAAAAGAGAAGAAAGAGAAAAGTCTAAGCATAGAAGACCTTGCAAAGGAGTATGGATACATAATGCCAAAATGGCTCAAGAAAATAACATGCAAGCAAGCATATGAAGTCTAAAGAGAAGCACGTGGAGGTAAGAAGACTAAGAGCCGCTTATTGTTCCAAGAAGCTAGTGGAAGAAGAAGGTTGAAGTCGGTTCAAATGAGGTAAATGAGACAAGAAATAAAGGTAAACAAACTGAATTTGATTCATCAATTGATGATGCTATTTCAAGCATAACTAGTGATAGTGATGAATGCATGATTGAATTTTGCAAAGAAAGTATAGAATGAACTAATGTGGAAGCACGAGAATGCTCTTATGGAGGTCAAGATGAGAGAATGGAAGAAAATGGAAGCTTCTTGAAAGAAGTACAACAATGTGTTTAAATATTCCTCCAAATTTTGATGACTATCATGAAGATATAAATGAATTTTTGTTGCAGGATGAGCTAAAGGTGATAGAAACTTTGTTTCCAAGTCATCCCATGGATGAAGAAGAGGTGAAAGCACGGAAGAATGATGAAGAGCAGCTACAAGTCGATGAGGATGAAGAGGTAAAATGTAAAAAATTGCAATCATATTTTGTTTGTTTTGATGATAGTATAGATGATACAAACCTTGCTCAGGAGATGTTGTATTTTGAATAAGAGGATGAGTTTTTTTATGCAAGTATGGAGCAGTTACAAGCTGAATTGATTGCATTGGAGTGTGTTATACTCCATGACTATCCTAAACCAGCTGAGATGGAGAAATTGATTGAATGGAAGAGAGAAAATGAATTTCAAGAATGAAGAATTTTGAAAGAAGAAGCTAAAACAACAGTGGTAATGGAATATTGGAATGAAAGGCTCATTGACAAGCCTAGAAATGAAGCAAGCCAAGCACAAAACAAGGATAAGAAGACCAAATTGGAATTGGTTAATGAAAAAACAAAAAGAAAAGAGGAGGAGCAACATGAGGAAGTTTCAAAGCTTCAAAATTTTGTGTCTAAGATTTCTTTTAGTGCTTTGTATGCAGTGTAGCAGCTGATGAAGTGGATGAAGTTCAATATTTCATGAGAGGGATTTTTAAAATAAGAAGCCAAGAAGACTTTCAAGACCTAGATGAAGATGAAGCAAGCATATGGAGCCTAGTGAATGAGAAGAAGACAAGAAGAGCCAAGTACAATAAGAGACAAAGGAGTAAGAAGATGAGTTACAGAAAGTACAATAAGAAGACATAAAGACTAACATGGACAAGGATGACATGGGACCCAAGTACAGGTCAAGGACCAAGAAAAGCAAGAAACTAATCATGAGCAAGATCTCATGAAAGCTTTCAAGGAGGATAGCTTGATGCAGGAGCATCATCCTCATGGCTAGGAGAGTGCAATAAATCCTGAATAAGCCTATGAAAGGCATTAAACATAAACAAGGACTTGTCATAGTTTTATATCTCCATGGTTGTATTGTTCAAATTCATATTTGTATATGCATTGTTGTAATAAAAGTGAAAAATCCTTGTAGTAGTGGTAATAGGTCAAGTTGACTAGGTAAGAGGGGTTAAATAGGTGTATATGAGTTGTCCAGAGCTAGATAAGGTCATGAAGACCATGAGAATAGATATGCAACAAGTTGTTGATATGTTTTAGATGTAATTACCATGTTTAGAGGCTTGGTTGAGCCTTTTTGGGTGACTTGGTTTAATTAGAAGCTAGTTGAGCTTCTTAGGGAGAGAGTATAGGGATGCAAAAATAATGAATGGAAGAATTCGATGGGAAATGTATGTAACATGTTAGAGAAGGGTGAGTTATTCATGTATGATGATGGAAAAGGTATAACAGACCTCTGTTTGAATGCATTTTGCATGTTTAGTGGACTGCGTTTAAGAAATGCAACAGGGTAGTGAGGTAGAAACCCTTAATTGCATTTAATTGATGAATTTCTCTTGAATGTTAGAGTGGAAAGCTTCTATAGACACCAAGGAATGCAAATGTAGTTTTTATGAGTTCTACAATTGTGTTATATGGGTTTTATGGTCTTTTACATGCTCTCGGGCTCGATTTAGGGTCTCGAGTATCTTTTTGTGCACTAGTGAATCTAGCTAAAAACTTAAAATCATCTTTTCTTGGCATGATCTAAAGATCCCTCAATTTTCATAGTAATCGGTTTAGTACATGTGAAGTTATCCATGGTAGTATTTTCGAGCAAATATACATGTTACAAACAATCAACAGTGTATGGACAGGTTTGAGAGAAATTTCGAACAAATTAAGATATGTAAAGAGAAAAAACGTTGTGGAGGAGATCTCAGAGTTATAGGAAGGAGTGTGATGAGATTAGAAAGAGCTTCAAGGCATTTCCATGGTATTTTTGATGGGAAACCTTACTGTACATGGTCAAATCATTGTATTAGAGCCCAAGAAAGGGTCATTTTTGATGAAGTTTGAATAGAGCATGAATGAGGTGATGTAGTATGGATTTCAGAACTAGGAGAAGGAGATGCAATGAGGTTTGAAGGATTCCATGAATAAGTCATAACTATTTTAGGGAGAAAAGTTGACTATACAACTAGTACACACTACTAGAACACTAAGGAAGACTGCAATAGAGGGAGGTGGACATAATGTGATGGAAATCCAATGCACATAGGGTTGAAAGATGCCTATTTAGGTATGATGGATATGTTTAAATGATCCTAGGGAGATTCCTATGATGCATTTTCTTTCATTTTGTATTAAGAAGGATTGTAGGAATTGACAAGTCTGGGGTTAAGTCATTCAAAGGAGTCAAGAAAGTTGAATTAGCCAAATAGCCATAGGATAGTACATGGAGGTCATGAATACCTCAATCGGGATGGGAGAGATCTATAGAATAAGGATCCATGCCATGGAAACCTCCAAATTGCATTTGAAGCTTTGAATTGGTATACATGAAACATATGAAGCTTGGGGCAGAGTATGGTACGAGAATTTGAGGGTTTGTTGCTAGAGCAAACAAGAAGGTGCTGAAATTTGTATGTTGATGCATTGCCAAGGTCTAATCAGGTATGAATGACCCCGACTCCATTTGTAGCATCAAGTCTAGTGAAGAAGGTAACAAGGATATAAGTATTAGTAATTACAAGTAGTGGCAAGAGAGATATGAAACAATATTTGAATGAGAGTAGGAAGGGTTTGAACACCTGCATGACCCTAACCTCAATAATTCTAAATAGTTCAAAGTGAAAACTAATGGCCTATATAGACCTAATGTTTATCCATTGCATGAGATTTTGAAGCAAAAGTTGTATCTAGGACTGGAAAAAGGTAGTATTGACATAATTAGTCAATGATCTTTGCAATCTATGCATAAGGACAAAGAATAGATAGTATATTGAAGGCCTAGGCATCTATTTGATGGTCATCAGGTATACTCTCCATCATTGTGCTTAAGACATTGGTCTAGACAAGTTCTTGATCTTGCAAGTATGAGATTTGAGGACTAAATTGCAGGGGTAGTCAATACATGGTTGAATGGAACCTTGAATAATGCATATGGAGGTTTTGTTGAATAAAGGGGAGGATGAAGTTATGGTAAACAGTTGTACACTAGTGAAGATTAATATTGAGGGTATAATAATAAGGAGGAAGTGTTAAAAATGTATACAATGAAGAAATGAAGAGAAGGTGGATTGCACACATTGGAGACTCTGGGTGTCCGTCTATTTATTATAAAAGAAATAGTTACAAAACAGTTGATGTAGTTACAACCGGTTACAACCAACTTGTAGTTAGGCACCTTTATAAATAAGTCTTATATTCTCATACCCCCTCTTCAGACTTATTCTACATAAAGCAAAAAAACAATCTAACAAGACTAGAACAAAATAGAACTACGTAATCTTCAAACACTTTCACTTTAAAAGCAATGCTATGAAAAGGTAGGGCTCCATCAAGCTGCTTCGTGACCTTTGTAAAGGTGTAGCTCCCGAGTTGAATTCCCGAGTTCCCAGATTCCACCTCCCCGAACTCTCGAATCACAGATCTCCCAAATTATTGGACAACCATCCATACTGAGCCATCCACAAGCTCCATCAAGTTGTCTCATGACCCTCGTGAGGGTATAATTCCCAAGATCCACAGCTCCCGAACTATCTGAGCAACCATCCATACCGAGCTTCATCTACTTTGTATCCTTTCTTGCCTTCAAAGTTTAGAGCATCTTTATATTGCATATTCATCATTGTCCTCACTACCTTTGATCCGGTGGGTCTTCAACCATGGCTATATTGGTTGTATTTGATATGACTTTACCCTTGAGCACATCATTGGCTCGAACACGACAATCCCATGTTGTGTGACCTCTTTTCTTACAATAATGGCATTCAATCTTTGACTTATCTTTATCTGATCTTTTACAATATTTTTTGGTTCTATAATAGAATGCACTTTCTTGCTGAGAATGACCTTTTGCATCCTTTATAGTTCATTTTTCCTCAGCTAGAAGATTTGATATCATATCATCCAGAAATTGACATTGAATTTGACTAAGGATAAAAACTACATTGTTGTATTTTGAAGACAGACTATTTAATAGGATAGCTTTGGCATCCTCATCCTCAATCGCAGCTTTGACTTCTGCTAGTTGTCTGATCAGGGACCTTAGATTATTGATGTGGCTTGACATAGAGACTCCTTCATCCATTTTGAACCTATATAACTGAAGTTTTAGGGAAAATTTGGCATTGACTGCTTTCGCTCCAAATAATTTATTTAGAGTATCCCAAATTTCCTTCGATGATTTGTCTAGGTCTACATGATGAAGTTCAGATTCGGAGAGAGCAAGGAAAATAATAGCTTTCGCTCTATCATCTTTGTTTAGGCCATTCTAACAATTTTGATGCATCAGTAGGTGCTTTCTCTTTCCCGTTTACAATGCCCCACAAATTTTAATTCATAAGTTGCATTTGTATTTTCACTCTCCATGTATGAAAATTTAGACCAGAATATTTTTCTATGGGCATTTCCATTTTGATAAAATAGAATAAATATAACTGTGTATTTTCAGAAATGAATAAAAATAAAATAAAATACCAGTTGCACAGTTTCGTGCCCTAGCGCAGGTAGTCTTTTTGCTTCTGCATCTTTCCTGCCTTATGTCTGTGGAAAACGTCTGTGCCCTTCCAATTCGTGACTATTTTTGGCTCAAATACTGACTGTAATGGCTGATTGTAATGGCCTTCAAATGTTTGTGAATCGTGACCCTATTCGCGTCTTATTTCGTGCTCGAAAATGGTGTTATTTTTCTGAAAAAACATGCCATTCTGCGACTTAGTTTGTGCTCCAGATTCGTGACTCCTATGACTGTGTTTGCAATTTGGTACTCTCGACTACGTTTTTTGCCTTCAAGAACACGAGCGTGCCCTACTATTCGTGACCATATGTTTTCGAAAACAAACTTGTTTGCTTCGAGAAACAAAACGAAAATGTCTTTCTTTCTCCTTATATTTGTGACTGTATTGTGCCCTCAAAAAAAACGTGACTAACCTCCTTTGAAAGACGCGATTGTATTGTCGATTACCTTCACTTTGATTCAGCCTCGACTGTGCCTTCGAGATGCCCTAGAAAAAATGAAAATGTGTTCGTTTTTCTTCTTATGCTTCAGATTTCGTGCCCTAATGTGGCGGATTTTCTACCCACTCTCTTTCCTCGCTTGCCCTTGCTCTGATACCACTGTTAGAAAATGTATACAAGGAAGAAATGAAGAGAAGGCGGATTGCACACATTTAAGACAACGTGTCCGTCTATTTATTATAAAATAAATAGTTACAAAATGGTTGATGTAGTTACAACCGGTTACAACCACTTGTAGTTAGACACCTTTAGAAATAAGTCTTATATTCTCATAAGAAGAGCTAATAGGAGGAGAAAAAGATAAGTGTTGAGCATGGACTACTCACTTAATAGAGGTAAAAATGAAATAGTGAGGACAATACTTGAGTACTTGTCAATACTTATAAGAAAGGAAAACAACCTTAAATGTTGGTAAGGGCAGAGATAGATGTATGCATACAAGGAAGGATTAGAGGTAAGATTCCTAGAGAACATTGAGTACATGCAATTGATACATGATTGAGTCATTCCAAGAAGAAAACCTAAGTTAAGAAGTGCACCAACATCCTCGGTGAAAAGATCACATGGGTAGGTTTCGAGTCGAACTATGAGAGACGTGTTATGAATTCTTCTCTTCATATTCATAACACTTTCATACAATTTGATTTTGTCATGGACCTTCATCGCATTCCCTTACCCCCTCTTATTTTCTTGTGTCAACCACAACATGGATACATTGTTTTACCCCCTCTTATTTATTGTATTGGCCACGACATGGATTCATTCTTTTTAGCCAAACTATACCCTTTGTCACAAAGCCATGGTCATGGTTGCTAACATCAACTATACGAATTTATGATCTAGACATTCACCCCACTCTTCATAGGATATTCTTAAGAATTTATAAACCGAGAATTCGACATTTGCCATGCCGACACTCACAAATCAAGATTCCACCTTACGGCTTCTTAGAAGAATTGGGCAAAGGAGCTTCACCAGAAATTTGTAGTAAAAGGCCTTAAATCTTCAAGAAAAGGAGATCCATTAAAGTATGCCAAACCTTTGGAGTCCTCAACTTAGTCTACTTAGTGGACCATTTAAGTGCCCCTTTGCCCAATCTCCCTATATTAGTGTATGTTGAATGTTTCATTTTATGTATATTATGGTTTATGCATGTTAGCATTTACTTTATTGTTATTTTTACTTTATTACCATAACCATTTCATATTACCATTGTCCTTGTTAATTTACTAGAGCCTTGTTGATCTCCTCTTAATGTCGAAGATCCTTTGTTGTTCTTTGTTTAAAGGTTGTTTGTGTAGAAAGTTATATCTACACACATCCCAAACCCTCAATTTAAACCTAGTCTATTACATAATAACATTCCATTGCTTATAACCCAATGACATTGTGATTCTAGCATTTTATATTTGTCGACTCTAGAACGACCTTCTATCTTTGACCTATTTAGAGGTTTGTATATGTAGAGACGTAATTCTAGGTTTAATACATAATTTGGTTTAACGGAACCCTAACTCGATGGCTAACCCCTATGATCAACCAATAACAATTTAGTACAATAATTTGTGCCTTAGAGATGGTGAAGAATCTTGCTACACATGGATGATCTAAACATATCGAGATTCATTTACATTTCATCAAAGATAAGGTGCAAAATAATGAGGTGCAAATGTAGTTCATTCCTACTCGCAATCAACTTGTAGGTGGATTTTTTGTCATCATCTCATATCAAATTTACACCATTTAAGATTGGACCCTTTTTAACAGATAATGTATACAAATTAGATAGTTTGGGGTGGGGAAGTCTAGAATATCTATTATAAAGTTGGTGTTTTTAGTTGATGAAAAATTGGGGGTCAAATTATGAGAAATTAGGGTATAAAATGTTTGTTATACTAACCCTACCAATTTTTGTATTTTTGGCATACATTTGGTTGGTATACATAAACAATATATCAAGGAGACTACCAAAATAACTTGGTTACATAGCAGTCGATAGCTTAGTGCTAGAGCACTTGAGCATGCATAATGGAGGTCCTAGGTTCGAGTCCTAGTTGGCTAGTGTAAAATGATATGGTATAAAACCCGGATTAGGAACCTCGAGCATCAAAGTGTCGCTAAAGGTAGGGTTTTCGAGAAAATGAGCCACTCCTTCAAAATATTAATCCCACATTATTCTTCATTGATCCCTCCGGATTACTAAAAAAACCCATAGTTGGTATGCGACAACATATAAACTCCAATACTCCATAATCCTTCTATTGATAGGGTAACACCACAATGGAAGTGGTCCTCTTACTAATATAATGGTTTATTGGTTCGAAATGGGGATGTTTGCTAACTCATTGTTCCCCTATCCTCTTTTGTCTCTTCATAATCCCCAAATCAAATCCCATTCAATTGCCTCTAAATTCTTGTCTTCCTACCTTGGAGATGTCTCTTCAATACATCGTAGAATCACATCGACAACTCTAAAAACCTCCAATTCATTTAAAATATTATTCACACTTGAGCTTGATAGGCTTGGTCTATGACAACATACAAACCCCAATATACCATGATCTTTATGCCAATGGAGGTGATGCCACAATGAAGATACACCTCCTACAAGCATAATGATTGATTGATTGTGGAATGAGTATGTTTTTGACTCAACCTTCTCCATGCATGTAAAAGGAAGGTTCTAAGTTCAAGTCGGACCATGAACAAAATGAAAGATTATACTTTAAAATGAAATACATAGTTTATACATTTTAATAACTCACAAACTTTTTTGGTTTGAGAATGCTAAAATTGATAAATCTAACAAATCAATTTAATTTTAAAGACTTTTATACATTTTTATACATTTTGATAACTGTCACAAATCTCTACGATTTAAAGAATGCTATAAAGGATAAATCTAACAAATCAATTTAGTTTTCAAGACCTTAAAAGTTAAGCCTGATCACCAGACACATTGTTTATACATTTTGATAATTGTCACAAACCTCTACGGTTTAAAGAGTGTTAAAAAGAATGCGTCCCGTCTTATAAATCAATTTGGCGTAGAGGCATTAAAAGTTTAAATCTCATCATTGTACCTATGTTCTCTCTATACACAGGTAAAAGATTTTGCATTTATGATTTTTTTATTTTTTTAAATCTAAGTAAGTTGACTGAATAAATTAGAGGATACGGTAGTGTAGATGTGAGATTACAAAGAGCCTCGAAAGATTCACTGCAATTATTTAATCTCTAGTTGTGTCGTGAAGTACTAATTTTTATTTATTTTTAAACATATTTTAGAAATGAAAATAAAATCTCGTTTTACTTTTGATGCAGCGACGGCATAGTAAGTTTGAGTCATTGTTGCTATAAATAAAAATTATATTTAACATCAAACTTGCCACATCTTATTGATGCATAACCTAATAGTAATTGCCATATTTAAGCATGTAGATGGGGGCCAATAAAAAATGATAGCCATATTCTGATGTTTTTGAAGACTTTTGGTTTACTAATATTTAGAATATTATGCCCCATTCAATGACAACTTGAATAAGACAATTAATAGAAATTCAATAAGGCATTTTCGAAAAATATTAATATCAGCTTATAAAATTGAAAGGTTTGTTGGTTGATCATAAACGCGGCTGTTGGTCTAAGTTGATCTATTGGTGAAGTTGCTTGGGCTCACAAAGAGCCCATCCCGAATTAATTTTTACTGAGTGCAAATAACCTGACACCGAAAAAAGGGGACAGAATTATGCCCATATGAATTTGGCAGAATGAATACCCCTCACTCCCTAACACTAAATTTAAAATTTAAGAAGATTCGTTACTGAGTGCACCTGATCGGGACGTGTAAATGTTGTCAGAAAGATCGGGACGTGTACTTAAATGTTGTCAGAAAGAAATAACCAAAGATACATTATATAGCATTTCCTCTGTGATATCATCCAGATTCCCCATCCTAGATTGATTTTGCAATGGCATCCATCCAAAAGGGCATTTAACGCCAAATCTAAGCAACCACCTTATTATCATGGAGATTGTGCGCCGGCAGGTTACGATCATTTGTTTATAGAGAGATTACAGCGGCTTACATTTGGTAAAAATAGAAGACAAAATTAAGTTTCAAGAAGACTTGTTGCCCATATCCAAGGGCATTCGCTCTATGGATTCAAGCCTAACTCTAAAGATTTCATTCCATAATACTGTTTAGGTTTACTGCGATTCTTCATGGTTTTTGGTGGGAGTGGCAAAGCGTTTTCAGTCAAATCACTGGTCTAATTCCGAGGGGTCGCTATGAGCATTAGGTTGATAATTGCAGGAGAGGGTCAAGAGTGTTGGTAAATCGCCACACCCTCACCATGTCAATGTTGCTTATGAGAATGTCAAATTTCTTTCTACAAGAGATATTTCATGCATAGTTGTTGACATCAGTCAACATTGCTGTAAGGAACTTATTGGCAATGAGCTTCAAAGCACCCATGTTTTTCAAAGGAGAGTGTTGAATTTCATGCATTGTCATTAATCAATTGAGAAGAAAGGTTCCGTGTGAGCTGAGTTTGATGTTGAACATACCTGCTATGTTTTTCTTGATAATTTGTTCAATCTAATGGAAGAAAATATGTGCACAATAAAGAATACAGTTCACCGTCTTGAGGAGCAGGGGCTGAATTTTCAGTCCAGTGGTTAACAATTCCCAAGCAGGAGCAACATCTTCAACAGTGCGATACTAATATTGGACACATGCATTGGATAAAGGACCAGATTAACACAACACTCTATGTTCTCTTTGTATCACATGTTCTTAACAACATGAATGAATAGGAGCTCGTCGTCACATGAGCAGCAGCAAAGCCTTCCAATGTTTGTTTGTTTACCGCTTTGCTATTGGTTTGGTAATTCGATGTCATCCTCCCTGATTTTATCTGGTAGATATTAGTTTTAGGGTTTTTCTTTGTCTTAGTTTGGAATATGCTTCTTTCTATGAGTAATGTTGTTATTGCCTATTAATGGGTATTTTTTGTAATTTTTGGCTGTTAAATTGTTTCCCTTTCCTGTTCGTGACCAATGGTCACTTTGATTTTCATGTGGCTCTTTCAATCAAGGCATTCTTATATCAAGAAATGATTTATATGGTCTCCTTTGATGTAAATTGTTTCTTTAAGCGAAACAAAGAAGTCGAGATCATTGGAGTTACTTTGTAATGCCCTACAATATTATATACTTGGGCATAGGACCACCACCTAAATTATGTATACTTGGGCTGATTATTTCAAACAAATTAAGATAAGAATCTAGCATCTCATCTTCTTAAAATGGATTTCCAGAAAGGCTTTAAATTTAATGGCTTTAAAATATTTCATGTATTTTTTTACAAAAAATATATTAGAATACCAAACACAGTCCAGGTGCTTATTAACATAATTTGTTATTCCTTCCACTGGTAAACAGATTCTTGTTGAATCTCTTTCATGTATTTCACTTATTCAACATTTTATTTCTTTTTCCTATTCTGTCTTCTACATGTTGGAAGCAATGTACCTAACAGTTTGAAACTTTTAATTTCTATAGCATATTGCTTTAAAACAGACAGCCCCAACCTACTGAAAATACTAGAGCTGTGTATGCGGGAACACTAACCTTCTTAAAAAGAAAATAGCAAACTCTCTAATATTATTCTCTTATTCTTGAGCAATAATAAACTTACACAGAGTGATCTTCCTCTGAGAATGAAAGATGTTAGAAGTAACGTTCCTAGAAGCAATGTACATACCAGTTTGAGACTTCATCTTCTATAGCAAATTGCTTAAAAACTGACAGCCACAATTTAATGAAAGTAGTAGAGCTGTGTATGAATGAACACTAACCCCATTATAAAATAGTTATAGTAAACCTTCTAAAATTATTCTCTTGTTCTGGAGAAATAATAACCCTACACATGGTGAGCCTCCTGTGAGGATGAAAAATGTTAGGAGTACAATTCTTATTCCACTGTCTGCTTATTTTTTCTTGCACGTGTAAGAAAGCTTCAATCAATTAATTTTCATAACGCAATGAACAAGAAAATTGTAATTTGTAGATTCCTGTTGTTTTAAGAGTCCAGATATAATCTCAATTAGCTTTCAAGGAATTAGGATTACAATTTAGGTGCACCAGCCAATGGAATTTGTGCCTACAAAATAGATGAAGAATTGTGTCAAATCATTTGTTGTATGCTACATAAATAAAGGGCATCTGAAAAGTACAAAGTCTGTCCATAAATTTGAACTGCCATGATTGTCAAGATATTTTTCAAGTGCTTCCTTACCAACTGAATTTTCGGGTGGCACACATTTCTAATGCGTTGGATGGTTTGTAGAAGTTTCCATGTATGCTTTCCCATTTCAACAATTTGGAATAGACATAATCAGCCCCAATATGATCTGCCCAAAAGACAATTCCCCCTGCAAGTCCCATATCAAGATCATTTCCTCTGACTATCATGAACAGAGCCAAATCATCAAAATGCTGCAAATTTACTGATCATAAAATCTAACTTGGTCTCTATTGAAACAAATCAATGATGCAGAACGTGGAAAAACCTGCATCAATCTAGCTTTTCAACCAAATGACTATCAAATATTGGCCAATGTGGACTGGGCAACAGACTGCCATTTTAAAGAGAAGGATTTTAATTTTTGGCTTTAACATCTGAGAACTAGAAGGCTAAATAATTCTCGTAAGTAAATCATGTGTTAGACATGAAAACAGGCTAACCCTGATTGGCAGCAGCTTGGATTTATTCAGTGTTTTAGCCTTTAGGGAATGAGTAGGTCTGGCTAATCTTAATCAAGTATATTATTAGCTATTGATTTTACCTTTACAATTGCATAATCTATGATGCATATAAACAAGTTGGGCTCAAGGCTAAGCAAATTAGAGTAGTATTATTAATAAAGAGCTCTGTGAATAATCTATGGAAGACACTAAAACAAGCCTCAAAAGAGTCATATGTGTTGTACCCAAATAGTTCCAGTTCATTTGTTATTGGAGTTTCTAAGATTCATATTTATAATCATAGGTCTACTGTACATAGCAAAGACTAACCAGTCAAGTGTAACTAGAGAGGAAAGACAGTAGGAGAACCTTTTTTATGTCTATCCAAGTGTATGCCTCAAGTACAAATGAACATATGATGCTCATCATGCTTAAATTTCTACTGAAATTTCTATGATGTTACTAAATAGTATCTGAACAAGTTCAGTTTCCTCAGTGGGGTGCGGGGTGGGGCGGGCAGTGGGGGCAGTGCGTGGCTATCTATATATGGGGAATTCTATATTAGATGGGCCCCGCCCCTCTATCTATCTTTATGGGGTATTTATCATTGCAATCACTCTAGCAAAGTGAAGCAGGACAGAAATCCTGTGGTGTTTACCTCCATTCTATCAATCATAATTGAATATTACTTGTATTGATCCACGTGAATTTTTATCACCACAATTACTCCATTGTTGCATTATATACCTACAGACAGAATCCAGCTTGAGATATGAAGAGTTGTCCCATTGGACGAGGTTTCATCTATGCCAGTTACAGGTCTGCTTTTATCAGTTTCCAAGGAAGTCTGATCATATCCTTCCTAGGGACCACTAGATCTGCAAACTATGTAACATGAAGCCAAATATAAAGGACCATTCCAAGAGCAGTTTCCATCATTGTACAAGACCATCCCAGCATGCAGTTTTGAGGGATCGTGTCAGTCTTACTATAATGCTTACAATCTTTATTACAGTTAGTCCTGTGGTTGTATCAGGCATATACAATTACTAGGTCTGCTAGTACAGTAAGTCTCTGTTTTCAACAGTGGCACAAGCATGCAAGAGGCCTGATGATTAGCCTTCCCACACAAGATCAGTTTGTCAAGGGATCACACACAGGCAGCAATTTATCACCAATTTCTTTCCGAGCACCATTGATGCCAGGAATGGGTAGATACCACATATCAACAGGCATGCCATATTAGTTTTCATTTCATTTTCTTTTCCTCTAGGATTCCCATCTTTTACATACTAATAGAGATAACATGCACACTTTTATAATCTCTTTAGTGGCTTAATTTCTCCTGATATTAAATTTTCTTTTGGAGATGCTTTGAGCACTGCTATGTCTTTATTAAGCCATGCACATTAATTACAGGCCTATCAACATTTTTTATTGGTTATTGGAGGACATCAATAATTTTCCAGGTCATTCTATTACTTTATCTATAGTGTCAATTATTTCACCCATGATAGGACATTAACCAAAAACATAGCTAACTCGGATTGCTCATCGGTGCATTGCAGAACTACGCAAACATATTTGTTGCCAAAGAAATTGATAAGAGATTATAGGGCACCCATTACCAATGAATAACCAAGGTCCATAAATTAAGTTGCCATTTAGTTAGCACCCCAATCCTCGGGAAAATTTCCTCCCAGGAATTGTATGCCTTTCAGTTTATGGATTAGAGGGAGAATAGTAAAATAATTACACAACAATATATTATTGACCAGGCTATCAATTCTCAGGCCATTGTATCCTTATGCATTTGATTGATGAGAACCCAGAATTAAATTAGTCGGCATCAAATTATAATAAGTTGATAGTTGGTCCAAGCTCCAAGGAGTATTCTTGAAGGAAATATAAGGCAGTTGTATCATAAAATCATTGAGTATGAATTACCTGTAGGCTGGGAAGGCCATTCCTAAAACTGAAGCAATGTCAAGATCCGAACTGTTGATTACAACTTTTCTTCAAGAACACGACAAGCCTCATTAATTACAGGGAAAAAGATCATTTCCACGATTTCTTGGTCTGTGATATTTGTGACCTGCCATGAATATATATCCAGACATGAGAGACTTATGCTTTCAGACCACAAAATAAGAAAAGAAAAATTTGGGAAATTGTGTGAAAATTTAAGATCAAAAATTTTCCCACAGTTTCTCAAAAGCTTCTTTTCTTATATCCGACTTACTTTTAATTTATAAAAATATAGCTGTAAAAGCATTCATTAATATAATATTAGAAAACGTAAGTAATTTTCATTATTTCTAGTTATTATCCGAAAACAAAGTAAAGGAAACAAGCGTACCTTGTCAGAAGATGAAAGCCCAGCAAGCTTGCGTAGATTGTTCAAGATAATTCTTTAATTCTGGTGCAGGCTTCTCCTTGCGTTTGCCTTGATAATTATAGTATCCTTTCCCAGCACTCTCACCTGTGAATACATCTCTTAGTATATGGCAGTTGAAATTTCATCTACTTTATTAAATACGGACTCAACTTGAAATTGAGACCTTAATTCCAGAGCAGTACCATGAAAGAAATAATAAACTTGTAAGGGCTATATGAGACTTTATCAACTAGTACAAATATCTAAAATACATCTTTTTGAAAAATGCTGATACATATCAATTTCAAGGATCTTATCTTGGATTTTACGTATATTACATTGATTAATAATTTTATTACATTTTCTTTCATTTCCCATTCGCTAGTCAAGATATCACTATTTTTAATTGACTTTTCATAATTAAAAAATATTTAAGTGACGGTCAAATGGACGTCAAATTTAATGTAGAGAATAAAAGTTGACACAATCACACCATATGATCACATTCCTCGCCACCATTGTAAAATGCCTATCAGCATAAAAAGATATCAATTTCAAGGTTCTTATCTTGAATCTTACATATATTACAATGGTTAAAAAAATTATTACATTTTTTTCATTTTCTCACTTTCTAATCAAGATATCACTATTTTTTATTGACTTTTCAATGTTAAAAATAACATTTAAGTGACAGTCAAAAGAACGTCAAATTCAATGCAGAGAATAAAAGTTGACACAGTCACACCATTAAATCTCACCCTCGCTACCATGGTAGAATGCTTAGCGGCATAATTATGCTTTCAAGTGCTATCTGCCCCTTAATCATAGGCCTTGATTCATAACCTTTATCTTAATTCCTACTTAGCAAGTCCATGCCACAAAGACAGATGAGAAAAATAATCCTACAAGTTCTAAAATCAGATAAGCATGCAGGCTTTGGAATTAAAATATAGACACACACAATGAAAACTATCAGATTCCATGTATTCTTGAGTTCTGAAACCACAGCATGATAGAATAAGAGGGAATAAGTTAATCTTGGTTCGGTCCAATATCAAGAAGATAAAGATAATAATTACCATATGACCGTATTTTTCAAGAAGTCATAATGTCCAATGTGAAATGATTAATGCTTAAATAGAAAGTTTACTCTATTGTATCACAGCTGTTGTTTTGTGCATTCTTAAGACCCTGTTTCAGTCTCCTATTCATTGTTGAAATCCTTGGAATGTTCACTGTATCAGCGGACAACTTAAAGAGGAGAATAATTAGGTCATGTAAATTGTCCAATCTTTTTGTTCAAGCAGATACTAAGTCTAGCTGAAATTACATAAACCGAAAGGGGCTGGGGACTTCGTTGGGAATATTAGGATAGTGTTCACATATTGTTAAGTGTGGGTACAAATGTGCTTGGTGATAGGAATAATTATATATGTGAGTCAGTTGTATGTGTGTTACAACAAATCACTCAGTTTAGATTGAGTGATTAGAGGAGATAGATGCAAATCCTATTTTATAGGAGAATGCATTTTGTATAAAAAAAACTGCAGCAAATGAATAAAATAATTAAGTTGCGTGTAAAGCTCCAACCAAAACTTCAATTTGGTATCAGAGCGCAGTTATTCATGGTGGGCAACGCATGGAATAATAATTGATTTCCACATGGCAGCTCTGCTGTTGTTTTATTTTGTCCCTAGTGATGATTATTTCTTTGACAAAATTACTGTAGACTTCTTCTTTTTTGTTGAAAGACACCTCATATATATACAAGAATTATTCACATCCACGCCCAGATTTCTTTTGCTTTTGTTAGTATGGATTATTCAAGAGTAAAGCACAATAGACAAAGTCCCACAGTAATGTAATGTCCCCAATTCTGAGCAGATGGCCTAGGAGGCTTTTCATCCGTCTTAGCCTTGGTCATGCCCAAGGGGCTAGTGACGTTGATGGTTATTGGGTATGGTTTGCACCTTCATTTCACTTATAGGTTATGTTTCGACATTGGACACGTACTTTGAGGTGACTTAAGTGAAATAAGGTTATGAGATGCTCCCCTATGTACTTTATGTTATATTCAATGATGGTTTAATTGGTGGGTGAATATATGGTACTTTATGTTCTAATTCTTCATTGGGGTCAACTTAAGTGGACTTTTGGCTTAGTGGTGATAAAGTAACTTAAATTATTTTATTATTATGTGGCTTTTCCCCAAGGAGGCCGATTAGGGTTCTTTTGGACCCTTTGTTGTAATGAAGAGTTATAAAAGGGAAGCACTTGGGGAGAATTGAGATTTATTCATACACTCACTCTTTTATGATATTGATAATTGAAGTCATCGCTGGTTGCATACTTTTTGCTTGTGGAGTAAGATCCACAGAACCCTAACTTCGGTGATGAGAGATCCACTCCTAGCTAGCAGAGCACTCTTCGATCGTGAAAGATCCTCCCTAGTTTGTTAATTTGGAGCTTCATTTAAATCAGATTTTCAGATCAAAGTTTTCAAAAAAATTCAAAGGTTTGCTCGGTCTGCCGGAGAAAGATTATTTGGTCCATACTTCAGCCATCTACAGATCAGATTATTTCGACATTTGAGGCAAACTTGACGAATTCCTAAGAGGAGTTTCATTCAGTTTGAGCTTTATTTATTTTCAAATCTACTTAAGGTTTTGCAGCAATGTTTTCTAGGGTTTCGGTTGGAGTTTTTCAATTCTCGTGTTGGATCCGATTCGTTATAATTTAAATATATTGTTGTCCAAATTTCAGAATTTATAAAGATCATTTCAGCTCCTTGTGATTTTTTGGAATTTTTAGGCAATTTCATCAGTTAAAATAAATAAATAAAATCATATCTGAGAGAAAAATACTATTTCTCTCTTATTTACTGTTCAACATATTTTTCGAAGTTATTTGAAGCTTCTGGGTAGTGTCAGAAATTATTATTCTAGAAAATACAATGTTTTCTTTGTTTCTGCATATTGAAAAATCAGAATTTCAGTTTGTTATTTTTATATATTTTGGGAATTTCAAGTGATATCCCACAAGGGATATTTCAATGGTATCGAGTTGGTTTTCCTCTAGTACATTGGATAGCAAAAAGAAGGTCGAATATGGCATATCGAAAAGCTCTCAATGTGGATTTTATGAAAAAAATGTTCATCAACATAGTGAAACAATAGGAAACCACTAACTTTTATTTGAGTCAACTCACTCAAAATTTGAATCAAAACAGATCTGGGGATAATAAGGAAAAATGTGCGAGCAGTAATTCAAGGCAGCGATCTCCCCATTCATCTAACAAGTCTTTTAGTCTTTATGAGCCCTCTTTCTTGAAAGATTCTGAAGCGTCACATGTAGGGCAGCCAACAGAGGTGATTGATGAGGATTATTGTTGTAAGAAATACCAATCTTTGAGTAAGGGTTTCAGAGATAATATGTCATTTCTAGATTATTGCATGATGAAGATTGGTAGCAAGCCCAAGCGAGATCATCATATGCCGGTACCTGAATTACAAAAGAACTCATTTGAACAACCAATAACAGCTCCACATGAGGTAATTTCAGATGATGGAGTTGATGGAGATAATGTTGATCCAAAGATGATTGAAGACCAAGCGAAAGGAGAAGTGGTTATCACAGGTACCACACTTGCACGGGATATGGATTATGTGGTAAGAGATACATCTTCTTTTTTATTGCAGTAGTGTTATCATGAAGATATTCAGCCCATAGAGTTGATATTGTCAGTCAACCGTTTACTGGAGACTTGGGATTCTTCCCCCGCGGGACACATTGAGACACATTATGAGGAGCCTTGCTCTCACACGAGTGTGGGTCATGTGGGAGAGTTGGCATGCTTTGTGCTTATACGGGTTGTTTCACAGGTTGATCTAGAGGATGCCATAGGGTTCAGAGGGGACTTTCATACCCATGGGTTGACTGGAGAAGCAAGTGAGTGATCACATGATGACAACTTCACATCGATGAGGGTGGACCAGATTAGCGGTTTCAGTGTGGGTACCAATGGAGAGTTGGTGTGGGCATCATACTACTTCAGGGGCAGCATTGTTCTCTACACGACATGGAGAGCATGATGACTACATGAGGTGTCTTGGTTACTTCGGATCACACCGATCTTTGGTTGACTACAAGGTGAGGTGGAGAAACTTACTTTGTGGTATTCAACTTCTGCAGCATGACAGGATAATGCTTGGGGTCAAGCATTTCTTGGGAGGGGAGGATTGTAATGTCCCCAATTCCGAGTAGATGGCCTATGAGGCTTTTCATCCGTCTTGGTCATGCCCAAGGGGCTAGTGACGTTGATGGTTATTAGGTATGGTTTGCACTTTCATTTCACCGATAGGTTATGTTTTGACGTTGGACACATACTTTGAGGTGACTTAAGTGAAATAAGGTTGTGAGATACTCCCTAAGGTACTTTATGTTATATTTAGTCGATTACTTAAGTGATGTGTGAATATATGGTACTTTATGTTACGATTCTTCGTTGGGGTTACTTAAGTGAACTTTTGGCTTAATGGTGATGAAGTGACTTAAGTTATTTAATTATTAAGTTATTTAATTATTATGTGGTTTTTCCCCCAAGGAGGTCAATTAGGGTTCTTTTGGGCCCTTTGTTGCAATGAAGAGTTATAAAAGGGAAGCGCTTGGGGAGAGTTGGGATTCATTCATACACTCACTCTTTTATGATATTGAAGCCATTGTTGGTTGCATACTTTTTGCTTGTGGAGTAAGATCCCATAGGAACCTTAGCTTTCGGTGGTGAGAGATCCACTCCTAGCTAGCAGAGCACTCTTCGGTGGTGGAAGATCCTCCCTAGTTTGCTAATTTGGAGCTTCATTCAAATTAGATTTTTAGATTCTAATTTTCAAAGAATTTAAAGGGTTTGCTCAGTGCCGGAGAGAGATTATTTGGTCCATACTTCAGCCATCTACAGATCAAATTATTTCTAATGTTTAAGGCAAGCTTGGCGAATTCCCAGGAGGAGTTTCATTCAGTTTGGACTTCATTTATTTTCTGATCTACTTAGGGGTTTGCAAAATGAGTGTTTTCTAGGGTTTTTGGTTGAGTTTTTCAGTTTCTAGGTTGGATTTGATTTGTTATAATTTAAATATATTGTCGTCTGAATTTTAGAATTTATAAAGATCATTTCAGCTCCTTGTGAATTTCTCGGAAAAGGTAGTTTCAACAGTTAAAATAAATAAATCAAATCAAATCGAGAGATAAAAATTATTTCTCTCGTTTATTGTTCAACATATTTTTCTAGGTTATTTGAAGCTTCTAGGTAGTGTTAGAAATTATTATTCTGAAAAATACAAATTTCTCTTTGTTTCTGCATATTATTGTCCTAAAAATTAGAAAAATCAAAATTTCAGTTCGCTGTTATTTTTATATATTTTGTGAATTTCAAGTGATATCCCACAAGGGATACTTTGAGAGGAGAGTCGACCACAAGCTTGAGCTTCTAATTTGATGCAATTCATCCTGTGCGTGGCATGTAGTTTGATCTTTACCTATTTCACATCACATGCCTGGAAATTGACTACCCTACTAAGCGTCATTCACATGTAGATCCGTCATGACAATGGCATTCCAAATCTGCTAAGACTTCTTCAATGCATCCATGTCTATTATTCACCCAACAAAAATTTATTGCCAAACTCCGAGCACATGTACATGATCTACGATTTTGTCCACTCGCATGCAAAGATTAATAGCCAACATGTCATTGTCAACTCGTCCATCTCCATATCTATATATCTATGCTTCCCTTCATTATTCCACATGCACATGCAAACTTGCCCATGATCTGCCATTGTCAATGTGTTGATAGTATAAAGCATTTAATGTCTTTATTATGGGGAGACCCTGCCGGAAAGTGTCAAGCCTTTATGGAAGTCTTTCTCAGCACATATTTTACCGGCGGTTGCTTTTTCTATCTGTTTCACTGCTGATTCTTTTTCCATCTGTATATAATTTATACTTTTGTATACCCCCTAGATTCGTGACATGTCATGTGTTATTAATTTGGATTTGGAAGTAGTCATTCACAAGCTATTTCCACCATAAGAGTTGTTCCTTTGATTTTCCATTCAATGCTCACAAATATTTCTCTACAATGTTACACAGGGACGTGTCCCTAGATTTTGGTGACATCCCGGACGCCCCAAACATTTCGGGACTCAGCAGGAATGTCCCCTATTTTAAAAATAAATAAAAAGTTTTCTAATGTTTTTACTTTAGAAAAGTTGTTACTTTTACCAAAAACATTGAATTCTGATCTCAAAAGTACCTAAAACACATTGAATACAATTTTAAATACTCAAATATTAATTATTGTATATATTATTTTAATAGCCGTCCCCTATCCCCCCGTCTCCAAGGCTTAGGTAATTATGCTTCTCTACCTTCCACCTTTCCCTTCCCTCTCGCGAGTCGTCTCCCATTTTTCATAATGTTTGTTGTTTGTATACATCTGGTTTGGTTTACTCCTGAGATGAGACACCAATAAAAGCAAGCGCCCTTCACTTCCCTCTTAAGAGCCAGAGGTGCCAAGGAAGAATACGAAGCCTACAAAATATTCAGACCTTATGAATATGTCATCTTCATCACACTGTACTATTGAGAATTTCTTTTAACATATTCAGTTCCCTGCTATGGAAAATTACATTGTTCAGTGTGGCATGTTTTGTAAATACCTCCATTGATAGATTTCATCTCAACATATCCAGCATTGCAGTACTGTTATGGTTCAATTTTTTATTCCTAGGATTCTCAGGTTTTCAAAATTTCAAACTATGGTACTGAATTTAGAATCCAAACTAGAAATGGAATTAGAAAATGTAACTGATGCATTGAAATTAGACTACATGATACAGGTGCATTTATTGAAGTTTCAACACAGTAATATTATAGACTTCCGGATTGCAGAATTTTTGCTTCTGTTGGTATTGTATACATATCCAACTGTATATCACATTAATGAAATCTTTATGATGATTCTTTTTTGACATGTTGACAACGCTGACTTTTGATTTTCATCAAAGGATAGACAATTTCAGTCACAGTTGTCTGGAGCAAATCGGGGTATCTACGATTCTTTTCGTAATTTGGGATCATCAAACAGGCCTTTTCATTTGTCCTCTTGAAGGGGCCTCAGTAATAACAGTGGGGGCAGTGAGGGTGCAAATACTGACAGGGATACCTTTTCAAATTCACATGCTTATGCTAGTTTTCGTCACAGTTCCTCTTTCCGTTCTTGTGATTCTTTAGATCATGAGAAGGTCTGGGAGTGGGACAGACAGAGGGAAACATGTGATAAAGAAAAGTCCTTCGGGGCAGATGGAAATGCTTGGAACATTAGACATAAAATACCATATACCTTGCGAAGGTTGTTTAATTCTGTCCCTGCTGGCAGGGTTGAAGGTGAGTTAACTCTAAAGCGTTCTCAATCTGTAATATCCAATAGAAAGGCAGAGAATGAGACCAAAACATCCGTAAATAAGCTACACAGAATCACAATTGCTCCTAGCCTAGCCTCCTACCATTCAGGAAGGTTTTGTCAGTAACATGCAAAAAGCTGCTTTTGAAAGAAATTTTCCTTCTATTGGAGCTGAAGAAAGGTAAGGTGCCATTCAATCAAACCTAGCAAATGTTGCTGTGCGGAACTCAAGTTCAAGCTCAATTTGGCAAGGGCAGCAATCGACTGGAAGGTCAGACCCAGGGAGAACCTCTTCGCTTGAATTTACTAGTTCTGCTGGTTCAACTCCACGTACAACGCTAACTGGGGTATCCGCTACTGGAATGGACAGATGGAAATCTGCTTTTAGCGGATGCTACTGGAGTTGACAGATGGAAATTTGCTCTAACAGATGTGGCAGTTCTCAATGGAGTTTTACAGAACAATGATTCTGCTATTTCAGATCGACATGTCCCTAAAAACCCTGTTTTATCCACAGTTCATGGACTTTCATCTGCCAGTGGACTTAATATGGCCGGGACATTGGTGCAAATCCTGCTAGACCCCATACTCCCCAGGTTAATAACTCTGTTTTTGATATTTTGAACATCAAGCTGTATTGTTGGATTATCTTTTCTAGCTTCTAATTTACATGGAGTTTTGACATTTCTTCCTTGTTGCAGTATCCGCAGCTAATACACGTGACTCCTTTGATTCCCAAAACCATGGTATGCACAACTTCAACATTTTCCTCAATTGATATTATTATGAGTAGTTCATTATGTGGCACACTTTCTGAAATTTTATTAATTAAAGACTAAAGTCTGTGTATTTCTTCATGTTTTTGCATTCTTTCTTTCTTAGGACTACCATTTACGACAAAGGTTATTGGTGGATAGAAAATTTCGCCCTTGCTTTTCACATGTAGTAAGCTATGCTATGTTTTTTTATTGGTACCTTTTTTTGGGTGCTAGTATTTACAATCGGCAATCCTTTTCTTGCATATGTTTGTCTGTTCTATATTAGAAGCTTAATTGCAATAAACTAAAAATTGATAGGTTGCATGGCTTTCATTCCTTATACACGTTAAAACTAAAAAGAAAGGCTGCTTTTTCATTTTTGCTAGGTCTTTGGTTTTCAACTTTTGCTTCTTTTCTTGCTCTTTATCTGGATAAAAGCTTAATTGCACACTTCTTTGTAGTTATAGTGGATGTGTAATGCGGATGTGTATAGAAAACAAGATGATGATATGGTCGCTCTATAGTGTGTGTATCCACATTAATCCATTTATTTGGGACAAAATTGAGTTACACATGTGAAAAAATTGAAATGCGAGATCAATTGAATGGACAGGAAACTCTGACAAATAAAACCTTCAATATGACTACAAGAAAGTTGAAATGACAAGATGTTAGATTAAATGCTTAAACACTTAAAATGCAAAACATTTTGCTGTCAATTATGATTAAACATACTATAATAAACAGTACTATGTGCTCAAATGGAAAGCTATTTGAGTGATATCTGTTAGGTTTGTGACTGAAAACTACTAAAGCATAATTCTTCCTAATTTGCACTAATATGTGTAATGTCCCTTTTAGGGCTGAACCACACCAACAAGGAATTTACACAAACCCCAGCTGAAAATAATCTGATTTTTATAACAGCATATCCAACAATATTAGAAACCCTAGCAGCGAACAAGAAATTACACTTTTAGGGCATCATACATCATTAAAAGCAGCTGAAAGTAAATAAACAAGTCTTCCTAATGCAGTGAACTGTAGCAGCACTTAATGGCATCTATTCTCATGCAATATGGGCTGGAAATTAACATAGAAATATCCCAAATACTCAATAAATCCAGCAAGATGAAATCTGGAGCAAATTTGTATTTTATAAATTTATTTCAAGTGCAAATACAACTGAAACTTCTAAAATTCATAACTCCATCAATACTTGGAGTTTCAACACAAACCAATGCTCAAAATGATCTTGAAGAGACCAGCTATCCAATGAAAGTGAAATCATAATTTTCCAATTGTGAAAACCCACTAAAAAGTGATCTTGAAATCTCCAATGGGTAGATCAAATTGGAAATGGATGTGGCAGCCCACAAAGTGTGCCCTAGCTGAAATGTGTGCCCTAGCATTGATAGAAACCCTTGTTCTGAAATTTTAAAATTGAAACTTTAATGTGACTCCCGGATGAAGTCACCAATGCAACAAATGAGGGTTTTTGTCCCCAAGTGTTGTGACTATTGAGGGGTTTCGTCTTCAAAGAGGTGAAAATGAGAGCTCAATGCTCCAAAATTCCAAAACAGAAGTATATAATTCATAAGATGATGTCCACAAATGAGCCCCCATCAATTGCATTTATAGCCTTTACTTTTCTTTCTTTCTGGAGCGCTCCATGTAGGCCTTTTATTTCTTTTTGAATATTTGTTTTTCCCTCCTAAAGAGGGACAACCTCTCCTTTTTCTTTTATTTTAGTATTTAAAAATAATTTTTATTTTAATAATAATAATATGAAGTTGTCCCAAAATAAGAATTGACTGGGCCCAACTTAAAATATTTTTAATTTAGAAAAGGGGACATTAAAGACTTCTTTGTAGCTATAGTGAATGTGTAATGAGGATGTGTATAGAAAACAAGATGATGCTATGGTCGCTCTATATTGTGTCCATCCACATTAATCCATTTATTTGGGACAAATTTGAGTTATATGTCTGAAACCATTGAAATGCAAGATCAATCGAATGGACAGAAACTCTGAAAAATAAGACCTACAATACGACTACAAGAAAGTTGAAATGATATAAGAAGCAATAATTACAAGATGTTAGATTAAATTCTTAAACACTTAAAATGAAAAGTTGTAATGCAAAACATTTAGTTGTCAATTATGATTAAATATACTAGAATAAACAATACTAGTGCTCAAATGGAAAGCTATCTCGAGTGATATCTATTAGGTTTGTGACTGAAAACTACTAAAGCATAATTCTGTCTAATTTTATGGTTCTGGTATTCCTTACAGAAACCTCAAATTTTAGGTGACTTTACGTGTGATATGGCCACAGAAAAAGCTATTTGAGTGATATCTATTATAGTATTGAAAATCTCATTATATGCTAATTCAATAGTGTGAATAAAGGGCTCTATAACATTGGAAGTCAGTTCAATGATCTCTATTAGTTCGGGATGGTATTACCATTCAAGTTCACATGGATTACCTTGAGATAAAATTTGCCATTTTTGCTTCTAATCCAGAGGATTTTGCAGGGGCAGCTGCAGCACTAACAATTTGGTCATCACCACTATGCTTGTGGTTGCAATCATGAAAAAAAAATGTATACAACTGTTTTAACATTGAATTTCAAACCCTTGTCAAACAATGTTATTTATATGCCTGTTTTTTGCCCAGAAAGTATAGTTTTTATTGGTTGCATTTAATGTTTTTCTTGAGATGACTACTTTTCATTGAGGTGTCGATGAGATTAAGTTGGGCAAGAGAATTGTGGAGCCTCAACCGCCCCCTCTCACCCCAATAATATGAATGATTCAATGTGATATGATAGTCGATGGTGTGCATGTTTCAAATATTTCATCAACTGTTCTGCATATCATATTTGAAACATGCATATTTCAAACGCGTGCCCCCAAAACCTAGGAGCCCCGGACGTTTCAGGATGCCGAAACGTGGAGGAAACATTTCCTTGACGTTTCTTAAATGCCAGCGATGAAGGGAAACGTCTTGGGGACGTTTGGGAAAGGCAAAAATGTCCGGGAACATTTGGAACGTGAAGGGGGACGTCGGGGATGTCTAGACATCACCGGGACGGTCGAGGATGTCCAAACGTCCCCAACGTCACAACAATTTTTAAGCACTTTTTCTTTTTTTTTAAATCACTTTTTTTAATATAGTTTAGGAAACACAGGGTAGTAAGGAGTATGTAGAGGAAACACAAGGGTAGTAAGGAGTATGTAGAGGAAACACAACCTCAAAACGTATTAGCTCACTCTTAGCACGAGCTCCCATATGAACTACTCATGGGTAGAATCATTCAAAGAACAAATTCTACCCACAGTTCACTTTTTCTGCATAGACCCAGTCATGTCGTAGGGGATTTTAAAACAATTATAGCAATCCCTTAGACAAAAAAGAAGAAGGCAGATTTACGTTTTTGTCAGCTGTAGTAAATTACTAACTTTTAACAACACACCAACTTTCCCCATTGATTTCACCATCTTCTTGGGATCTTTTCACATGTACCTACGTTTTCTTTAGTTTTTTTATTTTTCTTCTTCTTTTTGGCTTGAATTTTTTACGTGACAAAGGATAAGGAGATTGTACTCTCCTTGCCCTTACCAAACAATATATTGGCTAGGGTATTGGTGGCATTATAAGGAACGAGGTCTCACCCAAACCACCTTTCCTTTCATTAAATCACTCATAATGAGTCTTTAAGGCTCTTCCCTATACATATCATGTCATATTAGGAAGGGGGTACGACACCTATGCCTAACCACATATATTCAATATGTACTCAATCAAATATCCTCTATTTATATAGTTTAGTCACTATAATTTTATATTTTAACTACTCATATTATTTTTAGTCGCTTGTCCCCAAAATTTAGAAATTTTTGCCACCTTGGAAACCTTGTCTTGTCGTCCCAAGTCTTAGGTAACACTCGACATATATATATATAAAGCCCCTAAAGAGGCAACACATACAAAAGAGGAAAAATGGAAGACAAGCATGGTATATTAAACCAGTTAATAAGTAAAGTATTGAGGATGATGTCAAGAATCCATGTGGTTCTTCTACTTTGAAAGGAAGCAACATAGCAGCAGCAGCAGAAATGGTGCCATGGATAGATATCATCATATAGAAAAGATAAAATACAATAAATTATTTTCCTTGTCTTCAATATAACTCCACTCTTCAGCTTCGCCTGGTGTTTCTGATATGACATTATCTGCAAAAATTGATTACCAAGTTGCTGCTAGAAACAACTAAAATCAGAAGCAAAGGCCTTGGTTAAAGAGAGTGCTCTTCGTTGAAAGACTTAAAAAATTTAGGGATTCAATCAGAGCAGATTAGTCAATCTTTGGCCGAGCCAAAGCACTGAAGCCCGAAACATTCAAGTTTCAGATCAATGTCATGCAAACATGGATGAGCACTGTGCTTACCAACCAGGACAATTGCCTCAATATCTTCCATGATGTTTGTACTAGTAGGGTATATTTACAAATTATTAAGCACAAATCAAGGGAGGGACATGAACAAGGCTAGGCAACGCATTTACAAGTAAATTGGAGCCCTCCAAATTTTATCCCTAAAGAGATCAAAGAAGTTTAATCATTGACATGTTGCCATTAGAGGAGAATTGAACAATGACATCCTTTCCGGTGTACTTTGCAACTCGTGTGTAATTGGTAGTTAATATGTTTAGTGTCTTATATAATTGCTTCTCATAGTCATAGTTTTCGTTAGAATATAGTTTGTTTTGTTATATTTTAGTATGTGTAAGCTTATTTTAATTTTTTTTTGGTTTATTAACGTGGTCTAAACTCTAATTCGCAGTGTTTTTATTTTTTAAATGTTAGGTAGTGTACACCTTTTAGACTACAAGATTTTTAATTAAGATCATGTCCATTCGGCTATAGGTTTGTGAATTTTTTATTAGACTACTTTAGGTTGTATTTGTTTTGTTTGTTTATCTTTATTATTATATGGTTGTATACCTTCTTAGATATAAGGCATTTGTAGTTAAATTTTAGCTGTATTTGTTTTTTTAAATAAAGTATTAAGTCTATACAACTTAAGTATGTCAATTAATGGATTCCATAGTCACTTATTTTTATATTATTATTTTGTGAAATTTTGTTTTTAGATTGTGTAGTGTTTTGTCTCTTTTATAGTAGTCATTTAATCTTGGTAGAGTCTCGAGTCAACAAATCAATATATGTAGTTTTATTAGTCAAAGTCAAGACAATCTTTATATGCGGACACATTTTTAGGTGAACCTAACATCCAATCAAGTGTGACAAACTATTTTGGGGAGAGAATATGCTCCCAAATATGACATGCGGTGATATCAACTTAGCCGGTTCAGCTAGCAGGAGGTTAAAGGAAACAAAGGGAAGAGGCCCATTAGCAACTCAAGTTTTTCGCTAACTCAAAGGTTGTGTATTGGAGCAATGGAAAAACAGCTTGAGTCCAAACAACAACAGAGCCTAAGAGTTGATAGTCATCAATGACAAAGTGATAACATACTCCATCTACAAATGATTCAATAAAAACATGCACAAAACGACTAAAGTTGAGGCTGATTCCCAATCACAAGTGGTGATCATCTATGTTGTTCATGATCAAGTGGTGGCAATAGTGGCTGCAGATGCCAAGTTCAATGAGAACCCATGTAAGATCCCCGAAAATAATTTCTAACAAATTTGGATATTTTGTTAAATCCTAGGGCAACACTATTACAAAACTAACTTTTATAACAATAGCGATAATTTGATTTTTCTATATGCAACAACAAACCATAATGCGTACAAAATCAGTCTTTTATTTTTGAATATGAACCAACTACAATAAAAATACCAATGTCTAAATACAATTGGTTGGAGTTGAACCGACAGAACACTTACACCCCGAATCGTCACCGCAACCCCGAATGGAATTGCCAAGTTCGGGATGTGAGGATTTTCGCCCTTAGACTCGTATGTAAATGAGGGATTTCGTCCTATATTGCTATTGCAGAAGCTGAAGCTACTTGCAAACAAAGAAAATAATTGATGAATTTCCAAGATGTGTTAATAACAAACCCCAAATTTGCTTGTATAACTTGCAATCCCTCTCTAAAGTGGGTGCCCCTTCCGAAATCCATGCATGCTCCAAAGACAATTAAAAATAATATAATTCCTCCCCCATGTTGGTGGCCCATCCTAAAAATAGGATTAAACAAATTTAAAAACACTTTATCCACCTCCCATCCTAAAATTAGGACTTTGGTACTCATGCAGCCTTCTCTAACTTTGGTGCCCCCTTTATTTATTTATTTATTAATTCTAACTGGCGCCCAATAATAGAAGTCAACCTTCTATTATTATTTTATTCTATTAATGCTTTTTGGATTAAAATATAATTTAAGTGTCCTTTTTCCAATTAAAATATAAAAATATCCTTGGAACACTTAAATTAATTTATTTTCCTCTTTTAATTTCCCCTTAGCCTACGGAAAATAATAAAAATAGGCTTCAAGTATTCAAAATTAATTAATTTTGAAATGGGGATATTACAGTTTGTCCTTCCTAGAATTGTTTGCCCTTAAGAAATTGCAAATCCCTTCTGCAAATACCAGGATCTCAAACTCTCATGTTCACACAATTTAGAACTTGTATGAATAGATCTATGTGCCCTTTGTCACTTAGAGTGTTCTTCACTCTATCACCATTTCCACTATGTTGTCTGTGATGACCAAACATCCGAAATGACTTAATACAAAGCAACAAATCTACAACACTTTCATGCCTTTGGCTTTCCTCAACTTGTTCACCTTCCTTTTCCAAATGAAGCTTGGTTGAGATATCTTCAACATCCCCAACCTTGTGACTTAGAACTTTTGAGTTAGGATCAACATTTTTCTTCACCTTGAACTCTTCACATTCAACAAGTGAATCTTGTTGATGCATGCAAAAATAGAAGTCAATAAAACATCTTCATGATTTTTGCTAAAGTCATGAACATAGTCAATTTGCTTCCCATAGGTTGTTCAAAAACTTTTAGCAAACTGAAAATAAACATTAAGAACCAAGACAACCTTTTTTCATTTTCTTTCCCCGAACATGGTCTTCTTAGAACTCCACCCCAAAACCTTCCTACAAATTTGTTTTTCTTTCTTCGGTTCATGCCCCACGATTTCTTTCTCTCTTCATCACTAAGGGAGAACTCTTATTAGATCCATCAAAAGTAGGGAGTGATAACTTCCTAAAGCCTATTCAGAGGTCTCTCTAATTAGTTTGTGGCCTAGGTTCAACTCTTGGTCCACCCCTCGCTTTCCTTCAGATTAATAAAATTGGTGAGGGATATGGCATCTCTAATCTCACTAGGAAGTACCCTGTACTCATAGCTAGCAACGATATCATCTGCTATGGTAAGTTGAATTTTTGCCTCCTGAATTTGCTTCTTCTCTACATAGAAAATTAGGCTAGAAGAGCCTAACAGTAGAACCGATGACTGTCCTCTAAGCGTGTTGGTTATGGTTCACTCATGAAGAGCTTCCATCACCGTTTGGAGCCCTTTGCACACTCATGATCTGCATGGTGTGGACTAATTGAGCCATCATGTCAACTAATCATTCTTGTGCCTGCACAAGCCTATTGAAACGTACATCATCAAGGTCTATGTTACCCATGACTTATGGTAGTTCTGTAGCTTTTTCTTTCTCCCTTTGTTGATTTCAAAGCTACAATTTCTTTTACTTTTTCCTCCGTTTTTTTATTCCTTTCCACAAGATGGGAGGAAATTCATCCTAATACCACCGTAATATCCTTGAAAAATACAGATCTAGATATTTGTTAAATTCTAGGGCAACAATATAAAAAACTGAACTTTTATAACAACGATAATATGATTTTTCTATATGAAAACAACAAACCATAATGTTTAAAAAATAATCTTTTATTTATTGAATACGAACCAACTACAATAAAAATACCAGTGTCTTAATACAATTGTTTGGAGCTGAATCGACATAACACTTGCACTGAATTGTCACCGCAATCCCTTAATGAAATTGCCAAGCTCGGATGTGAGGGTTTCTGTCCTCGAACAGTATGCAAATGAGGGATTTCATCCTCTGTTGTTATTAAAGCTGAAGCTATTTGCGAGGCGATTTAAAAATAATTGATGAATTTACAGATGTGTCAATAACAAACCCCAAATCTGCTTTTATAACTTCCAATCCCTCTCTAAAGTGGGCGCCCCTTCTTCTGGAAATACATGCATGCTCCAAAAACAATTAAAAATAATATAATTCCTCCCCCATGTTGGTGGCCCATCCTAAAAATAGGATTAAACAAATTTAAAAACACTTTATCCACCTCCCATCCTAAAATTAGGACTTTGGTACTCATGCAACCTTCTCTAACTTTGGCACCCCCTTTATTTATTTATTTATTAATTCTAACTTGGCGCCCAATAATAGAAGTCAACCTTCTATTATTATTTTATTCTATTAATGCTTTTGGATTAAAATATACTTTAAGTGTCCTTTTTCCAATTAAAATATAAAAATATCCTCGTACACTTCAATTAACTTATTTTCCTCTTTTAATTTCCCCTTAGCCTACGCAAAATAATAAAAATAGGCTTGAAGTATTCAAAATTAATTAATTCTGAAAAGGGGATATTACAACCCAACACTCACTAAATACGGTGAGGACCAAGCCCTCATATATCTTTTCTTATGTGTGTTAGTGATGACTAGATCTCATTAAAAATAAATTGTGTATGTAACCCTACCTAGTGTGTCTGTGTACCAATGCATGTCTACACAAATATGGAGGATGAACAGATGTATGGGTCCACATTCATACTTGGAGTGGGATGTCTTCCTATAAGTGGATTGATTGATGTGTTCCCTATCCATCAAAATCTGAGTCAATTTACATATTTGGTTCAATATGTTGGAACATGTAATGTTTGTGGGGACACACTTGATGTGGCCCACCACAACAACACATCTCCGAATATAAGTTTATTTTAAACTTATTAATATGAATTATAACTTTACACTTTGGTTGTAAAGTTAAATAAATCAAGTTATTGATTTAAGTAATTTAAAGTGAATTGGTTTAACCAAAAGGTTGCAACCAATTCACCCACCCTTTAAATAGGCGATTTCTCATTGGGAAATTGTAATGTCCCCTATTTCGAACCGAGGCCAAAAGAAGACTTCGCCACTCTCTTCCCGTGGCGAAGAAGAAAAAGTGAACAAGGAAAGGAATTGCACTTCATTTCAGTTTTTTTTTAGTTTTAATGTTTTCTTTTAGTGTTTTTCCTTTATGAGGCAGATCAGCTTAGGTTGGAGGAATTAAAAAGGCTAATTAAAAGATAATCTTAAAGTGAAGCTTAAGAGGTCGGTCCTCATCTATTTGGCCTTTGGCGCCAACCAAGAAGTATAAAAGAGGTTGTATTACCTCATTCAAGATCATATTTGGCGCATTTACATCTACAACCTGGGTTTTTGGGCAAGTTGCTCAATACCTTTCCACTTGAGGACAAAAACCTCTTGTGTGGCATTTAAGGAGGACGGAAACCTTCCTTGTGGCTTGGTGGAGAACGAAAACTCTCCATTTTGGGTGGATGAAGATCTCCATGAAGACTCTTTGTTGATTTGGATCAAGGACATCAAGGAGAAGAATTACAAAAGCTTTGCATGATTTTTGGAGCTCTTCCCTAGGGGAGCGACTAGGGTTTGGTGGTGGTTCGGTGCCTTCTAGGGCACATAATTCATATATTATTTGATATTTTGATTCTCCATAATTTATAAGGCTGGAATCCATAATTTGGCTATTTTTGGAGGAATTTATCTATTGTTTTCAGCCCTTGTGTGAGGTTGCCTTGCTGTTGTCACAAATTTAATTACAGTAGTGTATCATCGCTGGTTTTCTCCATTTATTTGTTGCAAATTGGATGGATATTGGTAGCCATAGTTGAAGTAATTTCAAGCTATTGTGCGTGGTTTTATGGTGCATTTGAGTCGCTATACAATTCTTTGCTAGGGTTTTAAAGAATATTATAGCTGCTGTTATAAAAATCATATTTTACTTCACTTGGGTTTGTGTGGTTTCCTTCTTTTTCAGTTTCAGCCCTTGAAAGGGAAATTATAGAAATTGATTATCAAACAATATTGATGTGCACTTCAAATTTATTGATCAAGTGAAATTGTGAAGAAATGGAAAGTTGATACTGTGTTGGGTTGGCCTGTAATTGTCAAACGGATCTGTAGTTGTCAAACATTGTCCGTCAATTACTAACAAAACTGGAAAATGTGTTTTTGGTGGGGTTTCACCAAAAGGTTTTTGCCACAGTAAAATTGTGTACGTGTTCTGTGTTCATTGCATTCTATTTACTTTACATTATGTAATTTATTGATGTGCACAACTCATTACTACAATTACTAAATTTTGTTTTTAACCTGTCATAATAATTCAGATTCTATAATACTGCATATTAAATTCATGATTGAATTTCATCTCGAGTTCTGACACAATATGTTCATGCTAAGAGAGGGAATGTTGGGAATATTAAATTGGTACTCACATATTATTAGGTGTGTGCACACATGTATTTGATTATAGGATTAATTATGTGTGTGAGTGAGTTGTACATGAGTTATAACAACCCATTGAGTTTAGATTGAGTGGTTAGAGGAGATAGACGCAAACTCCTATTTGATAGGAGAAAACATTTGTATAGAAGAATCTTCAGCAAATGAATAAAATAATTGTGTGTAAAGCTCCAACCAAAACTTCAATTGACTCTAGATGTAAATGAAATGTTTGGAGCCTAGCGTCCACCCTTTCCTAATTTAAAACTCTCTATTATAATAAAATTATAATCAATTTTCAAATATAGAGCTTTCTTGGCCTTTCTCTCCTTTTATGCATCCAGATCAGTAGTGAGCACCATATCTAGAGGACAACTGAGGAAATTATGATATCTCATATAAGAGAGAATATAGACCATAAGAACAAGATCTTGAACACTGCAGGGAATGTTATCAAAATAGAATTGAGATCTGGTTACCAAGGGATGCATCCAACCAATAACATAATAGAACTTGAAGAACCAAAGAAAAAGTCAGTGTACACCCACTTAGGAACTGTGGATGTCGTTAAACCCTTGAAGCACAACCTGTTTACCCTTGCAAAATACTCACTCATTTCAGATCTGCTACAGCAGAATTTTGTAGTTAATGTCTTTCAAGAAATTCCCAGAGTTTCAAATTAACTTTCAGACAGATTAGAAGATACACTTGATCCATGAAATATTTCACTATTAGATAGCAAATTCTAAAGTAATTATTGAAATTTTGCAAGTTCCTTCATTTCCCTAAATGTTACTCGTCTGCTACTTTTCCTGTCAAATTGGCACAAGAAGATGTTTGAATGACTAAAGATCAAGTGCTATGTTGCTCCTATGGATACCCTTGCATTATGATCAGCAATCATCTTATTAAAGTTTCTTAGACCCTGAGCTTCCAGTTACAGAAAGTAACTTGCACTAATGCATGATTTAATTCAAATTCAAAATCCAAACATACCTAAACGATTATCATTATAGAGTAAAGGCATCAACGGCGAAGCATAAACACGATCTGGGTAAGCTTGAAACCATATTTTGTTAACTAGTGTGCCAGTCTGAAGACCACCAAGGTCTGCCATCCTGAAAAAGATCATTGAAAATTGGTAAGCCCTTTTAAATTTTAAACTCAATCAGCACGCCAATAATTGATTTGTTCAGAATTACATTTATTTAACTTACCTAAATGGACCCATGGGCATTCCAAAGCCTTTAATAATTGAATCAATTCTGTAAGGATCTATGCCGAGATCCGCAAGAAAATGTGCACCCATTCCATAGGGAAAAAATACACGGTTCACTGCAAATCCAGGTGAGCTTTTCACCACTACTGGTACCTTCTGCAAAGATTTTGCAAGACCAAGCAAGTCTACTATGACTTGTAGAGATGTCTCATTACTGCGAACAATTTCGAGCAGTCGCATGATATGTGCAGGACTGAACACAGTTGCAAGAATCATTATTAATGTTCCATTACATATGCAAGGTAGTGTATCAGAAGTGTTCTAGTTTTTAAAAAGTGCTTGAAATAAAAACTAGTCCACATGACTGGAAGCCTTAGATAAAAGTTTTGATATATTAAACTATATCAATCATGCTGACTGACAAATCCTTTCGGATTTCTCTTTGATTGCCAAATTTAACTATGCTTCATGTAACTTCTCTTTAAGCTATCAAGGAAAACAGATACATATATACAACAGAAACTAGAGCATTGAATGACAAAGCATTTAGCAACTGAACCAACTTGTTTGGCCTGGGCAGATCTTGTTGGTCAGGTAGTGTATTTAGATTATTATTTTTTGTTGGATTTTACTAGTGTGTGTTTGTCATCTCAACATGACCTCTATATGTGGTCATTACCCTAATGATATTTTCTTCACGTATTTTTTTGGTAATAATCACAAGGCAAGGGGACCAACATTACCTGCAATCACCATAAGCATTTGTTAATGGGGAGGAGGAGCAGTGAATTCACCCTTTGGGCTTCTCGCCTCTAACCTTTATCCTTGTAGGAAAAGCTTTTGATGCAAGTAATTCCTCATAAGTCACCTTATCTCATAATTCTTACAAATGTGAGATTAACCCAATTACAACCTGTTTGTGTATATTTATGTTAAGTAATGGAGGCTTTCACGAGCAATTTCAATAAGATTTTTTTTTAAAATTTTATGGGATTTTACTCATGTGTGTTTAAGTCATCTCAAGATGATCTCCATGAATGGTCACTACACTAAAGATATTTTCCCTCGTGTATTTTTAGTAATAATCGCAAGGCAAGGGAACCCAATTAGCACACAAGCATCCAAGTAGTATACCATTTCACCAAACTGGATTTACTAATAAGGATCGTGAGATATGTTATAGAGAATAAACTATGAAACATGCTTTCTCAAATTGTTGTACAGCAAGGTCATTTTCAGAATTCATTATATCAGAACATGGTTCCATTGTTAAAAGGTGATGCCTAGAGACATGTAGATGATGTGGAAGCATGGTATGAATATTGAGTTTGCCAATCGACTATCGTGCATTCCTTTTTACTTTGGAGGTGCACATGGAGAGCCATCAATCCTCCATTTGGGAATATTATTTATATTTGAAATAGATTTGGTGGATAATATTCTTACAAGGATGGAAGTATTCATCAAAGATAATGGATCTTCTATATACAGCAGCAAGATCCGATATGTTGGATTTTCTCATCTATGTTGAGCAAGGGTCCATTTCTGGCTGCTAAATCCACACCGGTTGTACTCCATCATGTACTTATGTTGCTCTACATTTTAACGTAAGATGCATGCATTCAGCAAAAAAATAAAGAAACACCTGCAAAAGATGCAGAGATGGATTCATAGTAGTTGGTACCAATAGTAACGACAACAGGAATGGATTCAAAATCAGCCTCCACAAGGAGACAAAGAAAATGATCAATAGCGATGATGCCAATGAAAAGATAGCTCAACTATTTTACAAGATGGTACTAGTTATAAACCACCTAATGATGAATTTTCAAGTGATAAGGCATGTCCAATTTTTGTATACATATTACAAATGAGCTTGGTTGAGATATTAGCTAGACGATATTATACAAATTGAGGGTACAGTTCGTTAGTTCAAGGTGAAGGTTCAACTGAAGATTAAGTACAAGGCACTTCAACCAATTCCTTAAATTTCATTGACTTGCACAAGATTGTTTTGGAATCTTTGAAGTTGTCATTCAATGGAAGAAAAGAAGATGTGAGGCTGCACAAACTTAAATAAAAAAAAGGTTTGAGCATCTTATTAGCCAAAAGAAGATAAAAATTAGCACGCAATAGACAGAAAAGATCATCCTCAACCACTTAATGATGAATTTTCAAGTGATAAGTCATGTCCACTTTTTGTATACATATTACAAATGAGTTTGGTTGAGGTATTAGCTAGACAATATTATAAAAATTGAGGGTACAGCTTGTTAGTTCAAGGTGAAGGTTCAACTGAAGATTAAGTACGAGGCACTTCAATGAATTCCTTAAATTTCATGGACTTGCACAACAAAGAATTTTGGAATCTTTGAAGTTGTCATTCAATGGAAGAAAAGAAGATGCGAGGCTGCACAAACTTAAATAGAAAAAATTGTTTGAGCATCTGATTAGCCAAAAGAAGATAGAAATTAGCTTGCAATAGACAGAAAAGATCATCCTTGACAACTGCAAAAAGGCAGCTGGACAAAGTCAGAGATTCATATAAATTATTGCTACAATCATGAATACCTTTTGGCAAATATAAGTTGAAAGTAGGGAGGTAGGATTTACAAGAGAAAGATAACACTAACATGTTATATTTTCTTCCATGAGAACCGAGCAAAAGCTAAATGGGAGATGTCCGTAATTGAATGCAAACCAATCAAACAATACCACAAGACCAATCCATAATTGTAAGTAGTTAGCTTGCCCATATCAAGTAGTTAGCGTGCTCACATCATGCCATACAATTAATGTTCATTCAAGATCCACAAAGAAACTAACGTGTAATTTCCCTTTTTCCCACTTGAGAGCTACTTTTTGGACTTCTTGCCATTCCTTCTCCATGGCAAAGAAGTGAAGAAGATGGAGGAGAACTCTGAGCTTCCGTATGATATGTTTTCTACTAATTTTTAATATTTTCTTTTAGTGTTTTGTCTCTTATGTCAGGTCGGTTGGGTTTTAATGACTTAATGGAAGCTAATGAAGGAAAATAACCTCTTTAAGGGGTCAGCCTTATCTTTTAGTACTTTGGCGCCAATGGAAGGTTATAAAAGGAGAACTAAGGCATCATTTCAGCTCTAGACTTGGCGCATTTTATCTTACTTGGGCATTGTGAGCTAGTGGCTCCTTGTTCTTACACTTGGGGACGAAAACCCTCATGTGTGTTTGCCTAGAAGGACAAAAACCCTTCTAGAGGTTGAGTGAAGGACGAAAACCCTTCATCTTGGCTTGGAATTGATGTATAAGGCAAATTTAAGGAGAGATCTATCATTTTCAGATTGTTATTGGCTTCTTTCTAGTGGAGCGACCTACCTTGAGTAGGGTTTAGGTGGTTTGGTGAATTTATATATACAATTTCAGTTGATAATCTGATTTATCATAATTTCTAAGGTTGGAATCTCAAGTTTCATGATTTTTGGGGGTTTTTAGACCCAAGATCTAAAATTTTCTTGTGGTTGCAGTTGGTTGGACATTAATTAATTTCCAGCAATGTGTTTCTTCAAGTATTTTCATTGATTTTGGCTCTTATGGATATATATATATATATATATATATATATATATATATATATATATATATATTACGGCAAGTTAATTTGAAGTATTTCATGGTGCTTGCCATATTTTTGCCAAGGTTACAGTTCGCTGATTTTGCATTTTCAGTCTGTTGCAATTAAAATCAGATCTGAATAATTTTGGTGTTTGACTAAATTCTTTTTCTTTTCGTCTAAACCCTGAAAGAGTCATTCTTGTGCTATTAGTACTCGGATCTTCAAAGGACCTAGGGTTTTGGAAGAAGGCAACAAAGGGTTACATCTACTACCAAAGAAGAAAGAAGGAAGACAAAGAGGACCAGCCAAGAGAAGAAGAAAGTATGGCTGATCGTGATTCCCAAGAAGCTAAGGTTGACAAATTAATTGCCGGCCAAGAGAGACTCACCGATACTATGGACTTCCTAGCTCTTTCCCTCCAAAGAATCATTGAACCTAGGGTTCAAAATGGTGAAGGGAGTTTGAATGGAGCCAATAATGCCAAGCGACCTAATGGATCAGCCCGAGGATCGAGTTTGAGGCCCACTTTCCTTCCTAGAGAGGAGGCCATTCCAAAAGAAGAAGCAAGACCTATAGGGAGAAGGAATATTGCAGCGAGCTATGAAGAATACATGGCCTTGTCAAGGAGATCTGTGATGCTATTTCTCTTGCCGAGTTCATGGGGTTGGATAGAGGAAGATCTAGGCCCGAGCCTAGACATGCCATGCCACAAAGAGAGGTACAAAATGTATTGGGTAAGATGTCTTTTTCTACATTTGATGGATCTACCAAGGGTACCACTAGGGCTTGGATTCAAAAGTTGAATACATATTTGTCTTTGAAACCCATGGTGGAGGAAGATGCAATTAAATTTGCCACTTTACATCTTGAGGGCATTGCTCATGAATGGTGGTTCCATGGGCTTGTGACACAAGGGCATAGTGAGATACATGCCTATGATGAGTTTTGTCAAAGGCTCATTGATCGGTTTGATAGAGTGGATCCGGAGGTGCATTTCCGTGAGCTTGCACACTTGAAACAACAAGGCACCGTAGAAGAGTATGTGGCTGATTTTCAGAGACTTTCCGTCATGATCATGGATGTGTCTCGAAAGAAGACTCATAGTGCTTTTTGTGGAGGGTTTGATTGAGCCCCTCAAGGGGTTGGTTCGTGCATTTGATCCTTTGTCTCTACAAGAGGCAATTAAGAAGGCTCTTGACCTTGAAGGTGCTGCCCCAAAATCAGCAGCGATCAGCAGTATTCCTAAGGTGAATTCGAGTGGGGACAACCCACCAAGCAGCCAAGAAGCATCCCTTTGGACCAGCCAAAGAGACCTCTTCAAAAAGTGCCCAATGTTCACACGGATCTGCAGAAAACCAGCCATGATAAGGAGGCAAAAATGAATTATGAAGGAAGAATTTGTGCTTTTCATGCAAGGATCCATGGACTCCGGGACATCGTTGTTTGGGCAAAGGTAAAGTTCACTATATTGAAGTAATTTTTGATTGTGATGATGATGATAGCAATGAGGATGAGGCTAGGCATGATAGTATGTTGAAAGAAGATCCGGAAGAAGTGAATAGCACTCTTGCTACCTTGATGGGAGCACCAAGTTACAACTCTTTTCACATGAAGGGTGATCTACAAGGGCATAAGGTCACAATTTTGATTGATGGAGGAGCCACTCACAATTTCATAGATGCATGTTTGGTTTCAAATATGAAATTGAAGGTTGAAGACTTCAAAGGCTTCATTGTAAGGATAGTGGATGGCCACTCTATGCAATGTACAAAAAGGTGTTCTCAACTCCATATTACCATGGGACTATATGAGGTATGTGCTGATTTTTTTGTGATTAACATGGCTGAGTTAGACATCATACTTGGAGTTCAATGGTTGTGCTTGTTGGGAGAGCTCACTCTCAACTATCAAAACATGGAGATGAGCTTCATGGACCAAGGAAAAAGAGTCACTTTGCAAGGTATACTTCCGGACACACCCCAAATTAATTATTTGGTGGAAGAAGCCATTTCATGTGAGTCATATTTTTGTTCTTTATCAAAAATTACAGCGGATTGGAAAGCATTAATTTCAGCTGAGTATGCAAAAAATAAGTTTGCTAGTGATGTCTTTGAAGGAGAAATAAGTGATGAGAGGTACAAGGTGGTGGATGGGCTGATTCTTTACAAAAACCGAGTTTATTTGGTGCTGGAATCTAAAATAAAAAGTAAGATTTTGAGGGCTGCTCATGATGACCCTTCAGCTGGTCATCCGGGTTATTTTAAGACCTATAAGCACATAAGAGAAAGGTTCTATTGGAAGGGTCTTAAAGGGGAAGTGCTCCAATACATCCGGGAGTGCCTCACATGTCAACAAAACAAGGCGGAGCATTCATTTCCAGCTGGTCTTCTTCAACCTCTTCCCATTCCCACTCAAAAATGGGAAAGCATCTCTATGGACTTCATTACGGGGCTGCCCATGGTCCAAGGTAAGAATTGCTTGTATGTTGTGGTTGATAGACTTACTAAGTATGCTCATTTTTGCCCCCTTCCGGCTAAATACAATGCTCCTATAGTGGCTGATGTGTTTTTTAGAGAAATATTCAGACTTCATGGGCTGCCCAAGGAAATAATAAGTGATAGGGACAGCCGGTTCTTGAGTATGTTTTGGCAAGAATTATTTCAGTTGGTGGGTACTCAACTTGCTCATAGCACTAGCTACCATCCCCAAACGGATGGGCAAACTGAAATAGTGAATAAATGGGTGGAAGGGTACCTACGGAACTACATTGATGGGCAACAATCAACTTGGATAAAATGGTTGTACATGGCTGAGTTTTGTTACAACACTACTTTCCAAACATCCATTGGTATGTCTCCATTCAAGGCTTTGTATGGGTATGATGCTTCTTCCTTTTTTGATTTGGTTATGACTGATAGTAGGGTGCCAAAAGCTCAAGATTTAATTCAGCATAGCCAAGATATTCTAAAGGAGCTTAAGGAGAACCTTCTTCGTGCACAAAATCAGCAGAAGTTATATGCGGATCAGCATAGGAAGGAAAGGACATTCGAAGTGGGAGACATGGTGTTCTTGAGATTGCAGCCCTATAGGCAATCTTCCATCAAGAAAAAGGGTGTGGAAAAATTGAAACCATGTTTTTATGGCCCTTACAAGGTAATAAGCAAGGTGGGTAAGGTTGCATATGAACTAGAGCTTCTGGAAAATAGTAAAATACATAATGTTTTTCATGTCTCATGCCTCAAGAAGGCACTTGGGCAGCATCTTACTCCTTCACATGTGCTGCCACCATTGGATGAAGAAGGTAAATTGGTCCTAATTCCGGAAGATATCATTGAAGTTCGTGAAAGGAAATTGAGGAATAGAAGTATCAAAGAGTATTTGGTTCGTTGGAAGGATCTTCCCCTTGAAGATGCTACATGGGAGAGTGCAGCGATCTTAGAACATCCACAATTGCAATTGCTTGGGGACAAGCAATTTTGGGAAGGGAGGACTGTAATGTCCCTTTTTCCCACTTGAGAGCTACTATTTGGACTTCTTGCCATTCCTTCTCCATGGCAAAGAAGTGAAGAAGATGGAGGAGAACTTTGAGCTTCGTATGATATGTTTTCTACTAATTTTTAATATTTTATTTTAGTATTTTGCCTCTTATGTCAGGTCGGTTGGGTTCTAATGACTTAATGGAAGCTAATGAAGGAAAAAAACCTCTTTAAGGGGTAGGTCTTATCTTTTAGCACTCGCGCAAATGGAAGGTTATAAAAGGAGGACTAAGGCATCATTTCAGCTCTAGCCTTGGCGCATTTTATCTTACTTGGGCATTGTGAGCTAGTGGCTCCTTGTTCTTACACTTGGGGACGAAAACCCTCATGTGTGTTTGCCTAGAAGGACAAAAACCCTTCTAGAGGTTGTGTGAAGGACGAAAACCCTTCATCTTGGCTTGGAATTGATGTATAAGGCAGAATTAAGGAGAGATCTAGCATTTTCAGATTGTTATTGGTTTCTTTATAGTGGAGTGACCTGTCTTGAGTAGGGTTTAGGTGGTTTGGTGAATTTATATACACAATTTTATTTGACAATCTGATTTGTCACAATTTCGAAGGTCAAAATCTCAAGTTTCATGATTTTTGGGGGTTTCTAGACCCAAGATCTATATTTTTCTTGTGGCTGCAGTTGGTTGGACATTAATTAATTTCCAGCAGTGTGTTTCTTCAGTATTTTCATTGATTTTGGCTCTTATGGATGTATAAAATATATATATAAATTGTGGCAAGTTAATTTGAAGTATTTCATGGTGTTTGACATATTTTTGTGAAGGGTACAGTTTGCTGATTTTGCATTTTCAGTCTGCTGCAATTAAAATCAGATCTGAATAATTTTAGTGTTTGGCTAAATTTCTTTTTTTTTTGGTCTAAACCTTTGAAAGGGTCATTACATAATGGATAGCGCCAAAGCACGTAACTAGACACTATCTATGAATTCATATATCCTCAAAGTGAACCATATCCTCTCAAATTGTAGTGTTACTATATTTTACGCTCAACTCTCACTTCTAACTCGGCCTATGCACTTCTATGTACAATTGATCCAACAACATAATTAACTTTAAAAAGCACAATACTCTATGTTACAAACATTCACATTATGAACCTTAACTTGGTCAATAGTGTTCATTCTTTGCTAGAATTCTCAATTAACATTTGCTCGACACATTGCTTCATGCCTCAAAATAGCCATGACTTTTTCTTCTCATATGGCCTTTCTTCTCTAAAATTATCCATCGTGTCCAAATTGTTAACTTGTTTAGTAGCTTGATGTTAACAATCTCTACTAATCAAATGATAGATGATGGTTTGTTCAATAACATTAGTCTGCATTGACTAGATGATGTTTGCTCTACGATTTTACCCGGTCTCCTTCCTACCATGAGGCCATCATTTGCCTTGCTAGTTGACATCATTTAGTAAGATTTGACATCCTTATTAAGTCAATCAAAGAAAAACACATGCTTAGCTAAAAATCCCAACTAACAAACGCCGCTTAAAGTTCATGTACTATTTATGGAAAAAGCCCAATAACCTAGAGAATCAACATCATGTAAATAAATATTGGGCAGAAATAATTTAACATAACAAACAAAATTGGTGTACAACAGTTTTTGGTCCCTTTATGCCCTATGATGACACAATATTATTGGGGTTTCGTATTTATTAATTATTTTGATTAAGTTCCTAACAACCCTCGCTTATCTTCTTTTGGCCCCTTTGAAATGGTTGAAATGTCACGTGGCAAGGATTCCCACTATCCTCTCATGTAAGCGAAAATGCCATGGGTTTTAAGTCCCTAGGGCTAATTTTGTATGCTTTCGGCTGGTTTCTTTTTCCCTCTTGGGTATGAAAATATATGTAATGGTCATATTAGTTATGGGTTGATAATTAGGAGCTCAATGATAGTTATGAGTTAGTAAGGAGTTATAAGTTAACGACGGTTTGTGGGTAGTTGATAGTTTCAATATCGGTTGATAAAGAACACTTTAAATTGTCTATCTTATATCTATTTTTTTCTTTAAGGTATTAGAGCTTATGGAGATGAGTCTCCGTAGTTGAAGTTCGACAATGAGAGGTCAAAATCGAGTGATATATCCAAGGATTAAGGCACTGTAGAGAAATGATAGGGAGAGATCTAAGACCAATTCAAAACTCGAAGACAGATTATAGAAGTGCCCGAAAGATACCGCATATAATTTTTCTCGATAACAAGAAGAAAGATAAACATAAAGACGGTTTAGAGCAGAAACCATAGATTGATCTCCTTTTTTATTTCTCAAGGCATATCATGCACAAAACCTTGTGGAAAGATAATTCTTATGAGAATGAACCACGACGATCGACGGAACCCCCGCACATCAAGGTTGTTGCACTCCAACGGAAACGCGAAAATGCTCCAATCATCAACAAAAAAATTTAACCATAGCCAAATTGTTCATGCAAAAAGAATAGGTCTAGTAATTCTCATAGATCAAAAAGTACAAATAGGAGTATTGTGTAACTCCCATGCAAGATTCATCATACCTCCACACGTAAGAAAGGAGTTACAATTTAGAAATAGAATATAACTTTTGTATGACACACACTCGACACATATGATGATTCTATGATGGAATTTGTCATCTAAGTCCTAATAACAACCTAGAGACCTATGAATCACCTAAGTAAGATGACTCGCCATGGGTGAGGCAAATTCACCTATCTAACAAATAAAGATGAAAAATATCCCACACCAACATCCCCCTTCATCAAAGCTTAAGATGAGGCATGGCAAGTCAAATAGAGAAATGGGTCCCGACAAACTATGCCTAAGGTACCCAAAGTAAAATAAAGATCTCAAGTAATGGAGAAAAACCACAAGGCAAAAATATCCACTTACAAGAGATAGGAGACTCCCTAAACAACCTAAGAAAGATGCGTCATATGGGTCCCAGAACAAAAAGGCCGGATGCGGTACCCATGTACAAACCGCAACCTTTCTAGAAGAAGCGGAGAAGAAAAATGGTACTATCCACCTCTCAAGAAGATGAGATAGATAAGATAAGATAATTATATTAGATGTGCAATAAGTGACCACAGAAATAGGTCAATGGGACTACACCATACAAAGCAAAACAGAAGTAGCGGAAAAAACCCAAATGGGTCTCCGAGAACAACAAAAGAAGAAGAAAGAGAGTACGAAGAAGAAGAAAGGGAGGTGGAGGGAAAAGCCTCGACACCAACCCTCATGACTGTCGCCCGAGGTCAACAGAAAGAATCTAGTGATGTGTTGATGTCTGGTGTCAGGAACTGGAAGCTGTCTGAGACGCCTATGATCCATGGAGAGTCGAGCTCTCTAGGTGAGCTTGGTGGTCTGACGCCTATGAGAAGGGGCCCTTGGCCGGGTCTGAGTCCATAAATCTCTGGCCTGGGAAGAAGCACCTCTGGTCCTAACAAATCTAGAATGAGGGTCCCCACTAGGATCAAGTCTCCGCTTGGTGCCCCTCTCACCCGGGAGCACAACAAAGAAAGATGTGATCTGTCTAGTAGTAGTCTCCCTAGAAGGTGGATGGAGGACCTGTCACGGAGCTTAAGAGCTTCCTGTAAATAGAGAGCGAGACACCTTTGATCATGAAGGTCGTGAATGTTGGACGTTCACGGAATAGACAGTGAAACCTCCCTCTGATCTCATAGTAGATGGGGCATCAGAAGCCACCCTATATCCTGTAAAGAAGGCATAGAAGATGAACCTCTCGGAAGACGCCCTATATCTTGTAAAGAAGGCTCTTGGAGTGACAAGGTGTTGTTCCTATCCGAGGAAAAATGCTCCATATGTAAGGTAGAAATGCCAACTACTCCATGAAAGGATGGTGAATTTGAAGCAGCAAGCAAAGAAAGAAGGAAGGTGGAGTAACTCAGAATCGTATGGAAGATTGCACAATGTTTGATGAGTCCCGAATCAAAGTGCCTACTCCCTAAAAAGTCTCTGTGGAGGACCAAAAGTAGGTGGATTAAGAAATAATTCCTCGAGATGTGGAAGGTGACAAGTGGATGGTGGAGGTGGGTCCCCATCACTCACTGCGGTCATCTCGTAGAAGAAGAGGAGTCCTTATCATTAGAAATGTGCTCACGCTCGAAGTGTCATTAAGTGCAAGTGAATCGGATGAAGAATCTGAAGGAGGGATAAAGTGGGAGAAAGAATATTGCCAAGTATGATGATCAACTAAACCCACTGCAATGATAGTGTCAATGTGTAACTCTCGACATACACGGAATCCGGGGTGAACTCAACCCGCATGCCCGGACCAAGGTGAATTTTCTCGATAGACCGATAAGAGATTAGTTGATAGTGAGGGAATACTTAGAACATTGTTAAATGTTCCAACACTCATTTCAAGTAAACCTTCTCCCAAAACCGGAGTAGAAGTGTCCTCGCCACCAAATAGAAGACATGTCATGTGGCTCTACCGAAGTGAACTCCACATGTGACGAGGCAATATGATGAGATGCATCGAATCAATAACCCGTGTAGGTGGCACAACTGCAACTAGAGCTCTTCCCTTTATTTTCTCCTTACCTGATTCTTTTTCTTTCTCTTTCCCTTTTCCATTGTCATTTGCCTTGATTCGTGGGTTGATGAAGATGGTTTGATAGACTTAGGTACTCCTATGTTTTTCTCAAGAAGACTTGCGAGGGCAAACCGCTTCTTCAAACGTTTACTTTCATCATGCCTACATGTGCAATACCCACATTTGATCTTCTCTTTCATAGGATTAACACTAGAAGAGGAAGTGGAGGAATTTGGTTTGGTGGTGGGTTGTTCCTTCTTATTCTCATGATCCTTGTTGTTTTGTTTCTTCTCTTTTGAAGCCTTTTGTTTGTCATGACCCACAAGTAGAGCATGAGATTTAGTGGATTTTAGAGCACCCATTTGAATTAGTTTATCTTATTCTCGGGTAAGGTCATCAATAAACTCATCAAAGGAGGGCATTTTCCATTGTGCACCAAGTGCCCTTTTGGTTGCATGGAAGGTAGAGACAAAAACAGAATAGTCGGGACCTAGTTTGGCGAGCACAAAAAGAATAAGTTGTGATTCATTTTTGTCAATTCCACATTCTTTCAATTGCAATCTCACATATTTGAACTTGGTGAAGAAGTCCTGAAGTGTGTCAAAACTACTAGGGCTAAGACTAATAAACTCATTTTCTAGTTCATGCCCTCTCATTTCATCTTATTTCCCAAAGAGTTGTTCTAAGGTGTCCCATACATCCTTGGGTGTTTTGGTGGAAGTTAAATGAAAGCGTAGATCCAGTGACACAGAAAGACATAAAAACCCATAAGCTTCATCACATTATTCAAACAATTTCTCTTTTTCCAAAGCATATGTTGGTTGAGTTTGCAAACCCATAGTTATCCGATAAAGTTTCTTGTTTTGCAAGGCGAGTGACACTAGAAGTTTTCCATTCGTGATAGTTGAAGGGAGTAAGCAAAGTAACCAAATTTAGATCCATGGCGAGATAGGAGTGAGCGAAAAAAGGCAGAAATAAAGAACTACAAAAGTTTTACACCCCTTGTTTACGACACTTTATAAACAATGTGTTGGTTACAATCGATGCGTTGCAAAGATGAAATGTTTGATCATTCACCTTGCAATTAGTGAAGAATCACGCAAGAGTGGAGACCACGATGTGTTTCAACATGTGCAAGGCAAAGCGACACTAAAACAAGCACAATAAAGGCGAAAACAAGCAAGAAGGGAAAAACTAAGCTCGTGTGATAAATAACGCCTCATGTCACTTTAAAACTTCTTTGCCGCAAGGTTATGGTGGACACACTCACTAGCCTACAAGCAATAATAAGAGCCCGAGTTCAAAAAAACGACTCGCGGAGGAGCCAATAGCCTCCCAAAACACAAGGCCTCCGAAAACAACAATCCCCTTCACAAGCACATGTTGGAAAAAACATGTAATAACACTAAATTTTATTATTTTTCCAATTATTTTAGTTAATCTAAAGGATTAAAAAAATAATAAGGCATTAAAATTAAATTGGCCCCTAATTAATGACCTAATTAATTAATTTCCTTTCCTTTTAAATAATCCTAACCTTAGTTTTTAAAAAAATAAGCTAAGTTTAAAAATATAAACTAAGTTATAAAATTAAACAAAGCCTTTTAAATTAAAAACTCATGGCTAAGGAGGGAAAGGAATTTTAAAAACAAGTCAATGTCGTCTGGGGTGCCACTGGGCAGGAGGTGGGGGGCTCGAGGCACCTCGGGCTCGACTCGGCGAGCGAGCCGAGGGTGACAGGACAAAGCGTTTCAATGCGGTGGAAGGTCGGGTTTCGAGCAAGGAGGAACGCAAAGCAAAGACCGAGCAAAGGTCGAGACAGAGCCAACACGAGCGCACAGTGTTGGCAAAAGTACGACCGAGCAAGTTTCGAAGAGGCCGAGCAAGGATGAACTCATGCGAACAAGGGCCAAGCCTAAGGAAAACACGACAGGCTCAAATAGGGATAGGACCGAGCTCGAGCGCCTCGAGCACCGTGGTAGAACCAAACCAATCGCAAGGAAAACACGGTCGAGCCAAGGAAGGAACAAGGCCGAGAAAGGAGTGGGGTGAATGGAGCTCAGCTTGACATGGCTGATCAAACACCAAACAAAGGTTTCGGGATGACTCTAGTTGGATAAACTCGGTGGGAGCTCAATGGGGAGAGGTAAGGGGTCGAGCCTGAGGTGGCTCTGGGCCGAGCAGGTGCAAGAGCCCAAACAAAGCCCGGTGAGCAAGATAGGAGCTCGATGAGCTCGGTGGAGAGCTCGATGTGGAGAGTAGAGCAAGTTGAGAGCAGTGGTGCAAAAAGGAAAATAGGGAAGAGGCAAGCAAGATTTGTCGAGTTGAAACTTAAAACTCAAAAACAAAGCCAAATAGAAAAAACACAAACCAAATGACAAAGAGCATAAATACCTCCAAATTTAGTTTTCCGCCAAATTTAGCTATAGATAACCAGATTTAGTAGGGAAACACCTATCAAGTATACACACAAAGCAACTCCAAAAAACCAACAAACTCCAAAATCGAGAGTAACCCTTGATTAGTACTAAAATGCACAAATCAATAATGGATTAATGAAACTTGCACAAAAAGCCAAAAATCACATAACCCGAAGTAATTAACAATGAACTAATAATGAATTACATGTTTATCAAACAACGCATCTCTAATACCATGTGAGAATGAACCACAAGGATCAATGGAACCCATGCACGATGTACATCAAGGTTGTTACACTCCAACGGAAACGAGAAAATGCTTTAAGTAATCAACAAGAAAAATTAACCAAAGCCAAACTGTTCATGCAAAAAGAATAGGTCTACTCATTCTCATAGATCAAAAAAAGAAGCAAAATTGGAGTGTTGTGTAACTCCCATGCAGGACTCATCATACCTCCATAAGGGAGAAAGGAGTTACAATTCATAAATGGAATGTAACTCTTGTATGACACACTGGCGCGTATGACAAATTTTATGACGGAATTTATCATATAACTCCTAATGACAACCTAGAGACCTATGATTCACCTAAGTGAGATGACTCACCATGGGTGAGGGAAATTCACCTATTTAATAAATAAAGATGAAAAATATCCCTCGCACCAACAATTCCAAGTCTGTTTTTACAATCCCCAAAAAAGCATTTTGAATCCTTTTTGATCCTATTTTTTCTAAGTCTGAGAAAATACTAATAGAATTCTGAATTTGATTCTCTAAGAAGAATCAAATTTAGAATAACATACAAATCACTTGATCAACCACTAGCAGAAGTGGAGAACACAGATCCCGAAGTTGTTTGGCTAATGCAATAATCACACCATCAGTGCATAACGCTGAAGCAAAATGCCTATTCCATCCACAAATGTGCATGGAAGGGCAGCCACCGGATTTTTTGTTTGATAATTAGAGCATGAAGAATCTCATCTCTCAAGCAACCCTCAAGCAACTAAACTTACCAACCATGCCTCATCCATGTCCATCCCTGTTGCGATGATCAGTTTTGCAACACCAATGGTTCACATTCCGCAACAATGTCACTTCACATACGCTATTCATCCTCTCAAAGTGGAGCTAGTTTGTGATGCAAAGACCAATCAATGCTTGAAATATAATCCTTGGGAATAGGTACACCATACATGCACACCACCGTGGTGTGCACACAACCAACCCTCGAGCATCTTCATCTCCATCTATGGCAAGAGGTATCGATTCGAAGTGATTGCATACTTGAACCATGTCGTGCGAACTCCAGAGAAGATTTCACTCCCACCTCATCCAAGACTTAATGGAATTGGAATGGTTGCTTTTCAAGGACAAATGATCCGTGTGGGCAATGCATTTTTGCCTTGAGTGCCTTCTCAACTTGTGCAACCATGTGCGGGTCTACTTCAAGCTCCTAGCACACCCCTTTGCACAAAGTGTCCTTCTGCACGACACCAAGAAACATGCAACTTAGCACAAAAGACAACACATGCTCACATGACCACACCGCACTCACAACATTATGTCTAAACCTCAAGAATGTGTTTGTGCTCATAGTGTTGCACTCGCTTGCAACACCACTGCGTCATATAGAACACACAATGCTTGCGGTGTTGTTCGTCCCCGCAGCACCACATTGAGCTTCGCAACCCCACATGTCACTCATACCACGTGTTTTGCAATGCTATATCGATCTTCCAATTCATCACCTATGAGTTTCAAAAAAATTGTTTTTAGGAGATGAAGTTGGGGTAACTATAGTTTTAGTTACAAATTTTTAACATGGCTCCTAGAATATGATTTTCCTCTTTAAGGAGGTTTGTGTTGGACGTTCCTCTACACTTCCGGACATGTCCCTATGCTCAACCCTTCCTTCAACGGGACCTTGTTCACTCTCTTGTGGCTTCATAATCCCCAAAAAAACCATTCAATTGCTTCTAAATACATGCCTTACTACCCCAAGCCGCTTATGCCGCTTCGGTGCATCTTGGAATTTGCTTTTACGACTCTAGAAATCCTCAAACATTGTCCACCATCTAGTCCCTCTCCTATGCTACTCCCTTCAATGTGTAGTTCCAACCGATGAGGTGTATTTGGCTCAATATCCTCAATAGGAAGATCTTATACTCCAAGAATATTTGTTTCATATGCAACTCCTTCGTTGTCAAACTCTTTTATATCATTCTTCTTTGTTATCCAACTTTGTTTTGCATCACGTAGGGGGCTCGATTGAATCCGATTTAGATTCAAATTTCTCTATTAGTTTTGCTAATTGTATTTGATCAACAAGATCACATTTTCTTCCACTAGAAGGGGCAACCACCTCACAATCTCCACCCACAAGGTGCTCGTGGGTGGTTACGTGATCCGACACTTGGTTGAACCCTTCCTTGGTCCAGTTTCTACTCTAACTTCGGCTCACATTTTGGTTTCGACTTTCACTAGAATATGGTACTTGCCTTGAGAGTTTCCTCGGTGTGGCCACTACATGCAAACCTTTGTCTTTTCTCGTGTTGCTCCACAAGGCTTGTTCTACTCTCATGCCCAATGCCTTCTCCTCCCGCCTTTGTTCAAGCTCAATGGAATTAATGCCACATTGATCTTCGAATCATTTTTCTTCTTCACGTCCACACCTTCCTTTTCAGACCGTTGTAATCTTGGTCACACTCCATCGAAGGTCTTGTAAAATAATGTAGTACATGTTAAGGCTTCTTCGCGCAACACCAAGGAACATGCCACTCAACACAAAAGACAACACATGCTCGCAGCACTACACTGTGCTGGTAGAATTAGGCAAGACCCGCAACACTGTGTTGCGCTTGCAACACCACCGCACTCACAAAGATCGTAGGACACTTGCAACGTTGTCCTCGCCACACCACGTTGAGCTCGCATCCCCGTGCGTCACTCATAATGTGTTTCTACAATGCTATATAGGATCTTCCAATCCATCACCGGTGAATTTCAGCAATTTTTGTTTATAGGAGATGGAGTTGAGGTAACTATAGTTCTAGTTACAAGTTTCGATGTGGATCCTAGAATATGATTTTCCTCATTAAGAAGGCTTGCATTGGATGTTCCTATGCACTTCCGAACATGTCACAATGCTCGACTCTTCCTTCAAAGTAGGATCTCGTTCACTCTCTGTGGCTTCATAATCCAATAAAAACTCGTTTAATTGCTTCTAAATACATGCCTTACTACCCCAAGTCGGTGATGCCTCTTCGGTGCATCTTGAAATTACTTCTATGATTATAAAAATCCTCACACATTGTCCACAATCTAGTCCCTCTCCTATGCTACTCCCTTCAATGTGTGGTTCTGGCTGATGAGGTGTATTTGGCATCCTCGATATGAAGATCTACTTCAAGAATATTTGTTTTATATGCGACTCCTCCCTCGTTGTCAAACTCTATTTCAGATTGTTCTTCTTTGTTATCCAACTCTGTTTCAAACCACATGGAGCGGGCTTGGTTGAGTCTGACATGGATTTGAATTTCTCTACTGCTCTTACCAACCGTATTTGGTCAGCAAGATCAGCACTTTCTTGTAGTGGAAAGCGCAACCACTTCAAAATCTCCACCCACCGGGTGCTCATGAGTGGTTACAAAGTGATCCGATACTAGCTAAACCCTTCCTTGGTTCAGACTTCAGCTCTAACTTTGGCTCACATTTAGGCTTCAGATTTCACTAGAATCCCATATTTTCCTCGAGGGTTTTCCTCCGTGTGGCCACTTCATGCAAATTCGGTGGCCTTTTCTCTTGATGCTCCACAAGGCTTTTCCAACTTCCCGTGCCCAATTTCTTTTTCTCTTGCCTTTGTTCAAGCTCAATGGCATTAATGCCTTTTGGATCAACATTGATCTTTCATTCATTCTTCTTCCTCATGGCAACACCTTCCTTTGTATTGTTGTAACGCTTTTTCTTGCATTCTTTCTTGGTCATGCCCCACCCAAAGGTCTTGTAAAACAATGCAATGCCTATTAAGGAGTCAAGCTAGTTGTTCAAGCAGTCAATCAGCATCTTTAATTGCATCCAAATTGTTCACAATAGTTTTCATTGGTATGTGGATCCTTTGGGATTCTTCCTTAGCATGTTCACATATAGAAAGATCCCAAAAATATTCAAAGTCCTTTGTGAGACGATTCTCTTTCTTGGTTAGTTTCGACTAGTTATTGGATCGGTTGACCCATGAGGTCTCATTGTGTGTGTTGTTGTCACTAGGATGGTCAATTGACAGTTACTTCCCAAACTAATTTAATTTGACCCGTATTCTTTAAAGGCAATGATGCTATATGTTTATAGATAGATAAGATAAGATAAATATATTAATGTCCAACAAATGACCACAATGGGACCTGCAGCCCAAACAATATACAAAGTGCGAGCGGGAAAACTCAAAATGAGTTCCCAAAAACAAAAGAAAGGAAACAAACCAAAACAAACAAGGAGCCTAAAGCCAAACCCCGGAGGCGGGGGCAATGGGGCAATGAAACAAATGGGGGAAGAAGGGAGAAGTAGAGAAGGGAATGAAGAAGGGGGCAAACAAGGACCAAAGTGTCTACTCAAAAATGGTAGAGAAACTACGCTTCTATCCATTGCGTATTTGGCTAGAAACTCTAACTGAAGGATGTGGAAATCACATTCCTTAATGGAGATTTAGAATAGTAAGTGTATATGAATCGGTCAAAAGAGTTTGAAGTTGCATGTAAAGAACATCTTGTGTGTGAGTTGGTAAAACCTCTTTTCCAATTTAAAGCGGGTTCCACAAGCTTGACATGACAAAATTGATCTCCATCTTACTAGATCTCGGATTCAAAAGAGGCCATATTGATCCAAATCTATACATCAATAATCCAGATGATATAGCCTAAGTTGTCGCATTCGAATTCGTGTTGGAATTCACCGAGGAATAAGTTCATGAAAAATTTGTTGCTAAAAAAATAGGCAATAAAATTCACGATTAACTTCACTATAAGAAATATACATTAAGATTAAATATATTAAAACTTTAGATAATTTAACGATATAATATATACTTTTTTATTAAATACATTATATTAATATATATTTAATAAAATATATAGTATATATAATTTTATATATTTTATAAAAGTTTAGATATTATATAAATTTTATTAAATTTCATATATAGATACATTCAATTTATTATTATAAAATTGAATATATTAACGATTTTGTATAACTTACAACTTAAAACTTTAAAATATTAAAGCTTAATAAAACTTAAAACTTAACAAGATTAATTTTTTAATATAATTATAAAACGTGAAAATTTTAATAACTAATTAAAAACTTAATAAATAAATAAAAATTACAAAGCAAAAATTGTAAACCTACTAGTCGACTCTAGCGAGTGGTGGTGCTAGGCACGGTGAGGCAAAGTGAGCCTCCAAACCAGTCGATTGGTTCACACTTCACGTGCTCACTACACAATTTGACGGCCTCCAAACCCCGCGCAACCTCGCAAACATGACGTCGAGTTCAACCTTGCAAACAGTGACAACAATGGTGGCAAACACTAACAATCGCGGCAAGTTGAAGATGGAAACCCTAAAAATATAAAAAGTTAAAACTTGAAACAAATTTCAAGTTTTTTGGAACGAATTTCAAACGCGATTTTACAGCCAGTTCCATAAAAAAATTATGTTTAATTTCCATACGAATTAATTCACGATTTTAAATGAAATGTTTTTGCCTTGTCGAATCCGGAGAATTTTGATTTTTTCCTTCTAATTCAATGTATGCGATTACGGGATATAGTTATCTACTTGCCTATGTGGATGACCTAGTCATCACAAGCAAAACAATCAACACAAATGAACGTGTAAAAATCATATTTGTGCTCTAGTTTTAACATGAAACGGTGACCAATTTAGCTAACATTGTCATACAAGGACACATCTCCCCATTCCTACATTTGTGGGACAAGAGGATTGGGAGAGACGGCCCCCAAAGTACCATAAATGCCAACAACAAAGGGGCATGTCCCCGAACTTGTGGACACTTCCAAGACATCCCGAAATGTTCCCTTTTTTAAGTGTCGTCTTGACATCCCCCAAAAAATCAGTTTTTTATTTTATTTAATTATTATTACAAATATCTTAAATATATCTATCCGAAAAACACCAACATGTATCAATCTTGAGGCGTTTATCTTGGATTTGTCGAGTTTCGCCCATCAAGGATTCCACATTGATTAATGACTCCACTTTCTCCATGAACTGTCCATCAAGGATGACTTCAATCTAGTTGCACCATTGCGTTGAATTAAAATATTTCCAAGTTAAAAAATGGGCTCCAAATTCCACCAGATATCATGATTTTTGATCACCTTCTCGAAGCAAGATGGAAAACTTAAATATTCCCGATGATCAAATGGATTTTAAAATTTAAGGTTGGCCATTGACATCTCACACTATTACACTCGCTCTTCTCCCCGCCTTGGCTGCCATTAGAGGTTACACCTATTAATTTATTATTTTTTATATATTATTAAATATTTGAAATATCCCTAGTTGGGATCTTACCACAAAATTGACAAAACACAGAAATTTGCAGCAAAATACTAAATCTGATTTTTGCAGATTTTATGCAGAAAAAGTACAGCTAGGGCAGCGAACAGAAAAATATGAATAACTCTCAAAATACCCGTCCAAAATACTTGAAATTTTAACTGGAACAAGATAATAATATGAAGAACACAAGGGAAATATTTTTGGAATTTTTCAGTCAATATAACGCTGCCAGAAAATTACAGCGTGCCTAAAATAGCCGGGAAACTTCGAAAATTAATATCTTTCCGAATACAAATGCAATAATGATGAAACTTTGGAAATAACATATATAAATATAGTAGATGACTTTCCAACCTTCAGATCTGAAAACGGCCAGCTGGAAACCCTAGAAATTAGGGCTGCAATTTCCCAAACAAGTCGCCCCCTTTGGAAAATGGTCAAAACCCTTGTGAAACCCTCTGTAGATGATGTCGAATCCTTCCTCTATGGCTGCCGTAGGTCTGATCCGAAAACCAGCTGAAAATCTCCACAAAAACTCTCAAAAACCCTCAAACCCTAATTCTGAAAATTCTGAAAATACCTCTGTAAAACCAGCCCTGAAATCTGCTCCAAATGACAAGCTAGGGTAGATCTTTCACTACCGAAGAATGCCCTGCTAGCTAGGGATGGATCTCTCACCACCGAAGCTAGGGTTCCCGTGGGATCTTACTCCACAAGCTAAAAGTTGCAAACAGCAGTTGCACCATGAAAAGAAATATAAGTGTATGCATGAATGAATATCCTTTCACCCCTCTTCTCCTTTTATAACCTTTTCATGTCAAAGAAACCCTAAAACCCCCCAAGGCGCACTTTCCCATGGAGAGGGCCCATTTAATAAATATTTTAAAGTTACTTTTTCCCCCTAGGCGCCTTGGCCCAAAAAGACGCCCCCAACAAAGAAATATAACATTAAATGCAATACATCTCCTCAAGTCGCCAAAAAGGTACTTTAAGTGGCCCCAACGAAGAAACATAACATTAAATGCCAGAAGTGTCCACTTAAGTGATCCCAACGACAAAATAGAACACAAAGGGCCCATTAGACCCTCCCAAAGCCCAAAATATAATAAAAACCTAGTAGGAAATCAGAAAACCATCCCCAATAACCTCCAAAGTCGTTAGTCCCTTGGGAATGACCGTGGCTAAGACCAAAATAGGGCCGTTAGGCCAACCTGCTTCTAATTGGGGACATTACAATTTGATACCATACCATTTGATATTTTCTAATTTGTGTCTTAAGCTTGTAGCTTATGCATATTCTTTTATGTGCAATGTTGTTTGCAAATATCCACTTGTGGAGTAAGATCCCACAGAACCCTAGCTTCGGTGGTGAGAGATCCATACCTAGCTAGCGGTGGCATTCTTCGGTAGTGAGAGATCTACCCTAGCTTGTCAATTTTGGCGCTGAATTGATGCCCTAAATGTGTTGGGCGACCTACTTATTAGGGCAAAATTAGGGTTTCGTGTTTCTTTGTGCGAAAACTATTTTTGGAATATTATTTTTCATATTTTTGTGGCCCAAGATCCAAAGTTTCAGCTCATTTGGACTTCTCTAACAAAAGATATTAATTTTAGAAGTTTTCAATTGTTTAGGGCACGCTGTAAATTTCTGGCAGCATTCTGTTATTCGAAAAATTCCAAAAACAGTTCTATAATATCTGTTATTGTATTAGCAAGCTCTATTTAAAATTTCAAGTGATTTGCGTGGATATTATGGGAGTTATTCATATTTTACTGTTCGCTGCCCTAGCTGTAATTTTCTGCAAAAATCAGTTTTCTGTTCGGCTGCAATTTGTCTGTATTTTGCATATTTAAAGTTGGGATTGCCTAAAATCCGTTTAGGGGTAAAATAATGTCCATTGGGGACATTACAATATTTCAATAGTCATCACCAAAATCCAAGATTTATTTTACCGTCCCGTCCCCCTCTCCTCACGACTTAGGTAACTACAGATTTAGATTTCTTCCATATTTAGAAAACTAATAATGGAGTTTTTATTTCTCAAATAAAGTACGAAATAAATTGTAGAAATTTTTTTGTATGGATAAATTGTAAACACGTATCTACTCCTATGAATGCTGGTCCAAGGTATCAGTCAATAGTGACTCACACAAGACCAATATGATGCTCTTTTGAAAGTTGGTGGACAGCTTGTTTTGTCTTACAGACATGAGACACAATCTCAGTTCTATTTGAGGGCTATATGTCTAGGTTCATGACTGAAACAAAGATGGACAAGTTACAATAGAGTTAGTATTTGGTATGGAGTGATCAATTTCAGCTTGCTGGTTTCATTGATGTTGATTGCACAGGTTCAACAGATGATAAGAAATCTACAACAGAATATGTTTTCAGCCTGGGAATAGGAGTTTTATGGGCTAGCATAAATCAACAAACACTAGCTCTTTCCTCCACTGAAGCAGAATACAAAGTTGTTCTCGGTAATTGTGAAGTACTTTGGTTGAGGAGGTTGCTTGCTGATTAATCTGTGATTCAAATCGGAGCAACAATGATTCAATGTGACAGTCGGATTGCAATTAAAATTACAAAGAATATTGTTCTTCATACATGTACAAAGCATTTTGAGGTACTTTTTCATTATATCCGGCAACTCACCAGCACTGGAGAGATAGAGTTGCCATATAGTGCAACTCAAGCACAGACACCTGATATCTTCAAAAGCCACTTCGCCAGATAGTCAAGTTTAGAGATAACCTCTCTATCTTGTACCATGCATGACCACAAAGGAAGGGTATTAGAACATATTCAAACTGATAATGTTAATTATGGGTTGGTTGGTAGGTATGAGGTAGTCGGCAATTACAACTTAGTTGACAGTTACGATTACTTTAGAATTTTTAAAATCAGTTGATGAAGAACACTTTAAATGTTATGCATGCTTAAAAATTAATGCATGAGATGTTGCTCCATCCTCTCTCTATATTCTCGTCTTTTATTTCATTCTTCCTTTGTTAGGGCATCCTTTTGGAGGGCATATTCACCTAAAACATTCCTATTTTCTGTTGGCAAGGTCCTATCTTGTCAAACATAACCATTAATAGACCCCATTATCCATTTGGATTTGTTACCTAGACCATTCAAAGGAACTTTCAGTACATTCTTTCTGCTGTACTGTGAGTTTGAGACCCTCACAACACCACCTTTGTGCCATACCATGAGTTCATGGATCCTGTAATACTATCTTAGGAATTTACTTGAAGCCTTGAACCCTAGTTATTTGTCTTTAAATGAGAATGCTCATCTTTTTCAAGCCTTTTGGCAACCTCTTATTCTAAACATACTGACATTCTACTTCTGCATTGACTGATCTCTTCTATTCCCGAGCTAGGTGTTTTTTTATCTCCCGTTTGTCTTGGAAATTGTCTGCTTTCATTTTAGTCGCTCAGATTTCGATCTTCTCTTCACCGTTCAGGCTCTTAGGGCTTGACAGATCTCCTGTGTGAGATTCCCACAAGTTTTGGACTGAGTTAGTGGTCTAAACGACTGATCTACTATTTTTTCCAATTTTGGCTGGCATTTTGTTTGCTTTGCAATTTGTTGCAGGGTTAGTGAGCTGATCGCAAAAGGGGATTCTATCAGTTTCGTGGTCCACTTTTAGACCTGAACACCCTAATTCTATTCCTCTATTCACTTTCTTGCATGTAGATTCTGCTGGAAAAGAAACTCCAGTGGATTGTTCTTACATTCTTATACCATGTATACCTCTTGATGTTGTTGTGCAATCTTTTCCTATAAGTACTCTGTTGTTCGGCAGCCAGCTCATTCTCAGTTTCCTATACACTCCAGGAATTAGGTAGTGGTCAAAAATTTACCACAATGATTTTCTGAGAACCTCAAGCAGCTGATATATGTTCAGCCATTGATTTGCAAACTGCTCTACTTCCAAATAGGAACCCACTAAAGCTGTAAGGGTTAGATCTACAGATAGACATACTTCGCACCTCTCTACCCCATTTTATAATAAATATATGTTTGTGAATTACCTGTTGGAGCTTAGGAATGGACAAGATTGCAAGTAATTAGGTTTTTTTCTCTATTTTCCCTTTTAAATCTGATTAGAGGTTTATCGTTCTGTTGTTGTAGACTTGTAGTACTAGTAACTCTCACAAAGGGAAAAAGGGGAGAATGAAACAGGCTAGAGTAGGATTTTACTTCTGTTCCTTGCATTCCTACACAAACACAGCATATAACCACTCTACTTCCTTCCACAAGATTGCTAAGTGTGCCCAATGGACACTCTGGGTGATCTGGGACCTCAAAATATGTTCTAGAACACTTTGAAACAAATTTGAAACTGTTGTCAAACAGCAAACAGAAATCCTATTCTGTCCTGAACTTTTTAGTCCCAAAGGCTAAACCTAGCTATGCTGGACATTTCAAATCCATTTCTATCTGTCCAGTCATAATCCAGCCCTTAGGAACCAACACTAGGGCCACCCCACTAAGCTTAATACGTTGAAACCCACATTGTGTGATCCCGGATGTGCTTGTTGCATCCTTTTGGGTGTGATCTAGTGCACTTATCCCTCCCTTATTCTACAGTAGCATAAGTAAACCATTTTTAGGAATCAAAACTTCATTAGAAACTATACATTCTATCTGTTCTTCAAAGCTATGAGTTGTGACAAAATACATGGCTAAATCCCGAATTTTTTTGCCAAAGGCTCAAAATGTGACAGTCTTCGATTTTTATGTAAAATGCCCATAATCAAGAAAGTGATCAAACTTTGTTTTAAAAAAAGAACTACCAATCTTACCTGGTTATGATGGAGTTCAAGTAGCTGGCAGAACACCTTTGGTTCTAGCTAAAAGCCTAAAAAAATGCTGAAAACACTTGATCAAAACCCTTGTGTCTGCTATTCTTATTTGGCAATACCACAAGGGGAAGGAACAAAAAAATTGGTAGAAATATTATGCATTGGTTTAACAAAGGTTTATTAAATTACGACACTCTTTTTCCTATTAAATCATTTGTAGATCCTGGTTTTGTGCCGAGCAAAAGGTAAACAACCAACCATACATATTTGATCCGGACGGCATCCATGTGTTTGTGGCTGTAACCTATGTTGCAAGAAACAAGAAATGCAGAAAGTGACTTAAACAGAAACATAATGAGGAACCGGATGAGAAAAGGTTATGAACAAAATGTGATGACTGTATATGCATAAAATTTTAACTTTATATTTTAATATCCATAAATTTATCCATATTAGAATTGTTAACAGTTTAATTTAAATATCTTTACTTATATTTTAGTTTTAGACAATTAAACGTAAATAAAATATTCAACAAAAAGGGTCTTGAAATGACATTACGGTCAGGTTACTATTACGGGCCATCAAAATGTGAAACGGCACTGAGGCATAGTGTTTCTTGCTACAGAGGTTGTAACTTGTGGAAAGTGGAATCACGATATAAAACACACACATGATGTTAAGATTGAGAAAGTGCAACTCCATCCTTACACATGCTACCCAGAATTTTATATTGTGCTAAACAATGCCCATTTTCAGTTGCAGCAGAAGATACCATGTTGTCAAAGGAAAAAATGGGAATCCATTGAGTTTAAAATTTTCTTGTGACAATTCAGCTCACAGGAAACTCATTCTTTATGTGTATACTCTAAATGATTAATAAATGATAAACAGTAAGATATTTGATCCAATTGTAGAAAAAACCAAAAAGTTTATTTACCTGAAGAAATGAGCACCAATTAAACGATCCTGAGATTTAATGTTTGCACCAACTACTTCCAGGCCAATTGATGATGTATTTGTAGCTAAGATACAGTGAGAGGGACATGCATGCTCCAAATCATTAAATATCTTTTGCTTCAACGGTATATTTTCAGTTGCAGCCTGTAAACTCACACCAAAACTATTGATTCAAATCTGCATTGCAAGGTGTATACTCGACTACCTACCTAAAAACAAAAGATGCAAACCGCCAATAAAAGAGTATTGAACAAATGACGTTGACATACACATCAACTAAAATATGCTTATAATTTTATTTATATCATTTCCACTCTAAAATATGAAATACCTCAATTACAATATCTACATTGTAGAGCTCCTTATAGTCTAGAATACCCTTTACAAGTGTCATGGCTTGCTTTGCTTTCTCCTCTGTAATTTTTCCACTAGAAGCCCGACTCTTCAAGTTTGCTTCAAGTAAAAATATATGAAAAGAATCAGAAAATATAGGAAGGTCAAGTTCTTATTCACTATAGTCCAACAGAAAAAATCGCAACTGCTAATCAACAACAATCACAGATCATGTCGAGATGATGAATGTGATATATAAAGAAAAAAGAAAACTTACATTCACCAACAAATGTAAAGTTGAAGACCATGCAAAAACTAAGAACGTAGTCTAGTTTCACTAAAATATATAATGATAGTCTAGTTCATGATGTATTGAGATCTTGAATCAGTGATCTTTAATTATCAGCTTCCCTAGTTCATTTATTTTCTAAATAATCTATAGTGGCAATCTCTTAACATTTGGACTGTATATCCTTGGAAACAGGGAAATAAAAAGTTCATGTTGTGCATCTTCAACTTCATTTTTATCACAGGATTACACGTCTTTTTTAAGAAAATAGTTGCACATATTTTATCCTCTGAAAGGGTTTTAGAAATAGTCGAACCTTTTGATTCCATATAACGTCTGATTGGAGGAAGCCATTCAAAAGAGATTCTAATAGATTGAAGGATTAAATCAATCTTGAAGTAGCAACAATGTCAAAATATTGTGGGATCTAAAAAGTCGAACTTCTTAAAGGTGCAGGAGCAGATTTACGCAAGAAAATAATTGATTTCTTCACACATTATCTTCAACACACTACATTTATAGAGGGAGGATCTTTCCTATAAAATAGGAAACCTCCTACAACCAGCTCCCTAAATACGTGAGTTTGGTTTAACAACCAAATCTCACATAAACAATATAATAAACAACTTATATGGGTTGTTATTACTAACAACTTACCCACACATTTACATTTACTAATTACTCCCGTAATTAACCCACTAACATAATGTTAGCACTAACATGATTTCCCGCCATTCCCCCTTAGTGTGAACATGGGGAAAACTTGTCTTGTACTGCAATGTGCCACTTTGATGCTTGCTCGTGATCTAGATAGTTTTATTTTCAGGATAGCCAACAACCTCTAGGATGGTTTTTCAAGTGGTAAACCAACCACAAAAGATGTTTTGTTTTCAAGATAACCAACAAACCTTCGGGATGGTTTTCAAAATGGATAACCAACAACCATAATATCATGATGCTATAGTATTATCATCAGCTCTCATCACATTCTTCCATCAAGGATTACACAGAAATTGTTCTCACACATTACAAACAGAATGGAAATGGAACATTGGTGTCATGTTTCCCCCACAATGTTAAATTTCCATTTATTCACACCACACAGGAACAACAAGAACACTCAAATCTGAAGCACACTGAAAAATTGAAAAACATGCCACCAAACCTTCATGCATGCCTCATTGTCAACGATCGACAAGAGCTCATCGATTGACCTCCAACCTCGGTGTCTCCATCCTCCAATGCAATGCTTCTAACTCAGCCGGATTTGATCATGAAGCTTCAACTTTACATACCTAAATTGGATGTCGGATTCCATCGAAAATGCATCCGTAAGGCAAAAATATATTTTTCCGGACTTTTACAATTAGTCAAATTTTTAACTCTTTTGGCGATAGACACTACCTTGATAGACAACTTCAATTAATACTATTGCAAATACTTCGACGACAAAGATTAAAAATTGACTTATTGACAACTTCTTTTGACTCTTGAATGACATATGGGAAATGTCTTTAAAATAAATAATGACCATATAGAATCATGAATATAAATTTACATGACTCTCTATACTTTCATATAACCTAAAAAAAAAATGAAATTACTAATCTAAATGACTTGACCGAAAGCTAATCGACTTAATTTTAAATAACACGATATTGTTTTATACCACTTAATTTGGCATGGGAGAATACTCAATTACCAATGGAACATGTCGGTGTAATGGAAAAATGAACATGAAACCTTGACACTAAACACATGGGTTGTAGAAAAGAAAGAAAAGCATGGGTCGGATCGGTCGGAGATTCGTGTGGGACGGGAGAACAAACTCACAATCTACATGGAGATATACATGGTTCTTTGGAGTAAGCTAGAAATGCATGAGAATAGTTATATGAAAATACAAGACGATTGGATGAAATCACATAAAAACAGAATATTGATAATCTTTTTCTACATTGACCCTGTTGGCTTTGTTATGTAAAAACGGTGGGCGCTTTGGAGAGGAACAAGCCACGGTTGGAGACAATAACATAAGATTCTCGCAGAGCTAGACAAGCGGTTGCGCCCGAGAATTATTGCAACAATAATGGATTTTATTTGCTCTCGTAAATCCTTGGTGCCAAAATTGTTTACTCCTTATAAAACCGTTGGCAACAAATAGCAGAAATGTGAACCCGCATGTAATTCCAAACAATGGCGAGTTGTTGTGATTGTAGAGGTATTTGAGATTGAGATCTGTGTGGAGGATTCCAAGGTGAATGCAAGTGTTGGCATCAAACAAACAAAACTACGGTCATGCGGCCAATGCAAAGAACAATGCCAATGCAATGCTAATATTGTTCAATACAAGCAAATTCTTCGCAGGAAAGCCAAAGCAAAATAGAACAATGCTCGATTACGACTATTGGGTAGGAGGAATGCTAATGAAACGCGTGAAGCATACCTTCTCTTAGATTTGTGCTCCACCTAGAATTTGTATCCACTTCACTTATTTAATCTCCACAATACAATAAAGAAGAGTACGCAGGAAGGGGACACTGGTCGTGGTTGCAACAAACTTTGAATGATCAATGTACAAACATTTGACCCAAACGAATGCAATTAGAATAATGCAGTCTAAGTGCCAAGTTTAAGCACCAACAAATACTGTTGGAGTAACAATGAACATGGCAATGCACTAAACGTAAAGACACGATCCAATATAGCATCGATGCAATGAGATTACAATGCTATACTCAATCACCAACATAAAACAAACATTGCCAAAATAAAACCTAAATAATGCAAAATTATTTTATTTCGCAAAACCAGATTACACATCTACGGGGCAAAATTAAAGAAAGCCCCTGCAAGTGAATTTAGACCTCCATTATGAAGAGAATTAGGACTTTTCTTTTTCTAAAAATTCCTACTCGATACCAAATAAAGGTGCAAGAGCAGATTTACACAAGAAAATAACTGATTTTTTCACACATTATCTTCAACACAATACATTTATATCGGGAGGATGTTTCCTATACTAGCAATTGCACAGGAGTTGCAAATTACGCCGGAGAGAATACAAATATTTATATATTTGTTTTAGCACAAGAGAAAATAATGTTATCGGAAAAAGATTGCTCGGAAAACATTGCTAGATTTTGACACTTTCCAGCAAAGGCAACTTCAAAGGTGGACTCCTACCGGTAAAAAATAGGAAACCTCCAACAACCATTCTCCTCCCTAAATACGTGAGTTTGGTTTAACAACCAAATCTCACATAAACAATATAATAAACTTACGTGAGTTGTTATTACTAACAACTTACCCATGCATTTACTTTTACTAATTACTCCCGTAATTAACCCACTAACATAATGTTATCGCTAACAAGATTTCCTAACAATTCTCTAATGAATAACGTGTCAAATATGGGTACCTATCATGACCTATGGCGGGATTTCCAAGGGAATTGGGTCATGAAAGACAATGAAATAGAAAGAACTAAAGAGACTCTCGAGGAAAAGGTGTTGGGAGCATACTTAACTTGGATAATGCCACTAGGGGACCATATATTTGCAACCATAGCTACTACGTTCGAAATTCCAGATTTGTTAGGAGGGCAAAAATCCAAAAATCCGGAATTCTTGAAAAGTTTGGAAAAATTAGGTCCGAAATATATACGAGTTGAATTTTACAAATATGAAAATTTGTGAGAGATAAAACGAAAAACTTAAATAATGTAATATAAAATGTTATATTTTTAATATATAAGGTTAATGATTGATTGTTTTTTCCAAAAAAATTTAAAAGTAAATAATAATTTTTCCCTAAATTAGGGCCAACCGACCGAATTTACCAGGGCTAGTTGAAAAATCAGATTCGGCCGGATTTTGTGCATATCCGGCCTCATTTGGTAACTATGTTTGCAACACACTATACACTTCGAAAATTTATAGTCTAAATCCTATCAATGCAAGCCTAATTATTAGAAGCCAAACTGCAGGCCCCAAATGTCTAACCAATATAAGATTGTGGATTTATATCTATGTTGAAGAGGTGTATCTTTGGAGGGATATCCTAAAAATTTATGAGTATTAGTGCTCGAGATAGAAAGTGAGACATCCCTTACAAAGATCTAACAAAGCCGAGTTTTAGAGTAAAAGACAGTACAATAAACTTGCCTAAGTATAAGTTGTCATGATCTCCTTCGTCTCCCTTTGTAGAAGAATTGAAAAGCTGTAAATAGCATCCTTGGAGGTGTTCAAGGCCATAACCTTTGTTTTCCTATCTGGACCATAAGCTAGCTATGCTTATAAAAAGAGTAAGAGCATCAAGTTGTCTTTGTAGACCATCAAGAGAGTAAGAGAGGACCACATCATTTAACAAAAAGCAATATATTGTAATGTCCCCTTTGCAGAATTAATTAATTCTAGATATCCAAAGCCTATTCTTATTATTTTTCATAGGCTAAGAGGAAATTAAAGAGGGGAATACATTAATTTAAGTGGTCTAAGGGTACTTTTATATTTTAATTGGAAAAAAAACACTTAAATTATATTATTAATCCAAAAAAACAAAAATAGAATAAAATAATAATAGAATGATGAACTTTTATTATGGGGTGCTAAAGATAGAATAATAATTAAATAAAGTGTTCTATTATGGGGCGTCAAAGATAGAATGGGTTGCATGAGCATCAAGATCCTATTTTTAAGATGGAGAGAGGATCAAACAATTTTATATTGTTTATTCCTGTTTTTAAGATGGAGTACCAACATAGGAGAAGGGATAAAACAATTTTATATTGTTATTCTTATTTTTAGGAGGGGGCGCCAACTTTGGAGAGGGCCTTGGAAGTTATAAAGGTAGATTTGGGGTTTATTATTCATAGTCATACATCTTGGAAATTTATCAACTATTTTTTTGTCTGCAAGTAGCTTTTGCTTCTGCATTAGCAATAGAGGACGAAATCTCTCATTTGCATTCAGTCCGAGGACGGAAACCCTCACATCTGAGCTTGGCAATTCCATTCAGGGATTGCAATGACCATTCAAGGTACAGGTGTTCATCCAATTCAACTAGCACTTTTCAGCCCGATTCTACATCCAGAATAACAAGTACAACTAGGGCTTCAATATTTGGAGGCAGATTTCAATCAAATCAATTTGCATGCTCTTCTCTTCCATCTATCTTTTCCATTTAGGCCATCGATTGTGAGGAAATAATTGTCTTGAGACCGGTGTTACAGGACGGGGACAAAGAGGACGGCGGGACGGGGTTTCCGGGACGGCAAAAAATTTCTAAATTTTGGGGACGGCGGGTGGACGGCGGGGACTACAACGATTAAAAAATATATAAATATTTAAAATAAAAAGATAGAGTGACTAAATTATATAAATAAGCTGAAATAAAACCATTTGAGATTTAAATAAGGTGAAACTTGAACTCATAAACATCAAATACACTATAAAGTCTAATATCAATATGTTAATGTCATAAATTGAAAATTCATAATACATATTTGAATTTTGATTCTTGAATATGAGACAAGCTGAAATTTGAAATTTCATATAACCATTCTAAAATACGATTGATCAAGTGACAATAGCTAATATTCATATCATTAATCTCATAGCCAAATACACCAACAATTGTCTATTGTCAATATTACAAAAAAAGAGGACAACTACAAGTATCAGCCTAAAAATCAGAATCTCCATCTGAAGCAATATCCATGAACTCCTCCTCGCTGGTACTAGTATCCTCGTCCTCAAAGGTAAGCCCAATCAATCCTCGCTGCACAGTGTTGTCCTCTTCAACCTGCCTCGGCTCCTCGGGATCTACATCCCACCGTAATGTTGGAGTCTGTTTGTACTCAGGTGTCTTGCGATCTATAAGACGCAAAGCACTGTGTACAGCTACAAGCTTCTCCGCTCTCGCAGAGGTAAGCCTATTCCTCTTAACAGAGTGTATCCAACCATACGTAGACCAGTTCCTCTCAGAGGCAGAGGAGCTAGAAACCTGGGAAAGGAGGCGAATGGCAAGTGGTCGCAGCAATCCTGGAAGCCCATACAGTCGCCACCAACTCACTGGTTTCTCCTGTGCTAATGTTACCCTGTCTGCCTTTGCTGATGTTTTGTACCCATCGAGTTCGGTGAAGTCAAGCCACTTCATTCTCGATCTCGTGAAGCCTCTTGTGGAGTGTACATTTTTTAAAAGCCTTCATAAGGCCCTTCTTCACCTCATCATCATCCAATGGGACAACTCTGCCCGGCCTCTCGCACATACCATTTGGGATTTAGTGCATACGCACCATATGAAGAGGAGTGTTCAACTTCTCCCATCTCCATTGAATAATGGGTCAGTATATGTTCATTATAGAACTCCAAAGTGGGGTCCCTCACCCGAATATTGCTTTCATTTGCCCAAGCATGCTATCAATGCACTCGCCGATCTCACCAAGATTGGGGTCATTAGAATCCCCATATTTGATGACACTAAAAGCTCGGAGCTATAATTGATATGATGTATTTCATATCAACCCAAAATGTTTCCCATGCAACACCACTTCCTTCACTCTTTTCCTTGATCCGTCTTGGACTCACGCCACCTAGTCCAATCCTCGTGTCATAATCATAATTTGCAGGGCTCGCAACTCGGACATCCTCTCCAACAAAATAAAATAGGATGCAAAGCGGGTGTCAATTGGTTTCAAAATTCCTTCTTGAAAAATTTTTGAAAAAGTGCCAATGATGTGTGGTGATTGCATATGAACTTACGCACATCTCTCGATCACCACTATCCGATTAACCCACTGGATCTTCCCTATGTCTTTCAGTGCATTGTTCATGGCATGCACACAACATGGAGTCCAATAAATATGCCTATATTCCGCGCTCCACTAGCTTCGCTTTTCTCGCCGCACACATAAGTTGCATCTGTGATAACCTGTACAACATTTGAAGGTCCAACCTCCTCAATGGCATCCTTCAAAATCTGAAACTGAAACTCAGCATCTTTTCGCTTCCCAGAACAATCAATTGCTCTCAAGAAGTACGGTCCATTTTTGCAAGAGACAATGATATTGATGAGAGGACGGTGTCTAATATCCGTCCACCCATCCATGATAATGCTGCATCCATGTGACACCCATGTCACCTTCATCTCCTCCATCAATACATTAACCTTGGAATAGTTTCTATCCAAGATTGTTGTCCTGAGTTTTGTGTCTCCAGGAGGCACATAACTTGTACCTGCTTTTGCAACCTTAGCCATAGCCTCCTTGTAATAAGGAGAGCGAGCAGCATTAAATGGAATCCCAGCAGCATAGAAAAATTTCCCAATAGCATCATCTGCCTCTTCCCTTGCCTTTGAATCAAACATGTCAATAACTGAATTTGGGGCTGCCCCCACGGCCTTTCTCTTCCCTCTGCTTTCCACTTCTGACACTTCAAAACTAGAACCAGCCAAAGTATTAGTAAGTTTGCCAGTCCTATGAGTGCTCATGGAGTAGTAGCCGTAACGCACGAACTTCGGCACATTGCCGTGGTATTTCCATGGAAGATTCTCACCATCTCGGCTCTCTGCTCTAGTGAAAGACCCTTACAAGTGCCAACCCCCTTCCCGTAAGATGCAACAAGTGTGCATTGATCCTAGTGATACTACCATGCCAAGTCAGTGCACATATGTTGCACTTCCATACTTTGCTCCCCCCTCCAAACTTGGGGTTATCAATTATTTGGGCAAATTGTTGCAATGGCTTCTTCTTATCAAATGGTCCAATGGCAAATTTGGACAACATTTGAGATGGGCAATTGGTAAGACTACCAACCTGAACTACCGATTGCCGCCTGCCACTACATTTTGTGCCCCTTCTTCACTCTCCCCCATTGTGGCATCACCAACTCTTCCACGGCCACCTATCTCAACTTCCCGTTCAACCCTCTCCTGCTCTGATTCATGCTCTGATTCATACTCATACTCAGTCTCAGTAGAAGAACTCATGGTGATGATTTGTAATGAATTAAAAACAACCATAACTATATGATTGATTGATTATGTAATGAATTAATTTTAAAAAACGCAGCCATTTAAAATTTTAAATTTTAAATTTTATAACCAAACCCTAGCCTCAGGGCTTATGCAAGATGCATTTTTTTAAATCCCACAAACTAGATGCATGATTGCATTATGAATGTAGATGCAAATGCTAAAAAACAACCCCTAAAAAATGCAAAAATAATATAAATTTTAAACTAGAAATAAAAATGTAATTAAAAAAAAAAATGTAACCATTTACATTGTAGTTTGTATAACCAAACCCTATGCAATATGCATTTTTAAAAATCCTACAAACTATATGGCATTGGCATATGCATGATTACATTGTGAATGTAGATGCAAATGCTAAAAAACAGCCCCTAACAAATGCAAATATAATCTAGATTCTAAATTTAAAAAAAAAAAAACTTTAACATGTATTGTAAGCAAATAAAATTATAAATACCTCTTGCTCCCTCTTGCTCTTGCTCTTGCTCTTCCTCTTGCTCTTCCTCTTGCCCTTGCTCTCACTCTTGCTCTTCTTCTTGCTCTTGCTCTTGCTCTCACTCTTGCTCTTGCTCTTGCTTGGTGTGAATATGAAATGAGCCCATATTGTTAATTTATAACATAAAATAGCACTTTTAGGGTTAGGGTTAGGTTAGGGATGTCACTTTTATATTATTAGACATATACAAAAAAAAAAAAAGTGTTTTAATGTCTAAAAAGTATGTTTTTTTTTAAAAACACAGAAGCCGCGGGGGACGGCGGGGACGTCTGGACGTCCCCGGGAAGTTCCCGGGGACGTCCAGACGTCCCCGCCGTCCCCCAGCCGTCCCCAACGTCCCCGGGACGTTTTCCTCCTTCCCCAGCCGTCCCTGTGGCATTTCGCCCCACTCCCGCCGCAAAAAAGGAAACGTGGGGGAAACGTTTCCCACGTCCCAGGCGTCAGGGGCGTCCGGACGTGTGACGTAAAAGGGGGACGCGCCGTCCACGTAATAACCGCTTCTTGATTAATCGATATTTATTTTATTGTAGTTGATTGACATTAATAAATAAAAATTTGTTTTAGCACCTTGATACTCGCTTTTTTATTTAAAAATCAAAGGCAAATTTTTATACTAATGTCATAGGATTTTGACAGAAATATTTAGACTTATGTAACGTATTTTTTAGGAATATTACAGTGGTATCAGAGCAAATTTCCTCCCAGCATGTGGAAGTGAAATAAAAAGAAAAAAGAAAAATTACAACTTTGAACTTCATGCAGGGTAGTGACAGAGATGTCAGGTACCAACAAAGGGAGAAAAAGAAAGCTTTAAAACAGCCAGAGGAAGGATTTAAGACAGCAAGATCCAGAGGTTGTATTTGAGAAAAGATGGACAGTATTCTCCTGCTTGCGGATCGAGATAGAGAAGGAATCCATGACAATTTTTATTCAAGTAAAGTTCTTACAACGGGAAGAAAATAGAGATCCCATTCAAGAGGTGTTGGTACAAACTTAAGGCCCCCAGAATCCTTGACCAATATCAAGGGATGCTTGATTATCTTAAATCTGAAGTTTCCTTTGATGATTACTTGGAGTTACTCAAAATGAGGAATCCAAATAAAAGAGGGTTGTGTGAATACATAAGAGGGTTGAAGAAGAAAAAACAATTAGTAATGCAAGAAATTGAGAGGAAGCAACCCATGAAGGAATCCACCATACGAGAGGAAGTTTAAAAAGATGTTCTTGTTCAAGAAGCACCCATCAATCTCCCAATTTAGGAGAATTTTATCTATTTTTTCCAACCCTCGGTTTGGCTATACAGTCGTTGTCATAAAAATTAATTACAATTGTGATTTATCATTCATTTCTCCATATTTTTGATGTATTTGAGATTGATAAATATTGTCGTGGTTGGATAAATTATTTGGTGGCATTTTAGCTCTATTTGCATGGTTAAATGTTGATGTGAACCTCATATGCAGTTTGCTGCCCTAGAGGGCTGATTGATATTGTGTGTTGATTGTTTGAAGAGCATTCTCAACTGTTTTAGATTGATGTTTGTATGTTTGAAGGTGCAATTTCAGATTTGATTCAAGGCCAAACCCTTATTCCTAGTTTCAGCCCTAGAAAGGAACATTACACCTAACTTCCTCACTTTTATTTTTATATTTATTCTCGCAAATCCCCTTCATATGGCGAAACACCAAAATGTAGATTCCGGCCTTATAAAATATTAAGAACAAAAATATCAATTCAAAATACCAAAATGTGCCCTAGAAGGCACCAAACTCAACCCTCAAGCAAGTCGCCTAGGGCTGGAAATGAAGATCAGCTGCATAAAATCACTTTGAAGTACCAATGTGACCTCCATGTGAGATCACCCTTGCACACAAGAGGGTTTTCGTCCCCTAGTGTGATCCTATTGAAGGGTTTCGTCTTCAATAGGTGACCAAGGAGGGGTTTTGTCCTTCAATGGCAAGAAGAGAAGCTACTTGCTCCACCTCCAAGAGAAATCAATATCAAAATCAGCATAACCCTCCTTTAGCAAGTTGAACCACCTTATATAGGCCTTGAAGATGTCAATGGGCAAATAGAATCCTCTAGAGAGGCCAACCCCCCTTAATGAAGGAAAAGAACATTAAAGTCACCATGTAGGCCTCCACAAGACCGACCTCCATAATGAAGAAATAGAAATCCTCCTTGCATTGTTTGACAAGTCTTCCACCACCTAGTCGAACCACTCCAATGCCATGATTAGTAAATAAAATAATTAATTACTAAAGTACAACACTTACAACCATGGCAAGTTTCCTCCCTTGCTCCTTCCTTGATGCCCACGGGAAGAGGAATGGGCATAAGGTCTTCCATATCGAACTAGCTTGGAAAGGGGGCATTACATTAGGGGGATAGGACATCATTGTTTGACAAGTCCTCCACCACCTAATCAAACCACTCCAATGCCATGATTAGTAAATAAAATAATTAATTACTAAAGTACAACACTTTCAACCATGGCAAGTTTCCCTCCCTTGCTCCTTCCTTGATGCCCACGGGAAGAGGAATGGGTATAAGGTCCATATCGAACTAGCTTGGAAAAGGGGACATTACATTAGGGGGATAGGACATCACTTGTTGGATGCAACGAGCTCAAGACGGAAGAGGATGCACCAAATCATGAACGATCCTCCGAACTTCCAAAGGGTAAGTCATTGATTAATTTTTAGAGTAGAATTATGGATGTATATGCATTGGAGGAGAACATTTTGATTAACACTAATTTGGAAGTTCTAAGTCACAAGGTTGGAAATGTTGAAGATATCTCAACCAAGCTTCGTTTAGCAAAGGAAGGTGAACAAGTTGAGGACAGCCAAAGGCATGAAAGTGTTGTGGATTTGTTGTTTCCTACTAAGTCATTTCAGATGTGTGGTCATCATGGACAGCATAGTGGAAATGGTGATAGAGTGAAGAACACTTTGAGTGGCAAAGGGCACATAGATTTGTTCATACAAGTTCCAAATTGTGTGAATATGAGAGTTTGGGATCTTGGTATTTGCAGAAGGGACTTGCAATTGCTTGAGGGCAAACAATTCTAAGAAGGGCAAACTGTAATGTCCCCTTTTCAAAATTAATTAATTTTGGATACCCGAAGCCTATTCTTATTATTTTCCGTAGGCTAAAGAGGAAATTAAAGAGGGAAATAAATTAATTTAAGTGGTCCAAGGGTATTTTTATATTTTAATGGAAAAATGACACTTAAATTATATTATTAATCCAAAAACGGAAATAGAATAAAATAATAATAGAATGATGAACTTCTATTATGGGGCACTAAAGATAGAATAATAATTAAATAAAACATTCTATTATGGGGCGCCAAAGATAGAATGGGCTGCATGAGCATCAAGATCCTATTTTTAGGATGGAGAGAGGATAAAGCAATTTTATATTGTTTATTCCTATTTTTAGGATGGAGTGCCAACATGGGAGAGAGGATAAAACAAATTTATATTGTTATCCTATTTTTAGGAATGAGTGCCAACATAGGAGAGAGGATAAAACAATTTTATATTGTTATTCTTATTTTTAGGATGGAGTGCCAACATAGGAGAGAGGATAAAACAATTTTATATTGTTATTCTTATTTTGGGAGGGGACACCAACTTTGGAGAGAGCCTTGGAAGTTAGAAAGGCAGATTTGGAGTATATTAATCATACATCTTTGAAAAATTTTCAATTACTTCTTTGTTTGCAAGTAGCTTTTGCTTATGCATCAGCAATAGAGGACAAAATCTCTCATTGGACGGAAACCCTCATATCTAAGCTTGGCAATTCTATTTAGGGATTGCAGTGACCATTCAAGGTGTGTGCTCATCCAATTCAGCTAGAACACACTTTTCAAGCTTGATTCTACATTTAAAACAGCAAGTACAACTAGGGCTTCAGTATCTGGAGGTCAATTTCAGTCAAATCAGTTTGCATGCTCTTCTCTTCCATCTATCTTTCCATTTAGACCATCGATTGTGAGGAAATAATTGTCTTCAGACACTAGTATTTCTTTTATTGTAGTTGATTGAAATCAATAAATAAAAGTTTGTTTTGGCACCTTGAGGCTCGCTGTTTTTTATTTAAAAATCAGATTGTCAGCTGCTGTCATAAAAGGCAATTTTTATACTAATGTCCTAGGGTTTTGACAGAAATATCCATATTTATTTAAAGTATTTTTCAGGATATTACATATAGTAATCAACTATTGATGTAGCATACAACCATCACAACATGAGTCTGTTTTAAAAGAAATTCTTCAACCTCATCAATTTAAATAATGAAGGTAGGTGAGAAATGATGTGCTTCTTATACTAATGTCCTAGGGTTTTGACAGAAATATCCATATTTATTTAAAGTATTTTTCAGGGATATTACATATAGTAATCAACTATTGATGTAGCATACAACCATCACAACATGAGTCTGTTTTAAAAGAAATCCTTCAACCTCGTCAATTTAAATAATGAAGGTAGGTGAGAAATGATGTGCTTCTTAACTACAATGGAACTCTCAATAAAGTTAGAGAGACAATATAAAGTTCAAAAATCACAAATAAGCGTCTCATTGATCCTCATGATCTTACAAATGAAAGAACCTAAAACACCATGATCATGCAAAGCTTCTAAAAATGAAGATGTCTCGAAATATAGTCAAAAGCTTTCTTATGGTCTACAAAACAACAAAAGACCTTACAAAACCGTTGATGAGCCTTGTTGATGATATCCTGAAGAGTAAAATGGTTGTCTATAAATAAGATATATCTCTACTAAGAAAGTGATCAATACTCTAGAAATCTCTCCCAAGGCCTACTTGCCCCATCACTTTAAAATTACGACTCTCTAAGCAATCAAAAAGCTTCCTATCCAACACCATTGCATAAAGTTCAGTAAATGATTTCCCAAACACTACATTACCGGTACGCTAAAGACAGGGGCAAGTATGGGTACAACCATGGATTCACAGGGAAATGCAAAAGGTAAGCCAAAACGTACCCGGGTATGTCCTGGGTACATCCAAGGACGTACCCAAGTATATTATGTCTACTCCCGCACATTTCCACAGTGAACTCACAGTCAAAAACATATTTATTTATTTTTGGTCAAGAAAGTCACAAACAACTTTATAAGATATTGAAAACAAACTAAACCTCAAAAGTCACTCCCAAACTCTTTTCAAACAACACATTTACCTCTTATTGCATACTTACCTCTCATGGCACATTTGCTCTAACCTTCATATTTTCAATTGCTTAGGGTGAAGCTCCATCCTTCTCCAAAGCCTACTCCACTACAATTGATAGGAGTGCGAGGGTCTTCATACAAAACCTAGGCTTGAGTGTCAACATTTGAATGGAAGTTATTCCTCGTGGGGATACTTCAGAAAGCATTTGAAGATGGAGAGCATCAATGTTGTTGCAAATTTGTAATTACGCCTTAGCACTTAAGTTTACTTAGGCTAGTAAGTTATTTCCATGGATTTTCTTAGTACATATTTTCTATTATAGAAATAAACTAGACTGTCTCGGAAATGCCTAAGGGCCCCCTGTACTGCCTAGAAACATACCAAAACCGGCACGGGGGTAGAGACTGTGGGTACGTTTCCAAGCGTACCCATTTTTTTTTTTCACACCTTTTTGAAAGTGATTTTCATCAAAACTAAAAAAAAGCATTTTTTTTTAATTTTAAAACTTTCTAAATCTAACCTAACCCTAAAATACCCCCAAACACTTATATAAACACCCAATCCCTCTACTTTTTCTCACATTGAATATTTGATATTTTGCTTGAGCTTGAAGGAGAGAGAGAAAGAGAGGGTTCAAGGAGAAAGGAAAAGCTTGGAGGAGAAAGTGATTGAGAAGGAGAAACAAGTCTACAAACATCAAGGAGGATTTTTCCGTGTATTTTACATGCATTCGTGCATTTTTTTAATCTTTTTGAGCAATGTTTTGTATAGAATATGATCAATATCAGAATTATGTGTTTCAAACACATCATTCATGATTATTGATCATGATCTAAATTTATTTTTAATATTTAATAATTTATTTATTTTACGGTTATTAAAATATAATATATTATTAATTTTTCCGTATTTTAAATTTAATAGTGAAGTTTTATTTAATTAAACGTCTACCCTCTGTGTATGCTCTCACCTCGCACCATTATGGCGAACTTGGTGATCAAAATCGTAGAGATTGAATTTTTTTAGTTAGTTATGTGTTCTTTTTTTTAATTTTAAAGTTTAAAATTGAATTTGTCAAAAATTTAAACGTCTACCCTCTGTGTATGCTCTCACCTCGCACCATTTATGGCGAACTTGGTGATCAGAATCAGAGAATGACGTGTATGGGTCAACAGATTATTTTAATATTTAGCAATGTTTTAGAAAATATCTCTTATTGTAGGTTATTGAATTAATCCTACAATCATGGCATCCATTTGGGCCTTCAAGTGGGGCAAGAGTGGGAAAATGTTTGGGTGGTATGGCGGTGAAAATGGATCTGAATTATCTTTTATGGAGACATGTGGAAGTGACAGAGTTTGTTGCTGGTGGTGGTGTCCATGTTTGGACGTGTCCCCATTGTGCCGCCTCATTTAAATCCTCATATACCCGTTTGAGAGCTCATTTGACTGGGGTATCGGAGACGGGTATTAGACCATGTAAGAAGGTGGAAAAGAAAACCATAGCCACGTACCTAAAAGAGCAAGAGGATGCAAACATCAAGCAAAGAAGAGCTCGCTCTAGAATCTGCTTTCTTTTACAAAGATAGGTCCATGGGAAAACCAACATCAACACCATCATTTCATCCTTTCATTGAGACTCGTGTTGAAACTAGTCTAGTTGATGACCCTTGTGATGCGAGATACCTCAGGCCATCAAACAAGAGAACAAAAGGCCCATTAGAAAAAGCATTTAACATCGAGAAGAGGGATATTGCAGATGAATTGGTGTCTCGGTGTATATTTGCATGTGGACCGCCATTCAATCTTGAGATCACCTTATTGGCAACAGATGATGGTGAGAGGCATTAATGAGGCACCACAGGTATACAAGCCCTACCTATAATAAGGTTCGCACGTCTCTTTTGACAAACGAAGTGCAACACATTCGACATCTCTACAGCCAATTAGAGATTCTTGACCGATTCAAGAGTCTCTATTATATCGATGGATGGATGGAAAGACGCAGAAATAGACCTCTCATCAACATTATTGCAAAGTATGCCCTAAAGGGCCAATGTTTCGAAGGTGTTGATTGTGAGGGGAAGTAAAAGATGCGCAATTCATTGCAAATATTCTCATTGAGGCTATTGAGTCGTGGGTCCGGCAGAGGGTTGTCCAAGTCATCACGGACAACGCCAAAATCGCAAGGCAATGGGATTGATAGTTGAGGGTAGGTATGAGCACATATTTTGGACACCATGTGCAATACACCCTAAATCTAATGATGCAAAAGATTGGAAAAATTGCATGGATTGAGCAAATATACACGAAGGCAAACGAGATTCGGATGTTTGTCACCATCACATGTCTCAAGCCATATTCAAGATTTTCAAGTGGAGTCATTGAAGGTAAATGAACAATTCATTTTAAATTTAATATTTGATTTTAAATTTTTAAATCAATTTCAAATTGTGTTGTTATTGAATTGTTTCCATTCTTTTTAATAGGTTGCAGAGACTAGGTTTGCCTCTCACACACTTGTCTTGAGACGACTTGTGAACGTGAGACGTGCTTTGGGCATAATGGTGATTGATAATGTTGGGACCGTCCTGGAGGCAATCTAACACGTAAAGAGCTCAAAAAATAAAATCATGGATCCTCGATGAGCATTGGTGGGGAAGAGTTGAATATTTGTTAAGTTTCACAGAGCCTATTTTGAGTATGATACGATTTGTTGACAAAGATAATGCTTGCATTGGAGTATATATGATGGCATTGACTCCATACTTGAAAAAATCCATGATGTCATACAAAGCCAAAGAGCAGGCCCCGAGGAAATTTTTTATAATGAAGTTAAAAATGTGATCGTGAAAAGGTGGGAACAAAATGCCCACCCCATTACATCTCTTTGCTTATGCTTTAAATCCCAAATATTACAAAGAAAGTGAAATAGTTCGGAGAGCAGTGGTAGACAACGACCATATGATGACCATGAGGTTGCAAATGGGATGAGGGCAACATTCAGGAGGTTGTTTAGATCCAGCTACATCACTTGCAGTCCGCCAAGAGATGTCGATGTTTGTAAATGGACAAGGTAGCATGGGAGAGGTAGAGGCTATTTGAGACAAACCCACCACGGATCCAATCACGTGGTGGACTTGTCATGGACATGATGCCAAGTTCTTACAACCAGTTGCGATCAAATTGCTCTCACAGGTATAAAGTTTGTAACTTGTTATTTGATATTTTAATTACCAATTACGAATTAAAATTCAAAATGATATCACTCTTTTTTTAATTAATAATTTATAATATTAATACTTTGTTTTTTGTGACAAGTGGCTAATAATTCTTCTGCAGAGCGCAACTGGAGTACTTATGGCTTCATCCACTTAGCCAAACGCAGCATGTTGGCATCGAAGAAGGCTGAAGATCTAGTATACGTTCATTCCAATTGCGCCTCTTAACCCACAAGACACAAGAGTATACTAGTGGTCCTAACAAGCTTTGGGACCTCCAACCTGAAAACATAGACTTTGAAGCTTCAGCTGCTTGTTTAGCCAATGTTTCACTTCTTGGCATTGATGAGGAACTTCCAGGGAGCCCTTCACAAGTGTTCGAAAGTGGAGCTAGTGGGAGTGGAGCTGCAAGTGGCATCCATGATGATGATTTTGACGATCATCTAGATGATATGCTCTAGAAGTTGAGAACTTGAATGTACTTATCATGTTTTGATTCTTTGAACATTATGTCATTCGAATCAATTATCAATACAAACTCCAGTCTTGATTCTCAAAGTATTGGAAATTTCAATTTTGTTTTCATGTTCTATGAATGATTTTAAGTTGTATAACTCTATGAGTATTAAATTTCAATAAGTATGCAATGTATGAGAATTAAATTTCAATAAGTATGCAAATGCTTCTTTAAATTTATAATTTATATGCATATTTATATATTTATATACATGTATATATAAATATATATATATATATATATAAAACGTACCCAAAAGCGTACCGTACCCAAGATTTTTAAAAATTTGCCGTATCGGCGCATCAGCACCGTATCCAGATCTGTCTAGAAATAAACAAATTTGGAATAAGTAATTTGCTATTCTAGAAAGTCCAAGTTCGCAGAGCCACATGAATCATGTTGGCTACTCACTTCACATAGGTCTTTTGACCACATGGATTTTGGCAAGCCACCTTAGTAAATTTAGTAGGGCAACCACCAATATTTATCAGGGCAAGCCTTTCTTATAAAAGACAGCTTCTGTTTATTTTTTCAGCCAGAGTTTACATAAAAATTGTAAGATGAGTCCATGTAAATTTTGTGTAAAAGGAGATTATTGTTATAGAAGTAAGAAGTACTGCTATTTTGTCCATTTGCAGAATTCTTATATGGTTTATGCAGGATCGTTGATCCTGAGTTAGAGAAGGCCATGAAAACTTGAAAGATCTCCAAAGCATTCGTTTCTCTCATATGGTATCAGAGCACGGCTGCACGTTCTCCATCTCATTCATGATTCAAGGAGAGGAAATAGATGTTTTCAACACCTTTGGGATCATCTTCTCTCATTTGAATTCAATCTCCTCCTTATTCCTTCTTCTTTTACACAATTTTGTAGGTTTTACAAATTTTAGGGGAATCAATTTGTTTAATTTTTACCAAAACATTTATGGCGATTTAGTATTTTGGTGTGCATTTACATTTCAAAACAAAAAATAGAAAGGGGGTCCTTTTTTACTTGTGAGGTTTATTGACAAAAAAATTTGGGGCCTTTTGTTTAGTTTTAGAATTTTCAAATAAAGTCAGAAATTAAAAAAAAGAAGAAGTGGAGGCAGCTTCGTATTGTTAAAAGTTGAGCAAACAAAATAAAATAAAACATCTTGGCTTTTTAATATTTTGAAGCCTTTGTTAGATGTGCATAAGTTACATGAGACCCTAAACAGATCATCTATGATCGGATCGGGTTTTCAAAGTCATTCATAGCAGTAGTTGTTTCGTAATGTAGGTGTTACATTTAACATGAGCATTGCATACCATCCCCAAACAGATGAGCAAATAGAGTTTTAAAGAATTTCCTGAAAGGATATCTGAAATTGTATACAAGGGATAAGCGGAGCAAGTGGGTGGAATGGCTACATTTGGCTGAGTATTGGTACAAGCTACATTTGGCTGAGTATTGGTACAACACTGTGTATCATTCAACCACAAAAATGACACCATTTAAGGCATTAGACAGGTATGAGCCACCATCATCATTGGATTGGGTAATTCAAAGGGGGAGGTCCTAGCAATAGAGGAAGCATTGCAAAGATACAAAACATTCTACAAATCTTGAGAGAGAATTTGGCAGTGAATACCAACAGGATCAAGTAACAAGCAGATTAACATAAGACAAATAGATGTTTTTAGATTGGGACAAGGTGTTTATACGGTTGCAGCCGTATAAACAAAAGATGTTGAAGCAAGCAAGGAAGCAAAAATCTCCAATGTGTATGCGAGTGAAGTATTATAGGTCATACCGGGTGCGAGCGAAGATGGTGGAAGTTGCATACACATTGGACATACCAACAAGGGAAGGATGCATGATGTGTGTGTCATGTCTGAAGAAAGAAGTTAGGGGTGCATATGGTGCCACAAATAGAATTGCCAATGAGTGATGGAGAAGTTAAGCTTGTGTTGGACACAAAGTGCATTTTTGAGGGAGACATTAAGGAAGTTCAAACAATGCTATGTCCATGTTGAAGGTGAAGTGAAAAGGGCTACCCTTGGAGGATGCAACTTTGGAAACAGAGGGGTTCTAAGGCAAGCATTTGGGCATGAAACAACGCTAAAAGGGGGAGAATATATGTGTGTGTATATGGGGAAAAATCAAATTTTTGGAATGGTAGATGACATGCGCAAGGTGGAAAAAAAAAAAAAGACCAGAAAAAAAGAAGAAAAAAATCCCAGCACAGCTGAAAATGGTGAAGTTCAAGGTAAGCATGGAAGAGCATGTTGGGAAACATAGCCAAAATGCAAAGGAAGCCTAGAAGTAATTGAAAAATAAATATTAAATCCTCATTCTCATTCATGACACGTGTTATGTCAAATAGTGGTATAGGGCAGGTTGGTCAAAGTTTTCTTGTAGTAGGTAGAGGTCTCGAGTTCCATTATCATTATGTAAAATTTTACACTTTTAGAGTTTGACTTGCTTTGAAGTCAAAGCTCTTTAAGGAGGGTATGTAGTGTACCTAAACACAACACATATTTATGTGCTTAGTATTATTTTAGTTAGTATTATTTTTATTATATTATATTTCAAGTGCCTAAAGTCAGTGAGTTAGCCATGTGTCAATTAGGGCATCTAGTGGTATGTTTAGACTTTCAGAAAATTTATCATATAATTCAACACCTCCTAAGAAATTAAAATTCTTCTCAGATATTCTAATATGAATAACATAATTTAAAGAAAGGACATAATGATATCATTAAAAATATTCTAAAAATGTATACGAGGTATTGAATCATGTTCAGCAATGGAAGGCTTCCACAAGAAATTTAATTAGATTATTACTTTTTGTGGGATTTTCCTCATGTGTGTTTAAGTTGTCCCAATATGACCAACATGAGCAGTCATTACCCTAATGACATTTTACCTCATGTATTTTTGGTAATAATCACAAGGCAATGAAACCCACTTAGCACATAAGCAAGTAAGAACTTGTTAGTCATTAAATCTTTCCAGTGGGGGAAAGAGGCTAGAGGATAGGAATCCCAAAGTGGTGGATTACATAAAAGCTTTGCCAATGAAAAAAAAAGGCTAGAGGGTGGGAAGCCCAAAGCAGTGGATTACATTCACTAATCCTCCCCCCACTAACAAACTTGTGGTACTTGTGTTAAGTGGGTCCCCTTGCCTTGTAATTATTACAAAAATACGTGAAGTAAAATTCATTAGGGTAATGACTACTCGTGGAGGCTAGATGATGCGAATCCCAAGTGGATTATATAAAAGCTTTGCCAATGGGAAAAGAGGCTAGAGGGTGGGAAGCCCAAAGCGGTGGATTACATTCACTAATCCTCCCCCACTAACAACCTTGGCAATGCTTGTGTGCTAAGTGGGTCCCCTTGCCTTGTAATTATTACCAAAAAAATTGTGAAGTAAAATTCATTAGGGTAATGACTACTCATGGAGGTCAAATTGAGATGACTTAAACATACGAGTAAAATCACACACAAATAAATAATCTACTTACATTTCTCATGGAAACCTTCCATTACTCAAACACAAACAAATGATTGGGCTGAAATTGGGTCAATGCCACATTGGTAGGAATAATGAGACAAAGGTGACTTATAAGCATAGTTACTAGGTTCGAAAATTTGGATCGTTCGTAAGGGAAAAATAATCCAAAAAGCTAGAGTCGTGAAAAAGTTTAGAAAAAATTGATTCAATATATATACATATATTATCATATTATAAATATAAACACACACACAGATAACATAATTCATGTACAACGTGCAAAATTATATCCATCTACAACCCTTTTCAATTTTGAATTTGATATGACTAAATAAGTGTGTGGATGGCGAGAGGGCTAAATAAGGGCGAGAGGAGCGGGGGCAAAAGAGTGGCAATCGAAGTTGAGCTTTTCGGGACTGAAAATGGTGTTTGTTCTTAGCCGTGGATGCCACATGCGATGGGGTCCAAGTGAATGCCCCTCCTAGCCCAATTGGGTCTAAGTAGAAGGAATTTGAACTTTTGATGTCTAAGTTGGTGTCAAAGTTCTAGCTTGATCCGATGGCTCATGGGAGACTTTCGATTGACGCAAATGCGAGGGACATGGTTTGAGTGGAAGAAATTCTCCAAACAAGCCAACCCCAATCTTCTCCTCTTGCTTCCACTATGCTTGGGCGGTCATGATTGCCTCCAATCACCAATTTGCATTTGATGAAAACGCTTTGGTTAATATTTTAGCCGACAATTCTATTGTGAATATCCCAAAACATGTCGTCGAGCACGTGCACTAGCGTTATTCCAACACAACCCTAATTGCCAATTAATTAGAGCTTGACCTAGCATAGAAGCCCTAAAACATTGGATGGGGTTAAATTGGAGCTTTTATGCTCGACCAAAAATTAGCCTCCTCACTCAAGGCTACTTCCAGGGTATTTTCCAATCTCCTATAGATCATGGTTGAATTTTCAAAGGGGGTCCTGGTTTTGGAAACATCGGTTTATATCTTTGAGAATGGTCATCCAATTTCAATCTATCTAAGGAATTGCTAAAAGGGGTTCTAATTTGGGTCGAGTTGTACAAGTTGCCCCAAAGTATTGGGATGAGGAAATCCTCCGGTGTTGTGCGCAAACAATTGGGTAGTTCGTTTGTATGATGATGATGCAACCTCCCAAGGAGAATTGTGTTCGTATGCTCGCATTTGTGTTTTGATGGATTTCACCAAACCGATTCCTCAAGCTATTTGTTCGGTTTTCTCTTATAGATCATGAAAACAAGATTTGGATTATCGGTGCTTGCTTTTTCAATGCGTTTATTGCCACAAGATTGGGCACACCAAAAATTCATGCCCCGAGGTCACCAAGGATTCAATGATAGAAAACAAGCATGATCTAGTCACAAGTGTTAATGATTGTGCCTCATCGGGTATCCTAGCCCATACGAAGATTGGGTTTAAGCAATGTAAAGGACGTCTCTAAGAAAAAATAAGAATGGAATCACTAGAGACATCGTGAGCAATATTTCCTTCCTAGGTAAGTCCTTCAATCTAAGCCAAAGGAAGAAGTTGGCCTTGCTCCTCTGTTGAGGAAAAGACTCAAGTTCCCCTAGAGTCTCCTCTTCTCCCGAGCTTGTGGCTAGCCGATATTGAGGCTCGAGCTGCTTCAAAATCCCCGAGAGGTGGAAGTTTTTATCCGAGCAATCCTTTGATGATAAGGTTATTGTGCTTAGGAGTAAGGCTAAAAGCTTCAAGAAAAAGAAAACATACCAATTAAATTCAGCAAGAATCCTCCAAAGCAAGTTGAGGCCATTGTTATCATATTAAAGCTTGATCTTGTCATTGTGAGTGATTATCTCAAGAAGATAGGAAACTTTTGGCAAAGCACGAGGCGGGGATGAATAAATGACACCAAATCATCAAATGATGATTCTACTAGATTGCCAATTAGACAATCTTGAAGATTGTTGGCTTCGATGACAAACAAGTCTCAATTGTCTATTAGGCGTACCCCCACTAGGAGTAGAAAATCGAATAAAGATAAAATCCAACAGTTACTAAAGGTGACTTGGGGAAGTCGGAAAAAGCTTACTAACATGAAGATGGGTGGTGGGATAAACCTACCACCAAGGCATTATGAAAATCTTAAGTTGGAATGTCAAGGGTTTGAACACCTGACGAGTTCCACTCAAGTACAACTAGTAGAAGAATATAAGCCGGATATTCTTCCGCCTCAGAAACCAAGGTCACTAAATCACAAATGGGGATATTTTTCCCCATTATAGGAGGAATTGCCAATGGGTCAATGTAGATGCGGTGGCGAAAGTTGGAAGTTTCGTAATTTTCTAGAACCCAAAGGTATGTCAATGCAATTTTATTTCTTCCAATCAACATTTTCTTAATGTGTTAGTAAAGGAAGTTGTCGGTACTTCACATTTCTTTTTATCAAATGTTTATGGGCCTATTGAGGTGGAGGCCAAGAAACAGTGTTGGGCACAATTAGCTGCACTTAATGAAGGTGCTCATGTTGTGGAATGGATTTTAGGTGGTGATTTCAATGCTATTCTAAAGGATATCCGAAAAAGAAGGGGATCCCTTAAGGGTCTCCCGGGATATGTGTGACTTCAATGAGCTTTGTACGGATGTTGTCTTGACTGATTTTGAGGGGCATGGATTGGGCTTTACACGGAATAATCATAGATAAGGGGACCAGCTAAACCTGGAGAAGCTAGACAGATCTTTTGTTGACCCTAAATTGATTTCAGAACAATTTCAGTTTGCCTCAAAAGTATTACCCTTTGCAGGTTCGAACCATTGGCCTATTTCACTACTTTTGAAACAAACATGAAACCTTGGGCGATACCTTTTAAATTTGAATTCATTTGGATACGGGAACTATCCTTCTTGGAATTGGTCAAGAAGTGTTGGCAAACCCCAGTCAAGGGATCTAAGTGCTTTACTCTCTTTAACTCTCACAAACTCAAAGCAGTAAAACGGGCAGTTAAGGTCTGGGATAAAGATAAAATGGGAACATTTTTCAATGGAAAAAAAGTGTAGAAGAGGAACTTGAGGCTTTACAGATTTCTTTAGAGCAAGGATTGTGGCTCACTGACATGGCAAATATGGAAAAAGTTTGCTGCAGGAGCAACAAAAACTCTTAAGACATGAAGAATTTTTTGGAAACAAAAATTCAAAGCACAATGGTTAAAAGGTGATAGAAATACCAAAAACTTCCTGTTGTCCACAGTTATCAAGTGAAACCATTATAGGATTGACAAGATTGTAATGCTTAATGGCTCTACTTTGGAACAGGTGGAGGATATTTGGGAAGAATATCGTTTTTCAAAAATCTGCCCTTGGAAGAGCAAATGGACAAAGCACCTGATCAGAGTTGGTTCCACTCGTTTATTCCAAAATGTACCACTGAGGATACCAATCATATGCTCATGAAACCAATTTTAGCAGATGAGGTCCACAGGGCAATCTTTAGTGTTGGGGCCAATAAGGCCCTTGGACCAGATGGTTTTCAACATAGTACCCAAGTCTATAAATTTGGATCCGTTCAAGAGGGCCAAAAATCCAAAAATCCGGAATTCTTGAAAAAGTTCAAAAATATTCAATGCAAAATACATAAATATTCTATATCAGCATAATTTATAAATATGCAAAATTGACAAATATAGAGAAAAATATTAATAATGTTAATATATTTAATATTAAATAATATAGAAGGGTGTTGGATGTCTTTTTATTGCAAAAAGAGATTAAATTAAATTTGAAAAAACAGGGCCAACCTGGACCGAATTTATTCGGGCTGCTTGAAAAATCCAGATGTCTTTTTATTGCAATAGATTTTCCCTTGAGCATTGAGGCAACCCGATTTGCGACTATATTGAGTCAAATTCAGCAAAGAAAATCTGGAAACATTTGGAATGGCCCTAGATGGCTCATATCCACGAGCTTGAATCTCTCCTCTCGGAATTAGAATATAATGTAATTCCCTCTTTCCATAGAAAGGATAGGTTCAGTTGGGAAGGGTCTCCTTCAAGGGACACCTTGGTGCATATCATCACACAAGGTCATTCTCAGAATGGAGGCTGAGAAAGTTCTCTATTTGGTCTGTTTAAAACTATAAGGGTATTCCTAAGGCCAACATTTTTACATGGACTGCAGCTCATAACCAAATCCAAACGTATGATCAGCTAGTAAAAAGGGGACATTAGGGGCCATACATGTGTTTTCTGTGTCAAGCTCCTGAAGAAAATTGTGATCACATCCTTCTTCATTGCCAATATGCTTGGCCAGTCTAGCGAAATTTTTGAACTTGATGGGTTAGGTGGTGGCCTTTCCTAAGAGCCTCATTGAAGTCATCCAAGGATTGTCTATGGGATTTGTTAGCAGAAGAAAATGAAGAAAGAAAATAGGAAGAGCAAATCTGCATTGCCCAGAATGGATGCAATAGAGTATATGTATTCGGGAGAGGTGGTTACATTCAGTTAGCAATTTACATTCAGTAAGAGGCAATTCCCAACTACATAACCGATGCTTTTTATATAAATATTCAACACCCCCTCTTAATGACTAAACCGGAAACAAGACTAAGTTTGTCCCAAAATTTGACAAATGTCCTAAAGCCCACATGTTTAGTCATTAGATTGATAGACTGTGCCATAGGTGGTACTTTGAAATCAGCAGTCCAGTGTTGTGTTGCGGTTGTCGAATGGAGGACCACAAAACAAGAATTTGGTCGTGTGAATAGAGGATATGGCAAGTGGTCTACTAATTCTTCGTCGCGTGATTCATTGACCAGCAACGAATCATCAATGGTTGAGAGTGTCAGCCACATCTCCAAAGTGTTGAACTCATAAACTCAAAGAGGTGGATTGAGAAATATGTTTCAGGCTTGTGTAGCCTGCAACACCATGTAGTGCTCATCCAACCTTTTTAGGAAAGCATGGTGAAGTGCCTTCCAATCAAATTGAGTTGCGAAGGAGAGAAATGTGACCATTTATGTAGTAGGAGTTAGAACCAACTCCTCCATCTCATCTATTTGCTTATTTATCCCTCTTTGTTGGGAAATGTCTTTCACAACACAATGAGTAAATTGTTCATGCTCTATCTGTCCTTCGAGCAAGTACCTCTAAGTGAGTGGCTTGGTATGCCATCTCACCATGCACCTTTAGCGCATACGGAATGGTGGGGTCTCCATCCACAATAAATTGTACTTCAAAATGAAGAAATCCACCTCGCAAGGTATGTCGCCTCACGTACATCGATATAGTGGATATTCCCTCCATAATAAGTGTATGTAGGTTGATTATATCCAAGTCAACAAATCTATGAGGAATGGCTTTCTCCCAAGGCATTACTGACCTCTCCCGCACATCCTATATGGTGGAGTTGTCCTCCACAAGTGCATTCATGTTGATCGTAGCGGGATCAACAAGATGATATTGGCCACGGCTCAATACCAAGGGCAACCATTTGTCTCTATTTCACATCGAGACAACACACTTCTTCCCACAAAAATATTGGGATTTTCGGTTAATTGACAAATAGATAGAAGATTCTTTTGTAAAGAAGGCACATATCTAACATTGTACCAAAATTTTATGAGCAAGTATTCAATACAATGCATATATCTCTTATCCCTTCTATTATAAACGATTCTCCATCAACGAGGACTACCGATTCAAAACATATATTCGCAGTAAATGAACCATACCAATCCCAACAACATGAAAAGTGTTTGGATGCACCATAGAATGATCCAAAGAACTAGTACCATTGTCATACGAGCATGATGTCCTAAGAAAATAGAGAGCTTGTTCATCGTCTTGGGCTCGCTACCACATGTATTTTTTTACTATTGGTAAATGGTTTTGAAGGGACCATACCTTGTAGTACAAAAAGGCTCAAAAGCCAGGATGGACATTAACAACAACATGGTTTTTTTATACGTGGGGGCCACACCCCAACAAAAAGCCTAGGAGCTAGAAATTCAGAAAATAAACATAGGCAGGGGCCAACTACCAACAAGGAGCGACTAACGATATATAACAACAAAAAAGCGAAGCATCAAACAACAACAAAACAACAAAACACAACTAAGTCAGATATTTGTTGTAAACTTTCAATGCAATCTTCAAGGCTTTGTAGAGATTGATAGTCGTTTGCATGTACGGATCCTAATTTGCTCTCAGCGATTGTTTTCTTTTTTATTTTGTTGTTCTTCCAAGTAGACCCTGGGATACCGCAAGCCTCACAAACCTACTGCACATTTGTTTGAATGTAGTCCAAAACTGCCCTATGTATTGCAAGTTGGTTAGAATGCATGTCTTCCACCTGTAAAACCCTTTCCTCCAAGTCACTGAGTTGAGTGGAGAGGCTATTTAGTTTCTCCTCCAAGTTAGAGAGGGTAGAGGGGTCCAAATTGGTTTTAATGCCTTCTTTGATAAGCATGTCCACATTCTCCTCGATCCCCTTAATGGCCTCACCTGTTGTTTGATTTGAGCAGACAAACCGAGCTAGAAGGAGGAGCATGGGCAACTTGACTAATTTTCAACAAACTCTCAGCTCCAACAATATCCTTACCCTTTGAGTTACTACGAAGGGTTCTTTTGGCAGGGGGAGGATCAAACAAGGGCTCTCTAACATTTAGGTTCTTGGTTCGAATCCTTGGTTGCTAAGGAGGAGGGGGCCCAGAGGGAGGGGCAGAGAGGGGGAGGGTCATTAGCAACCACATCGAGAAAGTAGTGGTGAAGGAGGAAAATCACTCCTTGGTGTAAAGGAAGAACCCTCGTATGAGCTTGAACCTCCCTAATTGATTTTTCAAGAGAATGCAAGATGTAATAAGGAAAACTAACTTTAACAACATGCTTGAAGTGATTCAAAAGGACTAAATGGTGCAGAGGCAAGGGTCGAGAAGCGACCTTCTAAAGTAATGTAGCAGACAACCATTTTAGCTACCTCATTGAACGGTGCAGGGATGGAGGAACAAAGGATTCCCGACTTACCGATTTGCAGAGACTCATCACCCACCAAGAAACGCTTGCTCCTCAACATCTTTATCGAACTTTTCTTGGAAAAACTTTACCCCGTCCATGCTCATGCCAGTAATGAAAGATATCATCCCCTTTGTAATTGTAAATTCTTTACCTTTGAAATGGACGACTCTGTCTTTCCATTTTGTAGCAAATGTCAGGGAGATATGGACATCATGTCCCTTAATTTGTTGCATGAACTCAGTGAAACCATCCAAATTTAAAACTTCCCACAAAACTGCATTATTTCGCCACAATAGGTCGCAGATGGGTTCTACTCTGCAAGGAGAACCTCCATGATGCAATTGAATCTCGCGAGGAAAGTGTCGATAGCCCAAACGCAGCGGTGGTAGAACAACCAAGTAGTAGGCTAACGGCGCACACCGAAAATGTAGAGCTTCCGAGCCCAAACCCCCGAAATGCGAAATTGAGATGAAAACCATTCTATCGAAGCTTAAGCACAAAAAGCAACGTGATCGTCATAGGATTCGAGTACACGAGATCGTCACCCCACGCGTGCCAAGACCACTGCCTTAATATGATTAAAGGGTTAAGTGCCTCTAGCTTCATTAGAAATGATTGCTTTGGCAGCGGTGAAAATCTCCTCAAAATCATACCATATTTTAAAATTATTAATTGTGACCCCATCATTAGCAAGTGCATTTGCGCCCCATTCCCTTCTCTATAAACATGACCAATTTTAATGTTTGAAAAACCTTTGCATAATATTTTGGCTTCAATTATGAAGTCTTTTATAGTCAGTGGGATGTTGGGAACCAATAAGATTGTTGATAACATTCAAAGAATCAACCTCAATGAATAAATTGTTGACCTTGAGATCCTTGACAACTCTGATTCTCCAGAGAGCGGCAAGGGCCTCAGCATAGTGGTTAGATTGTTTGCCCATAGGTCCTGCAAACGATGCAATAGGGAGTCCATAATGGTTTCTAATAAGATCCCCTCCAGTTGTCCCTAGGTTGCCCTTAGAGGCCGTCAAAATTCAATTTATGCCATCCTTCATGTGGGGGAATCCACTGAACAAGAGCCCTATCAATGCTGGGGGAATTGAATTGACCCTGCTGGAAATCAATGTTCCAGGCCCTCAAGAATCTTTCCTCTTGCTTAGGGTACTTAGCATTTTTGGGAGGTTTGAATCTTAGAATGTTTTCCTTTCTACATTTGTGATTTCATTGAGAAGCCTTTTGATGGATTTGTTAACATTCCTGAAAATGAGAGAATTACGAGCTTTCCAAATTTTCCATATAGTATGAGGGAATAAAAGCTTCCAAAGCCACCTCCGAGCATACCATGTTTGAAAGGTGGCTACAATTTGCATTCAGTGCTTGAACAATATCATTTGGGAACTTCCAAGTAATGCCAAATTTGGAAAAGCTGCGATTCCATAGAGCAAAATGTAGTGGGACAACGGTCAACTACTACCACATGTTCCTCATCACATGACTTTTTGTTTTGTTGCGAAAGATCATACTTCCACTTTCGACAATCTTTCTTAAGGTGCCCAATCTTCTTGTGACAGGTAATAGCATGTGACTTGCTACCAAGTGGAGGACTCACTAGAATGATGTCTCCACTTTCCATTTGATCATGTGTGACAAGAGCACTCTTTGATTAGTCACAACCGGATTCCACTTGAATTTGTCTCTGCTCCTTTTGTGAGAGTTTGACTTCCAGCCATTAAATGGAGTGCCTCCACAAATGACTCATATGAAGAAGGTACGTTGTTTAGAACCAGAGCCATCATATCATCGTCGTCCACCTATTTGTTGATGGAAGATAATTGGTCTCGGAGGCCTTTCATCCGAAGTAGGTGCTTGGACAGTGATCCACCTTATAACTTTATGGAAAAGAGCATATTCTTTAGGTATAAAACTTGACTCTTTTCGGCGTCTAATATTTGTCCTTCAAACTAGCCCATAGCATGCTAGCTTGAGTGGCATTCCGGACCTCAAGTATCAAATCATCCGACACCGACAACTTGAGAAGTAATAGAGCCTCCTTATGACATTTGTCATAATCCACAAAGTGCGTAGCAAGTCTGCCGTCGCTACCTATGATTATCTTATCACAATCACGAATTTTTGCACGTGTCAGAATCTTATGGCTCCATACATTGAAATTTGTGCTCGTTAACTTTTGTGTCTCCGACAAAATCAAGTTGGATATATTTGCCATTTATTATTCCAAAAACAGAAAATCGGAAATAATAAACAATATTTTGCCCTCTAACACGGAATTCAATGCAATATATACTAACTGTAATGGCCCTATTCAGATTTAAGGTTATTTAAAAAACCATAAATTCTCTATGCCCTAGTGTTTCAACAGCTAGCAATAAGAAAACTTTTTTGTGCCCTAAACCATAATCTCCAGTGATTTCTTCCATTTTACTCTCAAATGGTGTTTTGCCCTAGCAAACTGGGTCTTACCCCCACGAAAAATGGAAGGTATACAAGCCCAAAAATTGTGAGTTAAACAATCACAAAGCCTTGAAAATGGTTAGAACGTGGCAAAAACAATTTTGAAAGCCTCAAAAAACAACATCCGCGATGAAAAACGTGATTGTATTCACGTGTATTAGACTATGCCCTTTGAATATCCGTGGTGGTACAAAATGTGCCCTAGATGCCTACATAAACAACTAGAAATGCCCATGTTTTTAACTCGAGCAGTTAAAAAAATGAGCCCACAAGTGCCCACGATTTTTTGTTTTTCCCTCACGACCGGTTTTATCCTTACGATCCGTAGAGTTCACAAACTTTGCCCTCAACCGAGTTCACGAGATGCGTCGACCCAATGTCGACCCCAAATACTACCGCTTCTCTGCTGACCTCAATGCACATAAATTCTTCCTTGATGGCATCAATCTTGCAAACCCGTCAAACGCCCGATACTAATGTTAGTAAAAGAAAATGAAGAAATAAAATAGGAAGAGCACATATGCACCTTTGCCCAAAATGGACGCAACAAAGTATATTTATTTAGGAGAGGTGGTTACATTCGGTTAGAGCGCGTTCCCAATGCATAAGCGATGCTTTAATATAAATATTCAACAGATTCAAATCTCGTTGCACGACTTTTGTCTATAATTTGGGTCCAATTATCTACTAGAATTTCTAGTTAGAAAGGAACAAAATATTTTTCCATGATTCGCAAAGACTCGGTTGATTGGCTATGGATAGTAATAGAAAAATCCCTCATTGTAACTATGCTCACTCCGGGGTGGGAGATCGAGTCAATAATGAGAAGGAGAAAGAGTTAATCCAAAAGTGGATTGTGCTCAACTTGTGGGTGCCTGATAAGGGGATCAATATTAAATATTCTATGACTCACCATCCCTGTGGTAGTATGGAATCCTCCTAGATCCAGTGGTGGTGAAATTAAATTTTGATGGAGCTTCAAAAGGTAATCCAAGGCCTATTTGGAGGTGGTGGGATTTTCTGAGATCATTTGGGTCAACCTCTATTGATCTAATCTCTTGATTTCGGCTCAAATACTAGTAATGTTGTGGAAGCAAAAGCACTCTTGAAAGGTTTGCAAATTGTTCTTTCAAAAGCACAGTTATGGTTGGAGGTTAGAGGTTGGAAGGTTGGCGCTCTTGGAAGGTTTGCAAATTGGTCTTTCAAAAGCATGGTTATGGTTGGAGGTTGGAAGGTTGAAGGTGACTCGTAGATAATCATTAATGTGGTTAAGTCAAGTAACATTGACTTTACTGGAATATCAAGCCTATTATTGAAGAAATTAGATGGATGAGAGATAAATTTGAATTTCTCATCTACCATATCAAGAGAGAGAGTAATCAGGTTGTAGATTGGGCTGCAACGAATGGGGTCAGCCTACGGTTGATGTTGTATAGGCTATTCCACATTTGGATCCCTCCCTTCATGTCAGCTCTTCAAAATGCTCTTGTGGATGATGATGTTGTTCATATTAGAGCCTAGCATCTCTTATTTCCCTCAAGGGTATTTGTTGTGTTTGATTTAATTTATTTTTTGATGGGCCTCGGGCACTTACTTCCGTTTAATTGAGGAGACCAAGCTATAACCTTTATGATCAAGGGGCTATGCTCGATTATAATTCAATTGGCACATTAAGTTGGTTTGTTGTCATTGCCCCCTTGTGCATTGCAAAGGTGAAATTCGTTGTGTGCTAGTTGATTGCCCAACGCGCTTGAGTTTTCCAAAATTCAGTCTCTCATTGTTATCATGCGGGAAATTAAGATGAAGCTTGGTTCTCCGATTGCATGAGATGGAGCAGAAGTTCTTTGGTGCTAGGTTAGAGGATCGTTTTGTGGATGAAATTAACCAGCAGGTGAAGAATCTCTTCATGCGAGATGTGGGTGTGAAGAATGATTTCGGCTACATCTAAGGTTGATGAGGTGTAGAACGGAGATATTGCCAAACCCATGAAGGCAATGTTGTTGGGACCCACAACAAACCATTGTTTGCCGAAATGTCTTTGATGTGGCCCAATCCTTGAGCATGGCCAATATGTTGTCCAACACAACAGGTTTCTTTTCTCTCCACAAAGACCACATGGATTTGGAATCCTCGTTGCGAGACCATGAGTTTGGAGGGGCATGAGCATCAACATTTCATTATTCTTTGGGATATGGTCTCTTAGCAAGGTATGGAATTCATCATTAGGCGGTTGGGAATTTTCAACCCTCGGCCCTGTTGCTCGGGTGAGGAGGATGACAGGTTGGGGTTGGAGGTCCCTAGAACCCTAGGTAGGCGGCCGACCAAGTGAATTCTTCCAACGTGTTGTTATGGATTTTGTGAAGTGTTTTAAGTCCCTCATTGTATGTAATTTCATTTTTGAGCTCGGGGATGCCTGCATAATTTGCCTACCTCTTTGTTGTTTATGCTAGGTGTTGATGTTTAAGTGAAATTTTGTAATCCGGTTCGAAGGTGACTGGTCATATATATATATATATATATATATATATGACGCAGTCACCTTCAACCGGATTACAAAATTCCGATGGATGAGATTTTTATTACTATAATTTTGACAATGGTGGTTTTTCAAGCGGATGAGGTGTGAAATTTTGTTTTCACTTCCTCACTTTGTAGACGCTTGGTTTCTCGATTAGGTCTAGCACAACCGCGCACACGCCTAGGTTCTTATCGGTGTTGGTATGCCGTCTCGGCCTCAAATTTGGTCAGAGCCGGTTTTACTTGAAGGTGGATTTGGTAGGCTGAGGGTTGACAAAAGCTTTCTGTTGTATTTGTTTCTTGCTTGTCATTTCTCCTTTCTTCTTTGGCATTTCTATGCCCTTCACTTTTTCCCTGTTGTGGATGTTCCCGACCTGTTTTGAGAATAATATTTTTTGCGGTCAGGGCCTATCTTTAGTTATCATGAGCAACAAAAATATCCATCTATCAAATAATTATTTATTTATTATTCATTAATAATAATAATTATAAAAATAAACACAAAAATTACTTGTTATAAATAAAAATAACATGTTTTAACATTAATAACTAAATATTACTATTTAGTTATTAAAATATTAACTTTACATACTAAACAAGAATCAATAAAAAAATTAAAACCCTTAATATGAAACCAAAATTAAAACTTAATACTAAATAGTAAAATGTCTAAATTTTAAACATAAATCAAGAATTACTGATCGAGACGTACCTCTACCGTTGAGCTTCACATTTACTTTTGCCGAGTACCTGTGCACCATTGGTCCACTACGAATCCCAAGTGGCGAGGAGCTTTACTATTTACTCTTTGGGGGCCATAGCAAAGCGAAGGGATCAAACACACATAGGTGAATGCACAACGAAATACTGGGGTCCCGAACACCCTCAAAGTCCCCGATTAGAGTTAACGATGTTTACTTTTGGGGTTTTTTATTTTTAATAGAAAAAGACAACGAACCAAATCAGATTTATTCAAACGCATCTAAAAATCCAGATTGAACAAGATTTGGTATAGATCTGGCGGAACCTAGTAACTATGCTTATAAGGCATTACATGTTCCAAAAGTTTTCCCAATGGGGAAAGAGGCTAGAGAGTGAGAAGCCCAAGGCAGTGAATTACATTCACCATTACTCCCCCTACAAACAAAAAGTTAGGGTGTTTGTGTGCTAAGTGGGTCCCCTTGCCTTGTGGCTATAACCAAAAAAAAAACACGAGGGAAAATCTCATTGGGGTAATGACTACTCATGGAGGTCATCTCGAGATGACTAACCCCCACGAATAAAATCCCACAAAAAAATAATTAGATCTCTTTGTATCATGCTAGGTCAATATGGATCTCTACAAAATGTCAAAATGTAAGTTCCCGCTCAAGTATCAAAGAAAAACAATCTAAAAATGTTAAGACATTTTTCAAGATAAATTGCTTCCTAGTTCATCGGCTGAAAAAAGTAGTCCATGATCTAACTCTCTGATGGCATATATGAGTTTGATGATAATCCTTATTACTAAAAAAGAATGAGTAAATTGCGACCAATGTTTACTGACCATATATTCTCTGGATTGCAGCATCTAATTGCTTTTTATCAATCTCCTTTACAAGAACGGGAATATTACTCAAAGCCAAAGCAGTTGCTATTCCTGATCCCATAAGAGCGCCTCCAATAACAGCTGCCTTTCTGATAGGGCGGGGTATCAATCCCTGATCTGTAATTCCTGGGATCTGCAAATAAAAAATTCACTTAATATGGAAAGAAATATATAATTATAAAACTAAAGACCAGTCAACTTCCTAGGAATTGCAACTTACCTTAGAAGAAGAGCGCTGAGCAAAGAAAACATGCATAAGAGCTTTTGCCTCAGGAGTTTTGATTAAATCTTGGCACGCTTTCCCTTCCTGCAAAATACAACAATTGTCCAGGAATATGCATAAAGTTGGCATTGGCTGTTAAAATAAATCAATAAAATAGTAGATCTTGGGCCCTAATATCGTATGCAAAAATTTCTGAATTCACAATGGAGATTGACAAGCAATTCATCTCCAGCAAGATCATTCAATAAGATGTAACCATTCAAGCAAAAATGATACAAGGAGAGAAATCTAACCATGTCCGGAAAAGGGAATCAATAAATAAAACAAATATGCATGAACTAGAAAACTAAGGAAGCTATGTAAGAAGGGTTTCTAAATAATGGGCTTGAGAAAGAAAAACCTTTTTAACTCCTTCAACAGCGCCATTAACTATTCCTTCCTCAATCACGTTCAACAATATGAAGGGGTATGCAACATTGGCATACATCTGATTTACTTTAACTCTGACATTCCTCAAAATATCCAATGCCTCTGGTATTGATCCTAGCCTATCTACTTTGAGGAGAGATCGATGCCAAGGCTGTCGACTTTCACATATATCTAGTGCCCACTTACGAGCAGCTACAATCAGGTCTTCATAAGCCACAACAGCATCTACAAGTCCAACTTTATGTGCCTCTTCAGAAGTCAACGTCTTTGATGCCTGTTCAGCGCAACACATATGACGTATTAGTGGCCATCAGTTAAGCTCTTAGTAAGCAACATGAAAATCTTTGAAAGAGCAATAGATTAGACATACCAGTAGCATGTCAATTGCCTTTTGAAGTCCAACCAACCGAGGTAATCGCTGTGTACCTGCACTCATAAAAATACAAGCAAAGGCTACTTTACTAAATAATGGTCAGTCGGATTAACCAAAATAAATAGTACTGATAGGCCAGAGATGCTCTGACAATCACTAGCAACTGAGCCATGCCATGACACCTTTTATAGGTGAAATTATGTTGGACAAACTGCTTTTATGATCACACAACTATAGTTTCACATGCACTGATGCAATTGATCATAAACAAGACTCAAGTATATTAAATATGGCATATCATGAGACTGCATGTGCAGTGCTCCTCACCATTCACAAAGATGAAAACATCATCATTAAAAAAATTGAAGAGTTATATCAAATAACGAATGCATTATGACCTTTTCATTTAAATCAAGCATCTTATATTACACCATCAGGGGAAAAAAGTTACATACGAGTGGTCACATTTGAAAAGCCATCTACCCTTAAAGGAAAGCACAGCCAATATCTCCGCTACTTGAACCGCTCACAAAAAGTCAACTTCATTAGGGGCCAGGCCAATTCATTAATCAATTGAGTGAAATTCAGTTACATTTAAATTAAACAAGGGGTTACCTCCTTTGCAGCCTTTTTACTAATAGAACCTAAATGTGGCACAAAAATGGGGTTTCTGATTCAGCTGCTGTGTCTGTCACTAGAAAATTAATATACTATTTATTTGTGATGGACCACAGGGAAACATACCAAAATGTTGTGGCCCTTTGAAATGTGACTCATTGTCAAACAATTTTGAATATCATTATCACTAGACAATGTGAAACAATAGCGGCCTATGTAAGCACCTTGAGTAACAATAGTAATTTAAATCCATTGTATGAGCCATTATGGAATACCAAAAATTGTGACAATTTTCAAGGAAAATGTCTATTTTCTCCTGATAATCTAGAAAAGGGTTCGTTATATACCAAAATAACTTATTTCTGACATAATTTGACCATATCCCTTCTTACTCATTAAAGAAGACATGATCCCAATGAAATACTAACCTTGAACAAAAAAATTAGATGATGAAGTAATTGTAATAGCTCAGAACACACAAAAGAGTTCACATTTTCAAACAACTGCAAGAAGTGTCAACTGTCCAACCGAAAACACTAATGATTACAGCCAAGGAAAACAAAGATGCACAGTGAAGCATGACCCCAAGTTATAAATCATGAATTATTGGCATTTTTCCAGCAAATGAAGACATTGTAAAACCATAACATGTCATTTTCTCAGAACATAAAACTGAAATACAACTGTGGCCCAGGTACTTATCTACATGCTTCTATGAAAGACAGCGCACACCAGATTGTGCTCTCTCGACATGATCATATGCAATATCTCCCAAAGAATGCCAACCCCAAGCTGGGGCAAAGATGTGACACAGGTCATGAGCTATATAGCAAATCTCTCACATGCTACCTATTCCAAACAGAACCATCACACAAAAGAAAACCTCATAAGAGATATTTTTACAAAAAGTTTATTAAGATCAACTACACCCAGGTCCCAACTGGCAATCTAGGAGAACGATCATCCCAAGAATCCAAAAATGTAAACCATTTTTGCAACTAATCTTTACCTTGTTGACACCAAACAGACTGAGCCCTCTTACTGGCACCTACCAGACAGAGGAGAATCTCACTCATGGAAATTTTATATCAAAGCCTCTTTACTTCGTCAAAAACCTCATTCTCACCAAAATATGCAGTCCAATGTCATATTGCTGCCTAGAGAAACAATGAAACATCAGCCAAGATTTCACTGATAAGCTCAAAAGAGTCGGAATGACCACAAGACAAAGCCTTATCTACCTTGTCTCAAACATGGTACATGCATAAAGTGGATGGATTAATAATGCACGTGCATCGTTTGAATATGGTGACCAGACCAAAGGTAAAGTCCCGTGCATGGCTTCAGTCTCTAATCATTCACTGTCTTGGGTAAGTACTCCCTCTTACTCGTGGATTTCTCACACCAATCTGTGCTTTACTGAATGTCATATCAAAGCCCAAAAGAATATGCCCCCTAATCTAATATATGTGCATTTGTATCTTACAAATTTCCCCGGGCTCAATCCCACTAACAAAATAGGCCATTACATTGCACATGGCATTCCACTTAAGGTGATGCCACTTTGCAATTAGACAAATGCTTCGGAAGAGAAACATCTTTTCTAGATTGTGCTTCCAATAATAACACGCAATGGATTACAAGGCTTAGCCTTTTCAAAGCAATGTACAATTTTTAACCCTTGACACCAGTCACATCAGACCTCCATAAATTTAGGAGAAAAAACTAAGTCTAACAAGAAGTGGATCAATGTGAGAGAAACACTGAAAGATCTAAACTTAGACAAAATTCTCAATACAATGTAGCCAATAAATTAGAATAACTGCCTCACATAACATTCACCCAGTATTCCCTGTTGGTTCCATAGAAAGAAAGAATTTATAGTAATGTCCACATGTGACCAAGCCCTATGAAAATACCATAACATCTATCCTTCCTGTATCAATGACAAAGAAGTGGAACACAAATTCCAAAACCCTAGAGAAGATTAGAATATAGAACAAGAAAACTAAGAAACGGGAAATGAAAGGATACATTATTGAGTGGTATGTCAAATAACCTTATAGAAGAAGCAACTTGAGAGAATTTGAGTTTCGTTGGACGCCGGGCTCATACATGGAAAATAGTCTTTTAAAGGGGCATGTTGTTGGGGTCCACTAGACAATTAACTATATACTTGAACTACTAGAGAATACTGTAAGACAAGACCAAAAACAAGAGATAAAGAGAGAGCCAGGAGGATTGCATCATCAACTACTATTCATGACATTGCTATAACATCGTCTTCTCATTTATCATGAAGTTTCCAATTTTTTACCATAAACAATCATAATTCTCTCTCTTGGGCCCTAGCTAACTTGCCATTCAATGCAAGAATTAAATGTGACCTGGGGCTGATTCTTGTGACATTTTAGTGCAATAAATATCACTTAAACATGATAAATATCATCAGTAACTCCTCAAGTGCATCATTTGTAACTCTCTTTTTGATGTACAGTGACCTAGGAAGAATAATGAGGAGTTTCCAAGTACATTCTGTCCAACTAGCATCATCGTTGACTTCAGAAAACAAGACATACTACTTTGAAACTAAAAGCCTGCGTTGACCCTCGTCAACTGTCAAATCTACTGTGTTGACCAAGCAAGGCTGCTGCTTTGACTGAATTTATTGTTATACAAGCAGCATAGACTGTTTCAGAGCAGAAACCTGCTGTATTCACTGGAATATTCTGCTCTTAACTAAATTAGATTGTTGTTGACATGAAATTTCTGACTACTTTGAGAACTTCTGACTAGTTCTACATATATTAATAAGCACTTAATTTTGTACTTGCAAAAGCAATGGTGAATTGGACTGTTATGAATGCTGTTGTCTTGCCAGGAATGAATTGATATCTTACCTAGTCCTGGGAAGAACCCAGACCTGATATATTCCATATCTTGAGATGGTGTCAACAGTAGTATTATTCCATGTCACTAAATCTGGCATTGTTCTGGTTGTATTGTTTGTGCTGAGATGGGGCCCGGTTCTGGTATGTTCCATCTTGATAGAGGCAAAATTCCAGTGGTATCGTATCCCAACATGGGAGCTAGTTTTGGGTCGCTCTGTATCCCAAGAAAGGGCCTAGATTTAAAAGTACTCCGTGTCTCAATGGCACTTGGTTATAGAACATTTCATGACCCAACAGGGATCCTAGCCTCGGTAATATTCCATGTTTTGAGAGGGGCCAAGAACTGGTTATGCTTACTTGTTTGAGATGGACCTACTTCTCCTGAGATGGGGTATAGGATTGGTTATGTTTTCCTTGTCCAAGATACACACAGATCTGGTATTGAAATCCTTGTCCAACATGTGAGTTCTATTTATTTACCAATTCGTTAAGAGTTTAGATTGTCATTATTTATTTTGGGGCTAATTGCTTAGTTTAGATTGTTCCCAAATTACTGATGTCTGACAACAATCAACACTTTTAGGGACGCCTGTCTTCGTTATGTTTTTGGGATGTCTTCCTCCACCCTAAGACCTATTGGGTTTCATTACTGACTTAACAGGCATGTGCAGGTACTATTACAGTCGAAGAAAAGTTACCTTTTCTGATGCTTTGTGTGCAGGTATCCTACGGGACAATCCATAACTATGTGGCCGGATGTGACTGCATATGGACTGCAATCTAGGTGTAGACTGTATGCAGATATTTAGGGGACCCTTCAGTGCCAAGAGCATGTGGTGCAGGTATTGTAACTTTAGCGGTTTTGGCAATTATAGAGCAAGGACCAACACTTGTTTGGGGTGATTGGGTGATGGGATAATTAATCATCCATATGGATGCTTTACATTGTGTTCTGGTCAGTTATTTCAAAATTATTCTAGGAGTACGATCTATTAAGAGTCGAGAGTTCTATAGGTGAACTTTGCATGGTGTAGAGAATTTGAAAGATCAAGAGACACTTATACATTCTAAATTCTTGATTTCGCATGATATAAGCTCATTAGCAATGACAAATAGTTCTCTTTTGTGGATGTACATTGTTATGCGTGTGTTTCTAATGCTTCTGCATGTACTCTGCTTCCTAAAAGCTAACAGGGTATAAATATTAACAAACATAGCATTTGCCAATGAAGTAAGCAGTTCAGTTGTAAAAATACATTCTCTAATTTACCCTATCTTCGTATACTAAGACTTTGATGTTATAGCATATAAACCAACTGAAATCTCTAGAAGTAAGTTTCAAGAAAAACAAGACTCATTTGATTATTGTGGCTATAAATCCTGACTCGTCAAATAAAAATAACACATGAATCACTGTGCCCAAACAAAAGAGTGCCATATAGAATAGAAATTTATCACAACATCAATAAATATGTAAGATTAAAATTTTAAGATTGTACAAAGAAAAGCATACATAAACTTACCCCCAAGTCCAGGGATGATACCAAGTTGAAGTTCGACAAGACCAAGTTTAACTTTAGGAACGGTGATGCGTGCATTGCAAGCCTGTAAAGTGATTTCCATCAGAAAAGTTTTCTAGAAACTAAGATCTTACAAATTCCTAATGACAAAACAAACACTATAAAAAGAGAATTATGGATGGATACAATGTCTAGAATTATAGAAGTAGAACGAAAGCCTTGTTCTTTAATGTTCCCACTCATCAAATTGACAGCAAGAAGATTTTGAAGCTGCAGGTCATTCAATGCGACATTGGACAATGATGTGTCTAAATACAGCATTGGCTCTTCTACCAATTCACTAAACATAAAGAGGTTCTCTTCTGAACTAAAAGCACAGCACAGAAACTCGTAGAAGCACAACTGAACTGAAGTGTTAAACAATTGAAGATCGCAGGGTATATAAAGAAATTACGTGTTTAATTACTCAGCCAATTAAGGAGTTGAAGCATTAAAGAACTGACCAACACTAATGATCCTCACAGCACCAAACTCACAGAAGCACTACTAAACTCCCAGGTCTCTACAGAAATCAGGGGTCACTCACAGCACAGCAACTCATGGCACTAGCCAGTTCTGAACCAGCAGTAGGGAGAGGACATTTATACCCCTGCTCCTCGGCATATTGGCAGAATGCTCTTCTGTCGAGCAATCCCTTCATTGGGAGAGCACTGGACCGACAGGAGAACACTTGATTGATAGATTGAGGTCTGAAAGACACTCCACATTTAGGTATCTAGGGCATTGATCGAGGGCATCATGCTGCTTGATCCTGTTTGGACACTAAATTTGCAGTAAAAACCATGTCCTGTTGACTTGGGAATCTTTGATTAAGAATCCCGATTCCTTCCAAAGAACTCCCCAAAGTTTGTAAGGCTTTTCACCATTGTCACCAGCATTTGTAAGCTACAAAAGGTAATTGTTGTTTAGCTGAAAACCTTTACAGCAACCCTTATTTTAATTTGTAGCTTTGTCTTGATTGCCACATTAAAGTCACAAATTTGCAAGCACATTAAGATTGTTCAAAGATTATTATTAATAATTTTTGAATACTCAAACAGTAATTGTTGTTCAGGCCATGAAACATTTTCCAGAGGATTGCAAGTACCACTATGAAGAATAATGTAAATAGCAATATCCGTGATAAAACGCTCTGAAATTTTGATAAAGCATGTGTACAATCTTCATAGAATGTCTCAATAGAAGGAAGGTTCTTAACATTTGCACTTACTTCTTGTTGGATACTTTGTGAGATAACACTTGAATTCCTGATAGTCCAGTGGTAAGAGCTTATTAAGTTTCTAATTTTTTTGTTAAACCCTCTCTTCTGCTCATTCAATAGATTTGTTTCACAAAAATCTTTAATGGGGTTAGATTGCATCTCTAATGTTCAATCTTATGTCATTCCTTTAAGTAATGACAAAATTAGTCACCAAAGGCAAAAAGTATAACAAATAGTATAGAACCATATCATGATGCATCCCAAACAAGAAGGATAATAGACTGAAAATCCTATACTATGGGGATACCATTGCCAACTCCAAGCCTCCCCAAGCGCAAAACCTTCAATTGCAGCCACTACAGGCTTTGGTCCTCCTGTTAAGAGAATTGAACATTGATGAAGAAAAATTAGAACAAATTACTATACTTCTTTGAGTAAACGAATTTGTATTTTTGGTTATTGATTTAGTCTTTCACCACAATGGCAATGTTAAGATGAAGTTCGATTCATACCTTCAATGACATCACTGAGAAGAGTAAAGCCAGGTACAAGTAATGCTTCACCGGCAAAGCCTATTAGCAATCAGCAAGAATTGCTATGAGTAAGCGATTTCAAAGAAAAAAATCATGTCCATTATGCAATTTTTTGAAGTTTCATTTCAAAAATGTGAAAACCATAAATCGTCCTGTTCTGTGCATTCAACTTATTCTATTTTGAACATTCTGATCTCTAATACAAGAAATATCTAGAGTGTATAACTTAGAATTTCTTAAGGCTCTACACAATACACAAATTAGGAAATGTATGTGCCCTCAAATTAAACGGAGCACATATGTGTCATTCTAGTCTATCATGTGAATATTAACAAGAAGCAAGATGTTTACAAAAATATTTTGTAATTCCTCCCAAGACCGGGGAAAAAGTTTGAAACCTCTCTGTATATGTTAAAATGTTAGCACTTGTCTTTCTGTGAACGTTTGCCTTTATACCATACTACAAGATCCAGGAAATTAATTCATAAGAAAATGTAATTAACTTCTTCTACCTTAAAGTCCCAATTGGTATTTTGTTAGTGTTATGCAGCGAAATATTGACCACCCACTTTTAAGTTTGTGTTGATGAATTGTAATCAGGGTTGAAGCCAGACAATTAATGTTTTCATAATATAATATATTGGCACAGTAAATTTATGTTCCAAAAATAAGTTGCTTTAACCCAGATTTGCCTAGACTAGATTATGCTGCTGAACTCTGATGGACAGCTAGACTATGATAGATAAATAGGCCAGCAAGAATTTGCAGTTTTAAAACCACTTGATTCCCAAGTGCTTTGGGATCTTTTAGTTTCCAATACTCATTATATTATATCCCCCACCTCCTGTAAGTTGTAGAACAATAGAAAAACTAGATCCAGAAAGGTTTGCAACAATTTTTTTAATGGTAGCAATTAGAGAAGCTCCTACAAAAAAAGTAGCCTGTTTTTTCCTTACCATTACCATCATCATGTTTGACCACGTCAATTATATAGACATTGAGTTACAGCTTAAGTGGTCTTCTGGTGATAGCAAATATTTATATATTGCTATTGGTGCTAAAAGTGGGAACGGAAGAATCAATCTAGAAAAATTAGTTTGTGCAGCACCTGCCATATAAATAAACCTTTGAAATTTCCCATCTTAAATAGAGTTGACATCATGGTCCTTAAAATAGCAGCACCCAGCCTAAATTTAGCCCATAGTTGTCAAGCTAGACTGTTTCGCACGGATACATGTATGGTACACTGAAACGGCAAATTTTTAAAACCTCGGTACGGTACACTGTGGGTACATTATATATATATATACTACATCACAAGGTTCATGTTCATGTTCGGTAAAGATAAAATTTGGGAAAATTCATGATTAAATTCAACTAATATATATTTTATATAATAAATATTAAAATATAAAATAAACTTTAAAAATTTAATTGAAATATTATAAATATGGAAATATTACATATTAATAGTTAAAAATCTAGATGAAAATCTTTAAATGTTTAACATATTAATTAAAATTTAAAAAGAATATATTTTACAAATAAAAATATTTAATGTTTTTAATATAATAAATTTAATATATTATGGAGTTTGTAATTTAATTTTTGTATCATTTTTTAAAAATATTTTAAAGTTAAAAATGTTAAATCTTTTTCCAAATATTAAAAAAATACACTACATAACAAAATTACACTACAAACTTAAATTAAATAAAGAAAGAAAGAAATGAAAAATCTAAAGTTACAAAACCTAAAACTATCGACTTTTCTCCAGCGGCAAGGGAAACAACGGCTCCTCTAGGCACATGCTCTCTTCTCCTCCTGCGCAGGGTCAAGTTACAGTCCCTCCCGAACTGTCAGCCACAACTCGCGAACTCACAGCTACAGCTCCTCCCGAACTCGCAGCCACGTTAACAGAAGTTTGGTGAAGATTGAAGACAGTTTACAGGCCAAAGGCGAGAAGATGCAGGATCCAACAGATTTCAAATACTTTGAGAATTGATTTACAGGCTTTTATTTATTTTTATGGTTTTAAGTTGAAAATGGCGGAACTTTGGGCTGGGTATGCTGCAGATACGTACCTGCAGGTCCGGGTATGCCCGGGTACAGATTTTTGTATCCGGGATGTACCCGGTGCCTGCAGTACCCAGCCGTACATGTACCTGTACCAGGTACATATCAGGCCCCGTACAGGGGCGGGGGTGTACCAGGCGTTTTCAGGTAGTCTAGTTGTCAAGCATTTATTTTTAAGCATACATACAGGCTGCAGTGTAGTACAAGGATTTAACATTTTCAATGTCTATAAACACCTATTTTCTTCTTTTCTAAACTAAAAACATTCTGCCTTACCTTAGACATTTCAATGGTCTGACCAAAAGATTAAAGGCCGGCAATTGGTTTACAAGGATACATAGAACAGTGAACCTTTTGGCTGAGACACTGAACGATTCAAAAAAAAGGCATTTGACAGTATTCTTATGTCGGGTTATATGGATTTGTCATGATGTATTTCGGAGATATTGTTGAGAGGAAAATTTAAAATAGAACAACCTTTTCAAAGTGCCAGTCTTTTGCTTTAGCTGATATTTCTATTGAAGCACAAAACTTAGAAAGAATGAGGTGATAATTGCAAAAACTATAAAAGAATCATGATTCAGGATATCAAGTTTGCTAGTAATTTGTTAAGATGTGATTCATTATTTACAGTTTTCTTTTTTTTATTATCATACATAGCTAAATGTTGGGCTGAATTTTGTTAAAAAAATGTTAATTTCCACTGCAGGCAAGTATTGGAAAGTAAGGTACAGATATTAAAATTGAAATCTAAACAAACTTTCTTTGTTGTTTACTATTCTTTATGACATTAATTATAGATTCTTGTTCTGACTAAATATTGTGACTAATCATGAAATGGAGAATAGAAATATTTAGCACATGTACCATGGTTCATTTTACATGCAACCATCCAGGTTTCTTATCTTAGATACTAAGTTCTGCACTTCCATATGTTTCTTCGTCCGAGTCAATTTTTTAATTCTTCGGAAGGTTTCTAACTCTCTAGCATCTACAAGATGCTAGCTTTCTACTGGACACATGTTCAGATTTTATCTTCTGCCTCAAATACCAGACATAAGATGCCTTAAGAATTTTCAGAGAAAATTTGACTATCTATTTCACATCTTGTAGTTCTGAAGTTGGCGTCCATCATCAACAATTTTATGTTTCTTGTTCCTGATTGAAAGGAGGCGTGCAAAGAAAAAGCTCTGTAATACTTTCATTTTCCAATTTTGGTTCCATAACCACCAACAATTTTAAGCCTTATCTAAATTCATCATGACAATTCCATTATTTTTTCTGACCATTTGTCCTGGCTATGAGTATAATGAACCAGAATCACTGGCATCAAAGACCTGGAAAAATGTTACAATAACAGTTGGCTAAAATTTTGGATACTGCCCACAAAATATTACATATTCTTACTAACTAGAAAGCAACCTCAAAGTTGCAAAAACGAAATTCCAAAATTGCAGCTCCTTTCTTACCTTTATCTTGGAGCTTTTGAAATCCCCTAATATCTCCTCCGCCACAAAATTTTCCATTCGCTCCTAAAACAGAATAACATGGCTAACCAACAAAGTTAAGAGAATAATCAACAAATGCAACTAAAAATTAATTTTCAATTTCACCTACAAAATTAAACTGGCAAGAGATCCAAGGCGTTGAGAGATCTCCCTGTGCTATAAAAAAGCATACCAGCAATGATCTACGGATGCCATAAGTAGCACATTGATGGCCTCACCGAGAAAGAAATAGAAAGGATCCATGCTACTATCCACAAATGACAATGAAATGTACCTTAAGAGCATTTGAAATTTCAAGGCATTTCTGATCTAATACAAATGATAAAAAATTTAATATATACAAGAAATTGCTGTTTGATTGGGGATGTCACTGGGCTAATGCCTGACTATCTTCATCTCCCCATCCATCTTTAATAAGAAAATTTTTCAATACCCCTAATCAAAATTCTAGTAACATTATTAAAAATACACTAGTCACAAGTCAATTTTCATAATAGATGGGAAATAGGGAATGAAGAGAGAACAAGCAGATTTGCTATAATAACTATACACAATGATCTGATTCTTCCATGTATTGCCTTACAAAAAAACAACTCTCCTTAGGAAATCTGCTTTAAATAGATTGAACGCAATTTCCTAGAGTATGTGTTGTATATTCCAAGTCTATTTATAGACTCTAGAAGCTGACTTCCTACAACTTGATGGGCGCCCCTATTTCGATGCCTGCAATATCTGTATTGTTAGCTAAAATTATTGTAGAGAATTCAGATAAACATAATGATCCAGGGTCTGATTCCTGTGGCAGAATATAAAATCCAAACTCCGGAACAACTCCAAGGCAATCGCATCACCAACCCAAGTCAATGATTGTATTTGTGGCAAACAAGTGCAAACATAGGATAAGATGACAGACTCGATTCCCTTACATTTAAACTTTATATCAGACTTCATACACATTCTCCAAACCTAATACTCCGAATACAGATGACAAAGATAGCTCTGCAATCTGCGTTTGACAGTAAAGCCCAATGACAGAGTGCAAGTTCCAAACCTCTCACTGATAAGCAGTGTGGATGAATCAGTTATGGAAAATATTCACATACATAAATAAAATTTCTCAGTTTTTGGTGGTCCAGGTATGTATTGATTGGCAAGGTCTGCTTTGTACCCAAGCTTGGTCATGAGGTCAAGACCCAAGGGGTAGAAAATTTGAAAAAGATATATAGGGAAAAGTGAGTTTCCACAAAGGGGGTCTCATTCGCCAAGGAGGTGTGTTGGCTAGGCTGTGACCTAAAACATGACCTTATATGTTAATATAGTATTTGCCGATTGCAGGCAGAGTTCTGCAGTTCGAACACAGTTCACGAACACAGTTGTGGTTTTTAATTTAATTCAATATAAAAATTGGAAGAATTTGCATTTGTTCAACAAGGTTCATGATTATATATGTCGAGATCTGAAATTCTCATAATGTTTGCTGTTAATTTTGACACATACTTCGAGACTTTCAAACATAAATTTTCAGTCTTTCGTTCATCCTTTGAACTGGCCTTGGTTCACAATAGAATTTCAAGTACGCTGGCTTTCATTTACTGTTTAAATAATTTATTTTTGCAGTTTCCGCTGCTTCTGTAATATGATGCTATTTAGACTGACAGTTACAAATATGGGCTAACTTCTGTGCATTTTCATCTCTTCCTACAATTCCTGTTGACATGCTTTGAGAAATGACAGAATTTCGTCTAATTGATTTCATCAAAAACTATTTGAGAGATTTAAGAACTAAGAAGCGCTGAGAAAGACCATGTTTCATACGATTCAGTCAACTTTAATTAGAAACAACCTTTTGATAAAACCAAGCACAAAGTAGCATCCATGTATATGTGAATTGGCAAGGTTTGGTTCACTCCCAAGCTTGGTCGTGTACAAAGCTTGACAATATATAAGGTAAATGAAAAGAAATCCACTTGTGGTAATGCGGTCAAACCTAGGAGTACAATCTTGAACAATATATAAGTTTAATAGAGAGAAATCTCCCTGTGGACCTCCAGAAGGGGGTCTCGTATGCCAAATCGTCGTCTCACTAGGCCGTGACATAGAAAACAACATCTACCTTTACCTGGAAGTAGCATCGAGTCACAAGCACTGAGCAGTCATTCCTAACAAACTAACAGCTACAAAAAGAGTGACACAATTTGCAGGGATTATCTTATCTTAAGGACATCCATATAAGTATGAAACAATCAAACAGATATGAGCGATACCTCTCAGCACAATAGCTTTAACTTCTTGATCCGCATGCAGCTGAGTGAAGGTCCTGTACAAGCCATTCTGAACTGCAGAATTTCAACAAGAAAAAAACAACAAATAATTTATCGGAAACAGCAATAAAAATAAGATAAGATGATCTTCAATGTTCCTAGTGCCAAAATGTTCTCTAGTTCCTATATAAATCCCCGAGCCTCGACTGTTTTGACTTAAGATTAGGTTTAGTATGCAAATATCGATGCAGGAATCAAACAATAAAAAGAAATAAGGCAAATAATGACAGATTTTACCTTCATTGCCAATAGCATTGACAGGAGGAAAATTGAATGTTGCAACTGCAACGCCATCTGCTCCTTTGTCCACTGTCACTGTGGCTATGGCCATTTCTGAGGGAGTTCGAACCCTGAATCAAGTCTGCGCAAGTATTAAGTACTGAAACCAAAAACAAAAACCTGGAGCCTTGAATTCGGAACGAATTTAGACTACAGATTTGCAACGAAATCTACATTTTATATAGCCCGCATAAGTCTGCAACTGAGTCGTCCACACGAGGAAAATGAGAGAAAAAGCAAGAGATGGACTAAAACACTAGATGTGTTCCCACTAAGTAGGGAGGGAAGTGCCATTTACCACGTGCTTAGAAAGAGAGCTTGGTAATGGCCAGATAGATATTTTGTTCACTGACACAAATGTTGTACTGTATAAACCCATGGGTCAGAAGAAGAAGGGTAAAATAAATGAATTACTTACCTAAACGAATTAAAGTTCTAGTTTGGAACTTTCCACATTCCCGCTCGATAATCGTGTTGAAATCACGCGTACAGTTATTGAAAAACAAAATTATAATCTTATTCAACGAGTGTAAATCAGCTGATATGCCCACATCTATGTAATCGTTGGTTTCTAAATTAAAATAAAATAAGGTTGTGGTCATGTGGAGCGCAAGCATAGTTTTTATAGGAAAAATTAGCAGCCTCCTCTTCACTCTATTTCTAATTTTTTTCCAAATATTTTGGAGAATATTAAATTATATTTTCTGCAATGGATACCTATTATTCTTAAAATATAGACATATGTAACTATATTTCCCTCTAGAATGTGCAAGGAATGATTTAGAGGAAACAACTTTGAGGGGAAGTAGATTTATACGGAAATATTCTTTAACCAAAGTGTTTTGTTGATAGGTGGCCAACCAAAAAAGGAATGTAGAAACACAAAATTATAGCCCCACACCGTTGTAGTCACTAGAACCGACCATTCTATGCAAATGTTGCTCTACCTTTTCAAAGAAGATTCAATTTTTATGCGATCGGCCAAACTTCACATGGGACCGCATGCACTTACAAATTTATTGCGATTGCCCCTCGCATGGGACCGTTGCCTAAGACGCATTAAACTCGGCAATGTTAGGATGGTGCGAGTCTATAAATATGGCCCTTAACCATTTAGTTACAACTTTTAGTTTGTTGAAAGCGACAAGAACGACACCCAAGTGAACGTGGAAATTTATCCTAAGAGTTTACTCTTACTCAATATGTTGGTGTTTTGTTTTATTTACTTATGTTGTACCAATTTTTACATGGTATGAAAATGTCTTATTGCTTGCTATTTTAGTCATATCCCTTGGGAGGATTCTCTTCAAGCTTGAATTGAGCACCATTAGGATCCCAATGGGATCTTTATCTCTAGAGTCAAGAACCTTGCAAGGACTTTTTCTTGTTTTCCTTCGAGAGAACAAGAGCAAGCTTTGTTCATCAAGGTGAGCTAGTAGTTCTTGTGAATACCCTCGTGATAGTATCACATTGAACTCGCAAATTTAGAGTCGCTTGGAAAATATCCTGAAGTCCCCATTTAGATCAAGTTGCATGGCATTTGCATTCCCCTCTCGTATTGTATACCAAATATTGTCAAACATATTAGGCATGTGATTTATTTAAGTTAACAACATTTACTCTGCTTGACCGAACAAATGGGTTTGTGTTGAGGTTGATGTCCCAAAAAGACGAAAGAGATTGTCGATATCTCAATTGTATTTGAGTGTTTTACGCAAAAGTTGTGTATATCAACTTTCCTAACATGTGTTTTAAGGCCCCCACCATATGATTCATGATTAACCCTTGTGACTCACTCTAAATCAACCATTGGGCATTCACCACGAAAAGGCAAGTGATGACAGAAAAGAATGATGATTGGATTACCATGACTACCAAAAAGTCCTCCACTAAGAATAGAAATCATAAATCGGTCAATGTAGTTTCCAACCGCAAACCTCAACAAAACATGTGAAAAGCAAAGAACATTTTTCCCACTTGAGTGTTAGTTTTCCTAGTATAGAACCCTTTGGACATCATTAAGAGATATGTTTCTATACATAACTCTATGAAATAGATTGTTTCCTAGGTTAGGACCTCTACGATAAGTGTGTCACCCTCTTAATATTCTCACAATCCACTTCTGAAACAAGCTACCCCAAGAAAACTATGGGGCTAACCGCCACTATATTTCCATTCAAAGACTCTATTTGCCAAACTAGCGTCTGTTTTTTACCAAGAATTTTGTTGTTTTGGACTTTAACATTGGGTTCAAATACTGACAAAGAGAACTACACATGGAGGAGTTTTTATGCAGGAGTCAAAGCAAAACACCAAATTTGTTGAGTAATAACTCAATGTAATGTGATTTCTTGGACAATTCAATAACCTAATCATCAAAACCAAACAGAAATTGAATTGAATGGATAAGTTTGTACAAATGTACTTTCTTGGATTTTATCACCTTGTTTACCAATTTCAAGATCAAACAACTCTATTAGACAATACAATACAAGACAACTAGGCCTTTCTTTGGTATGCATGATCTTGTTAGATTACGGATTTCAATGACCTTTCGAAAGGTTCTTAGGGTTATAGAGGTCCCACTCAAGGAAGAACAAAGAATTGCCAAAGGATTTAAGGTTCTTTGTATACCAATCTTAGAATTTAGTCTAGTGAGGCCTAATTGTCTAGATCTAGAGTTTGAGCCAAATTTTGACTTAAGAGGATATTCGAAAGCTTGGAAACCCTTGAAAAATCATTTCACATGATGACCCAATAGTTTCAGAGGTTAAATTACCCTGCAAGGTCAAAAGAACACATTTTTTTCTTAAAATGAGGCCTATGTTAGGTCTTTTTCTTACACCGACATACAAAGTCCTTGTTAATGCAACTATACGGTCTCCAAAATTTTCCAAAACCCTACAAATCATGTAAAGCATGTTAAAACATAAGTGTATGTAAAATTTCAAGAGATTTCACCTAGGTTAAAACAAAAGTTATGCCACTTTTAGAATTTTGGCTAAAACTAGGGTTTTACCTTACTGAGACAGAAAAAATCATATCTAGAGAAAATTAGGGTTTCAAAACCTAATTCCAATGCCAAAAGTTTTGTTTTTAAATTCCTCAACTTTCTTCTTTAGGGATATAGTGATGATTACGTATGGATCTATTCAAACTATAAGATTTGCTTAAAACCACATACCAAAAACCTTGCTCCAATATTGCAACCTTAGAAAACAACCCATGCATGCACTAAACAACGATAGAAATCATTCAAGGACTAATATATGCATCCGAGGGAACTTGGAATGCATTCTCAATCCTTCGTACTTCATGGATTTGTGCCAAAATATAGGCTATTAGTTTCCTTTCTTCTCAAATTAGTTCTCAACATTCATCAATACAAGAACAAGGAATAACTAACAATGAAATAACCATTCATACGGGAGAAAACTTTGAAAATATTTCATATCAATATTATTGCATCCCTATTATGCTTGAAACACACACTTGACCTTGAAAGCGTAGTCACGAAATCACGCACTTACTATTTACATCACACCTCTAAGTATGTCATTATATGCATGATTCCTAAGTAAGAAAACTAGATATTAACAACACTTGTTTTGTTTTTACATTGTTTTATCCCTCTTGATACTCTTAACATTTGCTCTTCTCAAATGGTCACTTTACTTTTGGACATTTAACAACACATGACCCAACTCCAAATTTTTGTTATACCCTCCGAGTATCCCAGACAAGTATCACCCATTAGGGACATGAGTGCCTATGCATTGTTGTCCCCTTTGGGTGCTTTTGTCCCTTTCTCGCCTTTTCTCAAGTTTGAAATGCCACATCATTTGTTATATTTTCTAAAGTCTCTTTTATCACTTTGGGTCAGCCTTTTTGGTTATTAATGATGAAATTAAAACAAGGGAATCATATACATATATGACTTACTCACTATTATTATTGGGGAAATTTGGACAATTGGGGCCAATACTTATTATTTACTACTTGGGCAAGGAGCAACATTCAAGGACTACATTTGGGCTGGATAGGAGGTTTTATTCATAATTTTATCTCACACATTCATCTTGTGTGTGGTGGAACAAGGGCAACCTAGCTTGAGGACACAATTCAATCACATATACACTCACACGCACTATAACTACATAGAGTCTCAAATGTAGTGCGACACTCAAGTGGCAATCACATTGGGGTGACCACCGAGGTCGAGTCTTACTCAAACATATGCATTATTTATTCCATCGATATTTGTTTGAGCAGCATGCGAGTAGCTAGTGTTTGTTCTACGGGTTTAGGTGCGACACGGGAACCCTACGGTGAAGTGGGTAGGACAAACAATGAAAGGAAGAAGCTAAGTTTAGACCTGAAAAGACCAAAAGAAAAGCACTTGCCATGAGATTGGCACCTAGATCGACACTAGCACCCGAGGCGGTCCTATCCTCCTTTGGGCGATTCTGTGTGAAGAAGATCCAGACTCCAGTTTCTCAAACAGATCATGCACAATCTAGATACATCTCATTTTGTTTCCCAATCCATATCTCCTGATACAAGCTAACTCACTTTTATCTCCCATCTTGCACACTTTCTTGTACTTTTCATGCTAGATCTTGCTTGTTATTGGTTTATCTATTTGATTTGAGTCCTTTGATTAAGATTTTTTTAAATTAGCAACTCCTGCTTTCTCCTCTCTTCTCTCCCTATTCTTCCTCCTTCAACCTAGTTTTCTCCTTCTTCTTTATTCTTATCATATTCCTAAGCTTATTTATGGACAACTCGAGCTCTATCCACACCCAACTGATGTCTTTTTTTTGTCAAGGATCCAATTTTTTAACAAACTTGAAAACTTGCCAAACATGCTAAATTTGTCTGCGTACCCACATTACATGCACCTTGTCATGGGTTGATAAATGGTTGAGGATTGAGATGTTGTTTAAACAAAAATACAATACTTAATTAGACCCTCAAGGTCCCTTACATGTTGTAGTCACAAAATCATGCACTTTAGACATTATTTAGTCTCGGTCTCATACTACTATTCATATGGTTTTGAGTGAAGAAAGTACTAATTAACCCATGTCCTTTGGCCATTTTACTTTGCTTGTTGTTGTCACTGCTAACCTCCCACATCTACTCACCCAGTCATTTCTACCATTTGGCATCATTTTATCTTTGGTCGGGGTGTCGGACTGTGTTGGGCGCCTTAGGCACCCTGGTCCCATTTGGGGTGCCCTGAGCCTTCTTACACTTTCCCACCACTTTTTGGGCACTTTCTAGCCATTTGAGCTTTCTATCTTTTTAGTGGTCGGCCTTTTCGGGGTTAATTACGAAATTAGAACAAGAGAACCATATAAATATAAAGTTATGAGACCATAATGAGGGACCAAACACTAAACACTACTATCATCACCTAAGGTTGCATCCATCAAAGGCTCCATTTGCATCCATCTAGCTCCATCACAAGGCATAAGGCTGGTTCATCTGCATCACACTACATAGGAGGGAAGTTTATTCTATTCCATCCACCATTTTATTACATTTCTACACATAGTTATTGTTTACTACTTTCACAAAGTGTGACTAACACAAGAGCACCTAGGGCATGATTGCACACACACATATAGAACTACATCAAGTCTGAGATGTAGTGCAACACTCAGTAAGTCCACCATTGTGGCTATTGAGGATAGTCCGACCCCTTCATATGCATCTTTCTTTTTTAGGGGTTTGATACTTGTCTTAGGGTTTTACAGGTCTCTACTTCATCACTGATTTCCAGTGAAATCGAGAAGTCCAACGAAGATGGTGCGCAGAAAGTGAAGGGGACGATCACTCAATGACACCTTGGAGGAAGGTTGCTTTGAGATTTTTCATAAACCGGGGTGCTCAAAACTCGAGACTAGGTCACCCACAGGTGCCCTGATCCTCTCCCAGGTGCCCCAACCCACTCAGATTGCTCAGATCTGCACTTTTTTGGACCTCAACATAGTCATTTCATCCCCTTGTTTCTCCAGCCATCTCTGCAACATAGTCCAGCAAGCTCGTCGAATCAGCTGAGTTCTTTCTAACTCTCTTTACACTCTAGGGTTTTACATTTCTACTTTCTTAGTTGTTTGGGTCACTTTCGTTATTTAATTTAGACATTTATTTCACTGTTGTAGTTATTAGATTAACTCTTAAAATTTACATTTTAGTTAATCATTTTGGTGAACCTGATCTTCGAATACACTTTCTCCTTGGGACTTTTCTTCATATGCTCGTCACTCGTAGTGGTCATTTTGGGTCTTTGCAATATTGTGAGCTTTCTTCATTCACTTGTAGGGCCTCCAAACCAATGGTTGATATCCCTACTTCTATAGCTACCACTGATAATCCTTTGGATAACTCACACAATGTTCCTCTCCATGAAATAGAAATGTCGATAGTGAAAAGTCCTACGATGAAGACACTAATGTTGACCAAGATCAACTTAACACTATTACTAATTTTTGACAGGCTTTGTGTGATCATCCCACTCATCTTCCGTATGTCCTACATGTTTTGATTACTACTAAGAATGCCCATGATGCTTCCGTCTCTATAGTTTCTCCTTCTTTGGCTCCTGTGGCCTCCACCCCACCCATTTATGTCTCAAACTTCCATTCCTACTACTACCACTCTTGTCATTCACCCTAGCACACCTAACATGTAGCTTGGATCTTCTTCTAATACTCGATCTAACTTCTTTGTATGACGATTTGCAAACTCAAATTCGACAGCTCTAGATTGCTACTTCTCGCGCATCACCATCTTTAGACTCTACATCATTGTTGTATACTCCCTTCACACCTATTATATCTACCTATCCATTACCACCTAATTTTGTCTCTCCAAAATTACCCATCTTTAAGGGCCATGGTGATCCACAAGAACATCTATGTGCTTTTCACATAGCATGCCTAGACTATGTGGATGACTCTACAAGTACTAGCTAAGATTTTTCCTCGTAGCTTATAAGATTATGTGATGCGTTGGTTTTATGACCTACTTGTCCATTCGGTAAACTCTTTCACACATCTTGCCAATGCTTTTCTCACTCACTTTTCCATTAACATTGGCTCTAAGATCTCTTATGCTCAACTTGCACAACTCAAACAAGGATCTAATGAACACTTAGCGGATTATGTCTTGCGTTATAAAAACAATTTAGCAAGATGTCCAATATGCTTGCGGATGTTGAGCTTCAAGATTTATTCATTCAAATTCTTTTACCACCACTCCAGGAGAGTGTTCTCTTTGATACTTCTTCTTCCTTCGATCAACTTTGTCATACTCTTAAACTACATGAAACCAAGCTCCTAGCTATAGGAAAGCTTAAGTATTAGGAACAAGCATCATCCTCCACGTGTTTTCCAAGTAAGTCAACATTCAAGCCATCTACGACTAAACCATCAGATACAAAAGTTCATTGTCAACGCAGTCTCTACTTGAAAGATCCCAAACCCCTTTTTGCCTGAATACCTTTTTTTTTAATATATATTGCTCTAGCTCAAATCAATCGATAACATCAAAAGGATCCATAGAACACCATACTAAAACCGCATAGATAAATTAAATAAAATAAACCCCACAAACCGGGTGAATACAGGAAAGGCACCTAGGGTTTAATAGGAAGATTTCTTCATAAACAATTCAACCATGTATTTAATAATGATTTACGATGCTAAATATTACGACAATACAATTATAAATCTGCGAGATAGATTAATAATAAAGATTGTCTAAAAACCCACTCGTAAATGATTCAAACCAAATTGATTTGATATATATCTGATGCTAGGAATTACAATAATTATCTATTATGAAAAATACCTCGAATCTTTGCATAAAACAACTGTAGAAGAAGTCACCCCACTCTAGAAGAAGTCTATATGCCCAAATCTGCAATTTATTTCTCTTTCTAAGCTGTTGGAATAATAAAACCTATGAATACTATGAAGATCCCGAATGGAAACTTCTCTCACTTTGCTCTGGGGTTTCGTCATGCAAGAGAAATAATCCGGAGGATTTCCGTCCTTGGATTTTGTCTCGTAAAAGCTCAGAGCTAAGCGTCGGGAGAAAATAATAATAATATGAATGCCCTTTCCCCAAGTCGCATTTTTCCTTTATAGCCAAAAACCCTCCAAAGTAACAAGTCGCACTTTTTCCAAATCAACATAATTAATTTTTAATTAATTATTTCCTTTTCCAACCAAGTCGCATTTTTGGCTTATTTGACCCTTCCCAAAGGCAAGTCGCATTTTTTGCCTAGGAAGGCACATTAAATAATTTATTAATTTATTTAAATACACTTTCCTAAGTCAAAGTCACTTAAACAGATCTATTAATTAATTATACATGCTTTAATGATATTTTACTTTATTTTGAGCACCATATAATAAAATTAATAAACCAAAGTCACCCTTGAAAACACCCTTTGATCGTCGGGTAGACAAAACAGGCCAAAGGTCTTCGACTGAACTATTCAAGAAAGAGGGACATTACAGTCCTCCCTTCCCGAGATTGCTTGTCCCCAAGCAACTGTAGAGTTGGATGTTGTAATATAGACTCGCCCTCCCATGTAGCATCCTCCACTTGGTAACTCTTTCCACCTCACCGGGAACTCCCGAATAACTCTATTCCTCGGTCTCCTTTCTCGGCTATCCAATATATCTCTCGGCACTAAATCCAATCTCCCTTCCTCATCCAAGGGTGGTAACTCAGTAGAAGAAATAATGTGTTGCCCTAAGGCCTTTTCAAGCAAGATACATGAAAGACATTAAGTATCTTACTCTCGAAGCAACTCTAGCTCATATGCCACTTTGCCAACTCTCCTCAACACCTGTATGGACCATAGAATCGTGGCTTGAGCTTTTCAGCCCCACTCTTCTTGAGAGTACTCTCTCTGTAAAGGTGAAGACATAGAAAAACCATGTCTCCTACTTCAAATGATCTCTCCACTGTGCCTATCTGCATACATCTTTTGTTGATTACGGGCCCATTTGAATATTTTCCTTAAGTACCTTAAGGATGTCTTGACTATCCTATAAACCCTCTTGAGCCTTGGGAGCTTTACCTGTCCCCAAACGCCAAATCAACAAAATATCTCACATCATATCCATACTGATGCTCGGAATGGAGTCATACCAATAGACATATGATAGGTGGTGTTATAGCAATACTCACATAAATATAACAACTTAACCCATGCCTTATGCTAGCTTGTAACATAGTTACAAAGATAACCCTCTATCCACTTGTTCACAATCTTTGTCTGCCCATCTATCTCGAGGGTCATAACTAGTCTTAGGAGTCAACTCAATGTGAACCAAATGGAAAATCTCCTACCAAAATATGCTCATAAACCTACTATCTCGATCACTAACTATGTTCTTGAGGAAGACCATGTAACTGAATATCGAGCGGAGAAGAACAAATCAGCCACATGAGGTGCCTTAAAGCTGGTCGGGACAACGAAAAGTGTGCATATTTTGTTAATCGATCAACTATTGCATAAATGCAATCATTCCCTTACACCACGAGAAGACTGTAATGAAATCCATTGAAATACTTTCCGTTTACGCTCCAGAATTAGCAATGGTCAGAATAAAAACTGTTGGGAAAGTATGTTCGACTTATTCTCACGACAAGTCATACACTCGCATGGACATGGCGCAAGACATCATCCTTGAGACCCTTCCAAGAGAATCTCTCTCTAATTTTCCTATATGTTTTAAAATACCTGGATGTCCTGCAAGTGGTGCATCATGGAAAGCATGCATAATCTTCTCCTTAAGCTTAGATTCAAGAACTAGGTAAATTCTGCCCTTATACAAAATCAAATCAGCTATTACCTTATACCGACCATCCACGAATTTTTCCATCCATAATGTCACATGCCCAAGTGTTTTGGAATACTCAACTAACGGTTGAGATTTCTAATCTGCTGAAATCTCGCTCAAAGAACATAGGGTAGTGAGATGAGGTTTCTAGAAAGTGCATCACCACCACATTCTTCGTGCCCTTGACATACTCAATGTCAAAATCATATTCTTGGATTATCTTTGACTCATTTTTGTTGCCTCTCATTGAGTTCCTTTTGTTCAGAAATATTTCAAGTTGTTGTGGTCGGTTCTCACCACAAATTTTCCACCCACCAAAGACTGTCTGAACTTTTCCAAAGCATGCATAATGGCAAACATCTCCTTATCATAGGTGGAATACAATCTCTCATTATCTCTCAACTTCCAGCTCTCAAAGGCAATAAGATGGCGATCCTACATAAGAACTACACCAATCCCCAATCCCGAAGCATCACACTCTAAAATGAAGGGCCATGAGAAATCTTGAAGAGCCAAAACTAGACAGGTACTCATAATTACCTTAAGCCTCTCAAATACTACTTGTGCTTCATTTGACCAACTGAATGCACCCTTCGTAAGATCTCGTCAATGGATCTACAACCGAGAATAACCCTTCACAAACCTCGGTAGTAATCACATAACCCTAAGAATCCTCGCAAGTCAGAGATATTCCTGGGTGGTGGCCAATCCTACATTGACTGTATCTTCTCCTGATGGACCTTGACCCCATTGGCCCCAATGACATGCCCAAGATACAATATCTCCGTAAGTCCAAATTCACACTTGGACATCTTAGCAAATAAAGACTAAGTCTCCATTATGCTAAGTACCTTATCAAGATGCCTCAAATGATCATCCCACGTCCTGCTATATATCGGTATATCATCAAAAATACCAACACAAAGCGCCTCAACTACTGTTAATGTAGCGGGGGCATTAGTGAGTCCAAATGGCATCACTAAGAACTCATAGTGCCGTAGTGGCACTGAAGGCTGTCTTGTGAATATCCTCATCCCGAACTCAAATCACGGTGGTAGCACGATCGAAGATCAATCTTTGAAAAGCAAATAGATCCATACAACTCGTCTAACATCTCATTAATGCGAGGAATGAGATACATTCTTGATGGTTTTCTTGTTCGGTGCACGATAGTCAATGCACATCCTCATGGTCCCATCCTTCTTCTTCACCAAAACAACCAAAGAAGCAAAGGGACTAGAACTAGGATGAATGTGTCCCATCTCCAATAGCTCTCTAATGGCCTTCTCTATCTCATCCTTATAGGTCTTAAGATGGCGATAAGGCGTAGTCATCACGGGTTTAACACCCTCCTCAAGCTCTATAACATGCTCAAACCCTCTATCTCGGTGGTCTACCCGGAGGAATGTCACCAAAACACTGGGCGTGCTTATCCGGTAAGAAGGACTGGATGTAAATATGAAAACACTTGCTCACTTTATCGAAGAAGATATGGATGAAATGAAACATTGGGCTGCCCATACAACCTCTCCATGTCTAACTATAGACACCATTCGCATGCTAAAACAACTCTAGGCCCACCGTAAAAAATATCCCAAGCACAATCTTCTTCTTCTTATCCACCATAAACTCCAACTCCATCCTCTGGAAATCTGCACATATCGCAAGGGACTATAACCACCGAATACCCAACAACTTTGTATCAATCTCACCAAGTCCAATAACATAGAAGTCATCGGTCGATGTGTAGTCCCCCATCTGAATACTAAGCCATGGATGGAATCCTTTTAGTGCAATTAATAGCAAATTCATTTGCTACCCGTACACTAAACCCCTCAAATTCCTCAAACTGTAATCCTCGCCTCGCAGACCAACCCCTCATCAATGAAGTTGTGCGTAGCTCCACTGTCGACAAACAAACAATCCATTGTCCCTTAAGCACTCCTTGGTGAAAGGGATGGTACTAGGAACTCCCGAGAGTGTAGCAATAGTGTCATCGAATGAATCCAATGCCTCACTCTCACCAAGCTGTTTGGGGTTACTCCCCCCGTGCATCATGGTCATCACCCTCATCCTCTGCTCTGTATCGGCGAGTGATCATCCTCCCCATCCGAAATCACCTCAATGAGATGCACCTTGCCTTTACCAAGGCAACGATGTCCGAGCTCCCAATGATCTTTGTGATGAAGGCAAAGCTTCCTCCTCCTTAACTCATTACGAGTCTCTGATCCACCTTAGGAGGTGGTGTACTCTTCTGGCGAGCGGTAGAGCCTTGAAATGGCTTGGAGCTCATGGGAAACTTCTTATTGGGTTGATAAGAAGTGGGGCCGATAGGAAGTGGGGGATGTGTCCAAGTTGATGCCGTCTAGATGGCATCGTGCAATGTCATAGGCTTAAGAGCCTTGACTAATCCTCTCATCTGTCATGAAGGCCCTCTATAAATAACATCACCACCCTCTTCTCGGGCATCTTTGGAACCATAAGCTGCTATACGTTGAAATTCGTTGATGTATGAATCGAAATGTCCACTCTGTCGAGTTTTGCAAGTCCCCATGTAATGACTCCACATCCTTGCGATCAAATCTCGCAATCAACCTCTTGATGAAATCCTGTACGACCGTAGAAGCTCGTGACCTGTGTAACTAACCCACGGTGCCACGATCATAAGCCACCCCCTTAAGGTGTAATGTAGTGAATCAGTATGGCCTCCTGCTCCCTCATGGGTTTGAGGGTAAGATAGGTGTCGAGCTTATGAATCAAGCCACGACAGACACCGATCTTTCCACTACCATCAAAGTGGAGAGGGTTACCTTATTGGTAACCTCGCAAATCCTTGTTACTGCTGCGATTTAGGCCCTCTGTCCTATCCAACCCTCATGTTATCTCTCCTTTGAGCACAATCGTGGGGGAAATATATCCCTCACATGTTGTGGCAAACTCCTCCATTCATCAATGACTACCATAATAGTATCGGGAAAATCTACTTCTTCTGATCGTCCCTCAATCTCTGGTGGGTCATCTCTAGGCGGGAAGTTAGGGCTGCATAGGCATATATGCGATCCACGTGAGGTCTCCTCTCCTCTGTATGAGTGTGTCTCCGCTCATCTGTATGAGTTTGCCTCCGCTCACGGCGTGGCGATCCCCTAACACTCCCAAGCTCTGAAGGTGATCTGCTATGATCCTGTGAATGGCACCGGCACCTGAGATCTATCCCTCCTACCGTGCTTGTCTCGCGGCCTATCTAGTGCCAACCTGTCCAAGGTAGTGCCCATGTGCTCCATGGTGCCATAAATAACCGCCTATGAGTGGTTGCCATATCACGAATAAAATCCCTATCTAGATCTACATGTTCCTCTCGAGGAGGACTCTCGAGTCTCTCACCCAAATATTCCATTATGTCACCTCTTGTAATACCGACTTCGAGTTGTGCTCAAATACATGGGTGTATTATCTGTGTAGACCGTCCTCTCTGTGATGCATTCAAAGTCTATTAATTAATTATACATGCTTTAATGATATTTTACTTTATTTTGAGAACCATATAATAAAATTAATAAACCGAAGTCACCCTTGAAAACACCCTTTGACCATCGGGTAGACAAAACAGGCCAAAGGTCTTCGACCGAACTATTCGAGAAAGAGGGACATTACAGTCCTCCCTTCCCGAGATTGCTTGTCCCCAAGCAACTGTAGAGTTGGATGCTATAATATAGACTCACCCTCCCATGTAGCATCCTCCACTCTGGTAACTCTTTCCACCTCACCAGGAACTCCCGAATAACTCTATTCCTTAGTCTCCTCTCTCGGCTATCCAAGATATCCTCTGGCACTAAATCCAATCTCCCTTCCTCATCCAAGGGTGGTAACTCCGTAGAAGAAATAATGTTTACCCTTGAGGCGTTTTCAAGCAAGATACATGAAAGACATTGTGTATCTTACTCTCAGAAGGCAACTCTAGCTCATATGCCACTTTTTCAACTCTCCTCAACACTCTGTATGGACCACGAGAATCGTGGCTTGAGCTTTTCCACCCCACTCTTCTTGAGAGTATTTCTGTCTGTAAAAGTGAAGATGTAGAAAAACCATGTCTCCTACCTCAAATGATCTCTCCACTTTGTGCTATCTTCATACATCTTGTTGATTCTAGGCCATTGAATATTTTCCTTAAGTGCCTTAAGGATGTCTTGACTATCTTGTAAACTCTCTTGAGCCTTGGGAGCTTTTTTGTCCCCAAAAGCCAAATCAACAAAGATCTTGCATCATATCCATACTGATGCTCGAAATGGAGTCATACCAATAGACATATGGGTAAGTGGTGTTATAACAATACTCACATAAAATAGCAACTTAACCCATGCCTTCTTTGGCTGCAACATAGTTACGAAGATAACCTTCTATCCACTTGTTCACAATCTCTGTCTCGCCCATCATGCAGGGGGTGATAACTAGTGTTTGGAGTCAACTTAGTGTGAACAAAGCAGAAAATATCCTACCAAAATATGCTCATAAACTTGTTATCCCGATCTTTGACTATGTTTTTGAAGTACATGCAACCTCAATATTTGATGGAAGAACAAATCAGCCACATGAGGTGCCTTAAATTTGGTAGGGATAACGAAAAATGTGCATATTTTGTTAACAGATCAACTATGCATAAATGTGATCATTCCCTTGCACCACGGGAAGACCTATAATGAAATCCATCGAAATACTTTCCCATTTTTCGCTCAGGAATTGGCAATGGTTGTAATAAACTGCTAGGAAAGTATGCTCGACTTGTTTTCTTTGACAAGTCATACACTCGCGGACATGGTGCAAGACATCATCCTTGAGACCCTTCCAGAAGAATCTCTCTCTAATTTGCATGTATGTTTTAAAATACCCTGGATGTCCTGTAAGCGGTGCATCGTGGAAAGCATGCATAATCTTCTCCTTAAGCTTAGATTCAGGAACTAGGTAAATGTTGCCCTTATACACAATCAAATCAGCTATTACCTTATACTGGCCATCTGAATTTTTCCATCCATAATGTCACATGCCCAAGTGTTTTTGGAAATTACACATGTTCATACACACATGTTCATCACTTGACCTTCTATCATGTGACATTACTAGGTTAGTGACATACGCTTTAGGCTAAATGGTCACCTATCCCTTAATATTGTAGTGGTATATAGTTTAGGTTACATCAATACTCCTATGCTCATCTTGTCATGATATACACTTGGCTATAGGGTCACACACATACTTCATCTTTAGGTCGCATATCATCAACACACATACACACTCATCACAACACATTAGACACAACACACACTTCGACCATTTCCCGATGACACACTCTCATTTGTGGTTCATTCTTGACTGTTGAGGGGGCATACTAAATGAACCTCATTGCATACACTTCCATTCACTCGGGGGCACATGGCTCCTATCATTCATCTTGCATTCCATTCCATCCATCCACAACATGTTGCATATCTTGGTTTCTTTTACTCTTGTTTGCATTTGCTTGTATATGGTCATCTTATTACACATACTAAATAGGCTTCTTGTATGTCATTATCTTTACCATACACACATGTGCATTCACACCTTTCTCTAGTTGTGATCGTAGATACATGTCTCTTCCATCTAACATGGATGATCACCTTATACCACTCCTACAATAGACGCTGGGGCATCCACATTCGTCTCTTCCAGGTGTTATTGTTTCATTTTGTACTTAGCACTCTACATTACTTTCTTATACACACTTTTGACATATGAGTTATCTTTCTAACATGCTAACGGGTGCTTCATGTGCAACATTTGTTTTGCAGGATTATTTTCTTCCATGGTTATATGTTGTTTGTACTTGCTTGTTTTGATTGCTATTATATGCAGGCCTTGCCCTTTATTTGGTGTGCACACTTGTTTGTTTGTATGTGGCCATTATGGCCTTGAGTGTCTTGCTGACATCGTGAGTGGTGTCCCATGTTTGCAACCCTCTTTGGCGGTCTATATTGCTTTCTTGCGTGTTTACTTGTATTTTGGCTTCTACATTGTCTGCGTAGCGTACACTTGTCTTTCACATGCATGTTTGTTCGTACTAACACTTATTTCTAGTCACTTATTTGTGTGCACCTTAGTTTCTACCAAGCTCATTCCCTTCCCCTTGTAGGGCACAATTTATGTGGTTGGTCCTATTTTAGGGCTGCGTTATCCTATCAGTGACGTCGCATGCGCCTCTAAAGAGGGGGCATCATTTGGGGTTTACACACTACACAACGCTTTCTACCTATACTGATTCGAGTTCATTTTTCCATCCTTGACATTGTTGGTTATACAATGAGTTGGTTCAAACCAGTCTACAAACCCCATACACGGTGAATTTTACGGGGTAGATTTTCCTTAGCATTATGGGAATAATTACAAGTTAGAAGATACGATACAGTGGATTTCCTCGCTAGACTACTTCGGCCGGAGGCATCGAGTTGCCAAAAAACTAGACAAAGACAAAGATCTCTGCACACATCTTCAGGGAAACAATTACATGTTGGAGGATAATGCAACTTTCTCGGATATCCTTTTTCACCCTTTTCTCTTATCACGGATCGGGGCACATGTCCCTTTTACATTTTTCATTTCCATTACATGTTTTTACTATATAAATGTCTTTACTGCGTTTTTATACATATATACATGCTTATTTGACTACTTGATCGTCTTCTCCTTACATGTCCGGTCATATGAGAAGCAAACGATCAACAACAATGTCGTCAACAACAACATTTTGCAATAGCACGCACCTCATACTAACATGTAGGTACATCATACACATTGACATATGCACACGCGTTTCCACCCTAGGTTCACTCTCACCACTTTTTGCACTTTTTACATCTTTAATTTCCACACTCCACTATTTTCTCATACCATGCTTTGTCTAGTTTATCGACACACTCTCTACATCACTCTACATGGATTGTCGGTACACATCTTTATCTACTTTATATTACCAAGCTTTCCGCTCACCAACATAAAGTGGGGGAAATGTAGTGAAAAAATCACACACTTTAGACATTATTTAGTCTCGGTTTCATACTACTATTCATATGGTTTTTAAGCGAAGAAACTACTAATTAACACGTCCTTATTTTACTTTGCTTGTTGTCATCACTATCGACCTCCTGCATCTACTCGCCCAATCAGTAAGGCCATTTGGCATCATTTTATCTTTGATTGGGGCACCCCCTGCACCTTGGTCCCATTTGAGGTGCCCCGAGCCTTCTCACACTTTCTCGCCAATTTTTGGGCACTTTCTAGTCGTTTGAGCTTTCTATCTTTTTGGTGGTCGGCCTTTTCGGGGTTGATTACGAAATTAGAACAAGAGAACCATATAAATATAAAGTTATGAGACCATAATGAGGGACCAAACACTAAGCACTACTATCATCACCTAAGGTTGCATCCATCAAAGGCTTCATTTGCATCCATCTAGCTCCATCACAAGGCACAAGGTTGGTTCATTTGCATCATATTGTATAAGAGGGAAGTTTATTTTATTCGATCCACCATTTTATTACATTTCTACACATAGTTATTGCCCGTTACTTTCACAAAGTGCGACTAGCACAAGGGCACATAGGGCATGATTACACACACACACACATGAACTACATCGGGTCTGAGATGTAGTGCAATGCTCAGATAGTAAGTCCACCATTGTGGCCGTTGAGGACAGTCTGACCCCTTCATATACATCTTTATTTTTTAGGGGTTTGATACTTGTCTTAGGGTTTTGCAGTTCTCTATTTCATCATCGATTTCCAGTGGCATACTGAGAAGTCCAACAAAGATAGTGTGAAAGGAAGCAAAGGCACGCGATCACTCAATGACACCTCGGAGGAAGGTTCTTTGAGATTTTTAGAGACCGGGCGCCCAAAACTCAGACTAGGGCACCCACAGGTGCCCTGATCCTCTCCCAAGTGCCCCAACCCACTCATATATATACTTTTATGGACCTCGACACAACCATTTCCTCCACTTGTTTCTCCAGCCATCTCTACGACATAGTCCAACAAGCTCGTCGAATCAGATGAGTTCTTTCTAACTCTCCTTGCACTCTAGGGTTTTACATTTCTACTTTCTTAGTTGCTTGGGTCACTTTCCTTATTTAATTTAGACATTTATTTCATTGTTGTACTTCTTAGATTAACTCTTAAAATTACATTTTAGTTAATCAAATGTGGATTAATACCCTTCAAACTTACAAAAAAACCTAAATTGCTCCAAACAAATTTGGAAATTTGAATGTTCTTTTTGGAGGAAAACATAGAACATGCTAGAATGAACAAATATGTACAAATGGAGCCTAGAGATGGGTTTTAATTGAATTTAATTGACTCTAACACATCCCTAACATTAAAAATAAATATAATTATGACATTTGTAATGATGCACCTGCATCAGACTATCAAACTTGAAATTATTCACGAGCTCCTGTTCATGAACTTTTTTGTACTTATCATTATCAACTGTAGATGTATTTGATGTATTTTCTATTATTTTTTTCAACATTCTTTTTCCTTCTTGCTTGCTCATTTCCTCATGTATCATGTAGTCACTATATCACACACTTATTATGTACATCTAACCATTGAATATCTCATTTATATGCATGATTCCTAAGCGAGAGAATTAGTCATTAATAACACTTGTTTTACTTTTATATTGTTTTTATCCTTTTTATTGTTGTATTTTCGTAATTACACTTACATTTTTGCACATTTTTCGACATCCTATTCATATATGATTCCACTATTTAATCTTTATGACACTTTGTACTGGGGACCGCCCATTAGGGACGGGGAGCACTGAGCGCCATTGTCCCCTTTAGGTGATTTTGTCCACTTTCTCTCTTTTGTTGATTTTTAGGATGATTACTTCTTTCATGACTTTTTACTACAGGTTGGCCTTTTACTTGTTAATGATGAAAGTTAAGTGAAGGAATCACACACACACACACACACACACACATGTCTTATTTAACCTCATTGGGGGTAAGCATTTCAAGATGCATATATTATTACAAGGAGCTAATATTTTCTACCTATTACATTTTGGGACTTATAGACACAAAATCACGCACATAGGTACACTTCTAGGTCCTAATCACATACCACTATTCATATGATTCCTAAGCGAGAAAAATAGTAATTGACATCTATCTTTGGCCTCTTTTCTGTCTTTCTTGTTTCCTCTTTGGTCTTGCATACCTCACATCCTAGTCTAATCTTCATTGTTTTATATTTCTTGACTCTGGACACCAACGCCCAACTAGGACGCTAGCGCCTAGGTGCCCTCGTCCCCTCTGGGTGCCCCGACCTCTTTATATCTTACTCGTCCCTTTTGGGCCTCTTTTATCTTTTGAGCATCTTGTTTTCTTATGGGTCAACCTTTTAGTTGTCAATTACGAAATTCAAACAAGGGAATCATATAAATACAAAGCTATGTGACCATAATAAAGGACCAAGCTCTAAGCATCTACTATCATCACCTAAGGTTGCATCCAAAGGCATTCTAAAAGCATCAAGGCATCCATCTAGCATTCACTCAAGGGACAAGGGACTGCATTTTATGCATACACTTCATAGGAGGGGAAGCTCATTTTGGCATCCATACATCTATTTACATTGCTACATCTAGCTATTGATCACTATCAAGTGCATCTTGCATAAGAGCTACCTAGGGCATGATTTCTACACACACACACCGAACTACATAGAGTCTAAGATGTAGTACTATGCTTGGTCGTAATTTCACTCTGTCGGGTGTGATCGAGGTCAATCGACTCCCCATTTGCATCTTTTTCTTTTTAGGATATGATGTGTTTGAGGTTTTGCGGAGTTATCTTTCTCTTTGCGAGTTCAAGAAAATTTTGTGGACATAGTGTGACATACAGGTGACCAAAAACAAAGGTTAACGACCACCTCGCGACACCACAAAACCATATTTTGAGCTCTTGCGTAGTCACGGGCACCCAATAGAGGTATCTAACGCCTAAGTGCCTCGCCTAGTCCAAGCACACTAGTCAAATCATTTCGACATTTGTAGAATTTTCTAAGTGCATTTACGACAATTTTCTTCTCATGTTCATCAGTTTTCTTATCCGGATACTTCGGGATTAATTACAAAATCAGCTAAGTCTTATATTCCCTCTCTTGCACGCATGATTTTGATTTTTATTAGCTTATTGATTGCGTTATATTTGTGCTCTAATGTTTATATATTACAAGTGACTCTACTGATATCTAGGGTTTTACAAATTCTAATATTTGTTAAATTAGACTGCATACTTCACTCCATCGGAGGCTCTATTCTCAATTCCCTACCACACATTTTACATTTGGAAAAAGTAGTAGTTAGCTTGATATTCTTTGTGTGATTAGCACTAGGTAATTATAGCTCAAGGGACATTATTCTAATCATACACACACTAGAACTACATTGATTTTGAAATGCGATGCAATGCTCAAAGTGACAATCACATTGGGGTGACCACCGAGTACGGATCGACTCAAGCATATGCATACTTTTATCCATGTAATGTGTGCTCAAGTATTGTGCATGTAGCTATTATTTCTTTTGTAGGTACAAGTGCGACATAGCATAAGTGCTGATGAACCTAACATGACTGTAATGAACTAAAGGTGACATGAAGTGACAAAAAAACTAGATCCAAAATTGTTCCACAAACATTAGTGCGAGAATGAGCCTTGCTTTAGCACCGGGTGGACTGTCCCATTCCAGTACTCCTGTCCACGAGATCGTCACATCTCATAATCAAACATAGATCTTACATAGCCCGAATATACCTTTCCAACTTGTTTATCGAGTCATACCTACAATTACAAGATGATTCATTCTATAAACCATATCTATCCCTCTTGCTTGTATTTCTTTAGCTAGATCTTGTATATTATTGTTATATCTATCTAATCGGTGGTGTCCTTACATAGATTTAAATTTAGCTACAATTTTATCCCATGAGGTGGTCTTTTGCTTACCTTTTATTCTTCCATCATCCCGAATTCCATACCACCATAGTGAAACATATCCTCTCGTCCTTGTAACAATAAACTTGACCTTTTTGTTAGCCTCTATCTCTTCATATTCAAAAAAATATCTATAGCTGCATGATCCAATCAACTAGTTCATCCACATTAATACTTCATCCATATACTGATAATTTCCACCGAGATTTAGAAATTGCCTTGATGATTGTTTTGATGAGTCTTTACTCTTCACTTTCTTGTCTTTTTGGTACTATCACATCCTCTTGAAGTTCTTCTTCATCACTCATATAACCTACTTCAAGACCCCTTCTATGTGTCATATCCATTGTTTGTAAACATTCATGTATGTTCTTCATCTCTATCACCATTGCTTATATTGTTGGTTGCCTCCTTTGACCTTTTCCAACACCTTTTTATCTTAAGTGACATCCTTACTGAGCTTCTTTTTCATAGCTTATTACCTTTTCTTATTGATTCTTCTTCACATGATTCTCTTTCATAAATGACCTTCTTCCTCTGGTCATTCTTCTTGAGCACAACCAAATATTCGTCTCTCTTTATCTTTTTTTCCCATATCCAATTTGAGCTCTAATAGAAAAAAATGATGTAGGACTTAATCTGAAAACACCAAAGTTAATGAGCAACAACTCAATGTAATGTGGTTTCTTGGACAATTCAATAAGCTAATCATCAAAACTAGACAAGAAATTGAGTTGAATGGATAAGTTTGTACAAATGCAATTTCTTGGATTTTGTCACCCTTGTTTACCTATTTCAAGATCAAACAACTCATTTGTCGATTTGCAAGTTTGTTTTGCTCGATTAGTTCATTGATCCATCTTAAGACAATACAAGTGGGCCTTTCTTTTGGTTTGCATGCTCTTTTTAGATTATGGATTTTAATGACCTTTGTAAAGGGTTCTCATGGTTATATAGGTCTCACTCAATGAGGAACAAAGCACTTTGCCAAAGGATTTAAGGTTCTTTATATACCAATCTTGGAATTTGGTTTATTTAGGCACGATTTCCTAGATATAGAGTTTGAGCCAAATTATGACCTAAAAGGACTTTCAAAATCTTATAAACCCTTAAACAACCCTTTCACATGATGATCCAATAGATTTAGAGGTTAAATTGCCTTGCAAGGTTGAAAGAACACAAAAATTGTTTAAAACTAAGACTTTGTTAGGTCTCTTTCTTACCTTGGCATACACAGTCCTTCATTAATGCAACTTTATGATCTCTAAATATTCGGAAACCCCCAAAATCCTTTAAATCATGTTAAAACAAAAGTGCATGTAAAATTTTAAGAAATTTAAAACAAAAGTTATGCCATATCTAGAAATTTTACCAAAGTTAGGGTTTTACCATGCCGAGAGAGAAAAAAATTCACATTTTGAGAAAATTAGGGTTTCAAAACCCGATTCTAAGGCCATTTTTTTCAAATTCCTCAACTTTCTTCTTTAGGTACTTAGTGATGATTCTACATGGATCTATTCAAACTATAAGATTTTCCTAAAAGCGCATATTAAAAACCTTTTCTCAACACTATGACCTTAGAAAACAACTCATGGATGCACTAAACAATGATTAAAATCATTCAAGGACTAATATGTACAACTAAGGGAACCGAGAATGTGTTCTCAATCCTTCATTCTTCATTGATTTGTGCCAAAATATAAACTATCAATTTCCTTTCTTCTCAAATCGGTTCTCAACTTTCATCAATACAAGAACAAGGAATAACTACACAATGAAGTAAGAATTCATATAGGAAGAACAATCGACAATACTTCATATTAGTCTTATTACATTTCTATTATCTTGAAACACACACTTGACCTTAGAACTCTTTGCATTCTCCTTTCTTCTCTTCCTATTCTTCCTCCTTCGATATGGTTTTCTCCTTCTTCTCTATTCTTATCATATTCCCGAGCTTCTTTATGGTAAACTCAAGCTCTATCCACACCCATGACTAATGTTTTTTTTGTCGAGGATCCCAATTTTTTTAACAAACTTGATAACTCACCTAACGTGCTAAATTTTTCCTCATATCCATGTCGCATGCACCTTATCATGGGTTAATAAATGGTCGAGGGCTGAGATAATGTCTAAAAAATTACAATATTTAATTAGACCCTCAAGGTCCCTTGCACATGAACTAAGACCCTTCAAACTTACAAAAAAACCCTAAACCGCTCCAAACAAATTTGGAATTTGAATTTTCTTTTGGAGGAAAACCTAGAACATGCTAGAATGAACAAATATGTAAAAATGGAGCCTAAAGATGGCTTGTAATTGAATTAACTCCTAAAATGTCTAGTGGCATTAAAAACAAATAGAATTATTCCATTTGTAATGATGCACCTGAATCAAGTTTCCCTTGTGTATTTTATATCATTGAAATTAAGAGATCTCTTAGAGTCCTCAAGAAGAATTTATATGCATTTTGGTTGTCAACAAACACGAACTTCAAAATATTTTTTATAGCAGTGAAGGTTTGATATTTTTGTTCCAAACTTCCTTAAAGTGTATTTCATTAGAATTTGTGCATACTACACTTATAAAGTGGATGACCATGGTGATGATAGTATTTCATTTTTTTAGCTTGTGTCCTTGGTCATTCTGATGGGTTAAGATTCACCATATCGAGATATATGGGTCATTATTGACATTAATGGTCAATCTTTTAGCCTCGTTAACATCTTGTTTCCACCGAATATTAAATAAGATGTGTTAACCTACTTAATTTGGATCAAGCCTTGAAAATAATGCACAATCAATTTTTGTATATAACTTCCCTAATATTTAGATCTACAATACATGTAAATGCTATAAAAATGATGTTCAATTAAAGCACATGTTAACATGTAGTTAAACATGAGGATTAGTTGACTTGGCTTATCTAATGTTTAACACATTGATTTGGTTCCAAAATTAGGTCAAACAATAATGCCAAGGTTGAGTTTCCTTCATCTATGATTTGGAGTCCTAAGACCCTTGCATACACTAGCTATAGACACAAAATCACACACTTACTACTATTATTATGCCGCCAGTATGTTGTTTTATATATGGATCTTGCGTAAGAAAATTATTCACTGATGACCCATTCCATAGTCCATCCGCTTGTCTTGTGGGTCTTTATTTTATTTTATCTTCTACACTTGTCACTCATACACATAATTCAGTCGGAGTCACGGGGATCACATGCGTCGGTTCTCACTCATCTGTCGTCACTTGTCTCGGACATTAGCGCCAGGGCTGGACACTAGTGCTAGGTGCTCTTGTCCATCCTGGGTGCACGTGTCCTCTTTATGTTTGATCTTATTTTTGACATTTGAGGTCGGTCTTTTCGGTTTTCCTCTCATCTCCCGAGGTACTAGTCAGCATGTCGGGTCATTAGTGTTGAAATTCGAATAAGAGATCTCTATATAAACACAACATACATACCATTATAAGGGCGAACACTTCTTATTAATGGCTAGTTATCTACATAGAGCAAGGGACTGAATTTGGGCACATTACTCTACATCCACAACATAGGAAGGGGAGTTCATTCTATTCCACCCACACGTTTGAGTTTCATCTAGCTATTGCTCACTATCCTAGCATCATTGGCAACATAGGAGCACTATTGCACACATAAGCACATAGAACTACATATGGTCTGAGATGTAGTGCAACGCTCAATTGTAAGTCCATTATTATGACATCTGAGGATAGTCTAACCCCTCATTTTAAATATTTCTTTTTTAGGATTTGATGTTTATTTGAGGGTTTTGCAGGTCTATTCTTCGTTGGAGGCTTACATGTACCTAGACGATCCAAGTGCGGCATATAGGTGACCAAAGGAGAGCAAGTGCAAATCCCTATCAACCATATTAGAAACAAGTCTTGATCTTTTCTGCAAATCCAAGAACACAAAAATAGGCCTAGGGCACACATATCCCTCTCCAGGTGCCCCAATCCAGCCATTTCCACCTCTGTTGCATTTTTCTATGGTTTGTTTCGATAGTATGTGCTTCTATTTCATTGGATTTTCCAGTCTAGACTCAACTGCGTGATAAGTACCTTACCCCTCTCATTTCCTTTCATAGTTAAAATTAAATAAATTGTTTAGCATTTATATTCCATTGTATATCATTTACAATAGATCTTTGCATTTAGATTTTAATAAAATAACCAAATTTTATTGAATCATTTTGGTGAACCCGTAGCTTAGAACTTTTTTCCCTAGGATCCACTCAAACCCTAATGGCTAAGGATAGCTCTTCTCCTTCTTGGCTAGTCATGCCTCATGTGAGTGTCAATCCTATCTATGATGAAGCAACCATATTTGAGCTTGCTAATTTATACCATAATGTAGTTCTTCCAGATGATACTCAAAGACAACTCTTAGCTCATGAATGCAATGTGCCTACTAGATTTGATCATTCCACCATTAGCATCGTTTCTTATCCGACAAGATTTTCTTGTTGTACACCTTGTTATACTGATTAGCCACACTCCTTCTGTTATTTCTAATGAGAACTTAGATGATGCTATTCTTAGTTTCATGCTTAATCTTGATGATAATGTTTTAGCTAACAAACAAGAAGATAATAAACATGTGCATGATTTTGTTTCTCATACTAGTTCAGATGATTCTTTAGTTGCATCTCATACTCCTTCTATTTCTAAAAATATTTCTCATGATGCATCGCATACTAGTCCTCCTCCTTCATTATATGTTGATGATACGCTTAATGACATCCTTACATCTGAATCTTTGTTCAATTTTGATGAGACACCTGATAGTCATGATTCTACTTCTTTGCATACTATTGAGTGTGAATCCCCACTCCACTTTCATCTTCTTCTAATATTGTCTCTAATAACATGCATGATTCATCTCCTTCTATTACATCATCTCCTAATGATGTTTCGATGCTAGTCCTACCGCTTCTATTGATGTTCCATGTTCTTCATCACCTATTACTTCTTTGGCACCCATATCTAGTGTGCCCTTAGCATCGACATCTTCTATGTCTCCTCTTGACATTCCTATGATCACTCATAATGGAAAATTACAACCACTCAATACATTATTTCCATCCTCTACTATTCCTTCACAAGACATCTTATCACTCATGCATGTTGTTGGCCACTTACAATCTCAAGTCCAATCTCTCACACTAGAAAGCAAGGCCTATTATGCTTCTATCGATAATAATTCTTTGCATGACAATCCTATTCTGAAAAATATTCACAATTCAACATTCCCTAAGGATTTTATTATGCCTAAATTTACATGTTTTGATGGTACTAGTGATCCTCATCTGCATCTTAAGCGTTACCATACCATCTAGTTATGGCTTCATACGCTAATGATCGCTTATTGCTTAAATTGTTTCGCCATAGTCTTACAAATGACGCTCTCAATGGTACACACATCTACCCTTTGGATCTATTAGTACCTATTATGAGATGGAAGAATCTTTTCTTTGTTACTTCATACTCAACAACGGCCCTAGAGTCACATATGATCATCTACCTGGCTTACATCAAGGCAAAACAAAACCTATTAGTGATTACATTTTACGATTCAATGCTTGCATGCATCAATTAGTCTTCCAACCCACTAACTTAGAAAAGAAATTCATCTTTTGTCGTGGTTTGATTCCCACTTTAAAAAATGATTGCAATATGACACATGTGAATCATTCATACTCTTATGCTATAAATTCATTGATCTAGAACAAGATCTCATTGTTTGCATGTTCTAGATCCTTCTCCTATCATTGATATTGTTGCATCATCTAGTTCTTCTCCACTCCCATCTATTGAGCGGCCTCCACGGTCTCCATCTCCTCCTCGCATGCAAGTCAAACCTTCTCAATTGCATAAGTGTCCTTTATGTCCTCCTCCTCTTCAAGCTACACCTCAGACTTCTACACTTGTTCCACGGGAACCATTACACTTTTCTAATCATGCTAGACCTCATGATGTGTTGCATACCTTGCTTGACAAGCATTTGATTCACTTACCTTCTAATCAACATCATCCACCTCATCACTTGCAATGCCCAATGTGATAAACCTTACTGTAATTATCATTATATCAATTGTGATCGCGACAATGACTCTTGCGGCCTTCATGATCATTTACAACAATTAGAAGATAAGGGTGTCATTTTCTTTGGATCTTGCTCTCATGAGCGGTCTATGTCTCCACTCCCATGTAGGTGTGTTGTTACTCCAATTGATTTATCTCCTTCATCTAGTTTTAAGGTTGTTATTAAGTGGAGTCACCATAGATTGTTGCTCACGCCCATTCTCCATCTCATCCAGTCCACTATTGCATCATCTCATTCGCTGCATCATGCTTCTACTACACATTGGATTCCATATCCCTCGACATCTCCACTTCCCATCGTTACATCACCCATCATTGACACCATTCCACATGAAATTCAGTTTGGCTCCTACACTCATGCTGCTTTCATTCCACATGCTTCCATCACTGCACGCCGGCTTGGTCTTTGGTATTTCATTTATATCACCTCACCCCCCGATGACACACTCATGTTCTTACTATTCTTACATGACTATTGAGGGATCTGTTCAAATAAGATCATCTCTTCACTCTTGCACTACACACCTTATCATTTAATATATCTTGTGCACACTATCATATTACTTCCCGATGGCACACTCTTGCTTTACGATTCATTCTTGATTCGCTAAGGGTCCTATATAAATAAACCTTGTCATCTATAAGTGGGGGCATCGTTATTATCGTCCCCCATATTCACCATACTAACATGCATTTCACTACACTATTACGACCATCTCATACTTTTACACATTATTGATTTTTACTTTGTATCATTCATCACAACTTTATTCATACATATAATACACTTTGTCATGATCACATTACACACATAATCTATCATCATATATCTTTGGTGCGGGGCTTATCACTTAACTTGCTTGTATAAGAACTTTATCTATCTTAGCTTGATGGGTTATCCTTCACAATGTGGTTTTCGCAATACCAAGAGTGAAACTTTCTCTAATGACACCAACCCCTGCTCTTAGGACCATTCTCATGAGGTTATATAATACCTTTACTATACATTGACCTATGCATATCTTCACTTGAGGTCCATTGATATACCATGCATATACATATAAGAGAGATAAACAATCATAAGGTTTCCTTGATATCAGATATCTTTGAGGTGATCACTTTGTGATCACTGAGCCAATTGTCTTATAGGGATGCAAGACTCCTATAATCACATGAAAAATTGTTTCAAACTACAATATCCACTTATGAGGTTCTTAACACATCTACTTCCTAAGTTCTCTTACCATGCACCTTACTTCACAATGGATTCATTCCTTAATTGGAGTCATGAGACCATTCACAATTTCTTGAACATGTAAAAGACATCCAACTAAAGCTTTGAGTCCCTTACCAATTCTCTGTTATGGCCTTCAAATGTGCAATCTTAAAACTCTGTCCCAAGGGCTCTTGTAGCCTTCTTAACCCGAATGAAGTCCTAAATTGTAAGTGATGATATTCCATGGTATGGATCCATGTCATTCAAACCTCCTTCATCATATTATAGGTGTCCATAACCTTCTCTTCTTGGTTCTACTATTTTGCTACTTTACCTTTCTTGACACCTTCCACAATGACTTAACACAGTCATATGAACCTGCATAGTCAGACTATACTGAAAATGAAGGCATTATTACCTAAAATAGCATTGAAACACCTCCCAAATGTCTTCAATATCCTCCCTGATGAATTTGGATCATCAACTCATTAATTTGCACTTGCATGCATTCAATTTACCCTCTAGGACAGTCATATAACCCATGTACGGTCAGGTTTGTACTCAAAATGAAGGCATTACCATCATTACTACACCATTATATCATTCAAACATCTCTATCATACCTAACTCCACCTTACATTTGCATCTAAGTCCATGATTTATCAAGTTATAATATGAAGTATGTCTATTTCCTTGTTAGCGTACCTTTGTTTTTCTTACCAAGTTTACTTGAGAGATCATCATCAACAACTTCCATTGTGCTCATCCATTCACCACAAAACTTAGGAAATTGTTAGGTCATATGAATATAGAGATGATGTGAAAATTTCAACCAATTTCATCTGTTCCATCAAAAGATATCTTGAGCCCTAGTTAGGCCCAAGAGCCTTCAAATGGCTATAATAATTAATTTACAGAAGTTCAAGACATATAAAAATTATGGTAGTGATCCACATTACCTTTAGAACCTCTTCATACTAATAGTCAATAAAAATTCACCCATTATATGCCCTTTGAGGGTTTTTAGGTCACTTTGCCAGGGCATGGTTCTTGTGCACGGTCCATTGAAACAAGCTAATTCCTCCAAAATAGGGTCAAATTTTCCTCTTTCAAAACATATTACATGTATCATTATTCATTATTCAACCTCTAGAATCCATGTCTACATTGAATTCCCTCGAATCACCTATGAATAGGTGTTCTTTGACTAAGTATAGAGCCTTAACAAGCTCCTAAACTGACTCAACAGACCCCTAAGTAGACTCAACAACCTTATCACCATAAAAATTAGGTGTATATTGTAGACACCTAAAATATGCTTACACTAAGCATTTCCTCCAATTCAACCAATTGACAACACTTCGTAATCAACCCTTCTTCGCTCCATTCTCGGATGCCCATTCACGACACCTTCTTAGTCATATTCCTCCTATAATCAGCTTATTTGGCTAATATCTCTCTTATTAGTTAAACATTCCTCCTTTCGACCATTCAGAACCTCCCTAGTTCTCTCTATACCACTTCTATTGGCTTTGTAGGCTATCTATCGGTCAAAATTGGTTATCAGGCCCCCCGACTCTCAATGAGTCTCTAATCACTTGTTAATCAAGTTTAACTAGCCTAAACCTAACTAGCATAAACCAAGCTTAACTAAGCCTAAAGCATGTTTATCCTAATCTAATCTAAAAGTTATTTTTAAGCTTTAGTCCCACATGCACCCAAATTCCAAATTGTTGAAACCAAAAACTATAAATACAAGGCTAAACCTACCCATTCAAACTTACAACTTTACATAAGCTAAAGCCAAAACAAGCCTAAGAAAGCTTAAGAGCTCATTTACATTAGCTAAGCTAATAGGCATTTGATCTTGGCTATCCTCCATTAAAATAGCTTCATCTTGCACCCATGATAGGTTAGTAATGAAATAGCTAAACTTGGCCATGTAGCCATTTAGTGAGATTCATTCACCCTCATGGAGTAAACAACAAAACTGATTGCTTAGATCCTTATTAGGCTCATTTTATTAAGCTTTCAAGAATAGAGGTTAGTTATATTTGCTAGATTTCTTGTTTATTTCAAGTTTGAATACATGCAAAAGTAGGTTTCCTTGCTCATTTCTTATCTGATGGTCCATTGAGGGGCTTTGCACAAAGCTTTGGGGTCTTACCCCATTTCAATAGTTTTTGCAAAACGTTTCATTGAACACATATATAACCTTAATTTACTCATGTAATCCATACTAAACAACTAGAATGAGATAATATGACTTAATTTGTCTATATTACCCCTTTACAAAGTAAAACTCACTCTTTGACCTTCCAACAAGCACTTATCACCTTGTCAAGGTGTTTTTACAACATTTTCAACTTACTTACACCTAGACCAATGGTCATATGACCTTATTATCCTTCATCACTTGATACTCTGGATAATGCGCTATCTCATCATGTATCTATCTATAGTCACATTAACCAATATCAACAACTACACATTGCAAATCAATTCAACAATTACAAACAATATTCAACACATCACACATCACCGATAACAACCACGATCAATGAATCATACATCATCATCACATCAATAAACATCACATATAACACATAAACCAATAAATCCATATATATATATATATATATATATATATATATTGTTCACCATCATAGTTACAAAATATCTCAGCTGGGGCATGACTCCCTACATCAATACATCAATACATATCATATCTTGTCATCACTATCACTATCTGCCACTGCAAGAGCTCTAGAACTAGAAGCTTCACCACTCACTCTACGTCATTGGTCGTGGCCCCTATATCTCTCTACTTTCCTATGTAATAGAGTAAGCTCAATTGACTACTCTACGAATCGATCATGTAACTTGACAAAGCATGTAAATACATCCTGTGTTAGGGGACCACCACCCACGACCTCTCTATCTCATTGTGTCTCCTCACGCACCTCATCCCCATCGCCCAGTAACACGGTACATGTTGTTATTACTATCACCACTAGTTCGAACAAATGGGCATGCTCACCCACAATAACATCCACACACTCTAGCATACCTCCACCTATAAGTACATCGGTGGGCACATTCTACATCAATGTGTAGATGGATGTGTCCACAATCAATGACCAATATGTGTCACCTACACCCATAGATCAACACATTAGACAACAATGACAATTACATAACCAAATAACAAATCATTCAAAATCACTATACAAATACTCATGCTCTGCTATATCGCTGCCATTACACTATGGGGGCATGTGCTTGCCCCTCTGCTCCTCCTCTTGGTGGTGCTCTGCTACATCTACAAAAACTAGAAACAAGAACACCCACCGATGTGATGCCCACCATGCACTGATAGGCCTCTGTACACCTCGTGTCATCAACATCTATTGGCTCGGATTTGCCGCTTGACCTCATCTCGGCCTTGGAGGTACTATTTGTGCTCCTGTGGGCCCTAATCTAGCTCCCCTCCTTCGTGCCTTAATAGATCTTAACCATATATATGGCTATGGGGAACATCTTGGGCCATGCCAAACTACCGTGATATGCACTTCACTCTAAATAACTCGACCACCCCACAGGCGATCCTCAGCCACATGGTCCGTCGAATGCATCATAGCTCTATTGTATCCTCTGGCCATCCAGTGTAGTTTAAGTGTATGGCCTCCATATCATGACCTCTCGAGCCCATACGATCTAACATAAATCTATAGGTATCTGTATCATCTTCATGCCACTAATACCTATCCATCCCACTTCGTAAATATATCCATCCTAACCCACTCTCCTTGTGGTCCACCAACTGGCCTCAATAGTAATATGCTCATAGGCCCATACATGTAACAATGTGGTAGCTCTAATACCACCCCCATGCTCCTATGTAAATCTATATAGATCCCTGTACAAGTGGGCCAATACACATTGTGCCAGGCATACCTTGTACTCTCCTCCTCTATCCGATAACATATATCATGCATCTTATACAAGATTCCTACACCACCACCCTCCATTGTAATCGATGAAGCAATCACAACGGCAATAAAATTTTGCAATCGTGGAACCCCTAATCTCATAATAACATCCATGATAATATGGACCTTGTATGAACTCGGGTTCTATAAAATACCGCTAGTGGCCCTCATCTACCTTTGAGCATCATCCATAGTCATAACTTGAACCCTCTCACCAATGATACGAAATCACAATATGCGATACACATCCTTTAGAGTAATTGTCATCTCCCTTGTAGGTAACCAAAAGGTGCAAGTATCCACACACCACCGTTCACATAAAGTTGTGATCATAGGCATATTATGGGGCACATCCCCCATCCTTGTTATGTGCCACAGCCGACATGGTCTAGAACATCCCACTCATCGTCTGAAAACCCCAATCCTAGCAATGTACTCAAATGACGGCCACCACGAAACTCTCTTGAGTGGATATCCCTCTACACACCATAAAATGACAATAAACACAACATTAGAACATCATACATATGCAAATTCAACCACCAACAACATCAACAAACATCTATTTTCACATCTACAACACTATGCGCTTAACCCCTGTTTTCAGGACGTTTGTGCTCGTGAACAGTGCAGGAGTGAGTATTTGATACCCTTATTTCATGATCAAGGGGAAGCTATGCCAGAGATAATACTCACTCCCTAGGGTATTCAAAAAGGGATTAAGCGAGAGAGTCTACCAGGTCACTGGAAATAAGTAGCTAAATGGGTCAATAGATATTTTATTTGTGACGGGCAGCCATCAGTACTCGGAGGTGATACATTAAAAATCCTTACTCATCTGAAGAAGGGTCACACAAACCCTAAACTTAGGGTTAATCTACTAGAATATCTTGTTACGGTTGTTATAAAAGTGGGACAAAAATATAAGAATGGAGCTAGTAAGGCCACCCTCAAACACCCAGGACTCATCCATTTAATCTGTGCACATCAGGTGTTTTACAAGCCTAAGAGGAAGATAGAAAAAATGAGTGCAGGGGAAAGTTCGCAACAAAAGATAATTAAAAAGGCTCTTGCTCCAGTCTCTTCAGCACCACCTCCAAGTGCCCAGTCCTAAATTGGAGTCAACTCCTATGCCTTCGAATGAGGTACCAGAAGAATCTATAATTCATGCCGCCTAGTCCTCGGCCCTCAAATTTCAAAGAAAAGGTTACCCCACCTACATCTGCTGCTACTTCATCCAGACCCAGAAGGTCTTGTACTTTTAAGAAACCTATAGCTCCTCAGTTTGCACCATCCCCTATGGATTCCACCACAATTATAGAAGAGATTGTTGAAATTGATATTCCTTCTAATTTGGAAAATCATTCAAATGTTGATGAGTTTACAACAAAAAATACGGAGGAAAAGAGCCCACATTGTGATATTCCAAATGTTTCGGAGCTCCACATGATCTTATATGCAGGACGTACTGTAGCTCCGAAATTGAGTTTGAAGCTCTAGAAATTCTGTATTGCTAGAAATACTGGACGAGCTCTAGAAGCATTATAAGTGGAGATTGGTGGTCAGGAACCACATGGAGATGAGGTGTTGAGGCATTACCAGGATGAAATTTCCTCTTTGAAAGAGCAGTTGAAAGGTATGGAAGAAACTAATTCATCTTTACAAGTGAATTTGTACAAAGAATTGTAGAGAAGGTTAAGGAAATTACTACTTTAAAGGTAGAAGTTGGTAGTCTCAAAAGACAAAGGAATATTGGTCTCAAAGCATGGAATGATCTATCTACTCATTTTAACAAATTATCTCTTCGAAATAAAGAATTGGCAAAGGAAAACAAGAAATTTAAGGAAGAGATTGAGACTAGTACAAGTGATAAAAAGAAGTTAGAATCTATTTTAGACTTTGTTTGTCCTATGGCCTACAAACTTCTAGCCTGTAGGAAACCCTCCTCTGTCTACAGTATGTTTATTCAAGAACAATTTTATGCCTGGAAATTGATGAGGATGTGTAATGGAGAACTTTATGAGGTTCCTGATGGCAAAACTTTCTGGGAAATCTATCAAAAGTGTGCTCCTGAGATTCAGAATTTGATGTGTGAATTTTACCTTCACAATATGTTGGTTACTAATGTTCCTGATTTCTTCATTAATTTTTCGTGGGGGAATTTTAGTTAAAGGCTTTTCAATCATTACTTAGAAACCAAATTGTATGGAATGAAAAAAAAAATTGTTCGATAAAAAAACACTGAACTATAGGTTTACACATTCGGCCTACCCATCATGATGATGTGTACATGAAGAAATGTTTCAGGTCTCTTTTTCTACTAGGATGGCATAGGAAAGAATAATTTAGAGGCTTTAGAAAAATGTATTCAAGATTTTGAGGTTTACAGTCGACATCATTTTGGTAAAGCACTATAAGCTTGTGATAAAAGGTGGGATACATTGAGCTTGTCATTGAAACGAAGGGAAGTGATCTCTCCCCAAAACCTCAGTGGGAGTATGAGAAGGGAGGATGCAATTGTTGAAATCATCTAGCAGTTATTAGAGAAAGGTGAGAAATAATACAATGATGAGTGGATTGGAATGCAGGTGAGGCCACCCCTTGTCTTGAGTCCCATGACTACTGACAGAATAATGTTGCCCAATCACATGATAGCTTTTTACGGTTTGGGCGGATGTTATCTTGAACACCGGGGGTGTAAGGGCACAAAGAAACAATATACAGACTAGTTCAAAGAATATGATATGGCACAATAATTGGGACAAAGAGTAGGGAAGAGATGAGTTTGCATAGGGACATGCAAAAGGTAAAGTGCGGGAGATGATGAGTGCATTATTTGACTTATTATATCATCTATGTGGCTATTGATTTGTTCTTAAACATGTTAATTAGTGCATGGAGGATGTCTTGTATAGCTATATCCTAGTGAGGTTGATGCATTTCTCTTGTTTTTGTTTCATGCAAATTGTTGACCATAGAAATTCCTACTAATCACCTCTATGAGTAAATGTGGTGACATGTGCATTTCTTTGCCATTCTGGGGAGTTGCAATCAAGGAGGCCGAGTCTTTATCCATCATGCTATCATGGAGGATTCTTCCATAACAAGCCTACAAACACGAATCCTATTTTTAGCTATATCATAGGATTTCATGAGATTTAATGAGGTTGTTATTGGTTGAATTCGGTGCCTATAATCTTGGCATGTTTTGTAACTAACTATGTCTATAAAGACACCTTCTTGAGAAAAATTTCATAGTAGTTGATAACAATAGTTTTACAAGTATAGTTTTATATCAGTTAGTATTTACTTTCAGTCTCATGTTGAAATATGTCTTGGAACTTATTTGAATTAATATAGTCGATGTCATTTTGAACATCATTTGGTGTTAAGAGTACCTCCATCCCAAGGAAGAGCAAGGGCCCACTTGACCAAGGCAATTGGAGGATTTATGTTTCATGCATGCTCATTATCTCTGATAAGTTCAAGTTTAATGATTTGATTTGAATGTTTATTTGGATACAATTATCTATTTAATTGTAGTTACGTATGTACTTACTTTGAGCATATTTCAATTATGTTATTTCAATTCAGCGTGTGTATTTCAATTCGGTGTGTGTATTTTAAATTCCATTAGAGTATTTACTTACAACAATGTTGTTTCAATTATTTCAGTAGCTTACCTGTATTTCATTTCAGTAGTTTAGCATTGCATTTTCTTTCCATAGATTAGAGTAAGAAGCAAGGGGAACCATGTTAGGATTATCTATGTTGTAGTGTGAACATAGAATATTATGTGAGTGATTATATTATCTAGGGTAATATAATATGTGTTGTAATAATTAATTACATTATTGTAATTGTAATTATGAGTGGGTGAGTAAATATTGTTATGACTTGTTGAGTAAACAACTCATTAACAATATTAGTTTTGTGAGAAAACAAAATCTCATGTAAAATAACATGGAGTTGTTTTAGGAGTTATGTGTGGAGATATTTATGGAGATTATATCTCCTTAAATATAGGAACAACATATCCTATTTAAATGGATGTAATAGCAAAGAAAAATAAGTGTAAGATTTTGAATTTAATTTATGCAATTCTGATATAGTATTTTCATTTGGTACCAGAGTAGGTCTGATGCGGGAAATTTTAGTGTTTTCTTGATCAAATCCGTCTCAAAGAATAGATTCTATATTTCATTTCCAGATTTGGGTTTTTCTATAATTTTGTACACAAAACCAAGTGTTTGTCAGGAAACGCAGAAGAAATTTCAGTAGAACCCAGTTCGTATTTTTGAAGAAATATGTATTTCACTATGCAGCTATCAAATTCAGCATATCAATTCTTCTACTGAAGTTTTCTCCAATTTCCAATAATGCTGAATTGTTAATACAGAGTCTTGGCTTTCTTGGAGGTTCAAAGGTATTCTATATAAAAATTTTAAAGTACCTGATTCAATTATGTATTCTATATATTAGAAGGAGTAATCTCCACATTACTTGATCAGAGTAATTATGAAGAATATGAAGAAGTAATGTATGTACAAAATAAAGCAAGTACTTCATCTAAGAAAGGAAAGTTCAAACCAAAACCTTTCCCTTTTAAAGGTAAAATGAAATGTTATTACTGTAATGAATCGGGATATGTAGCCTTGAACTGTAAAAAGAGGGCAAAAGATCTACTTGATGACAAAATAGATCAAAAAGCTCTTTTGGTTGAAGAAGAAACTGATTGGGATGAATACTCTAAAGATGAGGAACTTTCTTGTCCTAGTGATGAGGAATTCTTATGGTAAATAGTTCACTTGTTGGAGGAAGGAGGCAATGGAGGAAGGAGGACAATCAACATCCTCTCGTCATTCACCAACGACGGGGTCGCAGACAGATGTGGTGATGTTCTATTTCAGTTGTGTGGTGTGTTTATACATAAGGGGGTGAAACTATTTTCATGTTTTGATTTTAATGTGTTCACATAGAATAACAACAGTTCCTGAGTGTCTATTTGGTGTAGAAGAAGCAAACTGCTTGACTCAGCTTACAGGGGCAAAGTATCTACGTGCGATCCTCTCGGCGTCAAATGCGGTCTCGATTGTCATACTTCGGTGGAAGGTACTTCGTTGGAAGGTGATTAGTCGATGAAGATGTTCATACGACAAGGATGATCATTAGCAGCAAGATCCAGTAGCAATGGCTACTCCGACAAGTTCGATGTTTCCAGGAGCTCTTACCCCATGTTCACGCTAAGGGGGCGAATGTTAAGAATATCTATGTTGTAGTGTGAACATAGAATATTATGTGAGTGATTATATTATCTAGGATAATATAATATGTGTTGTAATAATTAATTACATTATTGTAAATGTAATTATGAGTGGGTGAGTAAATATTGTTATGAGTTGTTGAGTAAACAACTCATTAACAATATTAGTTTTGTGAGAAAACAAAATCTCACGTAAAATAACATGGAGTTGTTTTAGGAGTTATGTGTGGAGATATTTATGGAGATTATATCTCCTTAAATATAGGAACAACATCTCCTATTTAAATGGATGTAATAGCAAAGAAAAATAGTGTAAGATTTCAAATTTAATTTATGCAATTCTGATATAGTATTTTCAAACCACACCAACCAAAACCCCAAAAGGAACCACCAAAACAACTGAGTTGCAAAAGGCTTCATTACATACAACCTATGACACATAACTCTAGTTTTATAATAACACTAACAATTGAACCTATTGGTTAAATGATTGGAGAATATAACGACCCATCAAACATCTCCTTGATAGTTCACACCTATTCCTTTTAAGCCACATGCTCAAACATAGTTTTCACACATGCCTTAAAAGGGGGCATCTATCTGGGTTTATTTTACACTTTCAAAAGAAAAACAAAATTTAGGGGGAAGATGTAGGTACAAATAGAGAATAGGAATCTAAAATGTAATTACACACATAGTTTTGGCAAAATCAACACATGTTCAAAACCATACAATCTGGTCAAGACCATACAATATGGTCCTAACCCTCAATACGTTTTGGACTAGGGAAATTTTATTAAAATATGTCAGCATTTTCATATTTCCACATATGTAAATAGTTTTTTTTGTAATTTTTCATAGTCTAGATCAGTATAGGGGCATGAAATCCTTCATTCCTTCTTCATGACATCACTCAATTTTAGTTTTAGATTTTAGGAATCTTGGGGGCATGGGTCTCCTTCCTAGTTCAACGTTGTTAGCACATTTCCAATGTATTTTAATGTTTTATTTATACTCATTTATTATACATATGGGGAGAGTTTGGGGGCGCCTATTCTCTTTTATACTGTATGTCCTTGTTTGCAAAATATGGTCTAGATTTGTTTTTGCAATGGTGTGATTTATGGGATTATGGAAATAAGTGAAATGGATAAGATATTTGTGGGTAGGATTTACTCTCTTGTTACACTTTTAGGGAAGCTAATGAGTTTCTACATAAATTTGATACATGGTCTTCTTCCTTTTGCAGGGGTGGATTTGTACTTGTTTCTTCTTTGTTCTCTTGCACATTTCTATGTTGGGTTACATGCATGTAACACCTCAATTTTCCTCGAATTGATTGGGAACTAATCACCCTAAATCCTTTAGCAAATTTCAACAAATACAAATCTCCAAGTACAAACAAAGCACAAGAAAACAAGTGTATTATTTACTTGTTTACATTTTTCCACTTTACATATATGCAAATATAAATATTTTATGTTATAAGTTCTATTTGAGTTATGGTCAATTATCTATCATAGACATTGACTACATTGTGTGTTGCGGGTGTCATCATGGAGAATGATGAAACCAAACATAACAATGTAATTGCAAAATAAATGTTTGAGTAAAGAAAAAGTGTGTCTACACACTCAACTACAATTTCCTTTAACCATGTAATATTCAATTTCATGTAGTGGGATAAATAGGGAGGCAACTCTGCTATATTTTATTGATAAGGAAAATGAATAGTTACATCCATGAAAAATTGAAACCAAATAACCAATATTGTTATATGGTTAAACAAACAACCCAATAAATAGATACAACCAAAATTATACATAAGAATAGTTTTCCCACTTACATAAAAATAAATATATGGTTCAATGTACGAACCACTTACCTATAGTAATAAGTAAACATATCTATAATGTAAAATTACTATGTAATATGAGTTTTACCTAACATTCCCCCCCTTAATTTTGAATTTAATCAAGAGAAGAGGAGACGAACTCTCGAACACTAAAATTTGTCACGTGTAAGTGACTTCATGAAGATATCTACTCTTTGCTCGGATGTTGGGAAAAATTGAAGTTGAATGATATGTTTCAAAACATGCTCATAGATGAAATGTACATGTACCTCAATGTGATTTGTCTTCACATGAAACATTGGATTATGAACAAGTTTCAAAAAACATTTGTTTTCAACCTACAATGTGGTAGATTTCTCCTGTAGTAGTGCAAGTCCCTCAAGTATGTGATGTATCCATATCACTTTGCAGACAACTCCACTTGGAGCATGATATTCATTTTCTGTGGAAGATCGAGAAACAAAGTTTTGTTTCTTTATTCCCAATGATATTGGAAAATATCCCAATAAGAAAAAAATTGAAGTGGAATTCATGTCATCAATATTACTGCGTTATCTGAATATGAATATCCAGTTAAGAAGAATTGATCATTCTTCTTGTACTCTAGGCCAAAATCCATAGTACTCTTGAGATACCACAAGATACACCTTGCTACTTTCCAATGACAAAATATGGTTTCATGCATGAACCGTGAAAGATAACTGACCACAAAGTTGATATTTGACCTAGTATAGGTTAGGTAAATGAGACTCCCAATCAACTGTCGATAGAGAGTTGCATTTACCAATGGAGATGGATTTGTACGAGACAACTAAAGTCTTGTCTCCATAGGTGTGGAAATTGGTGTGCATTCCACCATCTTGAATTTCTTAAGTGTGGTCTTGGTATATTTCAACTAAGAAATAAAGATATGATTATCCTTCTACCATACTTCCAAACCAAGTCAGAATTGCATCATCATAAGATCTATCATGTTGAATGATTGAATAAGTTATTTCTTTGTTGCATTGATCATCTTCATTGTGTTGTTGGTGATGAATAGATTGTCGAAATATAAAACAACAATCACAATCTCCCTCCTTACTTCTTGAGGTAGAGATTGGGATCATATGGATTCCTCTCAAATCCATGTTAAATGAGATGCTCATCAATTTTGATATATCATTCTCGGGGAGCTTGTTTAAGACCATACAATGATTTAATGAGTCTACATACCTTTTCTTATTTTCCAAGTATGATAAAACCATTTAGTTGAGTCATGTATAGTTATTCCTACAAGTATCCATTGAGAAGGGAAATTTTCATGTCCATATGGTGAACTTTCCAACCAAACTATGCAGATATAGAAAAGATCACAATGATCATTTTGATCTTAGCTATGGGAGAAAATGTCTCCTTATAGTCCATGCCTTCCTTATGAGCATACCCCTTTTCTACAAGTCTCACCTTTTACTTGTCAATGGTCCCATCTACTTTGTACTTTGTTTTGAAAATCCATCTATATCCAATGGGCTTTTTCCTTGGTGGAAGATCGAGAAGTTGTCATTGTGTCTTATTTTTCATTATTGATTGATACTCAACATCCATGTCATCTTTCCAAGATTTAGAATGTAGGGCTTCACGAACTGTAGATGCCCAAACGTATTCAACAAATCTACTCATTAAGGTAAAATTTATCTCTTCATGAGATTTGTTGTGAGTCCATGGTCTAGGAGTGGATGTGTTTGGAGGACCACCCAATTTGTCATCTTGAATTATGTTTGTATACCATTTAGGAATACGTCTAATTGTTCCTATGGGTTGTGGTCATGAAAAATAACCACCATCATCCCCATCATCACTGTCATCATTTGTGGGAACATAAGCTTCCATTTTCACACTAAGGCGACTTTGAACATCTTGTGAGTTTTTTGAAGGATCCCCATCTTCTTTCTTCTCAAAAAAATATACATCCCTATTGGAGTATACTTTCTTGGTTTTCAGATCCATCAGTTTGTACCTAAGATATTCTTCATTGTATCCAATGAAGATGTATTTCTATGCTTTCATATCCAACTTCTTTCTCTTCTACTTGGGAATGTGCATGCTAGCATTGTACCAAAATACTATGAGGTATGAAATGGATGGTTTCCATTTTGACCATGCTTCATGTGGTGTTACTCCATCAAGAGTAAAAATGGGTAGTATGTTTAATAGATACACTTTGCATTCTTCCTTGCTTCTTTCTAGAATGTCTTCGCTAGTCCCAAATCACCGATCATGATCAGATAATCTCCATGATAATACGATTCCTTCTCTCAAAAACAACACTTTACTTGGGTGTATGTGGAGGAGGCATCTGTCGAAAAATCCCATGAGCTTCTAGAAAGTATTTGAACTCATTGTTGGTAAATTCCCCCTTGATTTGAGTGGAGAGATATGATTTTATGACCAGTCTTGTTTTCAACAACCACTTTGAAAAATTTAAAATTCTTGAAAGATTCATATTTAGTACGAAGATAATAAATCCACATTTTTCTAGAATAATCATCAACACAATGCATGAAATACTAAAAACTAGAATGAATAGGTTACATTAGACCAAAAAGATCAAAGTGCACCAAATCAAGCTTTACGGAGAATGATATGTACTCTTTTGGAATGAGGCTCTATGTTGTTTACCTACAAGGAGTTAGGACACTTAGTTGTTTCCTTCTTGAGATATGGAAAAAATCTCACCATGTCATACTGGTGAAGTGTGTTGAGATATCCAAAAATGATGTGACCAAGTCTCCATTGCCACAATTGTGCAGATGAAGTGTCTTTATCCACAAGTGTGTGATCATCTCTTTGGAAAAAAATCAAGCTAGAACATCCATCCCACATTTGAATATCTTGTAATAATTTTTGAGCTTCTGGATTTATATCGAATCAAAAAAACTTTCTTACCAACTTTATAATCAAAATCAATCTTTAAATTATGATCTAGAAGTTGATTGACTGATAGTAAATTCTTTTTCAAACAAGGTGCATACAATACATCGAATAACCTACAATTATGCATACAAAGAGGTAAAAAATGTTCCCAATACCTTGAACATTGTAGGATGATTCATCACCCAACAAGACATGATTTTTAGAGGGCGTGTCTCGCACTATGGAGAACTAGTCTCTTTGTTCACCATGTGTCGAGTGGCTCCCAAATGAATGTACTAGATAACACTAGTCGACGTATTTGCTTCATTGGAATGAGAAGGATACAATAAGTCCTCATAATCCAAGTGGTCCTCTTGTTTAACAACATTTCCTTGTTAACGGGGTTTCTTCCTCTAATTCCCCTTCTTCTACCCTTAATTGTAGCTAGATTGTCCATGTTGAGATGTTGATTGTTAGGTCATGAATTTCTAGACAAACCCTTCTTATACATGATGTTGGTACAATCATTCAAATCATATCCTGTGTTACAAATAGACATTTTTATTCTATTATCCCCTTTTTTATTTTGCTTCGTGACATACTTTGGAAGAATGAGATTGTTCTTCCCTTTGTGATGAGAAGAAAGTTCCTACTTTTCTTCTTTATCTTTGTTGTACATTGTTTCTTCTGACGCAATGAGTTCACTAGTTTTTCAAAACTGATGGTCTAATTTGACAAATTAATTATCGTCACAAAAATATTACATGAGGGAGGAAGTGCTCTAAAAAAATGGGAATGAGAGCGTCGGCTAAAATATCCTCTCTCAGAGCTAAAAGTGAAGCCCTCAATGTTACAACTCTTCTCAATAAATCTTAAACTTTCTCATTAGGCTTGAATTTTAGTGTATACGGGTGACTCTAAAAATTTAATATTGTGTTCTTGTTCTTGGCTTTGTATAATGTGATGAGTTTATCCCATGATTCTTTGGCCATTTTGGTATCTCAAATGTGTGGTTTTATGTCATCGGACACACGAACAAGATTATCGCCTTGGCCTTCTACTTGGCCCTATCATATTGATGCTCTTGTGTTGCATCTACCTTTGATCTAGTTATGAAACCATCTACAATAGGGCACAATGATTCAAACTCGAGTTGAGTTCAAATTTTGGTCTTCCACATGGCATAGTTATCACCACGCAACAATTGTAATTCACGCAAGAAGAATTTTTATTAAATTTTTGCCATAGTGGGTTGTTATAATTTCCCAACTAAATGGCTCTTTAGTACAATAAAAATAAATAGAATACCCAAAAATAACATCTTGCGTGGAAAAAATTGGGCAAGAAAATTTTATTTTGGGCCATGGTGGCCTCCAGAGCACAATACGACTCAGGAATCGATTTAATTCCACAAAAAAACAACAAAAATTCTATTTTAGGCAATTCCCTTTATAAAAGTTTCCGAAATAACTTTTTGAAACAATTGGGAGATTTTTTTAAACCCTAAATTAGGGTTTTCACATCTAAATTTAGAAGGGGCTTTAGTGATGACTAACGGGTTTAGAGGAGGTTAAAGATATGATTTCCAATTTGAGGGGATTTTGATTAAAAAAATTCTCCAAAAGAAAAAATGGGGCGGGGGTTGGGGCTCGACTCATGCACTTACCCCTCTCTAATGACTTACACACCCAGCTAGCCAACCGAGTGCTCCAAGCGCTTGTGATGAGAGATGAAGAACTTTGTATTTAAACTTGAAAAACAAATTCTTTATAAAAAAATGATGACCTACCTTTTTATACTCGGTCGAGCTCGCGGGTGACGACCCACTACCCGACTTGGAAAGCTTGATGAGTTTAGGGTTAGGTCACTTTTGTTAACTTTTCTTTTCCTTGATCTGCTTTTTTAGTTTTATCCGCTACCTTATCTTGTTTTACGCAGAGTCTTATGCCTTGTTTCTTTCCCGCTACAAAGTTTATGGCTTGGTGCAAGGAGTGTCTTGACCTTTTTATGTTGAATAAGGTGGATGGACCTACTTTGCATGTGGCTTGGGATGTTTTAGAGAAGGAATTTGACGGAATTTACGTGGCTTAGCTCACTCGGGAGCTCGGCACGGGGAGGGAGCAGGATCGGACTTGGCTTGGAGACCTGGATCGACAAAACTCAATGCAAATTATTTGCTTAACTCTTTGTACTTTATATCTCGATATGGAGCTCAAGATGTGAGGAGAGTGAGCTTCTATGGAGAGTGAGTTGTTCAACTCACCTTAAACTTAGCCTCTATGTAATGAAAAGGCTTGGCTGTAGTGTAAAACACAATATGCTCAACTCAATGGGTACCCTCTTAGCTTAGTTTAATGCAACTCTAAGTTAGTCATGACTCAACCCAAACTCGGTCTAAATGCTCAACCAACTCTCCCGCAATGAACCAACAACTCGGCCCTCTATAGCTTGATTAGCTCGTCGGGGTACCTAGTCGGTTTGCCTTGTAGAATTGACATACTACTAAATTTAATAGTCCATTCAAATTTGGTTGTGACTAAATTGGCCTCTAAATTTAGAGGTAAAACCCTATTGGGGAAAATCTAGTTTCTTTTTCATTTTCCTGATTTTCGAGTTTGTTGAGAGGTACCCGGTGTGGGAGGCAATACAGGCGAATCCTTCTTTCCCAATGCACAAAAAAACTTGTAAATTTTCTTTAAAATTATTCAATGCTCATGTAGTGTTGTTAGAGGGTGGAGAAAGTTGGGAATGGAGTTGGGAAGGGGAAAAGAGGCTCTATGGCTCTCTTTTGTTCTGTGCAAAGATTCTCTTAGTCCTCCAAATTCCTTGTTGCGATCTCCTAAATTCTCCTCCTTGGCTTGTGCATGCACCAACTCGATACCAAATGTAGTGGGAGAAACAAGGAGGCAACATTAGGAAAATGAATAGTTACATCCATGAAAAAATAAAATTCTTATATACATTGAACAATTGAAACAAAATAACTAATATTGTTATATGGTTAAATAAACAAACCAATAAACAAATATAGCCAAAACAATACATGACAATAGTTTTTCCAATTACAAATAAATAAATAAATTGTTCAATATACGAACCACTTACCTAGAGTAACTAGTAAACATATCTACGATGAAAATTTACTATGTATTATGAGTTTTACCTAACATTTCATACTCAAAAGGGGTAAATATAGACACTCAAATTTGGAATTTGCACTTTAGAAACCCTTAATTTGACTATGCACTCTTGTTATGATAAACACAACTTCTCCATTCCTACTTAACACTTTTGAGGTCCATTGTTTAGCTTATTCATCCTCGCACACTGACATGACATCGAATCTAAGAATTTGATTTACAAAATCCATATAAAAATATCAGTTTACCAGTTCCTAATCTCACTTAGCATGTTTCTACTCCCGTCCTGGACCATATAGTCTACTTAGGACCGTAACATATGATCCTAACCTCTTTGTAAAATATTGGACCGACATGTCTTCTAATTAAATTTCCAATTCCAAATCTTTCATTCGGTCTTATAATTCCTCTAGGTTGATCTTTCTTAGATAAATCATCTACAAAACCCTATATAAGCAAGTAAATACTACCTCATTTGCTAACCTAGAACTCCTAAGGAAATGCACTAAAACACTCACTTCATACACTTGCAAAAGGCATCCAAATATCCCTAAATATGGAAATTGCACATTCATAGTCAAGTAGGAAACATTGATAAAAACTACACAATAAAATAAGAAATAAACACCAAATATTATAATATCAAATTTAGAAATTCATCGGGATATCAATTACAATGATAGAGGTTACATTTTATAATGTTTGATCTCCTACAAAGGTGGAGTCAAACTTCATCTTCAATCCCTCATATCACTCTCCATGAATCTCTCAAACTTATCCCTAGGATATCTCTCACACACCAAAATAGCTACGTGAGTTGTTTATTCAACAACTTCACTCACACACAACTATTAACTATATTATTAATATGAGTTGTATTAACTCATTATTAATAATATTACAATTTATTAATAATGTCACAATATATTTGTAACATTCACTCCCCTATTGTTAACATTATTAATTCCCAATATACACTCCCCTAATGTTGACAAGGTAGAAAAAATAATCACACTTCCTTCTGCAGCTTGCCGCCCATGTGTGCTCATGATCTAGTTGGTTTTTTCAAAACAACCAACAACCTCAACATTGATGGTTTTACAGGACAACCAACAACCTCAACAAGGATGGTTTTATAGGACAACCAACAACCTTAATATCATGATGTTGCTTTTCCTTGTGCTTTTATATGTCCACTATGTCTTTCCTTCAGGGAATTATGTAGGAACCATTGATTACTGAATACAAACCAAATAGAGGGAAAATTGAACATTGAGACTAAGTTCCAGTTCCCCCCCTCAATGTGAACATTTCACTTATTCAAACAGGAACTTTGAAATCATATTGCACACGACAAAATGTAACTCTAAAATAAAAGCAAACTAACACACATTGTCACCACAACTTCATGTGGCCCCGTCGTTGGTGGTGGTCGACGAGAGGTCGATGATTGACCTCCAACCTCCATTGCCTTTGTCCTCCAATGTCACGCCGCTTACTTAGTAAATTGGATGTTGAAGCTCAAATTTGTACCACCTTTTGTCGATGCATCTTCCCCACAAATCTTCACTTTGGTTCTAAAATTCTAAAGTGGGGGTCTAGGGGTGTGCAACCCCAATGGGTCGAGGGGCGCACCCTCGTAAGGTCCGGGCGGTGCTCGGGGCGCGCTCCCTATCATGGTACGGGGGGGGGTCGGGCAGAGCCCCTGAAGCTAGAAACATTTTCCTTCTTCGACGTCATCAAAAAATATCATAAGAACTGCAATATTGTTCATCTTATCCTCCCAAAAATTTGGACGTCGGGTAACACAGAAAATGCGTCCATAAGGCTATTTTTTTAATTTTTTAATTTTTAATAATTTTTAGCGACTATAAAATGACCAAAAACATTGACTTTAAAAAAGACTCTGACAATTTTGACTTAATTGACGACATAAACAATTGATGCGCTACAATTTTTGACTATTGACGACAATAATACAAAATTTCAAGACTTTTTTCCGACTCTACCTATAACTTAACAGATAATGATGATTTATAAAATTTTGATATTTGAATCTATATGATTTCATTTGGATGAACAATAACACTGGACTAATGACTGTGACTTAAAATATGACTCTTACTCTCCTTTTTAAATTAAGACTTAGAGAATGACATATAGAAATGTCATTAAAATAAATGATGACCACATAGACTCACGAACATAAATTTAAGTGACTCTATACATTTTCATAACACCTAAACAATTAAAATGAAATTACTAATCCCTAATCTAAATGACTTGATAAGAATACAACTCACAATGTTTTCACGAGCCGTGGAAGGATCAGGTCTTGGCACGAACTAAGTATATCTCCACTTTGCATTGAAGCCACGTATTCTGATTGCAGAAAGGTAAAATAGTGGAGTGTGCACCCAACTTAGAAACGTGGGTTCTGTATTAATTTTGCAGATATCTGCTTCAAATGGGATAGGGCCATGCCAATCCGTTTAGATTGCCTTGGAGTCTTGCACTTTCATTAATGCAAAACACAATGAAAAGAAGCAGATCGCAGACTTGCAATGGCCAGAGAATTGCACGATGTTGTTACAACTGTATGGACCCAAGAGTCAAGAGAGGCTCAAAATTATAGAACAAAATAGACAGCGATGCATAATGGTCGGTCAAATCAGAGATGATGAAGACGTATGTAGTTGGACATAGATCTAATAATAATCAACTGTAGAAGATCCGTCAATTGATGCTCCGCAAGTGATGCAACCGATAACAATTGATGTCAAAACCAATTTGAAAGGTCGTGTAAGTAGTGAAGAGGGCACGAGGAGAACAAATATGCTCAAGAATTTATTTTATTGTTGTGCACCTTCACGGATTACTAGCACCTTGAATACCAGTAACATTATGGATTTCTATTCAATCTTCACACGCTCAACAACAATAGGAGTCACACCAGTTCTGCATGCCAAGTTAAAGCACCATAGCCTTTTGTCTCCATAATTGACAAGTAGATATGCACACACAAGACATATAAAGATACAAAGATTAATCACGCTGGAACAGGTATGAATCACGAACAGCTGTAATGCAATAAACAGTTCATAGTTTGAACTTGACGTGAGCAGATTATTAGCTCCTTTGCACCAATACAATGCTCAGGAGCTGCTACAGATTCACAGTTGGAGTATAAGATTGCTCTGATACCACTGATAAAAACTATACAGTAAAATAAAATAAGAAATAAACACTGAATATTATAATATCAAATTTAGAAATTCATCCATGATATCAATTACAATGATAGAGGTTACATTTTATAATGTTTGATCTCCTACAAAGGTGGAGTCAAACTTCATCTTCAATCCCTCATATCACTCTCCATGAATCTCTCAAACCTATCCCTAGGATATCTCTCACATCCCTTTATTATCTCACACAACAAAATAGATATGCGAGTTGTTTATTCAACAACTTCACTCACACACAACTATTAACTATATTATTAATATGAGTTGTATTAACTCGTTGATAATATTACAATTTATTAATAATGTGTTGGTTTGAAAATCATTGGATGGGCGGATCGCGGGAAACAAACCAACAAAGTGTGCGGGGCATTGCCCCTCTTTGAGACAATAAAGTGAAATTGGTTTATTGTTATTCTACCAAGCAGGAACAGTGCAAGTCTTATTGTATTCTCGCTTTTAGGGGGTTTGGGATCTCATTCCGGTAGAGGTAGTTTCGAGCAGCGAACAGAAAAGTAGGAGAGAAGGAAAGGAGGAAGGATATATTTGAAGGGAGAAAAGAAATGAATTCTAAGATAGAAAGGTCAGAAGGTTTATGCTTTGGGCTGGTAGTAAACAGAGCCAAACTTACTTACATAAACAAATAAAGCAATACTGATGAACAAATGAAAAAAGTAGAGATAGATCCAACAGAAAAGAAACACACATCTAACTTAAGAAAGATCTAATGCACATAACACATAAATTTAGCACAAAGTCTCAATATTTGTATTAATATTTTCTCCTGTTACAAGAAAGTACAAAGTCTTTCTCTCCTCACTTCTATTTTTACACAAAGCTGTCCACCTGAATACAAGTATCCTAGTATTTATAGGAGGAGGAGAAAGAAGACAAAAAGAAGGCAACCACTTATTTACAAAATATCTAAAAGTCAAAAGTTGACTTTGGGGCAATTTTAGGATGGAAACATCTCATGGTGCAACATGGATGATGTCATAGTGTGTGCCAACATGCTTTCAAATATTTTTACAAAATGGAAAATCCATCATGGAGGAAGCTATTCATCATCATCTCTTGGCTCAAATTTAGCTTCTGGCTGAGGCTCAGGAGAGTCAATGTGGCACTACGCTCGATACTCTGCGAACTTGCTGATTATCTTCTAAAGTTGATACTAATCAAGACCTTTGAAATGGTCATGAATCACTTCGCAAGTCTCTTTCTCATTTTTGAGCTTGTTGGGCAAATCAACGTACTCTTCATTTGCATCGATCAAAGAGCCTATAAAGTCACGGCAGGCTAAGAGGTTGTTGATGGACTCTTGATCAAAAGTGACCTCTTGCGCTAGACCTTGAGAGACAATACCCTTGAAGAGTTGGAACGTGTCGTCTGCTTCTCTCAACTCATAGGATGCATTGAGCAACATGGGAGACATCTTTGAAATTGTCTTCTCCATGTTGTGTAGCGCATCAAGGCTTCCTCCTTGAATTTGTCAATTCTTTCCAGGATGAATTCCATTTGATTGACCTGGTAATCTAAAGTAGTGAGAGCTTTATAATGTGTCCGCGGGTGATCGATAACGCCGACCTTTAACAAGTTGTTAGTTGAACAGTTGACCATGGTCTGGAATGTTCCCTGCTGCAATTTAGCGTTATCAACTCCTCGAAAGGGAGCTCACTCGGCAGTAGCTCTTTATTTCCTTGAGTTATACCTTGATTCAAAGAACGCGAACCTACCAATTATAACTTTGACCATCATCCCGGAGGATCTTCTCAATCCAGGATGACACAACTATACCCTGTTCAACAATCTTTATGTATTCATCTATTTTTTTCGGGTTTGGGAGCTTAAACGGTTCTGCGGTTGTTCTTTGAAGGAGCTTTGCCCATCTTCTGTAAAGCTTGGAGGAGATGTCTGTTCTATTCTTTGAGTATTCTCTTCTCCTCTTTGGCCTCTTGTAGCTTCTTGCAGAGGGCATCAACAGCTGACAAGGCTTCTCCTTGCAGGCTTTCGGATGATGTTCCCATTGTGACTTGAGTCACTATGAAGTCTGTAGGAGACAGATCTTCCTTCTTCTTTATGGGATTTGGATAGGCTATCTCCATGACCCTTTCTCCTGAGGCACTTTTCGAGAAGCGAGTTAATGCTTTTTGCTTCTTGGGTCCCTTTGTCGAATGACGAGAGAAGTCCATAGCTGCAATGGGGACCTTCCTCTTATGTTGACTCAGGTGGTCGGAGATCCAACCAGGACTTAGGGGATCAGGATGGAAAGAAGAGCAGGAAACGGGGGCAAAAGGGGGAGCAACTGGAGTGGACTCAGGGAAGAAAGTGGAAACACTTGGTGGCGACATGGATAAAGAGTCCAATACACTAGTGCTTGCAGGTCTCGAGTCACGACAGGGGAAGAGAAGGACATGGACACAGAAGGGATCTATAGTTGGATAGAGGTGATACCAGGCGACAGATCCACAAGGGAGGAAAATATGGAAGAGGAGGGAGATGGAAGGGAAGAAGACGGAGGAGAAGACATAACCAAAAGAACGGTTACCTGAGGGGCAGAAGGAGGAGGGGGAGCAGAAGAGGGAATGGCGGTCATCTCCACAGTTGTAGTTGTGAAAACATCTTGAGTGGATGTGTCCGTTGGAACGTTTGCCATTTATTCTTTACCTAGGGACACTAAGTCCACTATTTGCTTTGAGGTAGAAGGAGGGCTATCAGGAGCTTTCTCATGCTTGCTTGACTCTCCAACTTCATCCTTTCCTTTGCCCTTTGGTAAGTGATCTGGCTTGGGAGGTGCTCTTCCTAAGGGGGAAGTAGTGAAATCCACCCCAAGGTAGATGAGACCATTTTGTTTGCACCAATTTTCAGTGCGTTGCAACATGGGTTGGACCCTTTCTTCTATGGTCTTTGGCGCCTTGGTCCTATCGATGCTTGTGAATGGCCAATCATCCCCATCCATGTCAAGGTAAACCTAATCAATTTCCTGATCAGTTTCTTGGAAATATTTTGGGATGATGGCAACTCCATAGTGGATGATCTCTGCTAGTGCCAGCTGGGAGTGATCCTTTCATCTGATTTCAACCTTGTGGTTCACGTCTATCCATATGTCCTCAATCTTTGGGATATGGATGGGATTGATCTTTGCCTTGGGGAGGCAAGCTCGGCGATTGAAGGTTGGCCTTGTCGGGAAATCGTGTTTGAGTTGAGCAATTCCAGCTCAGTAAACATTTCTGGGCTTTACCCGGTGAGGCGCAGTGTACCTACCAACCATGAGGGGGAAAGGAGTTCCACCCTTCTTTCTTTTCATATATTTTCGTGATAGGTGATTAGTGTTTTGAGAGCTCTAGAAGGATCACTTGGGACTGCATACCTTGGCAATCTTGTTGGTTCTCCCAAGAAGTTGGCAGCTTTGAGATACGTGAAGGTGGGGAATTGTGTAAACAAAGCCCTCCACTTCTTTGTGGCAGCGACCACGCTCATGTTGGTCTGACCATGTCTCATGTTTGGCCTCATTAGGCAAATCTCCTCATAGAAGAAGGCATCATTGATATTTTTTGAATTGGGCGATCGGCCTCGAGCCTTAGCTCCGGTAGTACTCTTATATCTTAACTTGAGGCCATACCCCACTTTGAACCAGTCTTGGGTACTCTCTCTCTGAGGGCGACATATACGACATATGAGTTCATGTAGAACCTCCCAGTCATTGAAACCTGTTGGAGTTGCTGCGAGATAGTATCCGATAATCTCTCCCAAGCCAAAACATTGCTCGGGCACATTCTTGCCGATGGTCTCCAAGTATCGAGCATCCATTTGTGAAAGTGGTGGGCATCGGGAAGCTTGAATACTGCTTTGAGGAAAGTGTTGGTATCACTTAGCTCCTCGAGAAGTCACTGCGGTGATTGGTGCCGTGGCCACTGCTCACCACCTTTTTGTTCTTCATATAAACTTCGTTCATCATCCGCATGCACTTATCCTTATTGTCGGTTGAAGTTTTTATGCAGTCTTCTCGCTTCTTTGCCACATATTGGCTATGGTGAGGAATGCCCAACATGATTTCGAAATGCTGGGCTATGAGGTTAATGATCACCTTGCCATCTTTGTCTTCGACACATCTTGTGTCTTTATTATAACAACGGACCACTATCATGATGAACTCATTATTGATAGCACTTATTGGAAGACCTGCTACAAAATGTAGCCCGCTGCCCACCAGCTTGTCCATCCATGGGCCACCGGTGACCTTTGTGGTCCTTTCCCAGAAGTCATCCATGTCTATGTGCCCAAGCTCTGAGTCTCTGATGTCGAGGCTGCACTCTATAAGCGATTCAGGCATCCTGACTCTCTGATATTTGTATTTCATTTCTTGCTCTGTTAACTTAGCTTTTCCTTTAGATTTAGTTGGCTTCTTGCTCGATGAAGACATGTGTGAGCTCGAGGGTGGTTGTTCTTTATGCAAGAAGAATCAGAGAGGTCCAACACAGAAAAGCTATGTTAACCGTCATGTTATCCATAGTTTAAAACTTGCAAAATGAAAAATGAGCAATTTATAAGCCTTTGGGCGCAAGGCGCAGCTTCACTATAGGTTGCAGAGGCTTCAAAAAGTAAGGTGCACTTTTGAGGAGTGTTGCATGATAGAAGGCGGTGCTAAAGGGCGGGGCGCAAATAAGCTATACACAACATGCAATGTTGGTGTTGAGGAAGTTGTGTCGGTGCCTAGGAATGCTTGGGGCTGGGTGTAGATTTGCTTAGTGCCACATGCGCTTTTGGTGTGCTATGCGCTTGGCAGGAGATGTAACACAAAAAGTTAGTGTGCCAAGGGTTTTACGTGCGCGACGCGGGTTTGGTTTACATAGAATACAATGTTGATGTTATTGTTATTGTGCGGTTCTGCACCTTTTTGAGAAATGGCCAAGTGCTTGCTTAGGTAACGCGCGGGAGGGATGCCTGCTACATGGGTCTGCATTACACCTATGGCGCGGCATGTTGAATGCAACACGGAAAGATAGTCTTGTTGAAGATTTAACGGTTTTTTAACAGTTTGGCCGATTACCTCATTTCTTGGTTTTTATTATATTTTGCATTTGGATTTGGCAAATGACAAGGAGGAGAGGGTTTCAACAAGGTAGGGAGTAGAGGCAAAAATGGGTTTGAGCTCTTTTGAGGCAGAGCCTTCTAGATTTGCAGATCTGGAAGAAATGGGAAGAGGGTTTGCAGTTGGGTTCGTTAGATTTGTTATGTTTATTCTTTTATATTCATTGTTTTTACCATACAAATCCCAACATAAAAGCCACAATCAACAATAATAAGATGGGCAGAAACCACTTACCAGGATATATATAATGACAAAGGACAGATGTGGGATCCACAAGCATGAGGAATGACACGTGAGGCTGACGAGGATAACTGACAAGCGCAGAGGAAAGACTTTTCTTGTTTTTTAATTCGTGAAAATGACAAGTTGAATGCGCCTATATATAGAAAACCTGGCATTTATTGTGCCACCAACTGCCTTTGGCACGGTTGGTGAAGTGTCGACATGGTAGGCGGTGTGCCTTTGGTGCGGATGGAAAGGTGTCGACATGGGGATTTCAGCGCTTATGGTGCACTTAAGAAAGTGTCAACATGTAATTTTTAGTGCCAAGGGTAAAAGGGGGCGCACATTTTTATCTGTCGACACATTAATTTTCACGCCTTAAGCGCGTTTCTTTGGCACAAGTTTGAGGATGTTGGCATATAACTCTTAGCGCCTTAGGGGTGCAACTCTTGCCATGTTGACATGCCTTTTAGGGCACCAAAGGGACACACTTTTCTTGATGTTGCCACAACAATATTTGCGCCAGCTAAAAAAGGTTGAAAAATGGCTAAGTTCTTAAAACTTGATTTTCAGAAGGAGAATTTTAGGCCATTTTGAATGTTAAGATACCTTCTCGGGGGACCAAAACAAAAATTTGGTATGGTTACTTGTAAAATTGTCCTTTCCCATTTTACAGGATAACATAATGTCACAAAATATTTGAACAACATCCACATTAACCTTGAAGACAAAAACTAGGTCAAGGAATCCATATCTTTCATTTACAAGCATCCAAACATTTTGTCTCTAAGTTTTTAGCAAGATTCAAGTCAAAGAAAAATTGTCAAAGAAAATGGAAAATATGATTGATATAACTAGATATCATATGCTAGGTGGAGAATGATTTGTAGTTTGAGGCCTTTCGAAGTAGTTCAAATGTTGGCGGTGCCCACAACCTTTCTAATATTTATTTTGTAGGAATATTCATCCATGACTAGGGTTTGATATCACGATTAGTCCATTTAGAGAGATTTGTTGCATATGTGACAACTAAGGTTTGATAGTGATGAATAAATCCAAGAAGACAAGCACCGGGGAAGTTAGAGAAGTTATTTTAAAATAGGTAGAAGACCATACAAGAAGGTCTTAGACCATATAATATGGTCACGAATGTGTTGTAGGTCTTAACCTTGGTAGATTATTAGTTCCAGTTCAACTTGTGAGGTTTATTTAGGTTCATTTATTTTGTTTTTATGTTGTACATTCTTAGGTCTATCCAAAAATCGTGTGGCATGTTAAGTGCATCTATAACTCTGTTTTGTGCTTTCGATTGTATGTTAGGTTAAGTGGTGTATGGTAATTATTCTTATATGATTTGAGTTGTAAATTTGATTTAGTGTTTATATTGTATCATCTTTGTTAGATCAATAATCAACTCTTAATATCTCATACACCTAATTAAATTCACCTAGAAATTTAATTTAGGGTTAAACAATTTTGAAACTACCTATTTGGTTTCATGTATAGATGTTTTAAATGAGGAGGACCCGGGAATTTTTAATGGAAGCACACCATCCGCATAAGAGATTCAAGACAAGAGTTACCACCAAAAAAACACATTGTATTAAACTAACAATGGAATATATAATATGGAATGTGAAAAAACCAAAGGATGTTGCATTAGAACAAGATGTTTAGAGACTATATCTCATCCAATTCAAGATAGTATCTCTAATCCAATCTCTAGTACACATAAAGGAACAAATTGTATCTTATATAATAAAAATAAGACTAGGTTGGAGATGATTATTGGTGGAGTGAAAGGTAGAGGCATTAATTAAGGACACGTCACACAATTTAATCCTTATCATATATGTGAAGGGATAACTACTATATTAATCACTGCATAATGACAATATAATACACAAAAATATATCACCTAGATGATACAAATATCTAATGTGGATTTCAGATCAAGTGAGAATGTGACATACACCAACATCCTCCTTGAAGTTCAGCTTAGTGATCTAGTAAAAGAGACTAAAGTCTTAATATCATAAATATGGGTCCCAAAAAATCCTCCTAATGAGGTAACCATTTCGCAAAGAAGGAGAAAAATAATAATGAAGTTTTTATATTAGATGACTAATTTGTCATTAAAAGCTAAAGAAGAACTCAAATGACATGAGTGGAGTGAATCCAAAAATCAAATATACTAGAAAATGTGTTTTTGCGACTATAGTATAAGTCCACAAAGGATCTTTTCAATCTTTAATAAGTGTCAAAATAACAAGAAGAGTTTATCAATGACTAGTAAGTGTGAATGGACTAATAAAAACTACATGAGTGTAATAAATCCACTTCTCAAACATACTGATAATATAGATGTTTGGGACACCAATATAAGTCCACAAAGGATGTTATCAATCCATCAATAAGCATTAAAAGAACAAGATATATCCAAATAAATATTGTAAACCATTATACATAACCACCTTAATCTAATTAATCCTCTAATGGAATCAAATAGGTGTCGAAGAATGAGACAAAGATTGAAAGTGGTAGTCATTGTGGAAAATAAAAACTATCACAATTCGAATACGATCCATCATTTTCATACTCAATAAACAACCAAGGAATCTTTACCCTCAAAAAATAAAATTGGAAAATAACACCCCATAATGCCTACTTAGGAGAGAATACAAATATCTCTAATATAATGTGTCAATCTGCGGTAGGTGTCCAACACATAAACAAGACATGTAGTTACAACTAAGGATATGAATCAAACACTTAAAAATATCAAGTGTGAGTGCCCAAAATTCTAGTTTATACATTTGAAAAACCCTACTATAAGCCATGTAATGAACTAAAGTTCTCCCTACTCTAAAATGAGGTACCACATATACTCACTTTGCATAAAGCAATATGATTATACAGTTTATAAATAATCCTTTATGTTTAAAAGCTAAAATTTGAGATATGATCAGAATAAATTGATGTCACTACTTTAAAGAGTGTAAAGAAAAAACACTTTCAAAAAATAAAGTATGTGAATGAGTTACCGCTCAAAATTTATGGCCTCAAAATGTTTAAAATAGGATAATTGGTCTACAAATAAGCCAAGAAACTATAAAAATAGAATAATAATTGATCCCATATATAATTAGACTCCCATTTTTTAGAGCACAAAAAAGTTAAGGTGAAAAATACCCTTGTAGACTTTCTAGATCAAAAGAATTAGCCCCAAACAAAAACAACTTCAAAGAAGAAGCCAACGGGAAAGGGTTGTAACTACAAATTCAAATGAACTACCAAGAGTATAAGTTTCACTATTTTAGATTTTTATAAATATATTAGAATGAAAAATTATATATTTTACATAAATTTCAAAACATTTCATTGAAATTCCTCTATGCCCTAGCTTTTCAAAAGTTGAGATATCTCGCAAATGAGCTCACAACGTTTAATTTAGGTGAAACAAAAGTTAGATTTAACTATTTCTAGAGATATTAATTCAATGGTAATTTATGATGCACACCAAAAATACTCATAAAAATAGAAAAGATATAGAACCCTTTAATGGATCTCCTCTATATCCAAATATGCAACTTATTCATAAATATGACATAATGATTAAACCAAATATGAAACAATAAGAGATGGATATGAGTCATTTCGTTGATTTCCCACCCAATGTCAACCTAAAAGTCATAGGTTTAGTGAGTTAAGTACACTAATATGATTTAAAGGGGAGGTATATGAGCTTATTCTGATTAATTAACTTCCAACATTAATTATATAATATCATAAAAACACAATAATTCTTGAAACTAGTACATACTACATGATATGAACTTGAAAACATAATAAGATGAGTGAACTTAACTACTTATAGATGAATCTAAGAAGTTTTCGGTCTGCAAAGAAGTCTTTGGAAGTGGGAGATCAAAATTGAGGCCGCCGTTCTAGAATCAAGAAGGAAAATGACATAGTGTAGTACCATACAAATCTAATAGGATTGTTTGTACAATTTTGCACCTAATATACAGTTTTGGATATGCTTTGAATCTATCTTCGTAGCTTCTTAAGGTTCTCACATGCCTAGAAATGTATATAACTATCAAACCATAGTTGTCCCTCTTGTCAAAAATCTCTGTGAACATTCTGAGAAAGGTATCAAACCCTAGCCATAGGTGGGATACCCTAGAAAAAAACATTAGTTAGGTTGAAGTTAAATCCTTGCACCATCAAAGTTGGTACGGATCCAAAGATGCTTCAAACCACATGTCATTTTCCACCTATCATGTGATATCTGAATGAATGCAACAAGATTTGCCAACTTGAAAACTCCTTAACAATGCTTGAGTTGAGTTTGGATCTTACTAATACTTGAAGTGGATGATTTCTTTACCGGTATGATGCTTTATACCTATAGTGATTGCTTCCCTAATGAATGTGTATAAATTTTAGTGAGATTTAAGGAGCCTTGGGTGACTTTTGTGAGTGTTGCAAGAGAGTACGTCAATAGAATGCCATATGATTTCGAGGTTAAAAATGAGGCCAATTTAACTTGCTCATATATATATCTATGAAGGTAAATTAGCGGGAAAGGACAATCGATATGAAGTAAAGGTTTTAAGAAAATTGTGAAATTGAAAGAAAATATGGAGGATATCTTTGGTTTAAAATTATACAAGTTTTTGAGAACCAAATATCACAAGCCAACCAAATTGGATGTTTTTAAAAAGGATGAGAAACATGTGAAATGAATTTTGCATTCTATCAAGTGGATTTTGTCTATGGATTTTATGCATTTAACTCTTAAAACATTGACATATTAGTGTGCATGACTAAGCAAGTTAGACAAGAGACCTTAAGATGTATTGAGTAGGGATATAAAGAGTTTTTTTGTCTTAGTAAGAGTACACTATCAAAACATACAATGTCAAAAAGTAAATTTTCAAATTTGAGTGTCTATATTTGCCCCCTTTCAAGTATGAAATGAATATTACATGCTTAAATGAAAATATACATGAGTGTGTAGACACACTTTGTCTTTGCTCGAAATTTATTTTGTAGAGCCCTGTTGTGTTGGTGTTGGCATGCTCCATGATGAAACTTGTAACATTGAGTGTAGTGAATGTCCATAGTAAATTATTTGAGCTTTAACTCAAATGTAAAATGCAAAATCTGTATTTCGCACAAATTGAAATAAAGAGATGTAAAACGTAGAAGGAATGTATATGTTGTTTTGTATAGGGAAAAGTTCTCGTTATTTTCTTACACTTGGAGATTTGAATTGTTGAGCTTGGTGAATGATTGAGGTTGATTAGTGCCCAATTTTGTCAAGGAAAACTAGAGTGTTAGTGCATGCAACCCAACATGAAAGTGGAGGAAAAAGAGAAGAAGAGTGAGATACTAAAACACCCCATGAAGGAATAAGATCATGTATGTTGTATATGGATCTAGAAACAATTTTGTAAATAAGGAAACATAACAGAAAAGAGAATGAGTTCCCCCATATCCTTCCCATGTACTGCACAATTGAATAGAAATTGAATAACAACTTGTTTTCATGAAAAATGTATAACATGAAAAATTGAAACTTTGAGCATGAAAACCAAGCCCATGATTGAAAATCATGTTTACCTATCATTATGAATCCTTCCTCTAGCCAGCATGCTCTCAGTTCAACCCTCATCCCAGCTCATAGGAAATTCCTAACAAGTTTTTCAAGTTTATGTGTAGTAATGGTTACCCAAGATGCTTAATTCATTATGTAGTCTTTATTTATCCCAAACCAGAGCTAGGCGCGCCAAAGACCTCATCCAAAAAAGTATGGAATCTCACCAAGCACACGCTGACCACCGGAGTCCCTCATTTATTATGCTTACAAGAATGTTAGCATGCAGGTTCATTATATTCATAGTCAAAACATCCATTCATGCACAAAGTAGTAATATAACCATGACAATTCAAAATCACATATAATAAGGAAACAAAACCATCATGAAAAATAACACTTAGATTATCAAAACTCCATCATAAGCATAAGCGCATTACATAATCACTTATCCATTGAAAACCACCATTGTTTACATAACATAGAAGATTTTACAAAATAGTCCATACACCCATGCGTTGGACCATGCACACACTCATACATACTCGAGATCATTCTCCGACTAACACTCCACAAAACCGTACTCTAAAAACCTAGCACACCTAACTACCAAGAAGCACTACATATATATGTATATATACACATATATATGTATATATACACATATATATGTATATATACATGTATATATACATATATATATATATGTATACATATATATGTATATATATATATATGTGTATATACATATATATGTATATATACATATATGTATATACACATATATGTATATATACATATATATGTATACACATACACACACACACATATATATATACACACACACACACATATATACACACACATAAATATATATATGTATATATGTATACATATATATATATATATATATATATATATATATATGTATATATACATATATGTGTGTGTGTGTGTGTATATATATATATGTAGTGCTTCTTGGTAGTTAGGTGTGCTAGGTTTTTAGAGTACAGTTTGTGGAGTGTTAGTCTGAGAATGATCTCGAGTATGTATGAGTGTGTGTATGGTCCAACGCATGGGTGTATGGAGTATTTTGTAAAAATCTTCTATGTTATGTAAACAATGGTGGTTTTGATGGATAAGTGATTATGTAATGCGATTATTCTTATGATGGAGTTTTGATAATCTAAGTGTTATTTTTCATGATGGTTTTGTTTCCTTATTATATATACATATATATGTATATATACATATATATACATATATATATATATATATATATATATATATATGTATATGTATGTATGTATGTATGTATATATAAGGGTGGGGAATTTCCCTTCACCGCTTCATGCACTTTCCTAATAATAGGTGTGCATACAAAATAGTCGACATGCTTTTTACAATCCCGCTAATAATAGATTAACCTAAATATATGACTTGCTTTAATCTTATTATTAGCTCGATTTGTGCATGATTTTTTTCTTTCCCTGCATGTGCTTTTTCCAATTATAGCTCCTTTGTGTGCGTCCCAAGCCATCCTGCTTTTGTCTATTTTTATAATTTTCTTGGATGTCATTCCAATTGTGTTTCTCTATTTTTAGCCTCCTGGAAAATTGGCTAACTTCTTGACTTTGTACATGCACACAACCAGTGTCAGTGTGCTAACCTACTTCATTGCGTGCGCGTGCCCCTTGTGCACTACTCGATCCTCTACACACGTCTCGCGTGCTCTATCGATAGTAAATTTTATTGACCAACATTACCCCACACTAGGGATATTGTTTGTCTTTGGAAATATTGAATCTAAGAATTCCCCCAACGAATGAATGAATTAAAGAATAAGAATATGGGGTTATGCCCCAAGAATAAAATGAATCGGGATATGCTCCCAAGAACTACTCATGTCTTTTTGGGTGGAAGGAGCCCGACAATTATTTATCCAAAATATTTTCTAACTCCCTCCACCTTCCAACTCCTTTGTTGCCTTGACATCATAAACCAACTTCCCTTACGTAGTCCTCGGTTTGTCTTTATGATGGTATCCTTTTCAAATGTCCTGTTTCATCGCTACTCCGAGCGATGGTTGTAATCACTTATCTTGCACTTAGTTAAGTGTGAATCCTATATTTTTCCAATAATAACCTCACCTGGGTATTGAATTCTGAGAACCATTCCTCCACTGTGTCCTCCACTTTGGGCTTCTTGTTTTTGCCTTTGCCCTTTCCCTTGGGTGATATTGTGGTTGCTTTCTTCGGTGCCATTGTTAAACTGTGAAACTTCTCATTTCCTAAATTTACAACAACTTTATGCCCTAAGTTCGAATAACAATCCCTCTCACATTCCATGTGTCAAACATTCAATCCTTCCTTGTTTCGAATCGTTGTCACCCTTAAGCAATTATGTATCCTAGCTTCGCCTTCCATAACCATGTGCCCTAATTTTAATTCTATGCACTTGTGCTTCTACAAACCCTAACTCGTGAATGTAAAACCCTTGAATATCTACCTCTACTCCTTCCCCATGCTTTAGCTTCCATTGAAGGAGCTCCTAAACCAGGTAGTGTGCTATCTTATTCCCGGTTTGCTTCAATTCTCCTTAGCTCTTTATAATTTTGCACAAATTCACACTTTTTCACTCTTTAAACGCTCGAAATATTCGCGCAAGGTAAGGTAAGAATGAATTTGTTGGCATTCCTTTTATATATTTACAAATTTTTATCACATTTATTTCTCCTCACCTACCACCATACTACATATTTAAATACGTTTTTGATATTTTCATGCTTTTTCTTTCTTTCTTCCACACACGAAAATCATAACCTTTCGACGTGCCACTACTTCCTAGGCTACAAACATCCTTACACACACTCCTTTCGCACCGTAACCCATCTTCCTCTCGTGCCACATACTAGGTAGCTTGTCATACTTGATGCCTTCTTTGCATTACACTATGTGATCTTTATTCTTGTGTGGCTTCCCAATCCAGAAGAATTCTCCTTCAAGCACTGTAACACCTTCTTTTTCCTTCTCATGTTCTCAACGCACATCCACCAAATAATTTTTAATTATATTGTCATGCACACCTCTAAAAACTTCCATGTAAAGCACCATCATCTAATATTTCCTATTTTCGTAGTCACACTGTTTCCACCCTATTAGCATATGGATTTGCATGCATGCAAATGACATACAACAGTGTGGGAACAAAGTCCCTCCTCAATGAAGGTGGGGCTGCCTTTATTGAAAGCCAAAAGCTGTATTTACACTGTAAATTCAAAATTCTATGTGGGGGGTGTTTTGGAACATCAATGGAAAGAAAAGTGAATGAGGGAGATGGAATGGAATGAAAGAAAGAAATGGAAAGGAATGAATAGAAGGAACATGCAAGAGTTAGGTAAAAGCAGAGCCTAATATTGCACGAAGAAGAATGACGAATAACTAACACAAATAAAATGGAGTTTGAGTTAGCTAAACAAGAATGAGTAAAGGGAACACACATGAGCAAGTAAATAGTAGAGCTTGATCACTGTGAACAAGAACAACAAATTAATAGCGTTGACAATAAGATCCAAGACAATATTCACATGCAAGATTTAAAACACTAACATCTAATGAACATAAGAACATCAAATGCTAAAAGAGATAATGAATGGGACACAAAGTTCATATTTCATTAACTCCAAAATGTCTTCTCAAAAGAACACATTTTTTTTTCTTTGAAATAAAGCTTGCATACAAAAGTATTTTCTTCTCCTCTCTCAAAGTCACCCTTTACAAATGAGCCCCTAACTTCTTTTTATAACCAAAAAGTTGGTTACAAAGTAGTTAGAGTTTTAAATGCACATTAAATAGGGCACTTAAGTGCCTTTGACTTTTTCAACCAACTTTATTAAAAGCAACTAAAAATAGAAACCACTTAAGTTTCTTCAAACGTGAATTCAACAATAACATCATTTAAAATACCACTTTCAAAACATTCACCAAAAACCAATGCCTTATCCATTGGGGGTGGGGTCCACCTATCTCAATTGTATGAGAAATGGACTCTCCCACCCACGAGAAAATATAGGAAATCATCCTACTATGTTGTTGGCAAAACAAGGATCCTGATTCTTTGCCATTTCAAAATATTTGAGCTTTAGCAGTGTCTGGCACATCTTCTCTTCTTATGGAAAACAACTCGGGAGAAGACCAGCCTCACAGAGTACCTGCATTTCAAGAATCTTACCTGGTATGGTATGTAGGTCTGTAACTTTAGATTGGATTTCTTTGCAAAGATGTTTTATTATTCGAAACATTGATCCATAGAAGAAGTAGAAACAACATCAACATGAGTATACATTTTATGTATCAATTTTGTAAATTGCTCCACTAGGTGTTGTCCGAATTCCTTTGGTTTTTTTCATTGATGAAGGTGCACAAAATCTCTTCAATGAAGACCTGAATGGAAGAGAGTGTGGTATAGGCTTCGTTGCACAAACTGTCAAATTGAATTACCAAGTCTTTAGGATCATTTTCCTAGCGGCATGATTTAACCAAAGAATTCGTGTCTTGCAATGATCAAACTCAAGTATCCTCCGAGGATAAGAATGTAGATTCCATGTGGGAAATATCTTGAAGACTTGGAAAAATCTGATCTAGTGTGATTAATTCTGTAATGAGGCACTCCTTGAATGGAAACAATGGATTTAGATAGGCATAAATGTTCTCGAGATATTTTTATCACTTCAAAAATTTTTTTCAACCCACCACTTTCTATCTCGTAACCCATGACCTTAGAGTGTGTCCTAGAGTGATCACATCCTTGATTGATTGAGAATTTCTTGATCCGGGATAGCCATCATTCCTGGAGCAGAAACAAAGATTCAATTGGGTTGATTAAATCTTTGAACATATGAAATCAACTCGATTCTTTTCTTCTTTGAGTTGGGAAATTTGATATTTGTATCCCTCTAACCTTTTAAGCACATTATTCATTACATCCTTTGCCATAGAAACATCACTTTCAAAAGTGGTCTTACTAAGGGCTATCTTGGATACTTCATAATCGGTGACTGTCATGTCCCCATGATCTTTCTGAGTAGTAGGAACTGCAATTTCTGCAAACTTATCTCTGCTATCATCAATCACTACTCTAGAGAAGACCTTAGGCTTTTTGGGCATAACTTTATTGGAGAGGGCAGAAAGAGACTCCAAATCAATGTTGGCCACTTTGACCAATATATTTCTCTTTTTATTTCGAGTCAACCAGTCGATGTTTCATTCATTAATTCGACACAAAAATGTCGAGAACTGGAATAAAAATCCTCTTTTCCTTTCTCATGACTAAAACCAGTAGGAAGTGGTTTTTGGCCTCAATCCTTGGTGAAGTAGCATTTGCAACACATTCTTGATTATCCTCATGTTCTTGTGGAATATCCTTATCACTGGATGTTCGGAAGAATTAGATATCTGCACCACTAGGACTTTCTTGGACTCGATGTATGACATTGATGATTTGGATCTTTGGTAGGTCTATTGGAACTCTTAGTGATGTGAATAGATGAGTTTGGGGTAGAAATACCAGAAACATGTTCTTTTCCTTCCTGAAGATGCACACTCTTTACCGATCCTTGAGACACTTGCTTCTTTATTAGAGACATGTTTTGTGTAACCACCAACTTTGCCTCTAAGATGCATGTGATGATGTTGGTGGGGACTGGTGTGAAGAAGTTTGCACCACCTTTTTCTATGTCACTCCTCCTTTCACTGGAAACCTCTATATTTCTGACATATGTGCTTGAAATGGGAGAGGATTGGCTATCTGATTCTCATACCACTTCATAGTCCTTTTTAACACAGGTTGGTTTATAACATCTAGAGAAGTTTCATCTCCTCTACTCTAATCAATACCAGGGAGCAGAGTGAAAACTATCTGATCATAGGAAAGATCCATAAGATCAATTCCATTATCAGAGGGTTAAGGGAAGATCCCTCAATTCATAATTTTCTATCGAGCTATTGTGAGATGAGAATATTTTCGTTGTCTTACCTCCTGTCATCCACACATTACGCCCAATAGTCTTTTATGTTTTCCTTGTGCTTATATATTGCCTCTAGGGCATTTTCCATGGATCATTTAATATCTAATTGAGTCCTGCTTGTGAAAGGATGTATAGTTATGAGAGAAAATTCTTTTCCATAAGTTCTGCATTGTGGGAATTTGGACATTTGTATTCCCCAATCTGAATTGGAAAATGAATGCCTCCTTTGCATTTGTCCACCAATAGAAAATGGATTTTGAAAAGTTGACGTGAAAGTTCCATCAACGCTATTTTATCGCTGACATATTTAGGAAGTCTGTAAGGAGCTCCCACAAATCCATCAACTTGTATATAGGAGTAAGAGGGAAACTGGATAAACCAAGTTCCCCATTGTTTTATCACCACCTTGGCATCTTCTGAAAATCTTTCCTCCGGGTTTCTTCTTAGTGACTGGATTATATAGAATAAGAAAGCATCGTTTACCCTCGGAAATGGTGAGAACCATTCTTGAACTCTAGTTGTGGGTAAAAATGAAAAACACTATTCTTGCCAGGACCCATTGTACCTCTAGTTGTTAGCCCTGAAAATATCCTCCTTCTTGCTACAACATAAATCAAATATGAGGTCATGTAAAAATGACCTGTCATCCTTACCTCAATCAATTGCTTATGGAGAGTATTGCTAACAATACTTGCCCAATCAATGAACATCTTTGCATCAAGAATGATACAAATGAACTTGTACATCCAAGGATGAAAATTTTTGGTAGAAGGAAGACCAAAAACCCTACTGAGGAGAGTAATCATATCCCCTATTTCTTCATGAAACTCTACCCGAAACAACTCTTTGGGAATTCTTGAAGTGTGAGTCTTTGGTTTGACCAACCAATTTTTACTAACCATCTTCGACCATCTCAAAGGATTTTCATCCCAGAATTGTTGTGCCGATTCTTGTGTGATGTCCATTTTCTTCATGGAGTGGCACTCTTAACAAATATTCCATATGATTTGGAGAATTGAGCTAGAAAAGGTTCATTTCTGTCATTAAAAATTCCTCGACGCTCAGGGTCATAATGTTCAACACAAGCTAGGACAAATTTGGGGCATTGTATGGCAACGGGAAATGCTACCGCTTGAGGTAAGCCACAACGATAAAGCCTTTTTGAGAAAATAGTCCTCCCTTCCTGTCTTACCCTGTCACAAAACTGAACCATATCTACATGACCCATATCGGTATCCAAAATATTATCATATGTTGAATTTAAAGACGATGTTGGAACTAATCCTTGGTATGCATATTTTAGTGCCGACTTATTAGAACGTTCACCCATTATGATTTTTTTAAAACTCAGAAAGTGAAAAGAAAACCAAGACACTGGAAGGTGCCGAGTCTAAGTCTCCAGGACCACCAGTTGTCACAAGAATAATACGACTCTTTCTATTATTTATATATTTTTTTAATAAAAAGAGATTTAGCGAATGCCGAATTCAAAATGACCATACAAAAATATTGAGGCAAAGCTCAAATCACCATCGAAAAATAATACAATTTTAGATCATTTTTACACTTTTAGCAATGTGTTGAATCTTTGAAGCTCCTTATTATATATATATATATATATATATATATATATATATTTAAAATATTCACTGTGTGCATGAATATCTCCATCCACCCTTGACGCGAGAAAGTTGTCGTCTCCTCAAAGCATGCGTAGCACCATGAATATCTTCTTTTTAAAATAATAAATAATAAAAAGAAATCTGCGTTGAACTCCAATCAATTGTGCATGCGTGGATTTCCATTTTTGGTTATATTTTAATCTTGTTCCTCCTTCCCAAGAATATATGGAAACTATTTTGGATTCTTTGCATGAAATCGACTTCAAGCTTGTGGCTGCGTGGGCAAAACAGAGTTATTTCTCCTTCCTTTCAAAGCATACACAAACTTCTAAATATTTGTTTTATCTCTTCTGCAGTGCGTGGGCAAAATCCTCAACTACTGCGTGGATTTTTGTATGCGTGGAAACTTCTGGTGGCTTTCAAACTAGTTCTTCCTTCTCCCGGGCATGCGTGGAAAATGCTTTTGTTGTCTTTTCGCTCTATTCTCTTTCTTCTCCCAGGCGTGGATTCTTTCCTCTTGACCTGTGTTTTCTCCCTCCTCCTTGGCTGCATGGAGAATGTTTTTTATTTCTTTTGTTGTGTGGAAGATCTCCTCTGCCCAATGCGTGGGCTGTTGGCTATATCTCCCTCTCTCTGGCTGTGCATGGAAATGCTTGTTTTCAACCTTCTTAGATAAATCTGCAATAAACAACTTCCAGAAACAAATTCATCACGTGATCTTTCACCTTTAGGCAATGAGATTTCAGATCAACTGGCTATGGTATGCGTGAAAGATCTTGATTGGCTTCTTTTCTTTTGCACAAATCAACAAAAAAAAAAAAAAAAAACTACCAGTGATAGGAAATTTCACCTTCTTTGTTGCATAAGGGATTCATTTGGGTTTCAGATCAATCCTTGCACATGCATGAAATTGCCTTCTCCTTTGCAAGCATGGATCTCAGAAACTTCCTGCTATTGCTTCCCTCCAATGGAGAAAACTACCTAAAACTCTCAAGGTTGCCTGGCTCTAGCTAATGCCCGTGCCAGGTTTCCATGTGAAAGCCGGGTAGTGTCTGTAGAATAAGCTTTTCCTTCTCCAAGCTCTGGATATCTGCAATATCTCCTTGTTTCTCCTTCTTCCCAATCTCCCTCTGCTTCAACAACCTCTTGTAACCGTCTCCTCATCAATTTCCGGATGATAGAAGAAAAATTAAAATTGTCTACGAAAATTGGAAGCGGAAGAAAAATTACCCCTGGCACTTGCTCACGACAGTTACGACAATTAATAAAAAGAAGAAAAGTTCTCCCAAGTTTGTCGAACAACTTCCATGAGTATTAAATTAATATTTATTAATTAAAAAACCCTAAAATTTAATAAATATTAATTTTATTAAATTTCAGGATGAATATTAATTAAATAATTAAAACATGGTTTGTGGCGTAACAGAGAATGGCTTATTCAAAATGAATGAAACGAAAGCCAGAATGACCATGAGAATAAGATGATGGCGATGAAGGATAAAAATTACGTGAAAGAACACTTTGAAATTTATATATATATATATATATATATATTTTAAATTTTGTGAAGTCAAAATTAGCTGATAACACACCCCACACTAAAGGTATGCACGGTCCTCTGCGCATAAACTCAAGTAGTAATCAGCTCTGTGTGCGAATGCACTTATTACAAAATAATAAGCAAAAAAATAAAACATGAAAAGGAAATCTAATCTAAGTGGCCATATGCGCTTATTACAAACACAAAGAATCTTATTTATAGTAGGGATTCAGACTTACCACCATTGAAGTAACCAGGAAACATGGTGTCATCCAACACTTGTAATTGACATGCGCTTGAGCTAAGTAGCTTGGTCACTACAAAGGGTCCCATCCAATGGACTTTCAAATTTGTTGGGTGGTGCACAAACTTGGAGTCATACATAAGGACCATTCCCCCAACTACAAAGGACTTGCTTTTGACGTGCCTATTATGTCAAGCCTTACATTGGCCTTCTCTGTCTTCTATCTCCACTGCGCATGTGATAGCGCATGACTCAACTCAATTTGCATCAATTTATCAATGTGTCCACAGGTTTTTCATTAGCCAATCTACTGCGTGTGTAATACACATGGATGGTTACATAAATTCCATGGGTAGTACATCCTCCATGCCAAACACTAACTGAAGGGGTTTGGCCTTGTTCAACCATTTATAGGTTGTTCTATATGCCCAAATAATGCTGATACCTTGTCATCCCAATCCCTCTTTCTAACATCACATATCTTTGATAATGTATTTCCTAAGATCTTGTTGAAAGTTTCAATAGTACCATTTCCCTGAGGGTGGTAGGGAGCGGTCTTATGGTGTGCCACCATAAACTCTGCTAGCAAGATTCTAATTATCTCATTCAAGAAATGAGTTCCTCTATCACTTGTCAAGCTAAAAGGGAAACCATACTGTTGATTATGTTTTCCAAAAGAAATCTCAATGTTGTTATTATCGTACAATCTTTTGTATGCGCAACCTTTACCCACCTTGTCAAGTAATCCATATATGTTATGATGTAGCGTGCTCCATTCCCGCACGCATTGGTGCGATAGTTCCTACAAAAACAATTGACCATTTTTCAAAAGCTTCGCACTTTCTATGGGTCGTAATGGCATTTCATCTCTATTTATAGGCTTTCCAAGTCTTTGGTAGTGATCACATGCTTTAACAAAGGCCTTAGTGTCCTTGTACAATTTCTCCCACCATAGACCGACTAAAAGTATCTTACGTGTAGTGGCATCTCCCGCATAATGACCTCTGCTATGCCTTTATGAGCCTCCTTCATGATGGCTTCATGCTTATGCTCTAGAACACATCGACAAAAGAGCTCATCTTTGACCATTATATACAAGTCTCCTTTGATAAGTTCGATCAATGCTTCCTGAATAGCAAGTTTCTTCTTTTCCAATGTCTTCATCCCCTCCAAGTACAAGTCTACTACGTAAAAATATGGCTGTCCTCCAAATCATCGTGTGTAGTTCAATTTGAAAAAATGTGCATCAAGAATAATGTCCTCAATACTCTGAACGTCCTCTCTAGAATTGATCCTTGATAAGTGATCAGGTCCTAGATTGCTCTTTCTGGCTTTACTACAATTGTAAAATCAAATTCTGAAAAAGGAGTATCCATCGAAAGATGCACCCTTGTAAAATAGGTTTGTTGACCAAGTAATTCAGTGTTATATGATTTGTATAGAAAATAAATGGTGTGGCTAAAAGTCTTGTCAAAATTTGTGAAGTACGTAAATCATAGACAATTCCTTGTGCATTGTTATTGTATAATTATGCTCTGTTGGTGTCAACTTCCTACTTGTAAAGCATATTAGATTATCCACATTACCCTCTCCTAGTTACACCAAGTTTGGGCCAAAATCCATGTTAGAGGCATCAACATGTACATAAAAAGGTTTGCTCCATGTAGGGAAGCATAATATTGGTGTAGTGGTAAGCTTCTCCTTCAATGTCTCAAATGCCTGTTGTTGTGTGTTACTCCAATAAAATGTCCCTTTAACTTTGAGCAATTCCTCCGGGGGCACAAAAATCTTTGCATATCCTTTGAGAAAGTTTCTGTAATAACCAGTATGCCCCAAGAAATCGTGCACTTCACTTTGGTTGGTAGGTTCTTCCAATACCAAAATCACTGTAATATTAGCTGGATCCACAAACAATCCATCCTTACAAATAATGTGCCCAAGTAAAGTTTCAAAGGGTGTAGCAAAGATACAATTCTTTATATTGAGAGATATGTTTAACTACCCACATCAAGCATGAGCCTCAGATTATCATAGTGATATTTTACTAACTCATAGGCAGTCCAGGTCATCTAGATAGACCTGCAAAACTTATGAATCAAGTCATGGAATTCCTACACAACTATGCGCGAGAACATTGTTGGTGGATTCTTCAATCCAAAGGGCATGAAAGTATATGAAAAACTTCCCCATTCAGTGGAAAAGGTATTATTCTCCTTATCCTCACGTGCAATGCGCACTGGTGATACCCTGAAAATCCATCGAGTAAAAGAATGAATTTTACACCTCGCAATGCCTTCTAGGATCTCCTTTGTGAAATACATAGAAAATATATATATGACACGTGAAGCATTAAGTTCCCTGTAATCTACAAATATCCTAATCGACCATCCTTCTTGATGTTGATCACCATGGGGCTAACCCACTCATATTCCTCAATTTGTTCTCGATCCCATACTTAAGCATTTGGTCAATCTCTTCTTTCACCTTCACACACTAGGTTTGGGTTCATCCTATAAGGCCTCTTCCAAACTACACGCATGCCTTCGTTTAGCTTAATCTTCATCTCTCCCAATAAGGGATGCATGCCTTTAAAATCATGATAGCCTTTTAGAAACAAGTCCGAAATTTGTGCAAGATATCAATGATCTTTGCTACCTTTTGTTTTGACCAGTAATCTCCAATGATGGCCTCCTTAGGCACACCCTCAACAATATTAACCTTCTTGGTCCTCATAGGAACATGGTATGTGCATACCTTTTCATCTACAAAATCCATTACCTCATGTGCCCCTTCTATATGGCTAATATCCAGTTCTCTACTTCTTCGTCATCAATAAGGTATACCATTTTCCCCTTTTCTTTTTCTTTCCAGGTGCGCCCCAATAATGTCTCCTATATTTCCAATGCATCTTCATGCACCTCAGGATTAGGTTCCTTAAGTAACTGAAACATGAGCTCCTCTACTTGTAAACTATCTCCCAGCATGATGCACTTCATTATATGCAAGGCCTCATGTACTGGTGGCTTATTAGAAAAATAATCAAAAGTGTGAGCCATACCTTCAGTCATGTCTCACCAACTTGTAGTCTCTTGCTTGAGCTCAACATGCACATACCATGCTCACATGCATCCAAGTAGAGTAGAGTAGAACTTATGCACCCAAAGAGATGGTGGTAAGGCCTCCTGGCCTTACACTCGTTGCCTATCATAGTTATGGATATGTACCAGAGAAGGATTCTTCCCATCATACTCATGTATAAGAGAAGGAACATTGCTCAGGTAAACCTTGTAAAAAGGCTACCCTCACCTTACAGAAGCCAAAAATATTATCTATATGTGTTGCCCACCAAAGACACTATTGTTCCACACAAGGTATAAACCAACATATTCTTTCTATCCCCCTCATTATTGAAGTTTTCTTCCATGGCGTGCAAAAAGATTCAAGCTTCTCCTCTCTAGTATACATGGGTAACTAAGTTTTTCCTAATTGCCTAATCATTCGTAGTCCGGTCATCCGAGTGACTCTTCCTGTGACCTCGCATCTAACCATTTCATATGTGTCATGGGCCCAATTGTCACAAGAAACACTAGTAGTGTCGCTAACAAACTACACATCTTCCTATTGAAGTATGCCTTCCTTAGATGGCTCCATGTCTTTGAGGGTTACACACTCGTGCGTGTATAAATCCTATTAAGCTCTTCGTCACTTATCGGCTCAATATACGACGTAGCCTTCACATAATCCAGGGGTATGACCACACGCTTCTCCTTATTCTTAAAACTAATATATATATTTTTGAAACACGAGTCTGCATTATTCGCATAACACCAAGGACGTCCAAGCAATGCTAGGAAGCTTTTTGCCTTAGCTAGCTCCAATACTTCAAAATGTCCGTAAACTTGATTCTTGGGATGGTAATTGAAGCATCCTTCAACACCCTAATAGGCATGGCCCTTGTTTTATTTTCCATATACAACACATTAAAAGATGGCTGCAATGGTGGTCATCTCATATGGTTCCACACATCCAAAGTCATAACATTCACTTCTACACCTATGTCAATCAAAATATTACTCACCAACGAACCATTTATGACCGCATCCAGTGTGATTTCCTTATCATACTCATGGTTCTATGGTGGAAAATTTGCATGAACTATTTGAAGCTCGCATTCCACTCTTGTGCATGCTAACCACATCACAACCATTCTCATAAAGAATGGGATGATGTTCTCCTTCCTATTTCCTTCAAATCATCTACATCCTTCTATGGGAGTTCAATATTCTTGATGCGTTCCTTTTGCGTGCTTGCTCCTTTAGGCACTAGATATCACCATGAAAATCTCTAATTACTCCCATGGTTTCTGATAGACCTCCTTTTGATGAGCAACATCTAGATACTTGACATGCATAATTTCCTCCCTCCTAATGAGTGGTTTGGATTTAAGGGGCTCGCGACGCGTTGCTTTCGCATCTTCTTTGGTGTGTATTACTCATTCTTGGGCACTATACCTTGATCATCCCCGCGCCTTTTCCTTATTTTTTTTTTACACATATGCTCATAAAGATCAGGGAAGTCCTCAACCTTATGTTGCTTCCCATAATATGCACATACCTGATTCTTGGGACACTTACGCTAGTAATGATCTGGGGACCCACAAGTATAACAAGTCCCACACATAAATCATCCTCGACCACCATGGCCTCTTATCTTATATCTACCTCGAAATCCACCATCTCCATTGTTGTGCCCTTTATTAGGTTGGGCTTCTTGTGTTTGAGAGCTACTCGCCATCATGGTCTGTCGTAATCCAGTCTCACAGTCCTCATGAATTTGGTCTATCAACTAGTAATATTTTGTATCATGGGTATGTGCATCATCGATCTTGCATAACATGAATGTCATTATCTTGTAATAAGACTCCTCACATATAGTTAAGCCTTCTTTTATCTATTTGGTTCTCAAGAATCATATCGCTCCATCAGCCTCATCACCTCATCCTAACTTTACCATCCATCTATTCAACCCATGGTCCCTTACATACATGGATGATCATGTTGTTAACTTTGAATATGAAGTTGATGACCTTATGGGTGATGACCCCATCTATTATGCCTCAATGACCGAGCCACATTTTGATCCATTGGCACCATCGTCACCCATTGCATTAACACCTTCCTCACCAACTCTCATTAACACTTCACATCCTTTGAGACATCCTTCCCTACCTATTTCCCGTATGTCACCTCAATCCACTACGAATGATCCATATTACAAATGTGTAGACACAAAATCATGCACTTTAGACATTATTTAGTCACAGTCTCATACTACTATTTAGAGGGTTGTTGAGAGAAGAAATTACTAATTAACCCCCGTCTCTTAGCCATTTTTAATTGATTTCCATTGTCATTCCCGACCTCCACTATACACATGCCTAGTTAGTTTCAGTAATCTTCCATCACTTTATCCTTGATTGGGGTGCCCAAGCTAGTATTGGGGTGCCCTGGTCCTACCATGGGTGCCCTAATCCTTTTTGAACCTTCTCGCCACTTTTTGGGTACTTTCTATCCATTTGAGGTCTTTATCTTTTTAGTGGTCAGCCATTTTGGGGTTAATTACAAAATTAGATCAAGAGAACCCTATAAATATAAAGTTATGAGACCATAATGAGGGACCAAACACTATCACTACTATCACTCCACTTAGAGTTGTATCCATCTATTGCATTAGATATCATTCCATCCACATAGCTCCATCACAAGGGACAAATCTTGGGTCATCTGCATCACACACAACATAGGGGAGGATTTATTCTATTCCATGCACCATTTTATTACATTTTCTACACATAGTTAGCTCGTTATTTCACAAAGTGCGATTGACACAAGAGCAACCTAGGGCATGCACACACACACACAAAACTACATTTGGGTATGGAATGTAGTGCAATGCTCAGTTAGTAAGTCCACCATTGTAGAAGCTCAGTCAGTATGACCTATTCATATGTATTCTTATTTTTTAGGAATTGATATTTGTTTAGGGTTTTCAAGTCTTTTTACTCATCTTGGAATAATAATGACATTTGAAGCGGAGTTGCGAATCTGATGCGACACACAAAAAGGGTTTCAAACCATCTCTCGAGCCTATGAAGATCACTTCTAGAGCTATTGCACTGCAGACAAGGCTCCCATATATCAAACCAAAGTGTCGATGGGCACCCCAATCCCTCTCCGTGCACTCCGGTCTAACCATATTTCTCACGATCCACCCTTTTCGGAGCTCTGCATAGTCCTTTCTTCTTCCTTATTTTCCAGTCATCTTTGCGACATAGTCCCGCGAGTGTCTCTATTCAAATGAGTCCTTTCCTATTTTCTCTTGCATAATCGGGGTTTTCATTTTCATTAGATTAATTGCTTGATTCATTTACATGCTTCTTTTCTTGTGTTTGTATATCCTCCTAGATTATATTAACTACACCATCACTTTATATTTTTAGTTAATCATTTTTGTGAACCCCGTGTTTTAACACCTCCTTCATTTCCACTTTTAGGTTCATAATTCATGTGTTTTCATTTTTCTTTCATCCATTATCCTAGAGTCTCCTCATCATGAACATATCTATTCACACTTATCTGCAAAATCACCCATATTGTATCAATAAGCTTAAGAAGTACTTGGCTACCAATTACATTCCTCCTCATACTTCACTCAACTATGTATATCATAAGTTCACTTCGGCTTTATCCCTTAATGAGGATCAAATCACTTTCACAACCGATGATCTACCTTCTCCAATATTATTAGAACATGACCCCCTTGTATATCCAAGTTTATATTAACAAAGTAGGAGTCAAACGCGCTTTAGTCGACAATGGATCTGGCCTTAACATATGTAACATCACTTTCCTTCAACATATAGGAATGTTAGAAGCATCTCTAGCTCCTTCGTCTATCTCTATTCATGGCTTTGATAATATCCCCAAGCATGTCTTAGGTACTGTTCATTTTCCGGTTACTTATTGGTCCATGTACTGATTGATATTCCATGTCATGTCATGCCTAATAACCTTAATTATAATATTCTTCTTAGGAGACCTTGGATCCATGTTATGCACGCGGTCCCTTCTACACTCCATGCATGGCTTAAATTATGTCATTAAGGAAACTGTTTATGATGTGTCGATGATCCCTCACCTTTTGAGTATTATAACTCTATTGAACAAACTACTGATATCCCTACTTCCTCTTATATTAGTCAGGACTTTTCTAGGTACGGGTTAGGGTATGAATATTTTCGACACTTTGGCTTCTCTGATACATAGGTTGATCAACAAGAGAACCAAATTATAGAGCTTTGGGACCTACCCATGCGGTCACACAAGTTTGGGCTAGATTATTAACATCGTTCTACACCTCCTATGGATACTTATACCACTTTTCATGTTACTTCACTTCCCTTGGTGCATCCGGAACTCATTAGTGATGATGCATCTACTCTTTGGGATACCTTTGATACTTTTGCTACCAATAATGCGTTACTTGATTATATGGGTTCCTATGATCATCTTCCCTCTTTCCACCATAAGAGGCATCATCCTTCATCTCTCACTAATATGGTTTACCTCGAGAGAATCTGATATCACCATTGACAATGTCGATCCACCCAATACTATTCCTATTGATCCATATATTGAAGATCATTCTCCCTTCTCAATGAAGAAACAATACAATACAACTTGGGCACATTTGAAAATCCACGCATAGTTTTGCTAGCCGCCTCTCTTACCCTTCTTTGAACAAAAGGATATCAAGAAATTCCTTCATGATTTCTTAGATATTTTTGCATGGGATTATAGTGATATGCCAAGTATTGATACATCCGTGGCAATGCATAATATTGTCCTTAACTCGGGTGCCAAACCCGTCTAATAGAAAATTTGTAAGATACATCCTAAAGTAGCCCTCTTAGTCAAAGAATAAATTCAAAAACTTTTAGACGCAAGTTTTATCCGCGCTATCAACTATCTAGAATGAGTATCTAATATTGTCCCAAAGTAATGAAACCGGATAGTTGAGTTCGTTGTTGTCTTGACTTCCATGACTTAAACAAAGCTTTCCCTAAGGATAGTTTTCCTTTTCCATCGATGCTATCGTTGATTCCACAATTGCATGTGACATTTTGTCTTTTATGGATGGCTTTGTAGGTTACAATCAAATCAAGATAGATCCCGCTGACCAAAAAAACCTCCTTCACCATGCCATGGGGTACATTTTTTTGTATCGTTATGCTCTTTGGCCTTAAAAATGCGGGGCTAATTATCAACGGGTAATGACACTTTGAAAGTGCAAGCAACATATTTACACAATAATATTTATGTATTTCCTCTGTATATTCTTCATATTACATACTGATTGATTATATAGGAAATATCTTCCTAAAATATAGGAAACCACTCACCTAAAACTGCATGCAAGTTGTTTTAACAACTCGTAACAACTCCAAAACTAATACAATACAAATAACATGAGTTGTTATAATAACAACTCATATATACAATATACAAAATATAACATTGCTCACACATTGACATAATGGAGCACTAATATAATTATTTCCTAACATTCCCCCTCGGTGTGAACATGTGAGAAAACTCGCTTTGTCGCAACGTGCGCTACGTAGCCTACTCATGATCTGGATGGTTTTGAGGACAATACCAACAACCTCTTGGATGGTTTTCCAAGTGGTTAACCAACAACCACACAATAGATGGTTTTTTGAGGACAGTACCAACAACCTCTGGATAGTTTTTCTAGTGGATAACTAACAACCACAATATCATGATGTTGCAGTAGTATCTTCGGCTCTCATCACTATCTCACTGCAAGGAATAACATAGGAAAATCTGAAGAATGTTGTTGCTCATACACACAAGCTGAAAAATGGAAATGGAACATGGGATCATGTTCCCCCTCAATGTGAACATTTCACTTATTCAAACCATAACAGAACACTCGAAAAGAATCATGCCGCACACAATTGAAATAAATAACAAACTCACACACACACTATCACCACGAAACTTCGTGCGGTCGTGTCGTTGATGACGACGAGAGGTCGCTGAATGACCTCCAGTTTCGTGCCTCCATCCTCTAGTCATCTTGCTTTCGCTCGGTTAGCTAGATTTGATCACGGAACTTAAGAAGAACCCTCCACAAATTGGATGTCACATTCTAGCGATAATGCATCCTTTACAATTTTTAATGTTTGACATTTATTACTCAATAAGGCTAAAAAAGATACAAAAGAGGGTATTTTTTGAACTTGGAATTTTTCAACGAAATTGAAACCAATGTGACGGGGATGAAAAAACAAGCACTTTTGTAAAAAGCGGCACTCTATTTTGAGTTACTGTGCAAAAGTTATTAAGGTTTCAATTTCGTAAAAAACCCAATTTAATTAAAATTGGCTCAATGATTAAAAATTTACTCAAGATGGAGAACAAATTTATCGTGTGACCACTTGTTGGAACCGAGAGGAAATGTCGATTCCAAAAATGTTTATAACCTCAAGAACTGGCTCCAAACAAGTATTAATTTGGCCAAAAATGTATTATTTTCCCTCAATGTGCAATTATTTAAGCAAAAACTATAGAAAAAATAAATATTTTCAAACTATAGTTTTGCAAAACTATAAAATAATTACCCAATCAAAAATGGCTGTGGTAAGAGGCTGATTTTTGAAGTGACCAATGATGATTTGTTCATAACTTGATAACTTGAGCTCCGATTTGCAAACCTGTTTAATGCGTCATAAAGCTTATTTCCGAGTTTTGCAATGGTACTCATTTTGTTTTATTTCATTGCATGATATGAAATCTATTCTTGACTGAGTTTGACACCTAAAACGGCTAAAAAAGCATGCTTTCTTCTTCTTCTTCTTTTTTTTATTTGAAGTGTGGAAACACTATTCTGTAGTTTCAATAACAACCGCCCTGACGAAATGCAAAGAAGATCACTGAATTCAATCGAGCAATTTTGTTGTTGAGCTGGGTTGCTATCTGGATGCCAAGTAAGCAGGCTCAAAGCCAATATGGGGACCTTTCAAACACCTTCGATTTTTCTTGATTACACGGTCTAAACAATAATCTTTGAAAGAATAGAACAGATGATGCAAGGTCAGTTTGAAATGCAACGAATCCAATAAAGAGCACGCCTACAGGTAAAATAACAATGCAATAAAATCACTACCATAACAAGGGTGACCATGAATAACTTGGATCCACCCCACATAATGCTCAGGAATCCATAATCGCTCTGATGCCAAATGAAAGTGCAGCAACAAATTTACACAATAATATTTATGTATTTCCTCTATATATTCTTCATATTACATACAATTGATTATATAGGAAATATCTTTCCTAAAATATAGGAAACCACTCACCTAAATTGTACAAGATGTTTTAACAACTCGTAACAACTCCAAAACTAATACAATACAAATAACATTAGTTGTTATAATAACAACTCATATAAACAATATACAAAATATAACATTGCTCACACATTAACATAATGAATCTCTAATATATTCCATGACTACATTCACAAGATTATCAAGGATTATGTAGAAGACATCTTGGCAAAATCTAGGTGACAATCTTCCCATGCAAAGGATCTACGAATATTATTTGAGGGATTATGACAATATTGTGTGCATTTAAATCCAAACAAATGTGTTTTTGGAGTCACGACAGGTAAACTTCTTAGATATATTATCTCCCAACGTGGCATTGAGATTGGTCCTAAAAAAATTAAATCCATTATCGATATGCCTCCGCCTAAGAACCTCCATCAATTACACTCCTTACAAGGTAAAATTCAAGTTATCCGACGCTTCATTGCACAACTTGTTGATAAGACTCAAGGATTCACATGACTCATGAATAAATACACTAAGTTTGTTTGGAACAAGCAATGTCAACAAGCATTCGATCATATCAAAGCCTACTTATTAAATCCACCTATTCTAGTCCCTCCCGTAACTTAAAGCAACCTTTCTTGTTATAGATTTCTACTATGTTTCATGCATTGGGCGCTTTATTGGCACAATAAAATGATTCTCACTGCGAAAAGAGACATGTATTAGATTGGTTGTACTCTACTCTCTTATGAATGTAACTATAGCTACATTGAAAAATTGTGCCTCGGTCTTGTCTTTATTGCTAGACAAATTGTGACATTATCTCCTTAACAATGAGGTACATATTATCACCAAAGTCGACCCATTGTGTTACCTCCTATCCCGCACACATTTATCAGGATGTTTGGCACGTTGGGTCATGATCCTCACCGAATTTAATTTTAAGTTCATACCACAAAAAGTAATCAAAGGACAGGTTATCGCCGATCAATTAGCCACGGAACCCCTCTCGGATGCATCACCCATTTCGATTCCTTTCGTGATGATTTCACTACCTATACCATTGAGCCACATACATGGACAATGTATTTTGATGGCTCTCATTTTCGATCTGGTGCTAGGGCTAGGATAGTATTCATTACCCCACACGGTGACCCACTCCCCTTCACATATCGATTAGGGTTTTCTTGCATGAACAACATTGTTGAATACGAGGCTCTCATTTTAGGCTTGCTTACCGCTCAAAAGCTTCTTATTCGCAACTTATGCATACACGAAGACTCTTAATTAGTCATTAATCAAGTTAATGATACATATAATACAAAGGAGGAGCATCTCATTCCATACAATACCCTTGTAAAGGATCTTTTAGCTACTTTTGAGTCTTACTCCATTACTACTATTCCTCACAAGGATAATCAAGTTAGTGATACATATAATACAAAAGAGAAGCATCTCATTCCATACAACACCCTTGTAAAGGATATTTTAGCTACTTTTGAGTCGTACTATCCATTCTACATTTGTTCCTCATAAGAATAATCATCATGCAGAAGCTATAGCTAGTGCCGTGTCACTCATCCCACAAGACATCACCGACGAACAAGCTACTTTCATAATTACATACTTACAACATCCCTTTATTTCTGCATTACCTCTTGTAGCTTGCGCCATCACACTCAATCATGATAACGTTGAATGGTTCACACCTATTTATAATTACTTATAAAAGCAACTTATCCCCGATACCCTATAGCCCCACGAAGCTCGCATGTTACGTCATGAGGCTACTTGTTATGTTAGCATTGGGACCAAATTATTCAAACATGCTATCGACGATTGGCTTCTCCATTGCCTTTCACTCGCCGATATTCCCATAGCCATCTCACAAATTCATGATAGTATATGTGGTGGTCACTTCTCGGGTAAAGCTATGTCACAAAATATTTTATGCCAAGGATATTATTGGCCTACAATGGAACAAGATTTCCTTGAATATGCTACTCATTGTGAAAAAATGTCAAAAACATGGTAATCTCCATCATGCACTTATATATGACCTCTAGCCCATTGTGCCGACTTGGCATTTTTCCCTTTGGGGACTCGATATAATCTGCATGATTAATCCTAAATTAGAAGATAGACATAAATACATCATTACGACTATTGAATACTTTACAAAGTGGGTCGAGGCAGCCACTCTACAAAATACCACTGGCCCAGACATTTGTAACTTTCTCACCACACATATTATCATAGGTTTTGGGGTTCCTTACGCCTTAATTACAGATAATAGAACCTCCTTCGAAAATAAGGATGTTGAGAATTTTTAGGCTAAATTAAAAATTAAACTCTCATTCTCCATACCTTATTATATGCAAGGCAATGCCAAGCCGAGGTTACCAATAAAACTATTTTCAAAATCTTATGCAAGACCATTGAATCTAGTGGTACCGATTAGCATAATCAACTATTATATGTGCTTTAGGCTTATTGTACTAAGCGTTCGTACACCTACAAACACTACCCCCTTTTCCTTGGTTTATTGTGTCGAGGCCATTATCCCATTAGAACTTGAGATACCATCCTTCTTTATGTACCTTGGGATATAATATTATAATGTATATGGGTTGATGGAGATGCCGACATGTGGCTCACATCCCCTTAGTTATATGTATGGGTTCACATGGGATATATTGTTATGATGTATATGTATTGATGGAGATGGCGACATGTGGCACACATCCCCTTAGTTATATGTATGGGTTCACATGGGATATAATGTTATGATGTATATGTATTGATGGAGATGCCAACTTGTGGCACACATCCCCTTATATTATTATATCATTCATTTATGATTTATTATGCTTAGGAGGTCAGCCTCAGTATTGGCCATAGGTTAGAATGGTATATATAGGGGTTAGAAGGTTGTAGTTAAGGATGATATTGAGTATTGGAGTGTTATTGTATGGTTTGGAGGTTACCCTCTCGAAGTGGTATTGGAGGTTACCCCCTCGAAGTGGCAAGGCTATTATATGAGCATATTGTCATCATTTATCTATATTTTGGTGTTCTCTCATGTTATTCTATTGTATATGTTCTGATTTATACAAGTAATATCCTTACAAGTGGTATCAGAGTAGCGATTTTGGCCAAAATTAGGGTAAAAACCCTAATTTTTTGTTTTGAGTATATCTTGAAGAGTATCAATTTTTTCCCAATTTTTGCATCATAATTTGGAAACACTCTAAGTCAGAATATCTAAAAAATTCAGCTCCATTGGATTTGTTTTACGGATGTTATTGGTGTTTTAGGTTTTTTCATAAATTCACTTTTTAGGAAGCAAATTGTGGTATTTTTTAGAAAAATTTATATTTTCAGAAATCTCTTGAAATTTCAGTTAGGGTTTGTTCTTTGTGTTTTTATCCATCTACCGAAATATTTTCAGAATTCCTAAAACCCTAGTTTTGTGGATCATGGGGATGGTAGCTTTTTTTGGAGATGGCAGGATTGATGCTAGAGAATGGTGGAACAAATTTAGGGATAAATTCTCTAAACCATCAGATATTTGGTTATTCAAGTTGTGGATTAGTGGCCCTACACATATTTTCTTTTCTAAGTTAGAAAAGGAAAAGTCTAATTGGTCTTTGCAGGAACTGGAACAAGTTTTCATGGACAGATGGGCAACAAAAGAAGAAGAAGACGAAGCAGAAGAAGAAGAAAAAAGAAAAAGAAAAAGAAGTAGAAGAAGAAGAATCAGAAGTAGAAGCAACATCAAGAAGAAGAAGAAGAAGATGTTGATGATGAAGCTGCTACACAGGATAGGATTTCATATGGGTGGTTGGATGATCAAGCTTGGCTGACAAGTGTGCAATAATTTAAAGCACACTCATTATATGGCTTCTTCTTATGTTTTGGGGACGAAACATGTCAAAGAGGGAGGAAATGCTATGTACCTTGGGATATAATATTATAATGTATATGGGTTGATGGAGATGCCGACATGTGGCACACATCCCTTAATTATATGTATGGGTTCACATGGGATATAATGTTATGATGTATATGTATTGATGGAGATGCCGACATGTGGCACACATCCCCTTATCTTATTATATCATTCATTTATGATTTATTATGCTTAGGAGGTCAGCCTCAGTATTGGCCATAGGTTAGAATGGTATATATAGGGGTTAGAAGGTTGTAGTTAAGGATGATATTGAGTATTGGAGTGTTATTGTATGGTTTGGAGGTTACCCCCTCGAAGTGGTATTGGAGGTTGCCCCCTTGAAGTGGCAAGGCTATTATATGAGCATATTGTCATCATTTATCTATATTTTGGTGTTCTCTCATGTTATTCTCGCTATATATGTTCGATTTATACAAGTAATATCCTTACAATCCTTGTGGATCTCTCTAAAATGCATTCTTAAATACAATGAATATTGAAAAACCGGTTGCATGAACTAAAAATGTTGTACTCACATCGTGTCCAAGAACTCAAACATCTCCGCGCATATCAATCTCGCATCACTCATTCCTACAATAAAAACTCACTCTCGGTAATTCAATATCGGTGACCTAGTCTTGAAGGAAAATAAAAAAATACAAATGTTGAGGCACCTCTCAAATGAAATTAAAGCCCAAATGGATTGCTCCATACATTATCACCGATAAAATTGGTGGTGAAGTATATCATCTTGCCACCATTTGAGTTAAACCACTCAAAAATCCATTCAACATAATGCATCTTAAGAAGTACTACACTTAGATTACCACAAGTAGACCATTTCCTTATGACACACTCTTGTGCTTCGGTTCACACTTGACTGTTGAGGGATTATTACTACATTGAATCCCACACACTGGAATTTAGTCACTACACACCACATCTATTCATACATCATGCGTCATACACCACACATTCTATGCTTAGTCTACAACATTTTGACATTTGTACATTTATACATCATACATCATATTAGTCCTCATCATACCCATATTATACTATTATTCTACACATGTCTATCATTACATCCTATTCATCCGTCACATTACATACACTATTAGGTTATCTACTTATATCGCATCACATTCTATACATAACATTGCTACACTTTGCATCTCACATCAAATGCCTTACATCATATGCTACGCATCTACATAACACACATATTCTACATACTATACTAGTCTTCATCACATATGAGTCTAGCATTACATCATCCTACATACTACATTATTAGTCTATCTATAGATGACACATCACACATTATACATTACATTTTCTACATTCTACACATTTGGCATTACATCCTACACACCACATATCTATATATTCTACACATCACATGGTCATCATCACCGATACTATTTTGTATTCTACGCATTGCACTCACTATCCTATGACGCAATTTAGTTCTTCGGTCCATACTTGATTGTCGAGGGTTTACAAATCAAATGGACCTTACACTCATCACTTATTTATCATTTGACCTTTCACCATGCGACATCACTAGGTTAGTGGCATATGCTATAGGCTAAATAGGCACCTATCTCATCATCTTGTAGTGGTATACACCTTGGGTTACATCACCATTGCCTCTTTCACCTCGTAGTGATATACGCTTAGATCTAAATCATCACTCGCTCATTCATCTTATATTGGTATACGTTTTAGGAAAAATTACCACCTCCCTTTATTCACCTTGTAGTGATATACGCTTAGGATAAATCATCACTCATATATTCATCATGTAATGATATATGCTTGTTATAGGGTTCACGCACACACCATCGTTAGGTCACATTTCATCACTACGCATACACATTCATCACAAAGATGTTAGACACAATATACACCCTAACCATTTCCCGATGACACACTCTCGTTTACGGTTCATTCTTGACTACTGAGGGGGAAAACCAAATGAACCTCATTGCATACATTTACATTCACTTGGTGGGAACGCAGCTCCTATCATTTTATCTTGCATTCCATTCCACCCATTACAACATCTTGCATATTATGTTTGCTTTTATTCTTGCTTACGTATGATTTTTCATGGTCACTTTATTACACATGCTAGTTAGCTTACTTGTATATCATTATCTATACCATCCACACATGTGTGTTCACGTCTTTGTTTAGTTGTGATTGCATATACGAGATCCTTTACACACAACATGGATGCTCACCTTCTACCATTCCTACACTAGTCACTGGGGCATCCACATTCCACTCTTATAGGTGCTATCATTTCATTTTGTACTTATCACTTTACATTACATAGTTATACATGCTTTTGACATACTAGTTATCTTTCTAACATGCTAACGGGTGCTTCATGTGCAACATTTGTTATGTAGGGATATTTTCTTCCATACTTGTTTGTCCTACTTGTATGCTATTGTTTGCTCTTATTTGTGGACTTTGCCCTATGTTTGGTGTGTACACTTATTTGTTATTTACGGCCATAATGGCCTTATGTGTCTTGTGACATTGTGAGTGATGTCCTATTTTTGTAACCCGCTTTGGTGGCTTACTTTTTCTTCTTGCATGTTTACATTACTACATTGCTTGGTAGCTTTTACACTATTTGTGTTGCTTACACATTGTCTTCTACATGCATGCTTTTGCGTACTAATACTTGTGTTTGGATAACCTTATTTTTGTACATGCCTTGGTTTCTACCAAGCGCATTCCCTTCCCCTGCAGGCGCGAGTTACAAAGTTCATGCGATTTCTCCTCTTTTAGGGTTGCATTCTCCTATTAACAACGTTACATGTGCCCCAAAGAGGAGGGCATCATTTGATATTTTACGGTCTACATAACGTGTTTACACTGTTAAATTCAATGCACTTTCTCGCCCTTCACATTGTGGGTTTACATAAACGAGTGAGTTCGAGACTAGTCTACGAACTCCATGCAAAACGGATTTTACAGGACATTGTGTCCTTAGCATTCGAGAGGAGTAGTTAACAATTGGAGGATATTGTTATGTTTGTGGAGCCTATTTTCATGTTAGAGTGTGGTACACCTTCTATGTGTTACACTCGGGTATTTTTACGGTGGTCTTGCTCGCCGGTGAGCGGGTTAGGGGGTTCGGGGTGAAGCCCCGAAGAAAATTTTCATGGGTGGTTTATTAACCCATGGGTAATGGGTAACCGTTATGGGCTATTTTTGGGCCCATGGTTTTTCGGTACTCATTGTTTTGTAAAACCACCTCTTCGGCTACCCATAGGTTTATGGGACGGTTTTGTTTTTGCCCATTGTTTGATACCCATGGTTTTGTAAAACTACTTAAGCAGTTGTCTATTTATATGGTCTTATGCATATGATAGATAGACAAGCAAATGTATTGCAAATGTGTTTTGAATTCGGGTGTGAATTCTATAGAGTTTGTTGAGCATAGCTCCAAACGGATATGGGTATTGTATTGAGAGAGTGGAGGCTTGTAATAAAATCTGAGCAAGTGATTCTTGGTGGACGTAGCCCAAATTGGGTGAACCACGTTAAATCTTGTCTCTCTATGTTGTGTTATTTATTCTGCACTTTTATTTGAGATCTATAATATTTTCTCGCATATTAGTTTCTCTGCTATTGCGATTACTTGTAAGGGATTATTCCGCATATTTTATCTCTTATTTCCTAACAATTGGTATCAGAGCCTAGTTTGGTTTTCTAAAGTGTTGAATCATAGGAAAGTTTTATCTTGAGTGGGAGCTATGGCAGATGATGGAAGATCTAGGGTTGATAAATTCAACGGGCAAAATTTCAGTCTTTGGAAGATGCAGATGGAAGATTACCTTTATCAGAAGGATCTTTATACTCCGTTGTCTAAGAAGGTGAACAAACCCTCGAGTATGACAGATGCGGAATGGGATTTGTTGGATCGGAAGGCACTTGGAACGATCCAGTTGTGTCTTGCATCTTCGGTATTATTTAATGTTTCAAAGGAAAAGACTACAAAAGATCTAATGGATGCATTAGGGAAGTTGTATGAAAAACCCTCTGCCTCTAACAAGATATTTTTAATGAAAAAGTTGTTTAATATGAAGATGTCTGAGAATAGTTCAGTAGCAGATCATTTAAATGATTTCAATATGGTTGTGAATATGCTAGCTTCGGTTATAATAGAATTTGATAGAGTTAGGGCTTTATTAATTGTGCTCTTTACCTAAAAGTTGGAATAGCACAGTAATGACAAGTAAGCAACTCGGTTCCAGCTAACTCGAAGTTAAAGTTTGAGGATGTTATAGGGGTGATTCTAAGCGAGGAAATGCGAAGAAAAAGCTCCGGGAATCTTCTACTTTAGGGAATGCTTTGACAGTGGAAACTAGAGGGAGACAGAAGAATAGAGGAAACCGTGGAAAATTGAAAGATCGGGCAAGGTCAAAATCCAAGAGCAAGATTGTATGTTGGAACTGTGGAAAGTCTGGGCATGCAAAGAAGGATTGTTGGGAGCTTTGAGACAAGAAGAAACAACAGGAAGAAAACAAGGAGGAAAATGTGGCATCGGGTAATGTATGTCAAGATGCTTTGATTCTTTCTTTGCATAATATTACTGAATCTTGGGTTTTAGATTCAGGGATTCTTTTCATGCTACTCCACATAGGCATTATTTTGTTGATTATGTTCAAGGGATTTTGGGCATGTTTTCTTGGTGATGATGAGCCTTGTAGTATAGTTGGAAAAGGTTCATTCGAGGTTAAGATGCGAGAATGGGAATACATGGCTATTGAAGGATGTCGACATGTGCCTACATTGAGGAGAAATTTGATAGCGACGGGGCAATTGGGAAGTAATGGTTGTCTTGTGATATTTACAACTAACTCTTGGAAGGTTACAAGGGTGCTCTTGTGGTGGCAAGAGGTAAGAAGGTTAGAACTTGGTATTTATCCACCGATAGTACTAATGATTGTAATCTTGTGGCCTCAGATGCAGATACAACATTATGGCACTATAGGCTCGGTCATATGAGCCATAAGGGCATGAACATCATAAAGAAGAATTTTCCTGGATATACAAAAACATGTTTAGATTTTTGTGAGAATTTCATATATGGGAAACAAAAGCGAGTAAGGTTTCTCAAGGTTGGACCTATGAAGAAAGAGAGTAAGTTAGAGCTGGTACATTCTAATGTGTGGGGGTCGGCTCAGGTATCATCTCTTGGGGGTTCAAGTTATTATGTTACTTTTATTGATGATACAACAAGGAAAGTTTGGGTTTATTGTATTAGAAACAAATCTGATGTATTTGACACTTTTGTTGAATGGAAATCCTTGGTAGAGAATGAAACAGGTCTTAAGCTAAAATGTCTCAGGTCAGATAATGGAGGGGAGTATCGCAGCAATGGATTTAATGATTACTGTTCTAAGAATGGAATCCGTAGGTAAAAGACGGTTCCAGGAACTCCACAACAGAATGGGGTATCGGAAAGGATGAACAGAACAATAATGGAACATGCTAGGAGCATGAGGTTACATGTAGGACTACCTCTTTCTTTTTAGGCAGAAGCGGTGAGCACTGTTTGTGTACTTGATAAAGCAGAGGACCCTCAAGTGCCTTGGACGGAGGCATACCCGAGGAGGCATGGTATGGTAAGAAAGTTGATTATTCATTTCTTAGAGTCTTTGGATGTGAGGTGTTTGTTCATATAGAAGGGGATGATAGGACCAAGCTAGAGGCTAAATCAGAAAAATGTACTTTCATTGGTTATGGTGGTGATGAATTTGGGTTTAAATGTTGGAGTATTAAGGACAAGAAAATCATTCGGTCTAGGGATGTGGTCTTTAATGAGAAAGTCATGTATAAGCAACAGTTGCAGGAAAATAGGGAAGAATCCAAGAAAGAATATGCAGTGGTAGAGGATCTTCCGGATGGGAAAGTGACCCATGAATCAGTTCAGGAACCTACTCAACAGGAACCCCAAACTCCTACAGTGAGGAGGTCTTCTAGGGTAAGAAAAGAACCTGAACATTTTCTCCTTCTCTTTATTATTTATTACTCACTGATAGTGGAGAGCCAGAGAGCTTTGATGAAGCAATGTAGGTAGATGCCAGTAAGAAGTGGGAGCAAGCCATGGATGAGGAGCATAAGTCTCTCATGGAGAACCAGACTTGGGATTTGGTGAAGCTACCGGAAGGCAAAAGAGCATTGCAAAACAAGTGGGTGTATAGAGTTAAAGATGAAGAAGGAGGAAAGAAAAGATATAAGGCCGGTTAGTGGTTAAGGGGTTTGCACAGAAACAAGGTATAGATTTTGATGAGATATTTTCTCCTGTAGTAAAAATGACTTCTATTAGAACTGTTCTTGGAATAGTGGCAGCAGAAGACTTGCACTTAGAACAGTTAGATGTAAAGACTGCATTTCTCCATGGTGATTTGGAGGAGGAACTATATATGCAGCAACCAGAGGGCTATGAATTCAAAGGTAAAGAGGAGATGGTGTGTAAACTGAAGAAGAGCTTGTATGGCTTGAAACAAGCTCCACGTCAATGGTATAAGAAGTTTGATAGCTTCATGATGGAGCAAGGTTATATTAGATGTCATTCTGACCATTGCATGTATACAAATAAATTTGAGGATGGAAGTTATATTATCCTATGTTTGTATGTTGATGACATGTTGGTTGTAGGTAAAAACATGCAGGAAATAAAAGTACTCAAGAAACAGCTAAGTGAATCCTTTGATATGAAGAATTTGGGGGCAGCTAGACAAATCCTTGGTATGAGGATATCTCGGGATAGGAAGGAATGGAAGTTGACTTTATCTCAGGAAGAGTACATTAAGAAAGTATTGGACAGGTTTAACCTGCAGGATGCTAAACCGGTTGGGACTCCTTTGGCAGGCCATTTTAAGTTATCAAAGGAGCAGTGTCCCAAGACAGAGTAGGAAAGAAACCAGATGTCCAAGGTACCTTACTCATCAATGGTTGGCAGTTTGATGTATGCTATGGTGTGCACTAGGCCTGATATTGCCCATGCAGTGGGAGCTGTGAGTAGATTTATGAGTGATCCAGGTAAAGAGCATTGGCAAGCAGTAAAGTGGATCCTTCGGTATTTGAGAGGGACCATGGGGACAGTTTTGTGCTATAGTGGATCAGACACCACTTTACATGGTTATGTAAATTCGAGAAATGGCTGGAGATGTAGAAGCGAGCGGAGGAGCACGACAGTTATATTTATACTGTAGGTGGGACAAAGAAAGGAGTTGGATTTCACGACTACAAAAGCTGGTGGCTTTGTCAACCACGGAGGCTGAGTATGTTGCTGCCATAGAGGAAAGAAAAGAGATAATTTGGTTACAACAATTGTTTGAGGAGTTAGGGCATAAGCAAGAGGAATGTAAGTTGCATAGTGATAGTTAGAGTGTTATACACCTAGCTAAGAACTTTGCTTTCCACTCCAAGACGAAGCATATACAATTGAGATATCACTTCATCAGGACAACTTTAGAGGAAGATAAGTTGAAGTTGGAGAAGATTCATACCAGTCAGAATCCTGTAGACATGATGACCAAGGTGGTCACAAGGGATAAACTAAAGCTATGTTCAGCTTTGGTTGGCCTTCGCGGATGACAGTGAAGGGTTGAGAAGCTTGCTCAGTGGAAATCAGTCTCCAAGTGGGAGATTGTTATGTTTGTGGAGCCTATTTTCATGTTAGAGTGTGGTACACCTTCTATGTGTTACACTCGGGTATTTTTACGGCGGTCCCGCTCGCCGATGAGCAGGTCAGGGGGGTTTGGGGTGAAGCCCCCAAGCAAATTTTCATGGGTGGTTTATTAACCCATGGGTAATGGGTAACCGTTATGGGCTATTTTTGGGCCCATGGTTTTTCGGTACTAATTGTTTTGTAAAACCACCTCTTCGGCTACCCATAGGTTTATGGGACAATTTTGTTTTTGCCCATTTTTGATACCCATGGTTTTGTAAAAATGCTTAGCGAGTTGTCTATTTATATGGTCTTATGCGTATGATAGATAGACAAGCAAATGTATCGCATATGTGTTTTGAATTCGGGTGTGAATTCTGTAGAGTTGTTGAGCATAGCTCCAAACGTATCTGGGTATTGTAGATTGAGAGAGTGGAGGCTTGTAATAAAATCGAGCAAGTGATTCTTGGTGGATGTAACCCAAATTGGGTGAACCACGTTAAATCTTGTCTCTCTATGTTGTGTTATTTATTCTCGTACTTTTATTTGAGATTTGTAATATTTTTCGCATATTAGTTTCTATCACATTGCGATTCTGTAAGGGATTATTCCACATATTTTATCTCTTATTTCCTAACAGTATACAATGAAATTCCTCCCAATACTTCTTCTCTTCATGCCACTTTGGATCGCCCAAAACCTAGACAATACAAAGATATCTTCACACATAGTTCAGTGGAACAATTCAAGGTTAGAGGACACAGAGAATTTCCTCCTTGTACTTCTTTGACCTATGGTGTCGGATCTCCCAAAAACCCCTAAGTACATGATATCCTTCTACGCCCTTCTTCTCAACATGGATTAGGTGCACATGTTCCATTTACACTTTTCATTTGCGTACTTTATATTTACATGCTTTTTACATATATACACATACGTCTTTTACATAGTGTTTTTACACTTACATACATATATATTTGACGACTTGATCATTTTATCCTTGTAGGTCCGGTCGTATGAGAAACAAGAAGTCAAATGTGGGAAACAACAACAACAATGGTAGAAACAACAACACTTTATGGCAGCACACCTTGCATACTAACCATGCGGTACACATAACATTAGCGATACACATGTTTCCACCCTAGGTTCACTCTCATCACTTTTTTGTATTTTTCATCTTTAGTTTCCATGCTCCATCATATTTTTGTCATTCCACACTTTGTCTAGTCCTTCAACACTCTTTCTTCATCAATCTACATCAAGTATCAAGTATGCATATCTATCTAATTTATGTTAACGAGCTTTCCGCTCACCAACATAAAGTGGGGGAAAATGTAGACACAAAATCACACACTTTAGACATTATTTAGTCTCAGTATCATACTACTATTTAGAGGGTTTTTGAGAGAAGAAATTACTAATTAACCCTTGTCTCTTGGCCATTTTTAATTGATTTCCATTGTCATTCCTGACCTCCACCATACACATGCCTCGTCAGTTTCAGTCATCTTCCATCATTTTAGCCTTGATTGGGGCACCTAGGCTAGTCCGAGGGTGCCCATGTGCGCCCTGGTCCCACCATGGGCACCCTGATCTTTTTTAACCTTCCCACCACTTTTTGGGATCTTTCTAGCCGTTAGAGGTATTTATCTTTTTAGTGGTTGGCCATTTTGGGGTTAATTATGAAATTAGATCAAGAGAACCCTATAAATATAAAGTTATGAGACCATAGTAAGATACCAAGCACTATCACTACTATCACTCCACCTAGAGTTACATCCATCTATTGCATTGGAGATCATTCCATCCACACAACTCCATCACAAGGGACAAATCTTGGGTCATCTGCATCACACACAACATAGGGGGATTTATTCTATTCCATGCACCATTCTATTACATTTTCTACACATAGTTAGCTCACTACATCACAAAGTGCGACTGGCACAAGAGAAACCTAGGGCATGCACACACACACATAGAACTACATTTGGGTCTAGAATGTAGTACATCGCTCAATTAGTAAGTCCACCATTGTGGCAAAATTTGAGGTCATTTGGCCTATTCATTTTCATTTTCCTTTTTAGGAATTAATGCTTGTTTGGGGGTTTTGCAAGTCTTTTTACTCATCTTGTAATAACAATGAAACTTGAAGTGGAGTAGTGAATCTAATGTAACACATAACAAGGGTTTCGAGACCATCTTTCAAGCCTATGAAGATCACTTTCGAGCTTTTACATGAGACCATGACACCAGAGATCTCAAATCAAAGCGCTTCATGGGGAACCCAGTCCCTTTCCAGCACTCTAGTCCATCCATATTGCTTTGATCCACCCTTTCCGGAGCTCATGGAAAGTCATTTCTTCTTCTATATTTTCCAATCACCTCTCGTGACACGATCCTGCGAACATCTCTATTCAACCGAGTCCTTTCCTCTTCTCTCTTACATACTTATGGTTTTCATTTGCATTAGATTAGTTGCTTGATTCATTTACATTCTTCTTTACCTGCATTTGTATGTCCTCCTAGATTAGATTAACTACACCACCACTTTATATTTTTAGTTAATCAAAATGACACAAGGCCCTGTGGCATGAAATTTCAGATTGTAGAGCCTATCAATGCCACATGAAGAAATTTGAAGTCGAGGTTAAGTGAGACCAAACTAGAAAGGCTATACAACTTTCCATCGAAGCTCCCTTATTTTTTCTCACCATAGATATTACATGTACACCGACGCCTGACTGCCGGGCTCTCGCATAGCAAAGCGTCGACTTCCGATTCATCTTCTCACAACCTCAAGTATGGGGCTGATTCTTCTCGGAACCGACCACCTTCTCCTTTACCTACTAGACCACAACCTACTTATGGACCTACACCTCCCTTATCCTCATCCCTCAATGAATTATATTCAGCGTGACATTCTCACCGACTAGAGGATCACATCGATGACACCCTATTTACCACAAGATGTGAAGTCCATCGGCAAGTTGTTATTACACAACATGTAATAGGGAACCTCATGACTCGTGTTAGAAGCCAAATTTTACACCAAGTTGATGACATCATCTCCGATACCTTATGATATTTCACCCCTTGTTGCTAGTTATCTACAATACCTCGATGATTTTTCTCATTCCTTCCTTGGCTTGAGATCTCACCCTCACTTGGGCTCTCGGTACCCACTTTATATTTTACACTTCATTATGTCTATTTGTATCCTTGCTTGGTTTGATTTTACCACTTGGATTTATCATCTCTTTCTCCTAGATCCTCCTAAAGCAGATGAGTGTCATGGTATTGATTCTACCTATTTTGGTTTTGATTTTCCCAAGTCTTTCCTATTGGATTGCCACGAGTATTCTACGCATCTTGATTAGCCTACGGCCTTGTTTGGATTTATTTACCCGATCACACTCTAACATCTTATCATTGGATGTCTTGGCCTTGTCTTTCCCCTTTTCTTAATTGCATCACTTGGTTTGGTTATCTAACTGATTTCCCTTCCCACCGGTATATATATATAAAATTACATTATCATTGTTCCTAAGTACCATGAGTATTGTCACATACATGCATGAGGAAAGTAGGAAGGCAATAAGAAAATAACAAACAAAATGACTATATAAAAACAACATTTCTATTCAAAATTGGTCATGATAACCCTAAACCCTCCAATGACCGCCGGTCTTGCTCCCAAGATCTCGAAAATACGTCGCTCATTGTGTCATGATTTTGATCTCATACCATTCTCTTTGACCTATTACACACATACATTTGACGAATTTAAATTTTTACCTATTTTTGAGACTATATCATCATTAAAACATCTTGACACTATGACACGACATCCATCCCAAGGATCCTAGCTAGGTGATTTATGTCTTATTTTACTAATGATCCTCTAGTGTTTCTTTTCATTTTTACTTCTTTAAGGTTCTTACAACGTTGATTGTGCCCACACATGACAGGACAAGTTACACTATTAGGTATCCATTGGTGGGTATATTTAATTTCATATAGTCTTTTCTTAATTCTAGTACCTTTGTTTGACTTGGTGTCACAGATTGTTTCTTTCGTTGACCATCGCATGTTGCATTATTGTGACATGCATTGATCAATGGTTGGGGCATATGTATACACCTAATTTTTCATCTTAATATTTCATACATGTTACTAACAATTTCTTTGTGTAGGTAAAGGTCACTGATGCATCTATTTTTTAAGTGGGTACCTTAAGGGGCCTACCAAGAATAGGGTATGACTATTCACATGGTCATTATGGGTTAGATACAAGTACACATAGAGAGTATCGCTATGATTTCCATGCCTTAGTTTCCTTTGTCCTTGTTTTTCACACACACTAGCACTCCCGACACTTTTTATATCTAACTCCATTTAGCACCTTATTTACCTTTTCTTGCTTCATCCATGAGACATTTTTCATTTAATTTGACATTAGGTATCCATTGGTGACACCATCACCCACAGGAGATGCCATCGTATATATATATATATATATATATATATGGTTAACACACTTAGACATTTATAAGGAAGACAAATCACATGAACTAGCCATCTGCTCTGCTCTTTTGTGCCAACTTCACATCTAATCACTTATCTTTTGGTTCTTCTTGCACTTGACTTGGATTGGATTGGACACTCTTCCTAATTGGAATGATTGCACTACTAGGTCATCTATGGTGCGTCTAGGACAAGAACAATGTTCTCCTTCTCCACCTATAATGATTGTCTCTTGGTGTGTTGATTCTATGGAGAGATAGATGCATCAATGACCACCCCACAGGTAAGTGTTCTAACTCTCTAGTTCATTTTGCATAGATTAGTTCATTTCCCTTCCTCGTTGTTCTATGTTAGCTTAGCATTGTATGAACATAGATGCTAGTTAACATAGTTCTCTTATATGATCAGCTCCTTGGATTTCCTTTTCTTTATTTTAGTTACATTGCAGTAGTCTAGATTGTGCATGTTTGTCTTATCCTCCATCGATCTACATCTCTCCCCCACTTACAAATATCCTATAAGGGTACTCTCCTCTATCTTGATTGCGGGCCTTGGAAACCCTAGGTTGACCTAGTGTAGGGATTACTACCCTATGGATATGTGACCTTAACACTCATTTTAGCCCCTTTAAATGTACTGTTGTGTGTCGGTCCATGTGTGTCTCTTATTCATTTCCTGATACCCTAATGGAACGTAAGACTTAGGAGTATAAACCATTAAGATGCAGTCTTGGCCCGTCATACACCTGTACCATGTGAAAATATATAGTGAACCCAAAAATTATATGTAGGTGTAGAATATTCCCTAATGCATGACTCCTATTTTGAGGTGTGTGTGATAAAGCATTTCAATATGTGTCTCATAATAAAATGTGTATCTATGTCAGATAAGTTTGGTAATCTGCATAGGAATACATAAAGGGTTGTATTGGTGGCAACCTTTGAGAACCTATACCTATAAAAGGGGTTTCATATGGTAGAAACCATGGCTTATAAAGAAAAAATCAACTATATCAATAGGAGTAAAAATCATGTATAATAGAACAAGTGTAGAGATATAATAATAGTAAAATGAGAAAACAAAAAAAATAGTATGCATAAAAGAGTCACATCAAGGCATAAATCTATAAACATGGGACACCCATGGTGTCACTAGGAAATCAAGGCATGTATGCCACATACAATAGAAGTAATGTCATGAAAGAAAGACATAGAGTTATAGACATGGGAAACCCATGGTGTCACAAAACAATCAAGGAACATAGGCCGAAAAATGAACAAACTAGCAAAGAACAATTTTTTTAGTAAACATGTATAAAAACAATGATGTCAAATGGTGATAAAAGCATCACCGTAAATGACAAAGAAGCACATAAAGTAAGATATGTTAGCGCTTCACAATACAACACTAAATAAGACACATGTGTTATTCCTATTAGCTCAAAAGATAACATATATAAAATATATGTGATCAAACATAATGAGGAAGTAGAAAGAAACTATAATGAAACATTAGAACTTGTACATAATATATATAAGAGATGCCCCATATGATTCTAGTATTTGGGAAGGGATAGGTTGGCACCTTTCATCGTGTAATGCTTTGTGTATATCCTGCAACAAGCTCAATATACCTCATGAACACATGCATGTAAAGAGTATATAGAAAAGATATACCATATATCAAACCATAGTGAAAAACAACACATGTAATGTAAAGTGAGAACAATTCAAGCTATGCGAAGATGTCATAGTTTTGTATTTTTCTATATATTTGAATGTTTTTGTACTTTTAGAATTTAGCTATGTATAAGGAGAGCGGGTAGCACAAGAGATCATATTTCATCAAGAAGATCATCAATGTCGAAATAAAATACAACAAGCCCCGGGTCGGCCTTATTGATAGATTTCTAAAGAAAATTCCATGTAACTATCATGCTACATGAAAATGGTGTAATTCTATGATATACTCTTCATTTGTATAAGAAGGTAATTTTTCAGCCATAACTTGTGTCTAGTGTGTCACAATAGGTTGATAATAAAAAAATGTCATTTCAAAAAGTAACTATATTATTGAGTAGGGAAGGTGATACTAGACTTATGTTCATTAATAACACCATAAAAAAATTGTAACCAAGACCATGTAAAAGATAGAGATGAAGGCTAAAGATCAAGAGTGAACCAAACCTTAGCGGTGATAATTTGTAAGAAAAATGTGATGAGTAGAATATAACCTTGGAAATTGTTAGGAGTAAGGAGGGGTATAATATCTGATAGAGTAAGCCCTAAGGTATGTAGTGCCTCATAAGTACAAATTTTCTTACGTGTAGTTGTATTGAATGGAACATGTTTTCAATATTACACATGAATATAGGCAGTGCTTAGTGAAAGTACTAAAGTGGGACCATATAATTGATTTCTTCATGTTTGATGAATGAGATTGTTTGAGATATAGTGATTTTGTATGAAGGATAATAATATGATCATTTGGTTTTATTTTGTTGATTGTGGTGATTAAATCCTAACAGTGATTCACGTCATGCTTGGAAAAAAATGATAGTCACAAAAGGGCTATTGGGTCACCGAGAAATATTTTTAGTAGAGAGATGGAACTTAGAAGGTAAGGTAAGGATATTGTGATAAATTAAGATAGATAAGAGTTCCTACAATGTGTCTATATGGTTATGGATGTTGATCAAACTAACAGTGGGTATAGTATCAATGTGTTGACAATATGGTGTATTGGATCGGGGATAGTTATGACAAAGGTAGTGTGATTGTAAGTAGTTGTAGAAATGGTTTCAGATGTAAAAATTTAAGATTATAATACCCAAGTATATTGTATATAAAAACAAAATGGAACATAAAATCATTTTCATCAATAATATTAAAATTAAGGTTATGTAGGTGATCATTAGTAAGTTCAATAGGATCCTCATTGTTATTGACTGAATAATTTTTAACAATGTTTTGTTGAATAATATCATCTAAAAGGTTGGGAGTGAAAATAAGGATGAAGTATCAATTGAAGATGGAGCATGCACATGATTAAGTGTAAATGTTTTTAGTTCAACTAATGTTGTTGTAGGGATCATACAATCAAAGTTGTGGCGAGTTTTGCCAACAACCTGTGTAGGAAATTTGCCTATAGGAATTATTTGTAGAGAAGTAATAGTAGGAATTAATGGATTGCTCGTATAAATTTGGAAATATTTAAAAGGGTCGAGGTCGGAAAGTATAGTATGTTCATATGCATTATGTAGGAGTTTGACACATTAATGAAACACATATATGGGATTCTGCATAACATGAATCCAAGGATGTCATAAGAGTAAATTATAATCAAGAGTATTGTCCATGATTTGAAAAGTAGTATGTAACTTCTTGAGATCAACATGGGGATCCAAGGTGATAGTTCCTAAAGTAGATTGTGTAATATTATTAAAGCCTCACACATTATTATTAGTTATATCAATTGCATTATTATTATTTATATCAATTTCGAATTACAATAATTATCCTCATTTTTCCCTCTTCTTTTCTTTTCATTCCTTCTAACTTATTCCTCCTCCTACTAACTAACCTTCTAACCTCCTTCTCCTTCTCCTTTTATTCCCTTCTCCTACCATTACCCTAACTACTTATTTTCCCTCAACTACTAACTTAACTAAAGGGTAGAACATGTAGGAAGAGTTGGGGGTTAGGTCCCTATTAACACATGGTTTTAGGACCTAATAACATGAAATCATGCACCTTATTTTTGGAAAATAGAAATGGGCATTCCTTTTACACACTTATTTTTGAATTTTCAAATACTAGAGTAAGGCTTACAACCACATGCCTATGTAAGGCTTCTTATAGACATAATAATCCTATTATATTATTTAAAGACAAATAAATTTGTGATCATGTTATATGTGTTGATGCTCATGCATTAGATATCTATATAGGTAAGAGTCATATCAATCATGTGACAAGAAATTTCAACATAATCCCCTACCCATATGTGAAGTATGAGCATGCACATGGTTAGAGGGATGATAGATCCTACCGATATAAAGGGTAGACCTTAGATATTGAGGAAAAGATCATAGAAGATTGGAGGAAAAGGCATGCTGATATAAAATAGTTAGATAAATATAACACCAAGGATGAAGAATATGATCATAAACAAGGGAACCTTAGGGAAACTTGGGTTTTAGAAAAAATATTCGATTCAAGAGTCTCGTTCACCAAAAAAATTTACACCCTTTTAAATTAATAATATATTATATGAAATACACTAAAAGATGATGTAATGTTCGTTACATAGGGCTATTCTGATTAATTAACTTCCACAAGAACATTACATAAACACCGTTAAACCAAATTTTCCATGAAATATAAAACAACATATGCACGAAATTTCTATGAAAACAATGACTTAAGGGAGTCACTCATGTAAAGTTGTTAGTTCACACTCAAGTTTTCAAATAGGATTCATTATAAAGTTTCTCACACGAGATAAATTCCTAATTGATTCTTCAAGCCCCATGCTTTCCAATTATTTTAGTACCTTGTTATGTACCTTTGTCACAATTTCATTAATATGTCTCAGGATAATATTTTCAATTTTATTTTTCGGATTTTCTCTTTAAATTGATTGTTTGTAATTACTAAATCTATTCCACATAAGTTTTGTAGTAAATGTGTTGCGTTAGTGATGGATTAGAAGAATTCTAGCCTAGTCAAGGCCTCGTATATGAATTTGGCCACATACTTGGGGATGTAAATTAAGCATACTCTGCATGAACTCTACTATTATTAGAGTCCTTTTGGTTCATTTATACCTCAATAGGGCTAGGTTCCACTTGTAGATATAATTTTTTTGTGATAAGGTATCAACCTAAAATAATTGGTTCATCGGTGTTAACATTTAAATTTTCCTCCTAGTTGTTAAATGCATTAATGTTAGGAAGTGTCTTATCTCCTTCAAGAATTTAGGATCAATTCTTAACAATCTAGATTGGAAAATTTTCTTGAGGTCCTCTTTAGGGACCTTTCTTTGAATATTGATCCACACACAAAATATTTCCTATGAATCTTCCACTTAATTGATTAGCTCTCTGTTAATCCCTTAAAAAACCCATCATTTTTAGCTTTCCAAATAGACCATAATGCCACAGTAGTAATGCAAAATCAAAGTTTATGAAAAAATTATGCATCTTCACATCGGTGTCCAAAATACTAAAAAAGGTATCATTTCAATTAATATATTTATGACGCGCTATATTCCAAGCCCCTATGACATTTTTCGAGATAGTTTGAGAAAAAGGAAAATAAGATAAGTACGTTTGACAATTTCAACCCATAAACAAAGCCAAAAAAATTTATTCCCAATACCTAACTTAAGCTCCCGAATCATGTCATACTTAGATATTTGTATTGTATTTGAGCCACTAGTGGATTGGGGGTGAACAATCCCCATTTTTTGTTAAAGGAGATGTAAGATCCATATATGAGTTTAGTATCACTTGACCTAATGCCAATAGGTGTCATAGGATTTTTTCCCAAAGAACCTCAAAAGAATAAAGGTTGCCACAAGGTTTTCTAGTCACCTTGATATCTTCCAACTAAATTAGAAGAAGTTTTCCACAAGGCTTTCTGTTCACCTTGATATTATTTTAATCCCATGAACCACACCACTGTAAATGGATCTAGGTTTAATTGAAGAATAACAAAAATTTAAAAGGGAATAACTTCTCTCATGCCCCCACTATGTGATGCTTCTATGAATATCAGTTACAAAATGCTAAATATAGAAAAAGGAGAAGAAGGATCATGCCCCCATACCCTATATTGAATTTTTTTCTTGAGCATTTAATTCTAAATGGAATGAAGTACTCAAACCCCCACATTCTATAATAAAATGTGATATACCATGATCTAAACTATGTAATATATTTATGAACCTAAACCATAAGTTTATAACTATATATGAGAATATAAATGTTTTATAATCTAATAAAAGTATACCCTAGAATGAAAACGTCCATCTTGGACCATACGATCTGTCATTTTTATCCATGTTGGATGTTTACGTACTGTGTAAAATTTGTTCCTATTTTGTACTTGATTATGTTTTTGAATGAATCTACCATGTGTCATTTTATTTCAGAAGTCTAATTTTTTTGTGTGTTCTAATATGCTACACACACACAGACACACACACACACACACACACACACACACACACACACACACACACACACACACACACACACACACACACACACACACACACACACACACACACACACACACACAAATTTATGCTATAAATCCCATTGAATGCCCCCTCTTTCTAAATGAGTGAGATGTCCCAAAAAATGCTTGACTCAAATAAAATGATGTGTATCCATGGTGAATGTGTCTAATAGTTAATGTTGGATCATATGAAGGGCTGTTGTAAGTGGTCACCATCGATATTTTATTCCTAAAATTTTGCACATCATAGAAACCATGGCATGTGAATATTAAAACAAACAAACAAACAACAAACAAAAATTGTAAAGACAATCATGTATTAAAGTAAAAGAAATATTGAAACAGTCATGTATAGAAGTAAACAAGCATAAATGAAATCAAACATACAAGTAATCCATCACACAAGTAAATAATAAATGTCACATATGCTAGTCATGGAAAATGCAAGGTCCCACAAACAAACGAGACCAAAGTGTTGTAAAGACAACATACCAAAATCCATAAACTACATATATTAAAACAAACACACAAGCAAATACAATAGAATATAGTATCCCAAATACATATAGATCAAGATAAGATAGCATTTCATGAGACACATATGGTATCCATATAAATTTTAAAAATATCAAAATGTATAATATATGAAAAATTGCATAATGAGGAAGTGAAAGTAATTTCATTGAAACAACACACCTATATAATGTATGAGATGCCTCCGGATGAGAAATTCCATTAAGAAAGACTTAGGCCAACACATGTCTTTTTGTATAATCATGTATGTGTCCTACATTGAGGTCAAGATACCTCATGAGCACATATGTAAAGAGTATATAGAAAATACAATATCTATCAAACCTTATGAAAAACAAGACATCTAAAGTGAAAAGCTAACAAATCAAGTCATATATACGTTTTGATTTTGTATTTTGAATTTTTTTTTTGCATGTTTTTGTACTTATTTTATTATTTGAATGTTTTTATTTTAGAACATCTGTATAAACAACAAGATCTACCCTATGACATTGTCAAAAGGGGGATGAATAGACCCATAAAATAAAGGAGGCTCATACATCGAGTAAGACACATGTGTATTTAGGATGGGCCTCGGGAAGTTAGGGTTTCATAATATGCTTAGGAGTCATATGATGTGCAATAGGAGACCAAGGAGGAAGTGTGTGAGGGATAAACCTGATAGATGTAGCATGTGTATGTATGGAAACTGACACTTTTTAGTAAAAAATATTAGGCAATGGGGTCTCATATGGGATATTTTGACTGTAACAACTAGTCGATCAGTAAATGAACTTAACGTATTGGTTAAAATAGAAGGGATAACCTTAAGAGTATCAATCCAATGGAAACCTAGAAACATTTCACATGATCTAAGGAAGAGGTAACTAAAAAAGGAATGGTATTAATAGCAAAGTTCACTATAAGAGGTATAATAGTATTCCCAAGAGAGGTATTAGTATCAAATGTCATGTGATGTTTAGTATGTACAATAAAATAATGCAATTTTAATGTGCATGTGTCATGGCCTAACAATTTTTTTCAATCAAGATGTTATGAATAAGGATTATACCGATGAAGGATAGAATGTGATGTGTATCGGAAACAAGATCATGAGCAATATCCAAATAATCAAATGTAATAATAAATCTAGGGGTAGGATGAGAGTGATAATAATAATAACAAAATTCAGTGTATGATAATATGAAGGAGGAATCTAAGCTTGATATATATGGTGCACTTTAAGATAAAATTTGACAATATTGTGGTTGGAAAGTGGGTCATTGAGAATATTTACCTTCACGTTGTCATTAGTAGGCTTAGATTTCTTAGGAAGTGGGTCGAATTATATAATTTTTTTATCAATAATATAAATGATGTGACAAAGCTTGATGAAATGATTATTAGAATGGCAAACACATCTATGATAATCAAAATAAGAATTAGAATTAAAATATTTACCATAAGTATTTCTTGTACCAACCTCTAATATTAGAGGGAGAGATATAAGGTTACACTCTAGCAATATTTGAAGAACCGCTTGGGGTGAAAAAAGGAAATCATGTAAATTTCCTCGAGTAGTAGCTTGTAATTAAATCTTGGTAGGTCGAGATACAACATTGATAATACATTTAGTTCAGTCTTGTTATTGTTATATTTTCCTTGGAATTTAGCATTAGATTCATTAAGAGCATTATAAACACACTTAAGCTAGTTCAATGAAAGGATATTAGCCTCCCATTCTTTTAATGTGTTTCATAGTTGTTCAAATGATAAAAAATTATCAAAGATAACTAAATATTTTAAAAGAGAAAGTAGGTATTGAGTGAATGAATATTGGACTTCATTGTCATCTAGGATATTGTTCATTTAGTAAGCATCATCTTGTAGCGCAAAACATATTCACTAGTGGAATTTTTGAGCCTTGTCACATCTTAGACATTTGAGCATATGATACCTTGTTCTCAATATTGATTAGAAATTTTGCAAGGAATTGATTATCCAAAGGGGTAAAAACACATACTAAATGAATAAGAAGATCATAGAACCATTATAACACATATTCCTTGAGGCTTCACTGAAAAAGCTTAGTAAGTAGTACATTATTGCCAGCATAATCTAAGGAAGCATCATGAAAAGCACAAAAGTGTTTTTCAAGATCAAAATTTCCATCGTAAATAGGAATTTTATGAGATACAAAACCAAGAGGAAAAGGATAGGACATTGATTTACATGCAATTGGGTTGTGAAGTAACCAACTAGAGTCCATAACATTAGAAAAGGTAGACGCACATCATTGTAATTGAAATGATTGGATTGTAAAAGTATGAACACAATACTTAAGAGCTAATGTATTAGAAGAGGAAAATGAATCCCGAGGGGCATAGATATCAGATGAAGAAATGATATCAAACATTGGCATAGACATTATAACACTTTAAAGTGGGATATGAGTTTCTAGAAGATATAGGCACAAAAATGTAGTGATAATAGAAATAGTGGAATATGTAACAATGTATCCAAGGCTTTTTAGATGTTTCTAATTACTTTTTTCATCTCTAGCAATGTATAAAAGGGTGATAATGTGATGAGGATATTGTTGTAGAAATGTTGAAATTTTTGTTCATCATTTTTAGTGTGGGTATAAGTATTAGATTCATCATGATAACCTTTGTCTTGAGAAGGGTCAGTAGAGGTAGTAGAGAAAATATTAAAAATATAAAAGCAATAGAGTATGAGTTTACATAAATATAATGAACTATGCAATGAGAGTAAGCCTCATGTGTGTCATCACAATCATATTGAAAAAAATCATCGGCGCTCAATGCCAATATTGATTTGAAACGACGTGCAACATAGATATGGGCTCATTAGTATATGAGTAAGAGAATGGCATCACAAATTAGGCCATGAAAACATAAAGGATAAAAAAGGCTAAAATGATAAAAGGATCATGCACCAAGGTGAGATATTTAATCAACGAGTTAGGTTCACCAAATGATTACGACCTAAATAAATAAATAATATTTTGTGTTGAGATGCGGTTCTTATTTATTTAAAGGCATTAGGATTAGAACATGTTGTATACTTAGATTGATTAATGAACATTAATACATAAATTAGAATATCCCTCCAAAGAAATTTGTAAGATATAACGATATATATGATTGTTCAAAACACAAGAGAAGTGCATTTAATTGAATACAAAGACAAAAATGTGATATGACATTGCAATATGACTATGAAAAATGGAAATGACGTGGAGGTGCTTTGTTTATGAAGCTGTAGCTATAAATTTGGTTGGTATGGAATCATACAACAAGTCTTAGAATGTGGTACATTCTAGTCCCGTGTTATACTGATTTTAGACATAACTATGTTGGTGCTCTATAAGTTTTTGTGCGGTTGCAAAACTCTTTGATGACCTCAACACTAAAACCTTAGATGTTTCACATTAGCAAAACCATTTATATGATGTGAAGCACCCAACCCCTAACCATGGATGGGAGATACTACAAAAGGTTAACATTTGAGTTGAAGTGCCCCTACGTCACCTACGTCAACACTATTATGAAGAGACCTCAAACCACATGTAGTTGTCCCCCTAACATGTGATATCTATATGGATACAACTACTTTGACAACTCGATCACTTGATAATGAGAAACAATAGCTTGACACACTTAATATTGATTTGGCTTGTCTTTCAAGGTCTCTAGAATGAGAATCTTGACTCTTGAACCTTGATTAGAGTGCTTCGTACATATGTGTGGGTTTCTCCCAGGTTATGATGTTAGTTTGAAGTAGTCTTAGATTATTTTAGAAATGTGTTTTGCAATGAGTGCTCTTAAAAGTGCTACGTGATTTTTAGGTAAGGTAAATAAGCGAGTTAAAATTGATTTTATAGGAATTCATAGACTTAATTTCGCATTAAGACCAATATATGGGATATGGATTGACGCTTAAATAGATATTAAGTTGGAAAAAGACCATTGGATGGTGGGAGACAAGACCATATGGGCTTAAAGCAAAACACTGATTTGGTTTAGTCCTGACAAGCAAAGTCTGAGGATTTTGTAAGATTCTAAGTGAGAAACCTAGGGATAGTATATTGCTTTGGATTACAAGTCGTTATGTAAGTGGCCGAGAAGTATGAGTAAATAAGCAAGTCATAGAAGAACGATAATGATAAGTCAAATATGATGGGAATGTGTGTGCAAGTCTTGCTTTAAGTGTAAAGCCAAAGTTTTCATTTCCAAATTTAGTTGTCTACATATATAGCAGAGACAAGAAGTTTAAGTTGAAATAGAGAAGCACATGAGTGGAACACTAGCCCAGATATAGGAATGGTACTAATTCTACCCTTCTTTGTTAATGAATTGTCCTAGAGAACATTTTAGGCACCCAATATTTTTGGATGAGTTGACGACATCCTCTTCAATTAATTTATAGTCTCGAGTCTTCTTTATAATAGTCTTTTAAAGAAAAATTAAGATGGTTTATTTCTTTGCTAATATTCTAGCTTATATCTCTAAATTGTTTTATTTTACCTTAAATGATTATTATACTTTACTATCATATTTTGGTAATCTATATTAAGTTAAGTTTTAATTATTTTAAGTCCATGTGATGCAAAACGATTAAAACAACATATAAAATAAAGACCTTAATCAAAACCATGTTTGATGAGAGTGAAATTCAATGGATAATTTATATAATGGTTGACTATTCACATGATTTTATAGATTTTATTACGCCGAAGGTGTTACCCCTATGGGAAAAGGCTTTGTGGACATTCATGGGACTATGTCAAATTTGATGGCTTAAATGACGGTTTTGCTATTTTTAACAATTTTACTTTTTGTTTTTCTAATTTTACATGTTGCTTTGGGTTTGCTATTTTTAAATTTTATTTTTTAACTTTTGTATGCATTAATTTTATTGCATGTGTCTATGTTTGGGTGAGGAGTTTTTCCTTATATACACCCCTCGTAGTTATGCATTATTTGGCATTATTGAATTTTGTTCCCTACGGGAAAAGGCTTTGCGGACATTCATGGGGTGTGTTAAATTTGATGGCTTAAATGACGGTTTTGCTATTTTTAACAATTTTGCTTTTTACTTTTCTAATTTTACATGTTGCTTTGGGTTTGCTATTTTTAAATTTTATTTTTTAACTTTTGTATGCATTAATTTTATTGCATGTGTCTATGTTTGGGTGAGGAGTTTTTCCTTATATACACGCATGTAGTTATGCATTATTTGACATTATTGAATTTTCTCGACTCTTGTTATTGCAACATCTTCTTGACTGGGAATCTCACATTTGAGTGTGATTCTGCAGGTATGCATTTGAATTCTTTTGTTCAGATCAACATGTTTTGTTGTTTTTTTGAAAGGCTTGAATGTTTTACAATTGTTGGGACCTTCTTTTGCTAGAAATATTATGATTTTCCAGCAAAATACGCATGTCTGTGTTCCTCACAAGCCCTAATAAAAAACAAATATTTACTATTTTTGTATAAGACCTAAATCAAGTTTGCATGCCATCACCGTATATGATGTTTTTGTATATTAGCTGAACCATGTTTGTATGACATCACTATGTAGTCTGTTTTCAGAAACGTTCCCATTGACATCCCTACAGATCGCCTTCTCAATTTGTTTTCTTAGTACGGGGAAATTGAAGAAGGCCCTATCGACTTTGATAAAGCAGTTGGGCGCTCCAGGGGCTTCGCTCTCTTTATCTTTAAGACAAATGATGTCATCAGGTGCTCTTTGGATGAGCCCATTAAGATCCTTGACGGCCATCAGTTGTTTTACAAGTTATACACTTAATTTGTAAAATCATTAATATATCAATGTCTTTCCAAGAGATTACATAGTGCCTCTTAATAAAGAATTTGATCTTTGTATGAAATTTTGTAAGTTCTGATTGACTATATCTAAGGTTTATCAGGGAACATTGAGTTAAAAAACCCTACAAGCATTTTATCATGCTCTAAATTTTTGACTGCAACAAGAAATAGGTGGAGGATGTTATTTAAAATACATACCAAATTTTAAGTGGCCTCTACAATCGACAATACAGGTTTTACAAGCAGATTTCCATACGCAAGTCCAATATAGGGCATCAAATATCTACTGATTGGCCCAATAAAAACTCTCATAATTTCCACCTTTTTTCTACCCCGGTCCATAGAGGAGGTCTACGAAATTTCATATCAAATGGTTAAGTGTGTATGAAGATATCTATACCAGAAAATTCATGTAGCAGGGGACAATAAACACTGCCAGGAAATACAAGAAAGAGTTAAAACTTGATTTAAATTAATGTTTAAAGGTTTGTGGTCAATTTTTATGATGTATTTGAGTGTTTACAAACTTGAATAGCTCGTAGAGATCATATATACGGAGTGTACCATATTTTTTCACTCTCCAAACAAGACAAACTTGTCATTTCTTAACTTAATACTGTCACACCTTGAGTCATCATGAATTGTGATCAAGAGAACCTTAAGATTTGAGTTTGCATAGGTTTAAGCCTTTAAGGACATCCATATGAACCTGAATTATAAATTGAGTGCATGAACACAGTTAGCTGAAGAAAGTATCAGTCAAAGAAATTAGTTTAAGAACCACTAGAATGAACCATAGCCATCTTGGTACACACACTGGATCCTCGAGATGGAATGGAATGAAGGAAAGGAAAGGAAAGGAATGAATTGAAAGAACATGCAAGAGTTAGGTAAAAAAAGAGCCTAATATTACATGAAGAGAAAGATGAATAACTAACACAAATAAAACGGAGTTTGAGTTAGCTAAACAAGAATGTGTAAAAGGGAACACACATGAGCAAGTAGATAATCAGAGCTTGATCATTGTGAACTAGAACAACAGATTAATAACATTGACAATAAGATCAAAGACAATATTTGCATGCAAGATTCAAACACTAACATCTAATGAACATAAGAACATCAAATGTTATAAGAGACAATGAATGGGACACAAAGTTCATATTTCATTAACTCCAAAATGTCTTCACAAAAGAACACAAAGTTTCTTTCTTTGAAACAAAGCTTGCACACAAAAGTATTTTCTTCTCCTCTCTCAAAGTCACCCCTTACAAATGAGCCCCGACTTCCTTTTATAACCCAAAAGTTGGTTACAAAGTAGTTAGGGTTTTAAATGTACATTAAATAGGGCACTTAAGTGACTTTGATTTTTCAACCAACTTTATTAAAAACAACTAAAAATAGAAACCACTTAAGTTTACTGAAAACAAACGTTATTTAAAAACACATAACATTAACAAAAAAAAGTGCCTTATCCATTGGGCGTGGGGTCCGCCTATCTCAATCGTATGAGAAATGGACTCTCCCACCCTTGAGGAAATATAGAAAATCATCCTACTATGTTGTTGGCAAAACAAGGATCCTGATTCTTTTCCATTTCATAAGACTTGAGCTTTTGCAGTGTCTGATGCATCTTCTCTTCTTCTGGAAAACAACTTGGGAGAAGACCAACTTCACAAAGTACCTACATTTCAAGAATCTTACCTGGTATGGTATGCAGGTCTGCAACTTTAGATTGGATTTCTTCACAAAGATGTTTAATTCTGAAACATTGATCCATAGAAGAAGTGGAAAAAACATCAACAGGAGTATACATTTCATGTATCAATTTTGTAAACTGATCCACCAGGTGTTGTACTGAATTCCTTTGGTTGTGTTCGTTGATGAAGGTGCATGGAATCTCTTGATGAAGACCTGAATGGAAGAGAGTGTGGTATAGGCTTCATTGTACAAACCATCAAACTGAATTACCAAATCTTCCAGGATCATTTTCCTGGACTTAGCATGATTTAACCATAAAATCCACGTCATGCGATGATCGAACTCAAGTATTCCCTTTGAAGCCAAGAAAGTAGATTCCATGGGTGAGATCCTGAAGAGTTGGAAAAATCTGATCTAGTGTGATTAATTCTGTAATGAGGCACTCCTTGAATGGGAACACTGGATCGAGGTAAGCATAAATATTCTCTAGATATTTTTATCACTTCAGCAATTGTTTTCGAACCACCACTTTCTATTTCAGAAACCCATGACCTTAGAGTGTGTCCTAGAGTGATCACATATTTTGATTGATTGAGAATTTCTTGATCCGGGATAGCCATCATTTTTGGAACAGGAAAAGAAGACTCAATTGGGCTGATCAAATGCTGAACATATGAAATCAACTGATTCTTTTCTTCCTTGAGTTGGGAAATTTGAGATTTGTATCTCTCCAACCTTTTAAGCACACTATTCATTGAATCTTTTGCCATAGCAACATCACTTTCAAAAGTGGTCTTACCAAGGGCTATCTTGGATACTTCATAATCGGTGATTGTTATGTCTCCACGATCCTTCTCAGTAGTAGGAACTGTAATTTCTGCAAACTTATCTCCGCTATCATCAATCACTACTCTGGAGAAAACCTTAGGATTTTTGGGAACCATTTTATTGGAGAGGGAAGAAAGTGATTCCAAATCAATGTTGGCCACTTTGACCAATCTCTTTCTCTTTTTTATTTCAGAGTCAACCCAGGTCGGTGTTTCATTCATTAATTCGACACAAAAATGTCGAGAACTGGAAGAAAAATCCTCCTTTGCCTTTTTCATGACTAAAACTAGTAGGCAGTGGTTTTGTGGTCTCAATCCTTGGTGAAGTAGCATCTGCAACACATTCTTGATTATCCTCATGTTCTTGTGTAATATCCTTAACACCTGGATGTTCAAAAGAATTAGATATCTGTACTACTGGGATTTTCTTGGATTCTGGTGTATGACATTGGTGATTTGGATCTTTGGTAGGTCTATTGGAACTCTCAGTGATGTGAATAGATGAATTTGGGGTAGAAATACCAAAACATTCTTTTCCTTCCGAAGATGCACACTCTTTACCGATCCTTGAGACACTGCTTCTTTATTAGGGATAGATTTGGGTAACCACCGGCTTTGCCTTTGAGATGCATGTGATGATGTTGGTGGTGACTGGTGTGAAGAAGTTTGCACCCCTTTTTTGTGTCACTCCTCCTTTTGTTGGAAACCTCTGTATTTTTGACATATGTGCCTGAAATGGGAGAGGTTTGGCTATCTGATCCTCATACCACTTCATAGTCCTTTTTAACACAGGTTGATTTATAACATCTAGGGAAGTTTCATCTCCTCTACTCCAATCAATACCAGGGAGTGGGGTGAAAACTATTTGATCATAGGTAGGATCCATAAGATCAATTCCACTATCGGCAAGGGTTAAGGGAGGATCTCTCAATCCGTAATTCTCTATTTGAGCCAATGTGAGGTGAGAAAATTGTCGTTCGTCTTACCTCCCTATCATCCACACATTCCACCCAATAGTCTTCTATGTTTTCCTTGTGCTTATATCTTGCCCCTAGAGATTTTTCCATAGATCCTTTAATATCGAATTGAGCCCTGCTTGTGAAAGGATGTATAGTTATGTGAGAAAATTCTTTTTCCATAAGTTCTGCACTATGAGAATTTGGACATTTGTATTCCCCAATCTGAATTGGGAAATGAATGCCTTCTTTGCGTTTGTCCACCAATAGGCAATGGATTTTGAAAAGCTGTCGTGAGAGTTCCATCAATGCTATTTTTCACTTGACATATTTAGGAAGCTTGTAAGGAGCTCCCACAAATCCATCAACTCGTATATAGGAGTAAGAGGGAAACTGGATAAACCAAGTTCCCCATTGTTTTATCACCGCTTTGGCATCTTCTGAAAATCTTTCCTCCGGGTTTCTTCTCAATGACCGGATTATATAAAACAAGAAAGCATCATTTACCCTCCGGAAATGATGAAAACCGTTCTTGAACTCCAGTTGTGGGTAAAAATGAAACACACTATTCTTGTCAGGACCCATTGCACCTCTAGTTGTTAGCCCTAAAAATATCCTCTTCTCACTATAACATAAATCAAATATGAAGTCATGTAAAAATGACCTGTCATCCTTACCTCAATCAATTGCTTATGTAAAGTATTGCTAACAATACTTGCCCAATCAATGAACATCTTTGCATCAAGGATAATACAAATGAACTTGTACATCCAAGGGTGAAAATTTTTGGTAGAAGGAAGACCAAAAACCCTACTGAGGAGAGTAATCATATCTCCTATTTCTTCATGAAATTCTACCGATACAACTCTTTGGGAATTCTTGAAGTGTGAGTCTTTGGTTTGACCAACCAATTTTTATAACCATCTTGACCATCTCAGAGGATTTTCATCCCAAAACTATTGTGTCGATTCTTGTGTGATGTCAACATTTTCTTCATGGAGTGGCACTCTTAACAAATCTTCCATATGATCTGGAGAATTGAGCAAAAAAGGTTCATTTCTGTCATTAAAAATTCCCGACGCTCAAGGATCATAATGTTCAGCACAAGCAGGACAAATTTAGGGCATTGTATGGAAATGGGAAATGCTTTTGCAGCTTGAGGTAAACCACAATGATAAAGCCTTTTTGAGAAAATAGTTCCTCCTTCCCATCTCACCCTGTCACAGAACTGAACCATGTCTACGTGACCCAAATTAGTATCCAAAATGTTGTCATATGCTGAATTTAAAGGCGATGTTGGAACTAATCCTTGGTATGCATATTTTAGTGCCGACTTATTAGAACGTTCACCCATTATGATTTTTTTTTAATTAAAAAAACACAGAGAATGAAAAGAAAATCAAGACACTGAGAAGGTGTCGGGTCTAAGTCTCGGACCACCATTGTTGCAAGAATAATATGACTCTTTCTATTATTTATTATTATTATTATTTTTTTTTAAAAAAATATGCACTGTGTGCGTGAGTACTGGAAAGCCATTGTCTTCTCAGCATGTAGCACCATGAATATAAAAATAATAAATAATAAAAGAAAACACAAGTAAACTTGCGTTGAACTTCACCACATTGAGCATGCACAAATACTCTATTTTGAATTGTATTTTAACTTGGCTCCTCCTCCTTGGTTACGTGAAATATGACTTCAAGTTTGTGATATAAAAATAATGTGTGCTAAAAAAAAATCTATTATTTGCTTGAACTTCAACATGCACCAATTTCTAAGCATCTATTTTTGTCCTTTTGTATTTTGTGGATTTGTGAGGGCAAGAAACAACTTGCATGTGTGATTTGTGCTAAAAAAAAATGTATTGACCTCCTTAGGTGAATGCGTAGAACTTCAGACTGATTTTCTTTTCTTTGATTTGTTTGAATTTCCTTTTTTTTTAACGTGGCTTTATTCATCATGACCTCCTATTTGTTGATGTTACTTTCTCCTTGGCGTGGACTTTTGGTTCTCTTTTAACCTATGTGGGTGTATGATCAAATTCATGCATGGATATCCTTGTGGGTTTTTTGTTCCTTTCCTCCTTAGGTGTGGACTCCTTGCAGCAAAACAAAACAACAATAAACAAAAAATTTCCTTTCCTCCTTCTTTGCGTGAAATCTCTAAGCTGCTCTCTGCGTGGGATTTGACATGCAAAGACAAACAAAATTTCCTTTGGCATTCACTTTTGGGTTAATTTTCCCAATGTTTGACTTTGTTTCTTTTTCTTCTTGAATGTGACACAAAAAAAACAAAAGAAAGACCTTGCATCTACATTCTTCTCTTGGAAAAATGAGATTTTACCTTGAAATTAATTTTTCCTTGCAATGCATTGCTCTTTGCATGTATGGAAAACTTTCTTTGCATCACAAATCAATAACAAACAAAAACAAACGTGGAATTTCACCTTTTCCTCTGTTGTATGGATTTATTTGGGATTCCAGATCAATCCTTGCACGTGCCTGAGATTTCCTTCACCTTTGCAAGTGTGGATCTCATAACCTTCTTGCTATTGCTTCCCTCAATGGAGAAAACTACCTAAAACTCTCAAGGTTTCCTGGCTCTAGCTAATGCTAATGCCCATGCCAAGTTTCCATGTGAAAGCTGGATAGTGTCTGTAGAACAAAGCTTTTCCTCCTCCAGGCTCTGGATATCTGTAATATCTCCTTGTTTCTCCTTCTTCCCAATCTCCTCTACTCTGCAACCTCTTGTAACCATCTCCTCATCAATCTCTGGATGATAGAAGAAAAATTAAAATTGTCTACATGGGAATGGAAGCGGAAGAAAAATTCCCCCGCACTTGCTCACGATAGTTACGACAATTAATAAAAAGAAGAAAAGTTCTCCCAAGTTTTTCGAACAACTTCCATCCAATATTAAAATTAATATTTATTAATTAAAAACCCTAAAATTTAATAAATATTAATTTTATTAAATAACAGGTAAATATTAATTAAAATAATCAAAATATGGTTTGTGGTGTAGCGGGAGAAGGGCTTATTCAAAATGAATGAAACGAAAACCAAAATGACCATGAGAATAAGATGATTGCGATGGAGGAGAAAAATCATCTTGCAAGATAACACTTTTGAAATTTTTTTAAATTTATTTTAAAATTTTCACGTTTACTAATTTTGTGAAGTCAAAATTAGCTGATAACAACTGGCTCTTATTGGGGACAAGGACTTCATGGACACAACAACGGACCCAGACCAAAATATTCATGAACATGATCTCAAAAATGATGGGGCATAAAAATGGGATGACAAGAGAGGAGACCAAAAGATAGGGAAAACAAACAAACCAAAATCCTAATTACCTATGTACATACGGGGAACAACCCATTTTCAATTTTGATAGTGCTTGAGATATTTCCCATTGTAGGGAAAAGGAAAATGAGTTCCATCGGGATATGCCAAGTAATAGGTGTTATCTCCACAGAAATGTCTGATTTTGAAAGGGCCTAGCCACCACAGTGAATCAAACTTCCCATGCTTTCCTTTTGGTTCACGTCTCTTGTCCCAGAGAAGAACCAAGTCATTGATTTGGAATTGCCTCTCTTTGGTTTTCCTGTCAAACAACCTCTTTACCTTGGATTGATGTTCCTCGATCCTGTTTTCCACTTGACTTCTTTGTTCCTCAAGCTTGCTTAGGAACATGATCTTTTATCTAATGCATTGGTGAAGCATTCATCATCAACTGCCTCAGGCTAATTTTAATGTTGGTAACTCTAATGTGATGGGAATTTGAGCATCGGTTCCATACAAAATTTGAAATGGAGACATCTCGATTGCCTCTTTTGGGAGTTATGTGGTCAGCCCACAATGCATCATATAACTTTTTGTGCCAAGTTCTTTGATTTTCTTTGACTAACTTGCATGCATGATAGTAATGATGTTTTGTTACTGGATTCAACCTGACCATTTCCCTGAGGGTAGTAATCTGATGAATGAGACAAAGATATCCCATACCCATAACAAAAACCTATCATCTCTGTAGAAGAAAATTTGAGGCATTGTCCATCACGATCTTGTGTGGAATTCCATAATGAACCAATATATTTTCTTTGATGAAGTCACAAATTACCGTAGTAGATGTTTGTTTCACTGGTATAGCTTCTACCCACTTTGTAAAGTAGTCAGTTGCGGTGAGCACGTGAGTATGACCAGCACTAGAATTAGGATTCAAAACCCCGATGAAATCTAAACCCCATTGTTGAAAGGGTTCTTTAATGACAACTGGCTTCAAAGGCAAAGCTGCCAACTTTGGTCTTCCAACAAATTGTTGACAAGCTTCACATTTTGTCACCCATTTCTAAGCATCGGAAAACATAGTGGGCAATAATAATGTGCTCGCAAAATTTTATGAGCCATCTTTCGGGCTAGAGAAATGACCACCACAAGCATGATTGTGGAAAGCTTCCAACAATCTAGGTTGTTGCTCTTTATCAACACATCTGAGGAACATGTCATCAATTCCTTTCTTGAACAACGTGTTGTCCCAAATGACATACCTGAAGCTCTTAGTTTGATAGCTCATTTCTCCTTAGCTGTCAGATTCTCTGGACACTCGCCATATGTGAGAAAGTAGGCAATATCAGAATACCATTCATCTGTGGTACTGACAAAAACTACCAGTGGTAAATTTTCTTCAACTGGTTCTTCTTCAGAGTTATCTCATGGTTCATTCTCTGTGATGAGTTGGCAGAGTCCTCTTCCTCGAACCAACTTGGTAGGCTTGATATCCAAATCATATTCCTAGATCTTGGAGACCCAATTACCTCTTTTAGATCCTGGTTCTGTTGTGTCAAGCATCGATTTAACTGCGGTGTCTGGAACTAAGACTTTGGTGTGAGAATTCAACACATAGTACCTGAAGTGTTTCAGGGCTCTCACCACCATGTACACATGTCTCTCAAGAGGAGTGTAATTAAGTTCATGTTTCTTGAATCCAGAACTCATGAATGCAATAGGAGATTTGATCCCCTCTTGATTGTGTTGAGTCAAAATGGTGGAGATTGTGTGTGGAAGCATAACAATAAATTATGAAATCCTTTTTAAAATTAGGACACACCAATGTAGGAGCTTTTGCAATAGCACCCTTGATTTTCTCAAATGCCTCTCTACCTTCCTTTGACCATTTGAAGGATTCTTTTCCTTTCATCATATCAGTGATTTCTTTAGTCATCTCGGCAAAATCTGGCACAAACCTTCTCAAAAAGTTCACCTTCCCAAAGAAGGAGTGGACTCCAGGCTTACTTGTAGGCAAGGAAAGATTCTTGATAGCTTGAACATGCTCAGGATCGATCTTAGTTCCTTCCTTAGAAACAATATGACCTAGGAGTTTCCCTTTTGTAACTCCGAACATAGACTTTTTGGATTTAGAGAAATCTTATGAAGTCTGCATCTTTGCAATATTTTCTCTAAATCTCTTAGGTGATCTTCTCGCTTCTTTGAGAACATTGTCAAGTCATCTAGGTATATCATGATGATCTTGTCTTTATAATCTTGTGAATGCCATATCCATAGCCCTTTGAAAAGTAGATTACATTAATCAAACCAAAAGGCATTCTTCTATATGTGAATGTACCCTAGGGGGTGGTGAATGTGGTTTTATGTTGATCTTCTCTAGCCACTTCAATCTGATTATAGCCAGAGAAGCCATCTAGCATAGATAGCATTTCCGATCCAGTTACTGCCTATAGAATATGGTCCATGACTAGCAGTGGGTAGTTATCCTTCAAGGAAGCTTGATTAAGATTGTGGAAATCCACACAAATCCTAATTTCTCCATTTTTCTTGCATGAACCGGTACAATATTAGCTATCCAGGTCGAATGTCGAATAGGAAACACTATTCGTGCATCTAGCATCTTTTGAACTTCATGAAATATTGTCCCTGCAATCTTGGGATTATATTGTCTTTGCTTTTTCTTGAATGGAACTACACTAGGCTTCAAGGGTATGGCATGCTCCATTTCCCTGGGTTGGAAAGACTTCAAGTCTTCATATGAGTAAGCCAAAACGTCAGAATATTTGGTAAGGAGGCTTATGAATTTCTGCGCTCCTCAGGTGAGAAACACTTACCGATATTGACCAGGTGAGGTTTATCCTTGGTACCGATGTTAACTTGCTCATAGTCAGCAGAATTCGTAGGTCCTGCCTACTCTTTCTCTTTGATAAACCTGTCATGTTTGTCAAAAAGTTCTTCAAGTGAAACCAATCCTTTGGGAATTTTATTTCCTTTGAGTTGGATGATGCCATCACCAGGATCTTCATTCTCAACTCCTTCCTGAATGGGTGAGGTAGTTGATTCGCAAAACATAGAATCACTTCCTTCAAAGTACAATTGTTCAAAATTATCCCTCTTTTCCAAGAAGGCAATAATTTGTTGATCATCATTAAATACTTGCCAATTTTTTGCATTGTCAGGAACACTTGGCCTAAAAACCATTTCAATGGTGTATTTGTCTTGATCAAACTCTGAATGAGGAATCATTAATGAAATGTGAGACTTGCTAGAGAATCTGCTTTGTCATTCTTTTCATGAGGGACAAATTTTATGGAAAAAGCATCAAAGACTTCTATTGCGTCCCACACTTTATTTTGTAGTGTCTCAAACGATCATTCTTTACTTGGAACTGATTTCTTACTTGTTTCACGATCAATTCCGCATCTCCAAAGACTTCCAAATTTTTGATCCCTTTCTCCTCTGTAGCTTGAAGGCCAAGGATTAATGCCTTGTACTCTGTAGTGTTGTTAGTATTTGAAAATTCAAGTTTGTAGGAAAAAGGAAATATTTTACCATTTGGAGATATGAGCACCACTCCTGCACCAGAACCCATTGAACAACAACTTCCATCAAACTCAAGAGTCCATATCTCATTGGAATCTTGGCAAGTGATCTCAGGGGTATGAATTTCTGTAGTCATCATATAATTACCCATACTTGAGCCTTGGAAAAGGATCTATGTGTGAGGATCTTTGGTTTTAGTTACTGTGAACTTTTCTTGAGCTTCTGGCATAAGCTTCTTCATTTCTCCATTGATAGGGATCATGGCGTGAGACCAATCCATTTGAATTTCTCCACCTAGATCTCTGCAAAATTTCCTGCTCAACAACATTCCATACGAGGTGGGAATATCAACAACTAAAATAGTTACCTTAACTCACTTTTGAGGGAATTGGGCTAAAACCATTTGGGCGTCTTTAATCTACCCGATCAAGAGGAACTTGTCTTGGTTTCCATGGAGTAACATGATCCGAATGTTCTTATACAAGTCAAACCAAGAGCATGTGCTACTTTTTCAGCATCACATTATCCGAGGCTCCAGAGTCTATAATGCAATTACTTAATTTGCATCCGTTGATCAGAAAGGACACAAAGAAAGGTTCAATCTTTTCATTTGAAGGTGTAGTGGCCGCCACAATATTTTGAGTTTTCCCATCTTTGGGAGTTTTCAGAATTCCTTTGGAGGAATGAACAGTAGAGTCACCTTTGATAAACTGGACCAATTTCTCGAGTTGATCCTTATTGGACTTCAAGTACTCTGCTTGTGACATGGAAATTTTTGTTTTATTGATATGATCAATGATATCAAATTTGGGAAAAGTAACCATACTTGATGTCTCAGATACTAGTTCTTTCAAACTTGATGATGGCACACTTTTGACCTTTGCTTGGGCTTGGTTGATATGGATGTGGAAGAAGAAACTTTCTTCGTAGTTGATTTATCAATTGATTGATTTAACAAAGGCCCTCCTTTCTTTAAGATAGTTTTGACCTTTGAAACCTTAGTCGCCTTGGACTCTTTAGGAGTCTCATTTGTCTTGGATTCTTTGGAAGTTTCCTTAGTCTTAGATTCTTTTTGAAGTTCCTTGGAAACCTCTTTATCTCCCACCTTAGTGGTATCCTGCTCCTTTTTCTGAGAGCGTGTGAAGACAACGAAGGATTGACTATTCATATCTTCTATAATTTCTTCGTATTCATCTTCTTCTTCTAAATGGTACTCAAAGAAATGATTATTACTTTCTCCCTTAGGATCTTCAACTTCAGGTTTAGATGTTCAGAATCGGCTCTTCCTCATCAACCTCGATGACTTCAACCTCATCATCACTTTCTTCAATGACATCACATTTTGAGTTAGTTGCGGGAGCTGCTTCAATAGCAAGCCTCGTTGGAGCACCTGCAATCCTGGCTTTGTTGGGAATGTATCCTTTTCTTGGGATGTCTTTGTAAGGAGTAGGTTTACTACTTTGAGCAACTTTCTTTTTCAAAGCCAACACATCATTAGCCAACTTAGTGAGTATAGCTTCTGAAGCATTGGGGGTTTCTTGACTCTTTCCCTTGAGGGAAGTTTTCTTGAATTTTCCTGCCATGATTAAGTCATCTTCAATTTCTATGGCCAAGGATTGAGCAAGTTCCAAAGTAGCCACTCTAGCCCTTCTCAGCTGATAGCACACTTTTGGTTGTTGTGCATTAATAAAGAAACATTTTTTCCATCAAGGTTTGGATGAATCTCGGTGGAACTTTGTTCACCATTTTGTTGAATTTAGCCACAAAATTCCTCATGGGTTTTGTTGGCTCTTTCTTTACCTGAGATAGTTGGGCAAGAAGAGCATGTTCATCTTCTGCCATCTTGAATCGATTTTCAAACTTAGTTTTCATATCATTCCAATTTGTGATACATCCATTGGGCAGATGATGAAACCAATCTACAACAACATCATGCAATGTTTTGATGAAGAGGTGAATAGCAACATCTTCATATTCTACCGAAAAAACAACACATGCAACAAAGAAAGCAGAAATGTGGTCATCTGGTGATGTCTTCCCATCTCCGTCAAACTTGGGAAGAATCTTCCTCGATCCTCTTGGGAGGTCATGTCGAGCTGGTAGGGCCAATGGGCCTATGGCATTTCCCCATGGTACGTTGACTGCCATTTTGGGAAAGGTGGTATGCGAAGGTAAAACAACGTGAGCAAGGACAAGTGCTTGACTGGTAGTGATTCCTTCCTTGCTTGCTCTTTTAGGACTTGATGCAAGGCTTGTAGATCTATGAGGTGTGTTCTTCTTTGGAGGAGATAACTTGAAACCAAACTTTCCTTGAAAGTCAAAAATGGGATCAGATCGACCTTTAGCTTTTTCTCCTCACGTAAACCTCTTTCCTTCCAGTTTGAAATCTTTATTGTGAAGGGATCACTAGCATGTTCTGATCAGCTCTAGCCTTTTCTCTTCACTCTCTTTCTTGAGCTATTTGTGCACTGAATAGCTCTAGAAACTCTCACGGCTTTCTCTTCTTCATTATCTAGTACTGATGTGGTGAGATGAAAATGATAGTTATTCGTGTGCTTTTCCCAAATAGCTTGCCTCAAATATGATGATATATCTTCTTGATTATCTGTAAAAACAAGATTTGGTTGCAAGATAGGTGGGTTACCTATAATAGTCATACAACTTATTACCTTGGTGGAAGAGGACCGCGTCGGTGAACAATGATCAACACGTGTCAGGAGGTCTTCTAGCCACAAGTGTGGTGCTCTTCTTCTAAGGTCTTCAATGTAGATTTCTCTGTCAATGGCTCTATCAACAACCAAAAATTGTTGCAAGATTTCATGGTTTTCCCAAGCTATTGTTCGAAGGTTGGCAATAATGTCTCCTTGAAAATATTCATCGGGCACAAGGTTTGGTTGAAGAACTGGAGCTTGTGTAGAGGGGATAGTCATAAAGATTTAACCAAGCATTGGTTAACGATTCTGAATCCCAGTAGAGTCACCAAAAACTATTAGCATATGGATTTGCATGCATGCAAATGACATGCAACAAGTGTGGGAATGAAGTCCCTCCTCAATGAAGGTGAGGTTGCCTTTATTGAAAACCAAAACTGTATTTACATCTATACATTCAAAATTGTATGTGGGGGTGTTTTGGAACATCAATGGAAAGAAAAGTGAATGAGGGAGATGGAATGGAATGAAGGAAAGGAGTGGAAATGGAATGAATTGAAAGAACATGCAAGAGTTAGGTAAAAACAGAGCCTAATATTGCATGAAGAGGAAAGATGAATAACTAACACAAATAAAATGGAGTTTGAGTTAGCTAAACAAGAATATGTAAAAGGGAACACACATGAGCAAGTAGATAATCGAGCTTGATCATTGTGAACTAGAACAACAATTAATAACATTGACAATAAGATCAAAGACAATATTTGCATGCAAGATTCAAACACTAACATCTAATGAACATAAGAACATCAAATGTTATAAGAGACAATGAATGAGACACAAAGTTCATATTTCATTAACTCCAAAATGTTTTCACAAAAGAACACAAAGTTTCTTTCTTTGAAACAAAGCTTGCACAAAAGTATTTCTTCTCCTCTCTCAAAGTCACCCTTTACAAATGAGCCCCTGACTTCCTTTTATAACCCAAAAGTTGGTTACAAAGTAGTTAGGGTTTTAAATGTACATTAAATAGGGCACTTAAGTGACTTTGACTTTTTCAACCAACTTTATTAAAAACAACTAAAAATAGAAACCACTTAAGTTTACTCAAATGTAAAAACAACATAACATTAACCAAAAACCAATGCCTTATCCATTGGGTGTGGGGTCCACCTATCTCAATCGTATGAGAAATGGACTCTCCCACTCTTGAGGAAATATAGAAAATCATCCTACTATGTTGTTGGCAAAACAAGGATCTTGATTCTTTTCCATTTCATAAGACTTGAGCTTTTGTAGTGTCTGATGCATCTTCTCTTCTTCTGGAAAACAACTTGGGAGAAGACCAGCTTCACAGAGTACTGCATTTCAAGAATCTTACCTAGTATGGTATGCAAGTCTGTAACTTTAGATTGGATTTCTTCACAAAGATGTTTAATTCTAAAACATTGATCCATAGAAGAAGTGGAAAAAACATCAACATGAGTATACATTTCATGTATCAATTTTGTAAACTGCTCCACTAGGTGTTGTACTGAATTCCTTTGGTTGTGTTCATTGATGAAGGTGCATGGAATCTCTTTGATGAAGACTTGAATGGAAGAGAGCGTGGTATAGGCTTCATTGTACAAACCATCAAACTGAATTACCAAATCTTCAGGATCATTTTCCTGGACTTAGCATGATTTAACCATAAAATTGTGTCATGCGATGATCGAACTCAAGTATTCCCTCCGAAGCCAAGAAAGTAGATTCCATGCGGGTGAGATCCTGAAGAGTTGGAAAAATCTGATCTAGTGTGATTAATTCTGTAATGAGGCACTCCTTGAATGGGAACACTGGATCGAGGTAAGCATAAATATTCTCAGATATTTTTATCACTTTCAAAAATTTTTCGAACCACCACTTTCTATTTCAGAAACCCATGACCTTAGAGTGTGTCCTAGAGTGATCACATCTTTTGATTGATTGAGAATTTCTTGATCCGGGATAGCCATCATTTCTGGAACAGGAAAAGAAGACTCAATTGGGTTGATCAAATGTTGAACATATGAAATCAACTGATTCTTTTCTTCCTTGAGTTGGGAAATTTGATATTTGTATCTCTCCAACCTTTTAAGCACACTATTCATTGAATCTTTTGCCATAGCAACATCACTTTCAAAAGTGGTCTTACCAAGGGCTATCTTGGATACTTCATAATCGGTGATTGTTATGTCTCCACGATCCTTCTCAGTAGTAGGAACTGTAATTTCTGTAAACTTATCTCCGCTATCATCAATCACTACTCTGGAGAAAACCTTAGGATTTTTGGGAACCACTTTATTGGAGAGGGTAGAAAGTGATTCCAAATCAATGTTGGCCACTTTGACCAATCTCTTTCTCTTTTTTATTTTAGAGTCAACCCAGGTTGGTGTTTCATTCATTAATTCGACACAAAAATGTCGAGAACTGGAAGAAAAATCCTCTTTGCCTTTTTCATGACTAAAACCAGTAGGCAGTGGTTATGTGGTCTCAATCCTTGGTGAAGTAGCATCTGCAACACATTCTTGATTATCCTCATGTTCTTGTGTAATATCCTTAACACCTGGATGTTCGGAAGAATTAGATATATGTACTACTAGGATTTGCTTGGATTTGGTGTATGACATTGGTGATTTGGATCTTTGGTAGGTCTATTGGAACTCTCAGTGATGTGAATAGATGAATTTGGGGTAGAAATACCAGAAACACGTTCTTTTCCTTCCCGAAGATGCACACTCTTTACCGATCCTTGAGACACTGCTTCTTTATTAGGGATAGATTTGGGTAACCACCGCTTTGCCTCTGAGATGCATGTGATGATGTTGGTGGTGGTGGTGTGAAGAAGTTTTGCACCCCCTTTTTCTGTGTCACTCCTCCTTTCTTTTGGAAACCTCTATATTTTTGACATATGTGCCTGAAATGGGAGAGGTTTGGCTATCTGATCCTCATACCACTTCATAGTCCTTTTTAACATAAGTTGATTTATAACATCTAGGGAAGTTTCATCTCCTCTACTCCAATCAATACCAGGGAGGGGTGAAAACTATCTGATCATAGGAAGGATCCATAAGATCAATTCCACTATCGGAAAGGGTTAAGGGAGGATCTCTCAATCCGTAATTCTCTATTTGAGCCAATGTGAGGTGAGAAAATTGTCGTCATCTTACCTCCCTATCATCCGCACATTCCGCCCAATAGTCTTCTATGTTTTCCTTGTGCTTATATCTTGCCCCTAGAGATTTTTCCATAGATCCTTTAATATCGAATTGAGCCCTGCTTGTGAAAGGATGTATAGTTATGCGGGAAAATTCTTTTTCCATAAGTCCTGCACTATGAGAATTTGGACATTTGTATTCCCCAATCTGAATTGGGAAATGAATGCCTTCTTTGCGTTTGTCCACCAATAGGAAATGGATTTTGAAAATGATCGTGAGAGTTCCATCAATGCTATTTTGTCACTGACATATTTAGGAAGCCTATAAGGAGCTCCCACAAATCCATCAACTCGTATATAGGAGTAAGAGGGAAACTGGATAAACCAAGTTCCCCATTGTTTTATCACTGCTTTGGCATCTTCTGAAAATATTTCCTCCGGGTTTCTTCTCAATGACCGGATTATATAAAACAAGAAAGCATCATTTACCCTCGGAAATGATGAAAACCATTCTTGAACTCCATCTGTGGGTAAAAATGAAACACACTATTCTTGTCAGGACCCATTGCACCTCTAGTTGTTAGCCTGAAAATATCCTCCTTCTTGCTACAACATAAATCAAATATGAAGTCATGTAAAAATGACATGTCATCCTTACCTCAATCAATTGCTTATGTAAAGTATTGCTAACAATACTTGCCCAATCAATGAACATCTTTGCATCAAGGATAATACAAATGAACTTGTACATCCAAGGGTGAAATTTTTTGGTAGAAGGAAGACCAAAAACCTTTGAGGAGAGTAATCATATCTCCTATTTCTTCATGAAATTCTACCTAATACAACTCTTTGGGAATTCTTGAAGTGTGAGTCTTTGGTTTGACCAACCAATTTTTACTAACCATCTTCGACCATCTCAGAGGATTTTCATCCCAAAACTATTGTGTCGATTCTTGTGTGATGTAATTCATGTTTTCCAACTAGTTGTCTTGTAGATCCCTGGTTAAAATCTGCATTCAAAGCTTCCAAAAATAGGTTAAAACTCAACAAAAATATCAAATCTTACATCGTTGGAATTGTCTCATAATTTTCTTCATTTCATATTTTTACTCCGAGTTCCCAATCTGAGTGCAAGGCCTTCAAAAATGGTGTTTTCTGAAAACTACCTCCTTATGGCTTTTACACAGACCTCCACCCCTGTATAAGTTGAAGCGACCCATTTTATAATCCGCCCAAGCCTCTAGGCGAGTTGGTCGGTGGATTGGTCTTGGGCAGCGGAGGTTATGGGTTCAAGACCCGGCGGCATGCATTATGGCGGAGTTTGTTTTGCATGTGGGTGAGATATCCCACATTGAGCGGAGGTAGTCATGGTTGGAGGTTTAAATGTAAAATGACCCACCTTTTTAAACATGGCTTAGGCCACACCTACACCGTTTTTGGCCACATAATAGTGGCGAGCTGGCTGTTTGTTTACCCATGTTGCAAAGGTTATGGGTTTGCTTGTATTGCCCACAATGTGGGCCGAATAATGTGCATTCTAATCCCAACCGAGTTGGGCGGTTTGTTGGATAAGTTACCGAATACATGGGCCGAGCTGTTGGATATTAAATGACCCAAACAATATGAAGCTGACCCAATAAATGTGGGTAATCCTCGAGTTCTTAGGTCTATCCCGGTTTGTGTGGAAATAACACCGAGCAAACATAGTAATGAACTCGGTCAATCCAAAACGTATGACTTGGAACCATATGGCAATACATGATGAATAATTACCAAAGCACTATGAAATTCGACCACACAATAATATGATATTTCAATAATGAAATATGGCAATAAATACCACTTGTCGACCCTCGAAAGGAAAATCGAACTTGTGGTGGCAAGCCACGTGGTGGTTTGAGGACCCACCACGTCGGCGATGATATAATCGTCCTCACGACGGCCGGGCTCCCCTCCGTAACAAAAGTTGAGCCTCTTGTTCCCGTGCACCATTTTTACGCTCGTCGAAGACCGGTGATCGAAAACCAACAAACAACTCCCTTTTGCCTTTTCGCCACGTGTCGCAGTGCCATTGGTCCAATATTGACCAGTTGACCAGAGTTGACTTTCTCATTTCCGAACTTTGACCGGACATAACTAGAGCTCTCGATGTCCGTTTGTTGCGTTCTCACAGTCGTTCGAAAGCTCTCGAGATGATCTTCTACACAGGCATGGTTTTGGGAAGTTTAGGAAACATTTGACACTAAAATTGATCCCCGATCACTAGGACAAATTTAGGCTTTGTATGGAAACGGAAATCTTTGCGGACTTGAGGTAAACCGCAACGATAAAGCCTTTTTGAGAAAATAATTCCTCCTTCCCATCTCACCTTGTCACAGTAATCGAACCATGTCTACGTGACCCAAATTAGTATCCAAAATGTTGTCATATGTTGAATTCAAAGGTGACTGGAACTAATCCTTGGTATGCATATTTCAAAGGTGCCGACTTATTAGAATGTTCACCCATTATGATTTTTTTATTAATTAAAAAAACACAGAGAAGGAAAAGAAAATCAAGACACTGAGAAGGTGTTGAGTCTAAGTCTCCAGACCACCGTTGTTGCAAAAATAATATGACTCTTTTTATTATTTATTATTTTTTAAAAATATGCATTGTGTGCGTCAGATACTAGAAAGCCGTTGTCTTCTCAGCATGTAGCACCATGAATATAAAAATAATAAATAATAAAAGAAAACACAAGTAAACTTGCGTTGAACTTCACCACATTGAGCATGCGCAAATACTCTATTTTGAATTGTATTTTAACCTGGTTCCTCCTCCTTGGCTGTGTGGAATATGACTTCAAGTTTGTGACTGTGTGCTAAAAACAAATCTATTATTCCTTCCACTCAGCATGCACCAATTTCTAAGCATCTGTTTTGTCCTTTGTGCAAGGCTACGTGGATTTGTGAGGGCAAGAAACAATGCATGCATTGGAAACAGATCGGAAAAAAAAGTGTATGCGTGACCTCCTTTGGTGAATGCGCTAGAACTTTAGACTAATTTTCTTTGCTTTGATTTTGTTGAATTTCTTTTTTTTTAACGTGGCTTTATGTGTGACCTCCTCTTTGTTCGTTGTTCCTTTCTCCTTGGGCATGGACTTCTAGTTCTTTAACTTGTGTGGGTGTATGATCTCATGCATGGATATCCATTTTGTTGTTGTTCCTTTCCTCCTTAGGCGTGGACTTCTACTGCACCAAAACAAAACAAAACAATAATAAACAAAATAGTTCCTTTCCTCCTTGGCTGCATGAAAACTCCAAGCTGCTCCTGCGTGGGGATTTGACTTAGCCAAGACAAACAAAATTTCCTTTTTTTTGGACTGTTCTCCTTGGGTGAATGCGTGGAGATCCAACTCTTTGCAATTGTTTTCCCTTTCTGCTATGACTTTTTGTTGCTCCTGTGTGGGCATTGCTGCAATGAAGATCTCTCCAAAAACAATACGTGGCCTTCACCTTGCAATTAATTTTCCCAATGCATGGGCTGACTGTGTATGGAAAATTCGTCCTCTACCAGACAAATCAATAAAAAACAAAAAACAAACATGGAATTTCACCTTTTCCTCTATTGCATACAGGATTTATTTGGGATTCCAGATCAATCCTTGCACATGCCTGAGATTGCCTTCACCTTTGCAAGCGTGGATCTCATAACCTTCTTGCTATTGCTTCCCTCCAATGGAGAAAACTACCTGAAACTCTCAAGGTTGCCTGGCTCTAGCTAATGCTCGTGCTAGGTTTCCGTGTGAAAGCCGGATAGTGTCTGTAGAACAAGCTTTTCCTTCTCCTGGCTCTGGATATCTGTAATATCTCCTTGTTTCTCCTTCTTCCCAATTTCCTCTACTTCTGCAACCTCTTGTAACCATCTCCTCATCAATTCTGAATGATAGAAGCAAAATCAAAATTGTCTATGGCAATTGGAAGCGGAAGAAAAATTGCCCCCTTGCTCACGACAATTACGACAATTAATAAAAAGAAGAAAAGTTCTCCCAAGTTTGTCGAACAACTTCCATCCAATATTAAAATTAATATTTATTAATTAAAAACCTAAAATTTAATAAATATTAATTTTATTAAATAATAGGGTAAATATTAATTAAAATAATCAAAATACGGTTTGGGGTGTAGTGGGAGAAGGGCTCATTCAAAATGAGCAAACGAAGACCAGAATGACCGTGAGAATAAAAGCGATTGTAATGGAGGAAAAAATCTTGCAAGATAACACTTTTGATTTTTTTTTAATTAGTAAAATTTTCCGTTTACTAATTTTACGAAGTCAAAATTAGCCGATAACACACTCTCAAGTATATTTTGATGCAACGCATTCCCACACTTAGTTCAAAGAAAATGCCCCCCATATGATGCTCCAACGTAAGGCCTATGATATTGAGTGTCATCTCTGTCTTGAAGTTGTTGATTTGGTATCAACAGGACTCACAGAATTAGGACTTGCAGAACTTCCAGATATCTTTGAACTCTTGATTTCTGGATGTGCTTTTTGTCCATAACTTGTGGAGTATCTTCTTTGATCTTGATGTTAACAAAAATATGCCTCTTGATTTTATGTTTTTCACTGCAGTTTGATGCATGTTATTCCGTTCTCTTTCAGCTTCAGCTATTCTAATCTTCATAGAAGCTAGATCTCCTCTTAAAGTTTTATAGTCATCATGAACTGCTTCCCACTCATCTTCAACATTTGTTGCTGACTAAAAACTTCCTTGGGATCCATTTTCTGGAGGTAATAATGCTTTGACACTATTTGGTAAGTCATTCAACAAGAATCCACCTGTCATGGAAGCTCTTGCTCAAAGAAGAGCACCTGCACAACCACGCACAAAGGTAAAGTAAAGTAAATATAAGAGGAAGATGATGATAAAGAAGGAGATTGAGAGAGAAAGTGAAAAATATTGGGGGAACCTATGTAAAAATCTTCTTTCTTACAATCAGACATATATGAAAATATGCATGTCTGTGTTCCTCACATGGTCAAGAATTGTAAAAACAGTCAGTTAAAATCATTGAGCTCTATATTTTACATAGACTATTGGTATTCAATTCTTGTTCCAAATAAGAGCTTCTTTCATAATTTTTTATTGAATAGATGTGTAGCTATTGAACATGCAAATTATAAGTGAATCAGAAGCTTAGTTCATACTGCTGCAAAATTCATTTAATTGTTTGTTTGTTCTGTTTGATGTCTTTCTTTAAAATCCAGGCACCCATCTCACCAACTATAAAACAACCCTCTCCTATTTGAAGTTACGTGTTTGTTTAGGGAGAACAACAACGCAAGAGCCAGATCAACAAAGTTTGCATGTTCGGTAAATTTTTTTGGATATAATTTACATGGTTTTTTTACCCTAAATTTTCAAATCCCACCCATCTGAACGTCGAACGGTATTTTCAATTATGGGTGAAACGATGTCTAATATTTTCACACGTTGATTATGAGGGGCATAAATGATAAGCTTAAAGCTATAAATTATAGCTTTGTTTTAAATTGAATTTTCAATTTATAATTTTTAAAAATTCTTTGCTAGGATATATGATACTAGATTGTGGTCACAAGACGTAGCAGCATGGTTGTGATTAATTCTGAAACTAGATTGTGGTTGACAAAACTAATAGCAACCATGGGTATTATGGGGCCCAATACTATGAATGGAGTGAGGGAAGACATTAAGAGTGGTAGTATGAATGAAGTGAGGGAAGGCATTAAGAGTAGATACATAACCTATGCAATCAATTCTATTAGCACCTCCTCTACCAACAATTCAGAATATATCCCCTTAACAAATAAATAAATGCTTTAACAAATTAAATGTAACATTGATGCTTTTAAATTTTGTTTGGTCATTCAAGTTTCACCTCTTCAATATATCCCCTTCAACATTCACATTGCATTGTACACATGCGATTTACACCGAAGGCGTTACCCCTATGGGAAAGGCCTTTCTGGTCGTTTTCGTCACTATCTTAAATTTTACTTGCGTGTAGGCATTTTTCCTATTTTACGGAGTGAGCTAAAATATATTTTCACCACTTGCGGCTTTACTTTGAGCAAAAATGTTCAGGCGAGGAAATGGCGAAAAGGATTTGGGAAAGGGAGGAGCAAAAGGCGAAAAAGATCCTCCTCGATAACATCACCAAGCCCGATCTCGCCAGGGAGAGGTGGCATCAAGCACATCAGCATTCTCATATGAGGAAACCAAGGATGTCTTGTAGATCGCCGAGGTTGTCGTGCCTATGCCCTCAAGAGGGGGTAGAACACTCTACCACTACGGAAATTAATCATCATGCAATTTTATTCATATGGTGTTTATCAACACCACTCCTTCACATGGAATCATTTTCTCAAACTCGCATTTGGTGTTTGTGGCTATAGAGCTGGTTTTGTAGTGTGTAAAGATTTGTACCTGAAATTCGATAGTTTGTGTTATATTTTTAGGGCTTTAGCCTCTTTGCACATATTGTCAGGATTTAGGTCCTTTCTTTAACATATCATATTTTGTGAACTATGACATTGAATTTATATCAATTGATATGAATTGAAAATCTTGAGCCCCCTATGGTAAAGAGCTGTGGTCGGGCGCAAGAGGAACTAGACCATCTGCAAACAAAAAGAAAACAACGGCTCGAGACCATTGAACCCTCTCTAATACTGAGATACTGAGAGACAAATCAATCAATTTGTATATAGTTAAATTAGGAGATATTAGGGTTATAAATTTATCTCCGTTTAAGGGTATGATTTAACCCATAATGTACCCTATTTATTTAGACACTTCACCTATTCTTACTTAGAACTAATTTTCTCCTTCTGTTTGAACAAACTCATCACATTTCGGGCTTCTCCAGCTGACAACAATGGTTGAAGAAGATGAGATCCAGGATTGAGCCATGGGTGAACAAGGGCTTTTGTTGCAGTGGGTCGCTCTCTGTACAAAGTCTAATAAGGGAAGAAGAAAATCAGTTAACCCATTTGCTTCTTGTTTAGGAAAATGATATTTCTGCTGAAGAACTTTGTTCAAGGGCCAAAACTCTGTGTGTTGAATGTGTCTCAGGTCACCATGGCTGTCAAAAAAGTGATTAGAATGCTGTCCACCTAAAGCAATTTTCTTGGGCATCAAACCGAGGAGCTCTATCATTAAACCCAAGTGATCTTGGTCAATGTCAAACTTGCCTTCACTCTCTTGAGGATCAAACAACGCTTCACCTGAAAGAAAATGCATGCAAATCCTTAACTAGCAAAAACAGAGTAATGAGAAGTGCATAAAAGTTTTGCATAAGAAAAAGGAACTTAGAAAACCATATGTAATTGTCCGGATGCATAAGACTGATGTATTTGTGGATTCATAGCAACTCCATGCATTGTAATAGTTGCTAAAAATTATGGTTGGTAGATGTGATTTTCTTGTCTAGGTAGGGGAGAGACACCAATAGTGGTGCACCCTATGTTAGGGGGCCCACAAAATAAATTCTATAAAATGTGGGAACCTGATTTTTTCACCAGCACGTAGTTTAAGATTTTTTTAAATTACATATATTTTTTTGAATGTTGAATTGGAGGGAAAAATATATTTTGAATTTATTTAAAATTGTAAATTTTAGTTACACTACATTTTGGTTGGGACCCATACTTGATCATGGGTGAAAATGGTTGAACATTTAAATTTTCAAAAAGGCAAATCCTACATGTCATGATATGATTGAGTGTTGTCATGTCAAAAATGACTAATCACCATGTACCTTTATGACAACTATTGGGTGTTTTGTATTCAAGACACTATATCCACAATTAGACCCCGCTCAACTATTGGTGTCTCTCCCTAGTAGGTCAATATTTCATATTCCTTTAATCCATTTTCTCTCTCTACTTTTCTCATAGCAGAGTGATGAAAAGTACCATTGCAGTGAAACTGGCCACCGCATGTCTCATAAATGCGTAGAAGTCCATAATAGCTTTAAGGAGGTCAACAAGGATAGTTACAACATTACAGATTATCCTTGGGATGGAATTACTAGTTTCCATATGAAGATGTGAAATTTTGAAATCAAAAAATTCAAATGTTGCATGGCCAAACTTTAACTAATCATACCGAGAAGACTTTCGAAACTTCACATAGTCAAGAAGATAACAAGTAGATATATCATATTTGGGGTTCTTTGTTCTCATGTATGTCCATATGCAATGTGGGTTGAGCCCAAATATCTGAAGGTAAGTTGCTCTATCCTCCGATGTAATTTGCTTCACTTGACATCTTGTTTAATGGTTGCATCTATTATAATTTTTTTCTATGGACGGTGAAATAAGATAACTAGAAGAAGAAAAACACAACAATAGTTGTTAGGAAGAGAGTAATGTATAAATTTTGTAATCACATATTTTTTACTGCACATATATTTGTGTTGGTGGATTTTGTTGTAGTGTCCTGGCGGTTGTATTATAATTTTTATTTGAGAACTCGATTGTGTACAAAGTAGAAGCAACACCTTAGTTTTTTTTTTTGTGTTTGCCCTACTTGCAATTACATTCTTCCTTTTCTAGAATAGTTTCTTTTTGGTATCATACATTTCTTATTTCTCTCATGAAAGTTAAAAACACGGGCTTAAGTGCAATTATGCTTTCCGTATGTGATTGTTTCATAATGTTTTTTTTTATTATTGGCAAATAGTTTTTTGAAAGGGACTATACCCTTGATTACAAAAGAAGGCCTAAAAGCCAGGATAAGCAAGAGAACCAGAGTGAAAAGGATCAGAATCCAAATGTTACAATGAAGCTCAAAGTAGCTAAAAAATAGCTACCAAAACGAGACAAAACAGCAAAATTACTGCAAAAAAGCAGTAAAGGATCCGCAAAAAAATAGCAAAAAAACAAACAAGGACAAGCAGAATCAACTGCAGCTACTTCCTAGTAGCTTTGTCTATGATTGTTTCATAATGTTATCAAATCACATGAAAGAATGATTTTTACCTAGATCCAAAAAAACAGAATTGATCATTGTGCACACAAACTTAGAAATATGTCTATGGGAACTTTGATCCCTCTTAGATCTTGAAGAAAAATAAATAAATAAATAATGGGTGACATGAGAGTACTTCCTTTACCCTTACATATAGAAAGCCAATCCAAGCCTTGAGAAAGCGCTTCCCTAGAAGTAGCACATGAGCTTTGAACATACCAGACTGTATGAGGATATAAGGAATAAAGATCAAGCTTCTCACTTATCTCAGTAGCATTCATTGTATTGGGACAAGAAGAGAAAAATCTTGTAGTTCATTGTCATTGAGCATTTTGTGCAAAGCATATCTTTCACCTTGGCGCAATGAGCTCTCTGTGATTACCGCCAACCACAAAACCAAGCCCACTTGACATCTTATTTAATGGCCGCATCTTTCATTATAATTGAAGCGTTGGAAATGTATATTGTTATTCATGCTACACTCATAATGTCAGTGAAAGTAATTAGTGTTGGGATTGTTAGCAATTAATAATTGAAGCGTTAGAAATGTACGTTATTATTCGATAGAAAACTATACTTGAGATCTAACATGAAAAGAGAATTGAATGTTTGAGGTTTAAGAAGAAGAAGATTCCAGTAAAGTGAGGAGAGCATGGCAGGGGAGAGCAAAGAGGAAGATGAACAACACCAGGAATTTTCTTTGCTTTCCCTTAGATGCATATCTCCATCTCCATCTCCATCCGGTAAATGCTTTAAATACACCCTTAATTCAAGTCCATAATCCAAACCTATACACCATAGTATTCTATAGGTTTCTTTGCCTCCATTCCCTCTACTTTCACATGACATTTGCCATGCACTCAAGTGAGGAGAGGTTGTGTTATGTGGGTCAATTTGCAATTGGGAGAGCTGCTTTGTTTCTTCATTATCATACCCAAACAAACCCAAAGGCTAAAACACGGGAACTCATTGACAATGCTCAATTAATCTCCCATTATAAAAATTGATCTAGACAGTTTTCATCTTGAAATTCCGAGACCTAAAATAGCTAAGATGTATTGAACTATGAGATTATTTTATAACAGATCATTTTAGATTTTGAATCGACAATCCAAAATTGGAATGTCATGTTGTTTTGGGGTAGTAAAAGTCTTATATTTGCTAGAGTGATGTTTGTTATATCAATTTTCTTATTGTGCTACATGTTTAGTGAGGAGGGCATGGTGCTAAATCATATTGTAAATATGGTATTCAAGACGATGGAGAAGGTGCTCTTTTGCTTTGCGACTATCAACATGGATCTTCTACTCCTAAGGTATTTTCATAAAATGATTTTTTTTTCATTCAAATTGCTCATAATGCGGGTAGGGAGTGAGTTAAAGAAGAGTACATCTGAGAAAAATGAATCCCTCTTTCTAAAATAGGGAAGTTTTAGAAAGATGGATTCATCAATCTAAAAGAAGGTGTGACTATCTTAGCGAAGAAAATTCATTGACAAAAAGCAATACAGAGAATGCATTCAATTTTCTTACACTTAAGATCAAGTTCCTTCTCTGTCTTAGAAGGGCTGATTTTTTTGGGTTTTCTATTGTGGTCAAGAGCATTATCCCATATCCTTTTGCTGTCACACATCTCAGATAGTTTTTTACATATTTCTCAAGTTCATCCTCTGCTACATCCCCACAATCTTCTTGCCCTCCTAATTGGGCCTTTTTCTTTAATATTTCCTTATGATTTCTTGCTAACCTATCATTGTTGTTCTTGCCATGATTTAATGCAGGGGAAGAATTTATGGGCATAACAGATCTGTGGGGAAGCAGGGGTGGAGCGTAAGACTTCCTGGGATCTTTGTTGGGATCAATGGTAGATGGGAGAAGAATGTTTTTGGTTTGAGATCTGTGTGAATAATTGAAAGTTGACCATGCAAATAATCAAGCCCTACCAAAACATTAAAGTAAATTTCCTTTACCATGTTCAATGGAATGCCCTTATTGTCATAATCCTTGATTAGGCTGAATAAATTATCCCTAAAATCTCAAGAACCATGCAAAAATGCTACCCATTTGGGCCATTATGCTTGAAATAATCAAACAATTCAACCACGCCTTTCTTGTTATCTATGTTTCCTTTTGCTATTTGTTTGAGGATGTGAATCTCCTTCCAGGCTGTTGCAGTAAAATCTGGTGCAATCATGTTTACCTTGAGGGCTACATACTTATGTTAGGTTGTGGAGCCTGGTTTCATGTGTGAAAGTGTTGAAGACTGTACACTAAGAGTACTATACACTTTTCATGTATCCTCGTCGGGGTTCGGGGCCAGGCCGGGCCTCGAGAGGGGGTTCTGGGGGCACAACCCCTAAATTTTTTAATTTTTTGGGCGTAATTTTTTTTTCCTTGAAAAAAATGCACCCGACATATCGGGAAACGTGCTCTTCTCATATGGGCGAGATTTTTGACCCATAGGTTTTTGGGCTGGTTTTGGCCCATGGTTTTGATACCCACGGTATTGTAAAACTGCTTAAGTAGTTGCCTACTTATATGGTTTTATGCATATGGTAGGATATAATGAAAAACATTGCAGATGTGCTTTGAATTCAATTGTGAATTCTGTAGAGTTTGTTGAGCATAGCTCCAAACAGATCTGGGTATTATATTGAGAGAGCAGTGGCTTGTAATAAAATCTGAGCAAGTGATTCTTGGTGGACGTAGCCCAAATTGGGTGAACCACGTTAAATATTGTCTCTTTGTGTTGTGTTATTTTATTCTGTAATTTTATTTGAGATCTGTAATAATTTCTGCATATTAGTTTCTACTGTTGCGATTATGTGAGGGATTATTCCGCATATTTTATCACTTATTTCCTAACAATTGGTATCAAAGCCTGGTTTGGTTTGCTGAAGTGTTGAATCGCAGGGAAAGTTTTATCTTGAGTGGGAGCTATGGCAGATGATGGAAGATCTAGGGTTGATAAATTCAACGGGAATAATTTCAGTCTTTGGAAGATGCAGATGGAAGATTACCTTTATCAGAAGGATCTTTATACTCTGTTGTCTGAGAAGGTGAAAAAAACCTCGAGCATGACAAATGTGGAATGGGATTTGCTTTGGATAGGAAGGCACTTGGGACAATCCACCTGTGTCTTGCATCTTCTGTATTATTTAATGTTTCAAAGGAAAAGACTACAAAAGAACTGAAGGATGCATTAGGGAAGTTGTATGAAAAACCCTCTGCCTCTAATAAGATATTTTTGATGAAAAAGTTGTTTAATATGAAGATTTCTGAGAATGGTTTAGTAGCAGATCATCTAAATGATTTTAATATGGTTGTAAATATGCTAGCTTTGGTTATAATATAATTTGATGAAGAAGTTAGGGCTTTATTAGTTCTGTGCTCTTTACCTGAGAGTTGGAATAGCTTGGTAATGGCGGTAAGCAACTCGGTTCCAGCTAACTCAAAGTTAAAGTTTGAGGATGTTATAGGGGTGATTCTAAGTGAGGAAATGTGAAGAAAAAGCTCTGGTGAATCTTCTACTTCATGGAATGCTTTGACAGTGGAAACTAGAGGGAGACAGAATAATAGAGGAAGCCGTGGAAAATCAAAGGATCAGGCAAGGTCAAAATCCAAAAGCAAGATAGTATGTTGGCACTGTGGAAAGTCTGGGCATAAAGAAGGATTGTTGGGAGCTTGGGACAAGAAGAAACAACAAGAAGAAAACAAGGAGGCAAATGTGGCAACGGGTAATGTATGTCAGGATGCTTTGATTCTTTCTTTGCACAATATTATTGAATCTTGGGTTTTAGATTTGGGGGCTTCTTTCCATGCTTCTCCACATAGGCATTATTTTGTTGATTATGTTCAAGGAGATTTTGGGCATGTTTTTCTTGGTGATGATGAGCCATGTAGTATAGTTGGAAAATGTTCTTATCAGGTTAAGATGCAGAATGGGAATACTTGGCCATTGAAGGATGTCAGAGATGTGCCTACATTAAGATGAAATTTGATATCGTCGGAAGAAGTTGGGAAGTGATAGTCAGATCGTGATATTTACAACAGACTCTTGGAAGGTTACCAAGGGTTCTCTTGTGGTGGCAAGAGGTAAGAAGGTTGGAACCTTGTATTTAACCACTTATAGCACTAATGTTTGTAATCTCGTGGCTTCAAAAGTAGATATAACATTGTGGCACTACAGACTCGGTCATCTGAGCCATAAGGGCATGGAGATCATAAAGAAGGATTTTCCTGGATATACAAAAACAGGTTTGGAGTTCTGTGAGGATTGTATATATGGGAAACAGAAACGAGTAAGGTTTCTCAAGGTTGGACCTACAAAGAAAGAGAGTAAGTTAGAGCTGGTGCATTATGATGTGTGGGGGCGGCTCAGGTATCATCTCTTGGGGGTTCAAGTTATTATGTTACTTTTATTGATGATGCAACAAGGAAAGTTTAGGTTTATTGTATTAGAAACAAATTTGATGTATTTGACACTTTTGTTAAATGGAAAGCCTTGGTGGAGAATGAAACAGGTCTTAAGCTAAAATGTGTCAGGTCAGATAATGGAGGGAGTATTGTAGCAATGAATTTGATGATTCTTGTTCTAAGAATGGAATCCATGCAAGCAAAAGACGGTTCAGAACTCCACAACATAATGGGGTATCGAAAGGATGAACAAAACAATAATGGAACGTGTTAGAAGCATGAGGTTACATGTAGGGATCGCCTCTTTCTTTTTGGGCGAAGTGAGCACAACCTGTTGTGTACTTGATAAATGAGAGGACCCTCAAGTGCCTTGGATGGAGGCATACCTGAGGAGGCTTGGTATGGTAAGAAAGTTGATTATTCATTTCTTAGATTCTTTGGATGTGAGGTGTTTGTTCATATAGACAAGGATGATATGACCAAGCTAGAGGCTAAATCAGAAAAATGTACTTTCATTGGTTATGGTGGTGATGACTTTGGATATAAATGTTGGAGTATTAAGGACAAGAAAATCATTCGATCTAGGGATGTGGTATTTAATGAGAAAGTCATGTATAAGCAACAGTTGTAGGAAAATAGGGAAGAATCCAAGAAAGAATATGCAGCGGTAGAGGATCTTCCAGATGGGAAAGTGACACATGAATCAGTTCAGGAACCCCCTCAACAGGAACCCCAAACTCCTATATTGAGGAGGTCTTCTAGGGTAAGAAGAGAACCAGGCGTTTTCTCCTCTTCTTTATTATTTATTACTCACTGATAGTGGAGAGCCAGAGAGCTTTGATGAAGCAATGCAGGTAGATGCCAGGAAGAAGTGGGAGCAAGCCATGGATGAGGAGCATCAGGCTCTCATGGAGAACCAGACATGGGATTTGGTGAAGCTACCCGAAGGCAAAAGAGCATTACAGAACAAGTGGGTGTTCAGAGTCAAAGAGGAAGAAGGAGGCAAAAAAAGATACAAGGCCCGGTCTGTGGTCAAGGGGTTTACATAGAAAAAAGGTATAGATTTTTGTTGAGATTTTTTCTCCTGTATAAAAATGACTTCTATTAGAACTGTTCTAGGAATAGTTGCAACAAAAGACTTGCACTTAGAACAACTTGATGTAAATACTGCATTTCTCCATGGTGATTTGGAGGAGGAACTATATATGCAGCAACCAAAGGGCTATGAGGTCAAAGGTAAAGAGGAGATGGTGTGTAAACTGAAGAAGAGTTTGTATGGCTTGAAACAAGCTCCATGTCAATGGTATAAGAAATTTGATAGCTTCATGATGGAGCAAGGTTATATTAGATGTCATTCTAACCATTGCGTGTATACAAAGAAATTTGAGGATGGAAGTTATATTATCCTGTGTCTGTATGTGGATGACATGTTGGTTGCAGGTAAAAACATGCAGGAAATAAAAGTACTCAAGAAGAAGCTAAGTGAATCCTTTGCTATGAAGGATTTGGGTGCAGCCAAACAAATCCTTGGTATGAGGATATCTCGGGATAGGAAGGAATGGAAGCTGACTTTATCTCAAGAAGAGTACATTAAGAAGGTCTTGGAGAGGTTTAATATGCAAGATGCTAAACCGGTTGGGACTCCTTTGGCAAGCCACTTCAAGTTATCAAAGGAACAGTGTCCTAAGACAGAGCAAGAGAGAAACCAGATGTCCAAGGTACCTTACTCATTAGCGGTTGGTAGTTTGATGTATGCCATGGTGTGCACTAGGCTGATATTGCCCATGCAGTGGGAGCAGTGAGTAGATTTATGAGTGATCCAGGTAGAGATCACTAACAGAAGTAAAGTGGATCCTTTGGTATTTGAGAGGGACCATGGGGACAATTTTGTGCTATAGTGGATCAAACACCACTTTGTGTGGTTATGTAGATTCAGATATGGCTGGAGATGTAGACAGCAGGAGGAGCACAATAGGTTATGTTTACACTATAGGTGGAACAACAGTAAGTTGGATTTCATGACTACAGAAGTTGGTGGCTTTGTCAACCACGGAGGCTGAGTATGTTGCTGCCACAGAGGCAAGCAAGGAAATGATTTGGTTACAAAAATTACTTGAGGAGTTGGGGCATAAGCAGGAGGAAGGAAAGTTGCATAGTGATAGTCAGAGTGCTATACACCTAGCTAAGAACTCTACTTTCCACTCTAGGATAAAGCATATACAGTTAAGGTACCATTTCATCATGACAACTTTGGAGGAAGAGAAGTTCAAGTTGGAGAAGATTCATACCAATCATAATCTTGTAGACATGATGACCAAGGTGGTCACAAAGGAAAAACTAAAGCTGTGTTCAGCTTTGGTTGGTCTTCACAGAAACTAGTGAAGGGTTGAGAAGCTTGTTTAGAGGAAAACTAGTCTCCAAGTGGAAGATTGTTAGGTTGTGGAGCATGGTTTCATGTGTGAAAGTGTTGAAGACTGTACACTAAGAGTACTATACACTTTTCATGTATCCTTGCCGGGGTTCAGGTCGGTTGGGCCCTGAGCGGGGTCCAGGCGTAGCCCCGAAATTTTTTTTTTTGGGCGTAAAATATTTTTTTGCCTCGAAAAAACACACCTACATATCGGGAAACGTGCTCTTCTCATATGGGTGAGATTTTTGACCCATAGGTTTTTGGGTTGGTTTTGGCCCATGGTTTTGATACCCACGATATTGTAAAATTGCTTAAGCAATTGCCTACTTATATGGTTTTATGCATATGGTAGGATATAACGAAAAACATTGCAGATGTGCTTTGAATTCAGCTGTGAATTCTGTAGAGTTTTTTTAGCATAGCTCTAAATGGATCTAGCTATTGTATTGAGAGAGCGGTGGCTTGTAATAAAATTTGAGCAAGTGATTCTTGGTGGACGTAGCCCAAATTGGGTGAACCACGTTAAATACTATCTCTTTGTGTTGTGTTATTTTATTCTGCAATTTTATTTGAGATCTGTAATAATTTCTGCATATTAGTTTCTACTGTTGCGATTTTGTGAGGGATTATTCCGCATATTTTATCACTTATTTCCTAACAAATTATCCGGTGGGCGTCCTGGTGAGCTAAAAAGTGGAGAAAGCGCCCCAACCTAGTTTGGATTGCACAACATAGCGCCCTTATTTAAAGATGTCTCCAATAAAAATAGGGAGGTAGCCTCCCAACATGTAATCTTGGGTATCCTCTACCTCTGACCACCTATAATCATATTTTCTTTTCCTACCACGCATTTCCTCTTCTGTTCTTGTTGTTGTCATCATTATTCTACAAATGGGTGTTTCAACAAGATTTGATTTCTCTAATTTAAATCAAAGTATTAATTTCTTCATTAGTTACATGCATTGAAAACTTATGTTAGTATAACCATATAATGGGTTTGGGATATTTGCATGTATTCTTTATACTGAATTAATTTGCATTCCATTAGTATTTTAGTATTTATTGAGTTGGGTCTTGTCTTTAAAGTACTGCTTGTATTTGGAGCCCTCTGATTTATGTAGACAACATAATGTTTCAATTCATCAATCATTAATCCTATGCAATGTTTTAAAAATACTTAAAAAACATAAGTCTTACCAATTGAAGAAAATTTGAGTCATTGTCCACATCTTTCCTTCCCGTACTCAACTCTGAGGAATAATTCCGTGATCATTTGTATACATCGATTTCTCATTAAGCCTCGTTTTTGAAGATCAATAATGCTCAATACTCATTCATATCACATGATTACACATATATAGGAATATACATTCCTAAAAACAAGGAGGTTGTTCAACAACACTCCCATAAATCTCTCTCTCAACACCTACATATGTGAGCTATAGAACCCTCCCAAACTAATATTGTTATATGAGTTGTTTATCAAACAACTCACATTAACATTTACATTACACACATATATTTACCTATAAGTAAATATTCCATAATAAATATTAATGGAGCACTAATAATATTCCTAACAATTTTTCTTGCATATTCTGTGGTCAATGTAACTAATGGTACCCACAACATAGGTGGAGGTGTGGATTTTGGCCGAGGAAATGCACTTGGCAATGCCAAAGTCTGACAAATGTGCTTTCAAAATTATCATCCAAAAGAATTCAGACAAATCCTACAAGAATAAACGACTGACGAGAATAAATGTTTTTCCCATGAAGATTTTTCAGTTTCAGCATGTCAAGGGGACCAATTGTGTTCTTGTTCTGGCCCTAAATAATCGACAAAAGGTGTGATGCTTATACCATAAAGATTAAGAACTTAATAAATAAGTAAAGGAGAGCAAGATTTCAACCATTGTTGAGCAACCTTGGGTTCTTGAAGTTTCATTATACAATAGTCGCATGCAGATTCATTTTTGGGTTCAGGGGAAAGATGACAACTCGTCATTGGAATCAACAACATGGTCCATGTTCTCTGTAGACTTGTATAGATCTTGGCTTTCATTTTTTTGTTAAATTTACAAAAACTCATCCAACTCTGATATATTTAGCTACATCAATTCTCCACGTTCATACGATTTTTATGTTTTCACCATTTTTCTTCTTACTTCATCTTATACTCACTCAGCTATACCTTCACTTAGATTCATCAATAAACAATGTAGAGTACCTATTTTGATCAATTTTCTTACATTTATTCCTGATTACTTGTTAGGAAAACTACTTTTGTTGGGAAGAAGCTGATCTAAATTATGTTTGGATTGTCTAAATATATTATTTGGTACAAATTGGAAAAATCTAGATATTCTAAGGAAACCAAAACACCTCTTTGTCACAACAGTTACTCAGGAATTTTCTAATCGACTGTGAGATTCTCAATACTACAGAATGCTAATAATAATGGGCATTTGTAGAGGAAGTGGAACACATATTGTACATTGCATCAGAAAAAATAGGTGTATTTCTCAAGCCACTACCATCTATCAATACAGAAAACCTCTACTTATTTGGGTAGTTAACAATAACTGATAAGTAGTTTCCTTATGATAGAATTCTCGTCCTCCAAAATATTTGTAATGGTTGCAACCATCGGGATGAATAAATGTTGAAGCATATGAAGAATCAAATACTATTATCATGACCCCATGACCATCATCTACAAGGTCTCTGTAAACATTTCATCCATCAACATAAATCCTTCTTGCCTGCTCTGTGAATTAGATGTGAGTTTTAAAAAACATTCTGGAGGAAAATTGGAACAAATGTACCAAAATAGAGAAACCACTAGCTCCATTCCTATTTTGTAGTGGATTATATGTTTTCTTTTCCATTATCCATTGGAGATCTTTGACTTCAAATAGATACCCAAGTAGAATTAGTAGATTTTGACTTCAAATAGATATTGATTATGACATTGCAAGAATGCAAGGAAATCACAAATTTGTGTCTTTTAATCAACCTAAAACACTAAATGGCATTTGGGATCATCCCAACCTGAATATATATGCATTCATCATCATATTATAAATTGCAGGGGTGTGTGTTTTCGAGGGATATGTGTTTCTACAAGTACCTAGAAAACATAGAAAGTTGAATGTCGACCCTTTCTTGAAACTATGACTTGCAATGACATTGTGCTTGAGGGAACATCCTAGCCCGACACTGGGGACATGAATCATGGTACGACGGTTGGACCATGGGCTTAAAACCCTTTTCCTTCCCTACTTAATTGAAAAAAAAAGCAAGCAACTTGCCTTCAATTTCCCTCGCTCTACTTGTTTGTAAAAAGAGATACCATACTTTGTCTATAAAAAGATACCACGCACTGTCTGCAGACCCTTTAAATAGATAAACGTGTGCCCAAATTTCTTTTTGCGAGGGAAAAATTGGCTTTTGGGCATTTTTTTCCTTTTCCACTTGCCCAAGATAAACTTAATTGTAGATATAATTACAGATAAATGACAAGAATAATATGCTTATTGGGTTTGTGTTCTCTTTAAATGTTATGCTTACATGATCCTAGGTCTTGTTGACATGGAAAACCATGAATGTAGGTCCAATATTAATCTTGTGATGAGCGCCACCGGTTAGAGGATTGAATGATATACCAAAAAAATGATGTAGGTCCATTATTAATCTTATGATGAGCTTCCACCAGGTTGGAGGATTGAACGGATATAAAAAAAAAAGTTTAGTAGTTGATTATTGTATTAATTTTATGATGTCAAGAATGACAATTGTTGGGAATTGAAGTGAAATTTATAAGTAGTTTTTTAATTTTGTTAGGACTCGAATAAAAGTCCAACTAGCCTCGTGGATGTTAAAAAAATTCTTAGTTGTAGAGTATTTTGGGAAACTAAATAGTTGATAAAAGAGTATGTGTGAAGATTACAAGGATTTAATTTCACTTTTTATTGTTTATGCCAACTCTTTAACTTCTTCTTTCACTTTTCTACAAGACATGTTCAACGCCTAAGCTGGGAAACAATATGATATTTTTGATTCTCTTTCTCTTGCGGTAAAGAAGAGAGTGTTGTCTCTAAAGGAACTTCAAGTGGGTTTCAATATTGAGTGAAGTATTTATTCATTTGTTTTGTTTATTGCATGTTATGAACTAAAAAATTATTGTAGAGTACTTTCATTTTATTTGCTTTTGATTGTTTCATTTATATTTATAGTTGGCTCCAATCCTTTTTCCGAAGTGACAATTTGCGCATTTACCCTCCTTTTTCATTCGAAAGGTACTCAAAAATGGTGCACGTATCAACACTTGGAGCAAGAAGAAATGATTCAAGACTAATATCATTCAACCAAAACAACCCATCGTAAATACTAGCCTCTACACCGATGAAAGCACCTCCACTACTACTTTACTCAAACTTCTTGTATCCAAAGCAGTATCAAATGTATTCATCTTTAGTGCCAAAAAATTGGCCATAAAAGGCTACCACTCATGATATAAAATCTGCAAATGTATCGAAGTCTTCATGTATTCAAGTTTAGTTCAAATAAAATAGTCCGCAAAAGGCTACCACCCATGATATAAGATTTGCATATATATATATATATATATATATATATATATATCAAATTTGTATCAAATTTTAAATGTAGATATACATCCTTTAAATTAATGCTTACTCTATATTCCTACACTTACAAAATCAACCACATCCCTTATCAACATCAACTACAAAAGTAATAACATTCCCTCTAAAACAAATAACATATACCGTTCGACGTTCACATTGCATTGTGCACATGCGATTGCTAGTAATATATTTATATAGTTATTAATTAATTATTATGGATTTATAATTTAATTTAATTAGTATTAATTCGAAGGCGTCACCCTTATGGGAAAAGGCTTATGCGGACATTCATGGGACTGTGTCAAATTTGATGGTTTAAATGACAGTTTTGCTATTTTTAACAATTTATTTTTAACAATTTTACTTTTTTTTAACAATTTTGCTTTTGCTATTTTAAATTTTTTTAATAGCTTTTACATGCATTAACCTTTAAATACTGGTCTCTAATACTATAATTTCATTCTTCAGGTTCTCCAATTTGGGTTTTTATTTCATCTGCGCAGATCTTCAATCCATAGATTTGACCTCCATTTTCTTCGAAGGTTTCACCGATCGCTGTAGCATTGAGCCAGAAGCACAGGAAGATTATATACCAGGTGCCTGAATGCATTATGTTTTTCTTCTTTTTCATTTTTGGGGAGAGTTAGTTGTTTGTAATGGTTTTCTCGACATTGTTTTATTTCGCATGTATATTAAAAAATTCTTGTGAAGATCTTGGTTCAATTTGACCTTATCTATACAGCTAAATTGCTGCGCAATTCTCAAAATAGTTAAGCCTGAGACCATAATAATCCCCCATGAAAGTAAGCTGGGTCAAATATGGTTGAGAAACCACAATCATTGTTGCCTGTAATATTGTTTTTAGGAGGCAGTGGTAGACTTCCACCCGTGAAACTTACCCACTTGGAGTCATCTTCAAGGACAATTTCACAGCAACCATTTTTGCAGTATGGTGGATTTCTTTGAGATACACATCCAGATTCACATCTTATGTCACCCCAATCACCATAGCTGATACTACCAAATACATATAGCAGCCAACGGCAACAAATTTATTGGACTTGGAAATAGTGAACGGTCCCTCTGGTGGTAGCTGAATTTTTTTGCATTCTCAGTTGGGCTGCACAGGTTGGTTTTAAGAGATGTTGAATCTATAACAACATAACCACCTGTATAATTGATCTTCATAATCTTGAAATCAACATCTTTATACAAAGTATTATTATAACGTGTAGTATTGTCTTCTACAGAGGCAGGAAGAAACAAATTGAGCTCACCAGTAGAATTCTCCCCTTTGCATGTGATCTGAAACCCAAGTTGTTTGCAGTCTAGTTCTTGAATCCAAAATGGGTAACTCACATTCATTGCCCCACATGTTTCATGATGACATTTTGCAGCAGCTGCGAAGCCCCTTAAACAAGATGAAAAATAAAAATGGATCCGTAATTTTGGCTTTTGAATTTTTAGACAAAACAATAGTGCCAAAATTTAGGTCGAACTTTCTTTAACAAAACGTGTTTTCCTTCTCTCTGCCATTCCTGAATTGGTTGGTCCCTGTTGTGAACCAAATTGTAGCTGGCTATTGCAGCAAACCCTAGGTTGAAACCCCAGGTCTTAAAATAGACGACAACTTTTTATGCTATTAACTGTGGGTCAGGAAACTTCAAAAATTTAAACTAGAAATGAAATAAAATATTTCTAAATTTTCAGTTTGATGGTCTCATTCTCAGTTTTATTGAGATCATGAAATTGAAAATTTTGGAAAGCTGGAAAAGCTCAACTCTGAAACTTATTGTCATTTTATTTCAAACCTGGAGACACTACAGACACTAGTGTTTGGGCCAAAAAATTCTTCAGATGGTATTCATTAGTGGTGGGCGCATGATCTCAAAATCCAGCACACCGAATATACTCTTCCACCGCTCCAGGCATTGGTACAAGTGAAATCTATCATATTATGAAATCCCCATTTTATCATACCAACTAGCTTGTTCCACTCTATGAAATAAATCTGTGTATTTCACAGAGGAAAATGGCGTCTGTTTGTGTAATTAATTTCTTTTGGTGGTTTTTGCGGTCTTCTAAAATTTAGTGTGCACACTGCATGTTGATAGCTAAAACTACATGGTTTAATTTGGCTCCATATACAGTCGATTAGGAGTGGATTGGTAACTTTATCATTGAATTTGTGGGTTTATAGGGACAAAATTATTTTTCTCAGACGTTATTAGTGCATTGCAGAAGAAACAATCCCACATTCCTTATAGGTACTCACACCTTTACCAAAGAATCTTCTCTTTCATATATTTATTCTTTTTGTGCTTAGTATGTTTTCAAAAACTATGGATTAATTTCATGTAGAACTGTTAGTAATGTGATTTTCCAGCTTACAAAACCTACAATGTTTTTCTACCATATTGTTGCCTGGATTTTATGTGAAATTTGAAATATTCTAAAATATAGAATTTGTGATAATTGAGCTTAGGATTTGTTATCTAATAATTGAATATTGCTGGCCTAAAATAACATGGATTGTATGTTGATGTTGAATCCTGACTATGAACCACATTGCAGGTGGAGTTGAAAAACTCATTGGCAGAGTAGCTTGCTTCAATCTTAAGAAAACTCATTAAAAAACTGCTTACAACAAAAACACATAAGGCTCACAATTATTGCAAGCCCAACAAAGGAAAACACAAATCCATCCAGCATATGCTGTCATGCAAATATTTATATGATCACTCAATACAGGCTGTGATCGTAGCAACCCCTGCTAAGTTTTGCTAACTCCTGTTCGTGAGCTAAAGGGACCCTCTTGACACACAATACTGGTACATTATATAGTGAAATAATTTATCATGATAACACATAATGGCAATATCAACCATTCATTGAAAAGTATACTACAAGTTACTTGAAAAGTAGACACCCCTGTAAACTGCGTATTTTTGACATTTTCAGCACAATAAATCCGTGAATCACTATACTATACTTTGGTGCTATACTTAATGCATTTTTTTTATTGTGGGCATGATTGAAGAAGGTTGGATATCAGGGAAAGTAATTACATTAATATTTTCCTTCATATGTTGGTAAGGGGTTTTCATATTTATGTTGGTGCCCTTTCATGTCGCCTTTTGTTCTAATATATCGAGTTTGTTCAACTAGATGTAGGCTTCTTTGTTTTGTGTTATGTTTTTTGCATTAAAGTATATTTGCCATGTTTTCTTGGTATTTTTAGATTCATGTGGGTGTTATGTGAGTTTGGAAGACTTTTCCCTGAAGTTCGTGTAGGTGTCATATTTTGCAGCTGAATGAAATATTTTATTCAATAATACAAAGGCCTTGATGGACCTCAAATGTCCCTTCATTAATATATTTTCATGAGCTTTGTCATTAACTTTACCCTTGAACTTTACTAGGTCTTTCAATATCTACCGATGCATCTTAGTTACACCATTAGTATGCTAGGTTTTATGACAAACATCATATACAAAATTGGTAGCATCAAATTATTTGAGGTAAATGTGATTGTGGATGGCTTTTGCTAGGGATGTTTTTCCCACTCCACCCTTGCCATAAATGCAAATAGTGAGGACATTGGCATCAAAATCTATATTGAGCATCTTAATAACTTTATGCATGTGCTCTTCCATATCGATGAAGACACTTTGAAATTCTAAGGAGCTCATTTATGATCTCTTGGAGTATTGCTTTTGAGGAATCCTCTTATGAGGGCTTGGGCCGAACTTCATTACCTTTTGTTCTAAGGGCTTGAAAACATCTTGGACTACAAGCTTGACAAGTTCATCGTCAAATTTGAAACTCATAAATAGCAATCCACTCTCTCCAAATTAAATATTAAAATAATCTATTGCGGGTAAGTTATATACATAAAAGTAGAAACTATGTATTTTGTTTGGAAATAGTTTTAATATAATGTCTGTATTTGGAAAAGAGTATTCATGGAATTTGATTTGGGTTTTGACTCTTAACTACATGTTTGAAGTATGTATATCCATGAACCACATATATTATACTGATGTAGAATGATTCCAGAATTCAAGTTTAGTTCCCATCATGTAATGGAGGAGATTTAGTTTTATTAACTTCTTTTTCACTTTTTTGTAGGGTATTTGTGATTCTCATTCTCCCGTGGTAAAGAAAAGAGTGTCGTCTCTAAATGAACCTCAGGTGGGTTTCAATATTGATTGAAGTATTTATTCATTTGTTTTGTTTATTACATGCTATGGATTAAAAAATTATTGTAGAGTACTTTCATGTTATTTTCTTTTGATTGTTACATTTATATTTAGACTCCAATCCTTTTTCTAAAGTGACATGTGGGGGCATGTGCCTTCATCAATGATAGGATTCGTTATGTACTGAGGGGCTTGTTCCCCAATGAGGCCATTTCAAAGCGTCCCAAGTTGGACGTTAGACTGATCATTGACAAGGATTTTTAAGTTGCCCATCATACCTAAAAACAACTTCTATAACTAACATATTTATTTTCCCTCTCCAGTTTAATATGATGCTAGACTAGAAACACAATTCCCTCCCTACAATGGGGTTGACATTAACTACGCCTCGCTTATAGAGGGAAGAAGATTTTAAACATCTTCAATGTGTTGTTAATGTTTTGCATTGTAGGCAACCGAAACCACCTAAAACAATGATAGCCGAAATGATCAGAGATCGCCGCACTGATGCCAACATCCCCAATTTTTCTCTCCAAAATCGAACGATTGGAGATCATTCACGAGGCTTCTGCTTGATTTATGATTCTAACGAAGATGCACTAAAATATGAACCACCCCACAAATTGAGGAGAATGGGAATTCCAATCGAGGCATCTGCAACTGGACAAAAATACAAGAAACGTGCAAAAAAAATTGCACAAGCAAAAAGCAAAAAAATTGATTTTAAAAAATAGCTTGTAGTGGTTAGTGTTTTTATAAGTGTTTTCAAAACAAACTGTAACTCGTTCCAAATAATTCCATGTATGTATTGTGGCAGTATATATCGAATGAGAGAATCAAACTTATCAAACACATGTTCATTTTTTGTTATCCAACAACTATGCATTCCTAATTTCTTTATCATTGTGTCTCCATACAAATACCTATAGTTTTCTCACTTCAAGTGTACATATTGTTCTTATTGTTTTCCATTCTATTTGCTTAACATAATAATCTGTAATTTATTTCAAATAAATGCATGTATATATTGCGGCGGAACATATGGAACACATAATCTAACTTTTCAACAAACGTGTTCAATTTTTCCTTTATACAATTGCAAGCTACTTTATGTAAACCAACAACAATGCATTTTTAATGTGTTCTTCATTATGTCTTTCCTTTATACAATTGCTTTTTTATGTAAACCAACAACAACGCATTTTTGGTGTGTTCCTCATTATATCTGCACACAAATACATATAGTTTTAAAATGTCGAGAAAGAATCATGCAAATTTTAGTTATTTTCATGCAAAGCTTTGTACATTATATCACTTTTTTGCATATTGAATTGTTAAAGGGTTAGACCTCATGTTTGTGATTTTCAGAAAATATAAATGAAAAAGGAATTAAAATTTAAAGGTTCTCATTGCTTACAAATGCATGCTTTCCAGAACACATCCTTCATTTCATCTTTGACTGCACTACAAGTTTACATTTTCCACCATACATTTGCAGAACTCCCACTATCTCAAGCATCTTTTAGTTGCCATGGAAATAACTTTGACACATGAAGGCATTTCTCAATTGATTGAGGGCGGCTCCATTGTTGACCCCACATTTCAGATACTGCACTTGTCCTCCCTAAGGTCCATTCTCAACATGGCTGCCCAACATCGTGTTGACCTTTCAGATGGGATACATTTTTAGACAGCACTTCTACCCTCCAAATTTACAACCCGTGTAACCGAAAAATCAATACAAGAAGGCTCCATTGTGTGCTTACACAAATCCCTCGTTAGAATGATCAAAAGTGAACTGTAAGCTTCATCTCCTACTCGATTACCAATGTATATAAACTCCCTATATTAATTATAATTTCTTTATGTTTTTTTCATCCGTTGCTCAATTCTAATTCTATCATGATTTTCTTTTCCCTTTGTAGATTGTTCTTATCATTGAAATGGATGTTGTTGTTGAAAAACATTTGATAATCGGTGCTCAACCCGACTACCAACAAATGCTCTCCAAGACAGTCAGTTTCCTCAAACAGATGCAAGTGCCAATCAGGTTAACAAATATTTTGTGAGAACACCAACTAAAATAAGTGGATTGAATACATCTATGCGCATGTGGTCCGTAGAGGGTCGTGCCCTAGCAAAAACAACCCTTCGCCAATATCACAATGCAAGGGGAGATGGTTCCGTGTTTGGGTTTGATTTTGTGGATCAGGAAGGAGGGGAAATCCACATCACCTGTTCAATGAGGCCGTAGAAGCATTCTATGAGCAGATTGAAAATGGGAAGCTATATACAATTTCCAATGGGAGGATTGTGAGGATTGCTGATGCAAAGCTATGTTACAACCATTTGAACAATGCTTTGGAGATTTTCCTACAACCTTCCTCAACCATATCTCCACTCATAGAAAATGAGGATACAATACCTTCCCATCACTTTCACTTCACCAAAATCAAGGACTTACCTGCAAGTTGAAGGTTCTACAGTTGATTTGATTGGCATTGTTGTTACGATGTCACCATGCTCAATAATTCGTCGGCATGACAAGTCTGAAACAAAGAGAAGAACACTGCAATTAAAGGACATGTCGGGATTCAGTGTAAGTGTCACATTGTGGGGACAACACTTAGATGATATAAGCAATGAACTTGAAGACATGCTTTCTATACCGCCACTTCCGGTCCTTGCCTTGAAAGTTGCTCGCATCTCCAGTTTCAATGGGAACTCAATCGACACTATTTCAAGTACCAAATGTTACGTCAACCCTCTAAATTTCAAAACCAATACACTTCATAGCTGGGTAGATTCCGATGACTACTCCCTTCAGCACCCTCTATCACAAGCCAATTTATGGGCCCTCAAAGAGCTTGACCTCTGTAACAATGATTTTGGAGGTACTACATATGGGGAACACAGAGAGAAATGAATGGGCCATGGTTTCTGCAAGAAATCACAAATATCAACATGGACAATTTTTTTACAAGGCATGTCCTCTTCAAAAAGGTGAAAAAATGTAGGAAAAAGGTGAGAGAGAATGGTAATGGTTCATGGTTCTGCTCGAGTTGCAACGTACAAGTTCAGAACTATGATTATAGATATGCACTCAGGATCGATCTAAAGGACCCAACAAGAGAACTCCAGTCAATTACTACTTTTGATGAGACAAGCTGAGTCAATCATGGGTGTTGAAGCTAGTGATCTCCACCTATTTTCTATAGATGAAGATGCGACTAGTGAAATTACAAGCAATGTCATCGGCAATGAATATTGCTTCACACTTTCCTTGAAAAAGAGACATACTGTGGAAACAACAGATTGAAATGTGTCATCCTCAGTTCTAAGAAAGTGGATAACATTGCAACTCCTCCATAACCTTCTTTACGCAAATACTTCTAATGTATATGTCCCTTCAAACTTAACAACCTCACCCATCCCATTCTATACTTTGAACTATCACCGCTATGTTGCATATTTCATATCTATGTTTCGCCCTTTTCCCATGCTTCAAAAGAAAACTTTTGTAGTTCCTTATAAATTGACATACTATTGTCACCTACTACTATGTGGATTGTAAGTAATTTTAAGAAAATAAATGCATTTAACTTGCACTTTTATTATGTACGTATTTTCATCCTTGTATAGTATTATAACGTATTGTAACTTTCCATTTAACAAAAAATATTTTCCTTAGGCAACACATAAAGTTTTTATCCTCAAATTGTTACCTCTTATGATTAGTTCCCATTAGAACTCCACATGCATTTCAAATGTATATAGTTTATTGATTCTGACATACTATTGCCTCCTACTACTATTTGGATTGAAATATCTTTTAAGAAAATAAATGATAATTACTTGCACTTATATTATGTACGTATTTGCATCATTGTATATTATTGGATCCATATAATTAATATTAATTTCCTTAAGCAACAAATGCAAAATTTTAATCCTCGAAATGATACCTCTTACACGTAGTTCCCATTTGAACTCCACATGCACTACAATTGTATATAGTTTATTGTATAATGTAACATTCATTACTGACCGAAACATTTTTTCCCAACAGGTGGTTCTCCATAGGTGTGTCACTTCACAATCATGTCAACTCCTGCAAAACGAGCACGATGAAGAGAGAACTACGCAAAAATAAAGTTCACATAAATTCTGAGCAGAAGACGTCATCACCTAGAGCGTAGAACAACGGAAATCTCAAATATCTATCAACTTACATCGACCAACAACCTACCATTCCCTATCATTCAAAACTTACCAACAAATACAACTACTGAAGGATTTCCAGCCAACATTCACAAGTAACTTCCATGGAAACAAATTTGCACGCCCATACAAATTCCTTCCGTATGAACCCATATTTGCTAACTACTGCCATGCCTCCCCATTTTCTTGTGCCGCCACAAGAAAGTGTCTCAAGTACCAACTTTTCTTGATTCCTCGCACATGTACAACCAATTCATCCTTTCCTTTTGTCTGCTTTACCACCTTACAATCCACAATCCACCCAAATAAAACACGCCACCCCTCCCCATACACATAGACTTCCTATATTGCTGCACTCATCGCAGACTATTGAAGCCCAATGTCGGTTTCACAAAAGAATAGATTTGTTGGCAAAAATCCAAACTTGCTCAATCTGTTTGGAAAATTACCCTAGAATTAAAACAATTTCCTTTGAAGGCTTTCCCTCCTGTAGCAGATGCAAATATGAAAAACACGGCCATCGCTTCTCTTCGTGGAACAACATGGACCTTGAAAAAAAAGCCAACCTGTTCTTGCGTCTTTAACCCAAATAGAGGAGATGCTTATCACACGGGTCAATCCATTACTACAGGTCACCCAAGTACGTGGAGGACAATACAAATACTCAGGACACACCATAAGTTTCCCGCAAAACATACTTCATCGATAAAAAGTACCTACCACACCACCTTGGAGATTTGGACATAGTACTCATACAAAGGGAAGGATATAATTTACAAAAGTATGATTTCTATGTCAGTAGATCTCGTGTTTGGGAAGCCTTGCAATATAAAATCCAACACGATCCATACTACAAAGATGTCTTAATCAACCATGACGCCCTTTCCTCCCTACCATCTGAGCCAGTCAAATGTTTCCTCGTGTCTTAACATAACCACAATTGAATTTCCCCAAATGTAAACTTCCTCTACTGACTCATGGTATTGATGTTTCCACTGACTCTGATGAAACGTATGAACACTCATCCTCTTTCGTGCCAACACCCCACAATTCAGGAACAGAAGAAGAGGAAATCAAACAGTTCTTGCTCAACCACGATGGTAACACCCCATTTACCATGTCATGGCCAGAGCTTGGCCTGTCACCTATAAATGAATACAATACAAAGGGCATGTTCTCAATGGCCTTCCCAACTTTGTTTCCGGCTGGCAAAGCAATGTGGTAACAACCCCACATAAAAGAAGTTCCAATGCATGAATATGCTCTTCATTTGATGTGCTACCACGATGGTCGTTTCGGTTCACACCCATGATTTGCTACTTCCTTCTAAACCTCATAATGCGGCACAAAAGTCAGTCCACAGCTGCAGTTTTCATGAAACAAAACATCGAATCAGGAATCCCTACAACAATTGGAGATCTGCGAAGACAACTATTGGAATGCCCCAAAGATAACCTCCTAAACAATCTAATGCGGTTTGGATCGAGCCTTCGAGGGACGCGTTCATTTGGAAAAAAGTAGGAGCGAGCTTTCAGATATGGTGGAACAATTGGGGACACCAACCTTATTCTTCACTCTAAGTGTTACAGACACTAAATGGCCAAATCTCCACAGTATTATGTATGGTGAATGCCCTATTGATCCTCGAGCCGCACAACATTGGAGAACACTTAACATTGTCTCAAACCCTCATCGAGTATCAACATAACTACGCAGATTTATAATATTTCATGAAGAAATATTGCAGAAGGAACTTGGAGCAGTAGACTATTGGTACAGGTAATAAAATCTATTATTTAATAAGTTTTTTCTAGGCTACATAGCTAATATTTATGTTCTCTCATCTCGCAGGTATGAATGGCAACATAGAGGCTCCACACACGTCCACGGTTTATTGTGGCTCGAGAATGCACCTAAAGTTGATGCAATGGACTAGGAGGATACAACTGTTATTGAGGCAACAAAACAATACTTTGATAAGTTCGTGTCTACCTGGAACCCCGTCGGCTTGCAACCGCTTGGATTTTGTTCGCAAGTCACTATTAGACGACCCTTGTTTGCTAGATACAACACAAATACTATCCTCCTCCCCACATGCAGACCTTGAAGAATTGCTTAATCGTGTTCAGTGCCACACAAAATGTTCAAAACAGACATGCATGTGTAGAAAGCAATCACAACTGCAGTGCAAGTACAATGCACCATGGGCCACATAACCTACTTCATCCCTGCTCATTGAAAGTGATGGGAAAATTAAGTACCTCCCTTCGAGAAATGATGATAGACTGAACATACACAATCAAACTATGATATCCATATGGAGAGAAAATGTCGATTGCCAACCGGTACTTTCTCGTCATGCAGTTCTGAAGTATATTGCAAAATATGCTTCAAAAAAATATAACAACGTTAGAAACCTATCACCAAATGCTATCCATATTTTCAAGAGATGTTGATGTGGATTCACCAAGCACACATTGTGATTGAAAAATGCTCACAGAGAGCGTTGTTGAACATGACATAAGTGCACAAGAAACATGCCACATGTTATAAAAATTGCCACTTGTTATGTGTAGTCATTTGTTTGTATCATTAAATGTTGGAAAAAAATCTTGAGACGTGTCGTTGAAAGTGATGTCGATGTACAAGAAACAACCACTTTCTTGGATGCATATAGAGTTCGCCCTGCAACCATGGAACACCTACCACTTATTCAGGTTGCTCGAGATTGGAGCTACATAGCAGGAACCGTAAAGGAGATAAATGGAAACTGTGGTCGACTAAAGCAATTGTTCGGGTCCACCCGAGATTTGTGGATGTCCCACTCAGGATTCAATGTCATATGACCTTTTCTGTTGGTCAGAACTCCTTTTATACAAGCCTTTCAGAAATATTGCTCTCGAATTTGGCTCAAGCCCACATGACATCAATAACACTTGGGACATGTTCAAACACAACTACAGACCATGGCATGTTTTACACTACCGCAAACACAAGACATGAAACAGATGTTAGTTTTGACTCAGAGGCCGAATGTAGTATTCAACACGAACCATTGCAAGAATGGAAAGTCTTCACACAACTTCATCTAGGAAACAACACGGGTCTTGACAGTCTTGAAATGTTGGGGAAACAAGATTTTGACATACACAATAATTGGAACATACATGGCGTTCCACATGATTTGTAGATAACTAGTTCATCATTCATCGAGAGAGAAAAGGCAGACACAAATAACACTAAAGCATGCAGGCCACACCACCATCTACCACACTACCTTTTCTCTAGAACAACAACTAGCTCTTGATACCATATTGCACCATTCAACAAACAAAACACTTCTACCTCCATTAAGATTGATAATTCAAGGAACAATTGCACAGGAAAATCATTTCTGATAAATAAAATCTAGAATTCATTTACAGCAGCATCAACCACATCTCCCTCGCCTCTCCTTCTACCCCTACCGGTGTTTCAACATTCAACATCTCCGCACCCATAATCCATGCAACCCTCGTATTCCAATCAAAGAATTAAAACCCCTTGAAGGCCAAGCATTATCATCTTTTCAAGAGTCAGTTGAAACATATAGAATATGTTCTTATTGATGAAATGAGTTTCATCGGCCCAAAGTTGCTAGGAAAAATTGACAGTAGGCTACGCGAGGCTTTCCCACACTCAAAAACATTTGAATTTGGAAACAGATCAGTCATCCTCCTCGGCGACCTCAAGCAATTACCACCGGTTATGGACAATCCTCTTTATGCAAGTAAATCCTATGGAGCCACCCTTTGGAAGGGATTTCATTCTTCCATTACATTACAAACTATATTTGGCAACAAGGAACAACCGATGCACAAGTTTCATTCCGTAATTTACTGCTCAACATGTGAGATTCAACCCCTCTTATTGAGGACTGGGAACTCCTAATGTCTCGCACAGACACAAACCTAACTCAACAAGAGCTGAATTTTTAAGGATGCACCACATTTGTTTGCAACAAATGACCTCGTGGACTCCCACAACCTTTAGATGTTGAAGGCATTGAACATTCCGATCGCCCAATCCATTGCTAGAAAGTAACAGGTGGGTTGGACCAAGAAATCCTGATGACGATCAGTTGGAGCACAAAGTTTTGTTGTGCAAACAACAAAAATCATGCTTATTGCAAATTTATGGGTTGACATTGGACTCGTAAATGGTGCTACAGGAACAATCATCGACATTGTCTACGACGCATCAATGCCACCACCAACATTACCTTTATTTGTTGTTGTCAAATTTGATAGATACAACGGCCCATGTTGGGATCCCTCCAACCCGTTACATATTCCGATACCCCCTATTTCGAGAGGGAATCGAAGACAATTGCCGCTTAAAATGGCTTAGGCATTAACTATCCACAAGTCCCAGGGACTTACTATGCATAGAGCAACTGTCGACATTGGAACCAATGAAAGGCAAGGTCTGACATTCACAACTTTCTCCAGAGTTGCCTCGCTTACAAATTTGCGCATTACACCTCCTTTTTCATTGAAAGGTACTCAAAAATGGTGCACGTAGCAACACTTGGAGCAAGAAGAAAGGAGGAAGCAAGACTATTATCACTCAACCCATCGTAAATACTACACTCTACTTTGATAGCTCCTCCGCTACTACATTACTCAACACTTCTTCTATCCTAGACGATTTCAAATAAAATAGTCCACAAAACGATACCACTCATGATATGAGATTTAAAAATGTATATGTACGACTTTGTAACAAGTTTGAAATGAAGAGACAAAACCTTTAAATGAAGTGGTTGCTCTATATATCTTCAATTACATAATTACATTTTCAACATAAATGTTTGATTTTTCCTTTTTATTGTAGCTCATTCCTTTATGTTAACCAACAACACCACATTTTTAATGTCCTCATCTGCACACAAATACACTTTTCAACATACATGTTTGATTTTGCCTTTTTATTGTTGCATGTTTCTTTATGTTAACCAACAACAACACATTTATAATGTCTTCATCTGCACACAAATACCTACAATTTTAAAATGCTTAGAAATAACCATGCAATTTATAGTTGTTTCCATCCAAAGCTTTGTACATTTAATAGAAAATCAATATTGTCAATCACACCCCTTATTTAATAGTATTTCTAAATCTAATAATATATACCGTTCGGCGTTCACATGCATAAAGTGTATACATGCGATTGCTAGTTTATTTATATATTTATATTATAAAATTAAATAATAATATTTATTATTTATACTCATGTATATTAAAGATAAGATTATCGATATGTTTAAAGGCCATTGAGTATCCATTGACATTGATATCCTAAAATTTCGGTCCCCTTAATTTCATTCCTTGATGTAGTTTTCCGAATATTTCTCACGTGTGGAAAGACTACCTTTTTTTGTAATAGTTTCAACGTGTGCAAAGACTACCTAACCTTTTTTAATGACCGGGCAACGCCAATGTGGGAAAGACAACCTTTTTTTTAATACTTCATGTTTGAATTAGTAATTACACCATTCAATTAATAATTGCACACTACTAGTAAAGCATGTGTTATAGAGGTCGAAGCACTGTTGGATTTTGCAAGGTGTTTTGGCGTTTTTAGTCATTTTAGATTTCAAAATATAGCTACTTTTAAAATATGACTGTCGTGATTGACGGGTATATATAGGATTTAAACGTAAAAATGATATGTATGTTCAAATTTTGACCGTTAAATTATGTGTGTTAATAAATTAAATATTAAATAGACACTACATATCTCACACGGATAAAATTTCAAATTTGAAATCCATGAAAAATATAACATAAATGAAAATGGAAACTTTAAATACAAATAAAATAATAATAATAGAATTATCTTAATATCTTATTAATGAAATATAAACATATGCATATCTCATTGATAAAATAGAAACATCCATTAATTTTGATTTTTAATTAGTTTTGTTTGATTTTTTTCTTTTTTGATTTCTTGTTTAGTTGTATTTTATTGATTTTGATTTGTAATTGGTTTTTTTAATAATTTTTTATCTGTTTGATTTCTTATAAATAAAAATTGGATAATACACTAGATGCATTGGATTTGGGCTTTTGCAAGAAAGGTGAAATTTGAAGATTGGCCTTACAAGCCTAGAAGTTGGAAGTTGGAAATGAAACTCATTTTCTATATAATTGCAAGTTTGCATTGAGTGAGTCATTTATATCATTTTCTTCAAATTTGTTTTTAAATTGTAATTTGAAATTCTATTTTAATATTCTCATAAACTTTAATGATGTTTATGGATTTTCAAATTGATTAGTGCAACATGATTTTTTTGGGAAAAAAATGAATATGTGAAAAACTATGAAATTGATTAGTACAATCTATTATCCATAATTAAATAAAAGTCACATAACTATGAGAGAATATTACAAAGAACACCAACATCCATATAAAATCTAATTTAATTTATGTATTTTGTAATAGTTATTATAAAAATAATTTGACGTACATATTAAATTTTAAACGTCAAATGACAACCATATAATTTTCTAGACTGCCAAACAATTTTATTGTGACATGTAACATTGAACGTCAAAATCCAGCACTGCCTGGAAGTAAATTTCTATTTGGTTTTTAATTAATTTTATTGAAACTCATTGAATATATTATTCTATTAATTTTTTAAAATAATAAGTTATAAAAAAAAGTAGTTGAGTGACATATATGGCTCAGAGAAATAAATTATTGTTAGAGAAAGTATGACTAAACAAACTGTTTACAAAGTATTGGTATCTAAGTACCGAAAAACATATTAAACGATAAAGGAAAACACGAGCTATTGCAATACCAAAAGGCACTAGAGGTGGGTCATCCTTGGGAGGACCCCAACTAAGAGGCTCTTCGGAAGGAGGATTGAAAGCCACTTACTCATCTCAATCAAGAGTTTGAGTATCATCAACAAGAACCAAGGAAACAAGAACCCCCACCAGGTGGCAAAGGCCCCATTTGAACATTGTCTTGCACCAAGGAAGACCGCCGGGATGGGCCTACAATAGATTTTCCATGTGGCATCAAAGGCAAACTCCATCCCCTTTGAAGAGTGGAGAAACAACTATGTGAGTTGTTATGACGACATCTAGACAACATTGGTGGGGAACCCTATGGAGGCTAGCTTGGGGGCACATAACTCATTGTATAGGAGCACTCCACCACTTATGGAGAAGCACATGCAAATGATAGACTTCAAGAGCAAGTTTCTTTGCTCGGCCTTGAATTTGCATAGACATTGATGATATAACATTTTTTCATTAATAATAAAGTTATGATCAATCATCTCTTTCCTAAAAATTATTGCACTTCTAGATTTCCACAACTAAAAATTAATAATTGTTCTAAAGAAGTTCCAAAGAAAAACAATGTAAACATGCTAGTTTGTATAATCTCTAAAGAAAATCATACGCCAATTAAAAGGCTTTGGGTGGAAGGGGGAAAAATATTGTGAATCCAATGCAAGCCTAATTGCACTCTAGGATAAAACCAAAATACGGGTTTGAAGGTCTCCAGGTAGAAACAAGTACATTTCATTAGGTGTCACGTCCAATTTTCCTTGTCCTCGTTTTTAAGGTACTTGCTTTTGATTAACATTATAGAGCTAATAATGGAAGAATTGATTTATTACTATGTAATTAGGGATTTTGATTATGGATCAACTTATTTTATATGTTATGACTTAATTAATTGTTGTTATCTTGCTTCATTTGTTTATGATTCAATTTTTGAAATTAGTTGTCATGTAGAAAAATGTTATTATGGAATTATGGGGAATAATTGTTTTTATATATATCATGTTTTTATTGTTTTATATCACATGGATTTGATATTGTGACTTGGATAACTACCTTTTGTTTGTCGGGTTGTGACATTGGTGTAGCCCCTTGGAGGAGGAGAGTATAATCGAGAGAGAAGGAACTAGATGTGTATTATAGATAGTGGAGAAAGAATCATGTGGATTGGTTTGCATTCATTCTAGTTGTACTCTAGACATGAGTATTTTCTATTATTTGGTAGTGACCACATGAGATGGATGATAAGTTTACATTTTTGGTATTGGTTTTGTCTTCTAATTTATGAAACTTAGTAGTATATATAATTGACTCTAGAGGTCATCGCAATTGATAGGCTAATATTTTTATTGATTTGGTGCGCATGGAGTGCCTTGTCCCTAATTACTAATCAAATGTGTGTCATTTGTTGGCGAGATACCTTCGTCTTTATGTTTTTCGATTCACAAGTACAAATCATGATAGGTCATTGGGTTCAAGACCCAACATGCTTATTTAGACTATAGTAGTAAGCAATAAATACCTTTTAGGTCTCATATGATTGTTTGACTATATCAACAATTGAAACTGATAAAATCAAACTGTCATTTCAATTCAGGGTCTATTGAGGAGGTATTAATGAGCAATGTTAATTATTATTTTTAAAATAAATACATAACTCTGATGGATCTTATTGACCCCCCATAAAAACCATAATGAGTAAAGAAGACACCACTTGGTTGTTATTTTATTTGCACGGCGTATCAATAAATGCTAAATGTCAAGCATTAGGAACTTTTAACCTTCACATTTCCAATTTGTTTAAGCTGCTTCATACGGGAAATAAAACGTTGAAAACGATGTTTTGGCATTAGGCCATTTTTGGCCAATAGGCCTTTCATAGTCAAATTTCTTGAAAACTTCCCATCATCGTCATCATCTCCTCTATATTTTTTTCTTTGAAAATTTGATAATATCATACGTATTCCAGTTTATGTACAAGAAATGAAGTTAAACCACTCCATGTCATGCGGCCTTTCTCCTCATCACGACCCCCATTATTTCCATTTAGATTGCCACTAAAATGAAATTGTTCTAGCTATCTAATCTATCTGATTTCAAGAACAACGAATCTAATACTCAACGACTTATGTCTGCATGCCTGTATTTCATATTTTTCAGTGAGAGTTTCTTTTCTTTTGAAATGGTAGAGATATTACATTTCACTATGAGTCCCTCAAGCTTCCTCTTAATAGACTACTACCGCAAAAGGTTGCTATCACTCCCTGATTAAAAATTACATTTACGAGACATAGAGTTGATTTCATTGGAATTACCATAACCATTTCTATTAGGCAATTCCTTTCACAACAGTACCAACACACTCGTTCCAATCTTAAAATTATATAGTAAATTGTTGGTATAATGTTTTCTCTATTGTAATGCTCTGGTTGCTCATTTTTGTTCTAGTCTTATGCCTAAGGAAGAGGAAATCCGCCATTCGGATGTGGTCAGTCTTATAAAAATCATTGCTCTTGCAAGTTAGAAAGACATATATTATAGGTGTGAATGCAATGTAGATTCTTTACGTGGATTATCAAAATAAAAGGTGTAAAAAAGATAATTTGACACAACACCATATAGGTTTTCTATTATTCCACAGTGTCATTGCGTTTGTTCCATCCAAATTTAAATATCTCATTTTTACAAGGCTGGGAGAACGTCAACAAAGTTGTGGAGGAAGGGTTTAAGCATGCTAATATTGGAGTTTGTGATTTATGACATCAATTTATCAAATATCACATATGATAAATTTCATGGGAATGTTTCGCAACACATAATTTTGAAATAATTATTGAATATTACTATGATCGTTGGCACTTGCATGGTGAGATAATAAAGATAAAATGAATTCCATGAATGATTTGATTTAGTACACGAGACCTATATTTTTAGTGATTTTGGTCTCATAAATTGTTGGGTTTTGTGGATGTTACTTTTAATTCATTTCTTGTTTGTAATGTTTAAATATTTGACTAGTAGGCCTTTATTAAGTTAAGTTTCTTGGTAACCGTGGTCCTGATCACCGATTTTTCTTAAATCTTTTATTTTTAAAATGGGTATATTTTACATCTAACAAATTTTAAATATTTTGTATTTGTTGGTGTGAGGGATTTCATTTACCTCTTATTAGGTCTTCCCCTCACATACGGTGAGTCATCTCACCTTAGGTGATGTGATAGGTCTTTAGGTTGTCGTTAGGAGTTTATGATGCATGAAACATTCTGTCATAGAATCTATCATTCGCGCCAGTGTGCGTCAATGCGTCATACAAGAGTTACATTCCATTTATGGATTATAACTCCTTTCTCCCTTGTGGAGGTATGATGGGTCTTGCATTGGGAGTTACACAACACTCTTATTTGTACTTATTTTTTTATATATGAGAATGAGCTAGACCTTTTTATTGCATGCATAATTTTCATGGTGGTTATTGTTTTCTTACTACTTGGAGCTATGTCATAGTTCCTTCGAGTGCAACTTGGTTGATGTGCGTGTATTCGGATTGATCCTCGTGCTCACATTCTCTCACATGGTATTAGATCTTGTTTTTAGGAATCATGTCACTCACCCATGTTTGTTGCCTACTACTCTCGGTTTCATGATTTTACTAGTTTCTTGTGTAAGTTTTTAATCATATTTGATTTGTGCTCTACTTGCATTAATCTGGTTTAATCTCATTTTTGGAGTTGTTATTTTGTGGTATTTTCTTTGTCCATGTACATGTTAGGGTTTTCCACTACATCGGCTAATTACGACCATCTTTAATGGAAATCTCTATTTTGGAGGTATTTATGGTTTTTGTTTGTGCTTGGAATTTTTCATTAAAGTTCATTTTTGAATATTCCCTTTTTCCTCCAAAACACTGCCTCCTCCATCTTTCTACCTTGATCGATTCTGGACCACCTCTTTTCCTCAATCGCCTTCCCTAACTCCTCACTTAGTTCGGTTGAGCTTTGTTCTAGATTGGTGAGATCCTCCTCAAGACCTTCCTAGCTCGGTTGGGTTTGAACGAGATCCACCCATCCGACTCATTCTTTAGCCCTATTTGTTGTCATTCCATCTTAGGCCTTCTTTTCCAAGCTATGTTCGAACTCCCATGCATTTATCAAGCCATCCGGGCTCACTTTGTTGGTGTATGTGACTTGCCTCTTCGTCTCTCGGGGTGTTGTCCACCTCACATGGTGAGTCATCTCGCTTAGCGAGATCATGAGTCATTATGGTTCTATGTGTCATGCACGAGAGTTACAAAACACTCTTATATATGTACCCTTTCTATTTGAGCTATGAGAATGAGTAGACATATTCTTTCATGCTTGATTTTCCTTTGTGTTCAATTTCTTGTTGATTACTTGGAGCATTCACATCACTGTTGGAGTGCAACCTCTTTGATGTGCATGAGGTTTCATATTGATCCTTACAAAACAATATCACATGGTATCAAAGTGATTGTTCAATAAACATGCACTCATTTATTCTAGTTGCTAATTACTTCTAGTTTCATTATTTGTGCTTCTTGTGTAAGTTTTTCTATTATTTTTTTAATCTTGATAATCAAGTTTAATAGTCTCATTTTTGGAGTTTTTGCTATTTTTTGGTTGTGCATGTGCGGGTTTCGGGGTTTTATCGCGAGATCTATCTAGTTGCAACTAACTTTAGAGGGAAAGCTAATTTTGGAGGTAGGTTTAATTATAGTTTTATCAGTTTATTTTTCATTTAAAAGTACAAATTTTATTGAAAAATTATCTATTTGGAGCCTCCTTCCTACCCTCCTTCCCTATTGGTTTGCATTCTTAGTTTCCCCCTGCTTTGTTGTCTCCATTATTCTCAACTCAATCGAGCTTTGCCTAGCTCGACGTGCTCCTCATATAGTTGAGACCTTGCATTCGCATTGTGTCAAGTTGTGTTTTTAAGTCCTTTGCTGACAAGTTGATCATCTTACCTTGTTGAGTTGCATTCACCGTATGTATGGTGTTTGTTGCATTGTTGAGTTCTCTGTTGGTTTTTGTTTGCAAAGGTGAGTTGAGTTTTTTTGTTCAAGATCCTCTATTGGGTTATCCCCTAACTCGTCATATTTCCACTCTATATGTATGTTAGTCCTTGATGCATTGTGTTTACTTTGTCCACGACTTATTCTTATTTATTGGTTGTTGCATTGGCTTAGCAAGCATGGTTATGTCCTATGCTAACATGTTCCTTACCTCGGCCCCATTTTTTTCCCTTGTACACGATCTCGCCCCTAGTTTAGTTTTGTGTGCCCGATCTGCGAACCTTTTCCATTTCTTTACCCCTACGTTGGACACCTTGGCCCGGCCATGGAGTTTTGTCTCTACCGCATCGTTTTCTCTTCATCGTTGGCATGTGTGTGACTCTCTTGCCATCCCTACTAATTACCTATCCGTTGTAACCCAAAACTTGCTCTCTGCTCCAACCCGATCCACTTCACTCTCGAGCTCATTCCGCCCTACCCACCTACCGCTTTGGCTCGCTTGTCAACCAAGTCCCTCACTTGGAGACATTATTTTCTTACCACCCAGGGACACACCAACCATCTTGATCCCAACGCCTACGTTGCTTGCCACACTCCTCTTTGAGTTGCCCATGTGGTGATAACCACCCCTCCTCACTCACTTGGTTGGCCGAGTTGAGTCGGTCCCTCGATTTGACCATGTCGTCCCGTATACTTTTTTAAAATTTATGTCACCCCTTCCATTTTTAAACATAGCTTTAATTTTAAAAGCGGTGGCTTTTAAAAAGGGTCTTGTTTTTAAAGCGTAAGATTAATTTAATAAGGGGTTAATCTTAGGTGGTTAATTAAAAATAGAGGAGCTAAATTTAATTAGGGGATCTAATTATTTTAGCGGTTGATTAATTAATTTTTAATTAGTGTTTTATTATTAATCGTTTGATTAACGTTTTTAATCACTTTAAAACCATTTTTAATATTTAAAAATAGATTAATTAAGGAAATTAAAAGTGCATAAACTACCATTATTAGAATTTTTTCTCGTTATTTTTGTTGGAGTGTGTAGCAACCCTCCTAGTGTTTTTCCGCCTTTATGGAGGATTTTATGCATCTTGAAGGGCCTTTGGAATCGTTTCGACTAATTTTTGCATTGTATCACCCTTATTATTTCTTGTAGACTAGTGAGCGCGTTTGGCACAATATTACAAAGCAAAGGCGAGTTTTGTTGCGACGTGAGACACTATTTCTCACAAAGGACTACTTTTTCTCCCCTCTTGCTTTTATATTTTTTTCTACTTTCTTACAAAGTGTCGAACCTTGTCGTGATCAACGAAACTGGTTATGGTCTCCACACTTATGTGTTATTACATTGATTACAAGGTGAGTGACCGATTGTTTCACAAAGCACATTTGCACCGATTGTAATTAACGCACTAAACTATATAGTGTCAAAATCAGGGGGTGATAATATTATACGATATGGTTGTTTTTCTTGTTTCTTTCTGAATTCCTTATTTCTCTCTCTTCGTGATGGATGTTCTTTCAATTTATTTTCTCACGTCGTTCAAATTTTTCAAATGGAAATAAAAAATGGTAATAAAACTAAGGGGTAAAGGGTTATTTCACATCACCATGGGAACTAAGACTAAACTTGATGATGAACCCAAAAAATCTAAGTGGCTGAACCGAATGTGACGAAGCCTTAGGTCTTCTTTGTATGTTTATTTCTCCTGACTTGCTCTTCCACATTGAGTCGTCTGAAACACCTGATGAAACATGGAAAATGTTAAACACGTGTTTGGATAACAAGATGACATGAAATCAGATGATTTGGAAAAAGAGCTACTAGGATTAAATCCTAGTGACTTTGAAAACCTACATGCCTTCTTCTCAAAGTTTGTCCACACTAGATTGATTTTAAAGGAATGTAAAGTGGAGAAAAAATATTCCCAATTGATCTTGTTGATTCTTTCTAGGTTATGTCCCAAATACTCCATCTTCGTTTCAAATTTTCACCCCCCAAAATCTGCTTTGGGAAGTACTTGGAAAATGCCCTCATTTGACAGTTTTTTTGTCCCAAATCATTTAAGAACAAGAAAAACTCATTCAAATGGGCACTCTCAAATCCAGTCACATGCCCTTGTAGAAAGTAATGGTAAGGGAAAGAAAACTGAAAAGAAGAAAGAGAAAAAGGACCAACCAAAGAAGGAAACCAAGACCAACCAAGCCAAAACCAAACCTAACACGAATGCTTCGAATTCTGAGCATAAAAAAAATAAGGAAAAGTGTAGGTGTTCCTATTGCAAGAAGAATGGCCATGAAGAGCATCAGTGTATGAGAAAACAAATCGATCACCTAACTTGATTATTTGAGAAGAATAACATTGGTGTTCTGAACTATCAAATGAAATGCTCTAAAAGCCGAGTCTTCCACTACTGAAAGGAGTCCAAATCGAAAAAAAGAAAGGAAAATCCTTGTAGCTAGAGTTGTTCCTTCATCGACGTGGATTATTGATTTTTGTGCCTTGCACCACATGACCTCTTTGCATGTTGATTTCTCTAACATTGAGCCATGTGGCATGTCCTAAATCACGTTGGGTGTTGAAACTACGATGTCGGTTTTTGATAGGGATCAAAGCAGATGGACGATGGATCATTTAACCAAGTGTGAAGTGTTCCCAATCTATCTACTAATATGTTATCGTTTTACTAAATAACTTACCTTGGTGAAGGAATGTGAGTGGATTTGGTACTAACTCGGTGATTATATGTAAGCTTCACTCGACTCCACTTTGTGGGTGAGGGAAAGGCAAATCATTGTTTATGGTTGTATACCTTCTCCCACTTTACTTCTGATTTGACTCCCACTTCCTTGTTCACTCATGCAAATGAGGTTAGTAAGTTATGGCATGAGATTTTTTGCCATCTTAACTATCGTTACCTTGAACAATTGAGCCAAAAAGAAATGGTCAATGGGTTACCCTATGTCAAATTTTCTAAGGGTCTTTATGAGGGTTGTGCCCTTGGAAAGCACCCCGAAAAAAAGTTTTGGCAAGGGAAAATCCTATAGAGCTACTCATCTTTTGGATCTTGTTCATAGTGACATTTCTAGTGCATTCCCATCGCCTTCGTTTACTATAGCTCTCTACAATATTACCTTTATTGATGAATTTTTGTGTTACACTTGGGTGTATTTCTTAAGCTAAAGTCCGGAGTTTTCGATCACTTTCAAGAGTTTAAGGCTCTTTCGAGAAACACTACGAAAGGTTTATCAAGGTTCTTCATAGAGACAATGGAGGTGAGTATGTGAGCAATAGGTTCAAAGATTTATGTACCTCTCAAGGATCACTTTGTAGTATACATTTACATCCTTCTCAAAATTGAGTCACGAGAAAGAAAGAACTAAACGCTTAAGGATATGGACACTTGTATGGTTGACTCAAAATCCCTTCCTTTGTAGTATTGGGCTAAAGCACTAAACTGTGCTTGTTACATTTAGAACTGTGTTTCACATAAGGCCATAAAAGGGATGACACCCTTTGAAACCTGGTTTGGATGTAAACATTATGTTGAGCACTTTTGTATCTTCATATTCAATGTTATGGCCCGGATTACGAAAAAAACACAAGGATTTGGAACCAAAGTCTAGAATTTGTATTTTTCTAGGGTATCCTGATGGTGTGAAGGGATATATATTGTTGAACCCTACTACTCATCATCTTTATATTGAGAGAAGTGTGAAATTTGATGAGTCATCTTCAAATTCTACTTCTCCACCCTTTGAGGTCCTTATGCTCTCTGATTCTAATCCTAACTCTTTGGATGATGATGTTGGTGATCATGTTCCTCCTCCTCCTATTGATCCTCATGACCCTCATGCATCGAGTCTTCCAATTATAATAGTAGTTATTATGAGGACTTTGTTCCTTCTCATTCAAGTGAAGAATCTAAAAATTCTAAGCCTGACTCGCCTCCTGGTCCTCATTGGGCTAGGAAGAATTTAGAGAGTCTTTGGAGAATGGATAGGAGATCCTTCAGATGAGATACAAACCCATTCTTAGTTCGCTAGACCTTAATCATTCTTCCCCTTCTCTTCAAACCCTTAGTCTTTTTGGGCGGCTTATGGGATTCCTGAGTGGGATTCTGCATGGATGAGGAGTAATCCTCATTCATGAAGAACAATAATTAGGATCTCACCCCTCTTCTGAAATGAATAAAAATTGTTACGTGGCGGGATGACTCCATGCTCACCCTCGTTCTATATATTGTATGACTTTTTGATAATAGGAAGCTCTTCCTTGATCATCAATTTTATGAATATTTCCTTAACCAACAAGTTATTCATGTCTAACTTAGGATTGCTTCATTACTTTCTTAGGATTAAGATTTCACAATCTGACTTGGTAATTATAATTTCGCATCCTAATTATTCCCTTGATTTGCTAGCCTCGATTTCATATGTCCGGTTGTAAGCCTTCTCGTTCTCCTTTCCTTTCCAGGGGTTAAGTTAGTTTCGATTTCTTTATTCCTATGGTTGATGGTACCCTTTATCGGCACGGTGGTGGGGAGCTTGATTTAGTTGATTCATACTCATCTAGATTTATCGTATGTTGTTGGGATTGTGTTGATTTATGCGCAGAGTCCCATAAGTTGTATTGGAGATAAGCGAAGAGGATCCTTCATTATGTTCATGGCACTTATAAATATGACATTCGCTATCTAGGAGGGACAAAGATTGATCTATATGGTTTTACTAATTTTGATTGGGATGGTGATCTAGATCATCAAAAATCTACCTTAGGCTATATCTTCTCTTTTGGTTTAGGTCATGTTAGTTGGTCTAACAAGAAGTAGAATACAATTGTGATATCATCTATAGAGGCAAAGTAGTTAATGTTGTCACGGAAGTTGTTTGGTTAAGGAATCTTGATAGAGTTTGGTATTCACTTTTGGAGGCCTACTATTATCTACTATGACAACATGAGCACCATCTCAATTTGTCAAAATTTGGTTCATTATCAGTAGATGAAGCACATCAAGATCCATAAGCACTTCATTCGGGATCTTATTCATGATGACATCATTGATTTGCAGTATTGTCATACTTCTGATCAGGTTGTAAATATTTTCACCAAACCCTTCATTAAGGTGAAGTTTCTTCACTTGCGGTCTCTTCTTGGGGTGAGGTCCTATGTAGCCACCCATGTTCTTTGGGCTTTATATTTCTCTTCTCGTCTTCTTCTTTTTCAGAGAGATGTTGTTTGTGCATGGGTGCCTTATCAGGCCTTTAGTTTTCGGGACCCATATGACATGTCTTTCTTAGTTGTCTACGGGAGTTCTCTTTCTATTTAAACTTACCATGACCACAACCTCATCTTCGATGAAGGGGTGTTGGTGTATGTTACTCGTCATCTCTCAGGTTCTTTTCCACCTCATATGGTGAGTCATATAACTTAGTGAGATCATAGGTCATTAGGGTTCCATGTGTCATGCACGTGAGCTACACAACACTCCTTTATATGTACCCTTTCTATTTGAGCTATAAGAATGAGTAGACCTATTTTTTCATGCTTGATTTTCCTTTATGTTCAATTTATTTTTGATTACTAGGAGCATTCACTTCACCATTGGAGTGCAATCTCTTTGATGTGCACAAGGTTTTGTATTTATTCTTGCAAAACAATCTCACACTCTCCACCAAACTCCGATCTCGTTTTTCTGGATATTTTCTTACCTTGGTGTTTTGTATTGAGATCGATCTCGCCTTGATCTTTGTTTGGTTGGCTCACTCCCATTCCTACATGTTTCCTTTGGTTTTCTTGTTGCTTCCATCACCGATCTCTCCTCAACTTTGTTGCATCCAACCGTAAAACCCTTGTTGGCTTGCTTGAACCCGTAGTGCTTTGACCCTTGGTTGCATCCTATATTGTTGTTCTCCTTCGACTAGTTTTGGGTTCTTAGGGCTCGACCCCTGTGCACCCATGTTGGCTCTATATCATTCTCCACCAAGTCCTTCCCAATTCAACCGCCTCGAAGTACCACTTCGCCCTATTTGTGTTGAGCTCATGCTCATCTTCCACGGCTCGGTCATTCTTGGCTCTAGTTACTATCCTTCACAATCAATTTTGCCATTTGTTTATTGGAATTTCAACTTGACCCTCCCTCCTTTGTCACCTTCATCATGTAACCATCTCCGTCGAGCTAAGACCTTACTTTCTTTAGCTTTGCCTCGATCCCTTCTTCCTCCACATGGCTCGTCCACCTTGTTTTGACTCGGTTTTCAAATTTTGTGTTCCCTCCTTTCAATATTCAACCCGCCTTTTTATAAGATTTGTGTATAAATTTAGGTTATTTATTTTTTAATAACATAGCCTATGTTAGTATTTTTTAATCTTAACTTATAATAAATTAAACTAAGGCTTATGTTTTAAAGGAAGGAATTTATTTTTGAAGTAGGTAATTACTATTAGAGGTATATGGTTCTTTTTAGGTCCCTTTTTATTTTTTATCATCTTTAGTAATAATTAAATTGGGAAAATATTTGAAAAACTAGCGTTCTTTGGGATTTTTGCTAACATGTGCATGTGGAAATGTTTTTGTGTATAGACAAAAATCACGCACTTGGGCACGTTTCTAGGTCCTAAACACATACTAGCATTCATATGATTCCTAAGCAATAAAAATAGTAATTGATTTATTGTCTTTTTCCTCTTGTCTTTTTCTTGTTTTCTATTTGGTCTTACACACCTTATAGACCCAGTCGATATTTTACTTATTTATATTTTATGGCTTCAAACACTAGCACCCATCCAAGACAGGAGCGCCTAGGCACCCCTATCCCCTCTTGACACCCTTGAACCTTTCTTATATTACTCACTTCTTTTGGGTCTCTTTTATCTTTTAGGAATCTTTTTCACTTATGGGTCAGCCTTCAAATTTGTCAATTACAAAATTCAAACAAGGGAATCATATAAATACATAGTTATGTGTTCAAAATAAAGGACCAAGCACTAAGCATTACTAGCATCACCTAAGCTTGCATCCAAAAGGAACCTAAATCACTCTAAAGGCATCCATCTAGAAATCCACTCAAGTGACAAGGGTTGTAACTCTGCATATATATGATAGGGAGGGGAAGTTAATTTTTCCATCCACACATTCTATTACATCGCTACATCTAGTTGCAACTCACTATCAAGTGCAACTTGCACAAGGGCATCCTAGGGCATGATTCTTACACACACACACACACACACACAAACACACCGAGAACTACATGGAATCTAAGATGTGGTGCAAAGTGCTTGGTTGTAAGATCACTCTCAAGGTTACCATAAGGGTCAGTATGACTCTCCATTATACATTTTTATTTTTGGATTTGATGTGGTTTGTGGGATTTTGTAGGTGATATTTGTTTTACAGGTTACAGGTACCCTTGGCTATCAAAGAGCACCACATAAGTGATCAACACAGGGTAATTGTGACATACTTGCGACACATCGAGATTAGATCCCGAGCACCTATGTAGGCATAGGCTCCTCGAAGAGGTTTTCAACACCCGAAACCCCTATCCTTCCATAGGCGCGCCTCTGTCGACCTTATTCCGGAGTCTACAATCTATCCTGAGCATTTACGACATTGTTCACTTCCTTTCCATCAATCTTCCCAGTTGATTTAATAAAATATAGGATATTAAATATAATTTTAGAGTCACTACTATGATACAATACAACATAATACAAATGCTAAGCACTCTAAATATGCAACTGTGTAAGAAAATAGGAGAGATAGGGCACTTATTTGATTTACACTTATCCCAAAGCAAATTTTAGCTGGAACAATTGATGAACAGTTCGGAAAAGTGTCATAAACACTTAATATCAATTCTAGAACCTGTAGACAGAGTTGGACATTGGCATTTGGGCTATGACGAGGGTGCCTGGATGTTAGGGACCTCCTATAGGCACATGTGACTATGTAGAGGGCCAAAATCTGATTTTTCATGTGTCGCAAGGGTTTTGCTATTACTTCTTGTTGATCACCTAATATTCACACTTGGATTGCTAAGGTACATGTAACATACAATACCCTGCCTACCTGCACAAGCTCAAAACACATCAAATTGGAATGAAAAATGCATTATGTGAAGTTAGACTGACCCCTGACGGTCATCTGAATGATAAAATTATGATCGAGCTGCGTTACACTACATTCCGGACTCGATGTAGTTATCTCGAGCTTGTGTGTGAAATAGTTTCCTTAGGTTTCCCTTGCACCAATGATGTTAAGATAGTGGGATATAACTAGATAAAATGTAAATGTGTGAGATGGAATTCAGAACTTCCCCTTCCTATGCAGAGTAAGTAGCCCAAAAATGTAGTCCCTTTGATAGTATGTAGATATGATTACCCTTTAGAATTACTCGCCCATATAATGGTATGTATGTTGTGTATATATAGGGATATCTTGTTTGAATTTCGACACTAGTGACACGACATGTCGACTAGGACCTCAGGATAGGAATAAGATAACCAAAAGGATCACCACAAATGTCAAAAATGTGAACAAGAACAAAGAGGACAGAAGCGCCCATGGTGGACAGGAGTGCATGGGCGCTAGTGTCTATACTGGGTGTTGATGTCCAATGATAAATGATGACACATGTGAAAATCTTTGGTAGATAGGGATCCATGTGACCTAACTAGAATAGGGTGAAGAAGTGACATATGTGAGAGAGAAAGAAAATAGATACAACTAAAGCAAGTGGATGGACTAGGGAGTGTGTCACCTAGGTGAATACTTTTCTTACTTGAGATCCATGTATATAACAAAATACTTGGCAGTGTAGTAAAATAGTAATATGTGCCTGATTTTGTGTCTACGTCCCCCCTTGTTATTTTAATTAAATTATAGTGTAAAGGAAGTAAGGAACATACCTATGAGAAGTACGGAGAAGCCCTGTTATAGAAGTACACATAGAATATAAGAAAATATAGCATGGCGAACCATGGATCAATGTATTAATCCACATGGCATAAATATAGATAGTGAACCATTGTAAGGATCACTTAGAGAAATTGATGACTTGATTTGGAGGATTTGGAGATTTTTAATTGTTTCCAATGGAGATTTGAAGGGGTAGGGAGTGATCAATTTCCAACCCGATTTTGTAAATTTCAAATAAGGGAGGATTTAGGTGTCTTGCCGCCAAAGGAAGAGTGTTAGGGAGAGGTCTAGTTTTACTCTCCATCCACGACTACATCCCCAAAATGTCCTACCGCTGCAAACGGATATCGACCAAATTTAGTTCCATGTTGAATAACCCATATGGGAGAAGTATAGGAAAAGAAATGACATCTCATTTCCCCCACTCACACGGGTGTTCCAATTCATATAGTGTTATATTGCTTCCATGTTAGGTCATCTGGGACAGAAAATGAAGCAATGTAGCTCCTAAGTTAGGTCATATGGGAGAGATAGTGAAGTATGTGATTAACTAAAATGTGGAATTATGACTAATTATATAGTTAATCGACACTAAGGACAATAGTAAATAAAATCAATAAATAAATATAGAAAGAGACCTAGACAAATATGAAAGTAGATATGTAAAACCCTAAAGTGAAAAGAGAGTTAGAAAGAACTTAGCTAATCCAGAGGTTGATCCGGATCTTTGTGTCATAAAATAAACTAAATGTTATGGAAGTAGGAACAAACATGCAAAGGTCCCGAAAAGGACAAATATGAGCTATTTGAGTGGATTGGGGTGCCTAGATAGGTGTAAGGTTGCCCTAGTCTAAGAAATCGGAGCCCTGGTCTATGAAAAAGCTATGTAACCTTCCTCCGAGGTGTTATTTGATGGTTTCCTACCTTTGCTTCCTGTCGCACTAACTTCTTTTTTGTATCGTATCATATGTCGTGGAAATAGGTGATGAAGAAAAGACCTACAAAACCCCAAGACAAGCATCAAACCTTAAAAATAAAGATGCATATGAAGGGGTTGGATATTTCTTAGCTGCCATAATGGTGGACTTACTAACTAAGCACTACACTACATCTCAAACACCGATGTAGTTCTATGTGTGTGAGAAATCATGCCCTAGGTACTCTTATGATAGTCGTCACTTTGTGAAAGTAGCGAGCAATAACTATGTGTAGAAAATGTAATAGAATGGAGGATGGAATAGAATAAACTTCCCTCCTATGTAGTGTGATGCAAATGAACCAGCCTTGTGCCTTGTGATGGAGCTAGATGGATGTAAATGGAGTCTTTGATGGATGCAACCTTAGATGATAATAGTAGTGCTTAGTGTTTGGTCCCTCATTATGGTCTCATATATTTATATGGTTCTCTTGTTCTAATTTCATAATTAACCCCAAAGAGGTTGACCACCAAAAATATAAAATGTTCAAATGGCTAGAAAGTGCCCAAAAAGTGGTGGGAAAGTGTAAAAGGATCAGGGCACCTGACCGGGACCGTGGTGCTGTTGGTGCCCCAAGATTAGCCCGAGTGCCCCGATCAAATGAAAAAAAAAACAGAATGACGAAACCGATCTGGGAAAGTATGTGGTGAAGGTCGGGATTGATGATAGATAGCAAAATAAAATGGCCAAAAGATGAGGGTTAATTAGTACTTTCTTCACTCAAAAACCATATGAATAGTAGTATGAGATTGGGACTAAATAATACCCAAAGTGTGTGATTTAGTGTCTACATTTTCCCCACTTTATGTTGGTGAGTGGAAATCTCAGTAACATAAATTAGATAGAGATGTGTACCGATGTCCATGTAGAGTGATGTAGAAAGCATGCCGATGGACTAGACAAAGTGTGGAATAAGAAAATAGTGGAGAATGGAAACTAAAGATGCAAAAGTTCAAAAAGTGGTGAGAGTGAACCTACGGAGGGAATGCATGTGTAGTTGTAGATGTGTGTGATATACCTACATGGTTAGTATCACGCGTGTTTCCACAAAATGTTGTTATTATTTCCCCATCGTTGTAGTTATTTGTGTTGGCTGCTTATTTCTCATAAGAACAGACTTGCAAGGAGAAAATGATCAAGTAGTCAAATAAAAATGTATATATGTAAAAATTCGTATAAAAGACACATGTATATGTATGTGAAAGCATGTAAATGTAAAGTATGTAAATGAAAAATGGAACATGTGCACCTAGTCCATGTTGAGAGAAAAAGTGTAGAAATATATCGTGTGTTGCGAGTTTTTGGGAAATCTCATGCCACCCTAGCCGAAGAAGTGCAGGGAGAAAGTTGCATTATTCTCCAATATGTAACTTCTTCCCTAAAGTTGTATGAAGAGATATTTGTACTACCTAGTTTTTAGGTGATCCAACGTGTTGGCGAGAAAATTTTTTGGGTGGACAAACTTGTGGATTTCTTGCCAACACTGGGAATCTAAGTCCCTCTACTTAACCGGTGCAGCTACCGTATGTGCATGTGCATGAAAAGGTGAATTTATGTGGTGGCCTTTCAACCGGGGATCCAACAGGGGAACTCCACTGACCCTGCGGCAAATGCTTGTATATACCTGCAAGAGATGACTTTTTCTGGAAGCGGGAAAGGGAGTGAGAATGGAGGTAGGAGAACTAATGTTGTAGGTAGCAAATTAGATTCCTGCACACACACTAGTTAGAAACTTCATCACATGTATTTATTGAGAAGAAACAACTGGTAAATGACAACAAGACCAAATAGAATTTGATGAGAACAAAGTGTCATGAAATCCCTTGGTCAAAGAAAGCTAGAAACTCCTTCTTCTTGTATTGATGCTTGAACAAAAGTTGTACATAGTGTAGGAATGGAAGAAATTTGAGAGGGGAAGAGAGTAGAAGAAAATGGCTATCTCCTTTGCTTTCTCTCAAGGTAGAATGCACTCTTGAGTCTACAAGATCAATCGCCAACCCTTTGAAATGGGAATGGCTTTACAATTTATAGAATAGAATATGACTCTTCATCTTCCTCATGACCTTTCGAATACCTTAATATGACTTAAGACTGTTCATATTCCACTTCAAATATTTAAGTCCCTTTTATAATAGCAAGGTGACTTAATTTACATTATGTTTCTAAAGTCTCTTAAGTCATATTAAAAGTGCAAACCCCAACGTGAAATTAGAATATTGGAAAGTGAGAGAAAGTTGGGGGAAGAGGAGAGAGAAAGAGGGGGAGAAGAAGAAGAGGAGATGTCATTCCTGATGAAGTCTATTGATCCTCGTTGATGGAAAGCTCCAAATGCAGTGAAACTTTGAATCTTCAAACTCCTTGCACACTGTGAAATTCCTCCAAATTATCTCATGAACGCTCGCTAAGTTGAATGAACTAAGGTGGATCTTGAATGCCCTATGAAAAAATGACTAGGATGCTCGAACAATGATGTCCCCCTGAATGATTATCCTTGTACATCCCATTGTGCCAAAACTTCTCTTTGAGTGTAACTTACTATTTTTAGTAAGTGTGAAAAAGGCAACTCTCTCGATCCTTTGCTGAGTGTTGTGACCTTGATTCCCCTTTCTCCTGCGTTCCTCACTCCTTTGGATCAAATTTATATTTTTAGCAGTGCTCGAGGGCCCACTTACTATTTTTATTAAGTGCCCGAGATGTCCATTACAGTGGATTCTGGTGTAGTGCACCTCTGATATCTTCATCTCCTTCACAGGTTTGTATGTTAATGACTTTCCCAAAATAGCAGTTCCTATGTAGTAGACTTGATATTTTTAGAAAGTTGGCCTCTGGGAGTTGGATTGACGTGGAACAAAGTTTTTTGATATGGGTTTTTTCCCAATATCATCCCTTTGAAATTTTGGGCCCGCCCGCTTAATAATCCAGGAGATTTTAAAGTTTTAATTTTTGGACCTAGCAGTGCTTCTGGGTACGGCAGCCATTAATGGACCTCAAAATTGCAGGTCTAGTTTTCTCCTCCGTTTACGAATAAAATTGTATTTTTGATGTGGGTTTTTTCTTCGGTGCTTCATGTGCAATCTTACTTCGATCCGGCAACCGGTTTGACGGGAAATCCCTCTTCTTTCTTCGTTGAGTTGGAAAGGAGATTTCTTTGTTGTGGATGCTTTATCACACATGGGGGTAGTTTTAAGGTGTCTTCTTGATGGTCTTGGACAGAGGAATGAACAGAAATAAATAGTTCATTGATTCGTGCACTGGTTTGCAAGCTTTGTTTAGATTTCCATTTTTTAGCTATGGGGATTTTGTTGTTCTCTTCTTTGTTGTTCTTCACTTCTCCTTAGCTTGATGAGGATTCCTTTTGAGACCTTTGCATCACCATGGGAAAGGTATTTCAGTTCCTTTTTGATCTAGTTTGAACATTTGCAATGGCAGAGTGATGGTAGAATGTTGTAGAAGAAGAATGGAGGAAAGGAGTGCAAATAAACTGTTAGAAGTTAGAAGCGGGAAAAGTAACACTTGGAATTTTTTCAAAAAGATGTGCACAAGTAGGGCTTGGGAACATTTTTCCATGCTTTATGTCCCTAACCTCAGGGACGTGAGGGACATCAATTTCCACAATGAGCAAGACGGTGACATGTGGCACTAGATCCAACGGCAGGGAATGAAGGAGGAAAAAGCTGATTTGAAGCACTGGGAGCTGAAAGGAGGTCACGTGGGTGTCCAAAAGACTCCTCCTAGGGGATGGGCACATTTTTCCATGTCTTATGTCCCCCACCTCAGGTACATAAGGTACATCAGTTTCCACGGTGGTCCTGGAGGTGACACGTGGCGCCCGATCCAACGGCAGGGAATGGATGCTCCAAAACTGCACTTGGGGGTTGAACGACGGTCATGTGGGTGTCCAAATGACTCCCCATAGGGTATGGGAAAATTTTTCAAGGTCTGATGTCCCCCACCTTAGGTTCATAAGGTACATCAAATTCCACGGTGGTCCTGGAGCTGACACGTGGCGACCGATCCGACGGCAGGGAATGCATGCTCCAAATAAGCACTTGAGGGCTGAACTGCCAAGTCTGGAGGTCATATGAGGGTCCCAAGGGTCACATGAGGGCTGGGAGAATTTTCCAAGGGGTGATGTACCTGACCTCAGGGATGTGGGGGACATGAAATCCTACTAGGCTCCTGGTGCTGACACGTGTCCTCTCGAAAAAATGACTAAGTCCTGAACTGCCTTTGAGAGGGTAACTTGGAATGCAGATAACTTGAGCTTCCGGTGGAATTTATTGGTGAAAATTTATATGATCCTGACTATAAATGGAATTTTTAATCCAATTATGTGGGTCTCATGTCTTGATTCGATCATATGATCCCTAAAAAATCGAGTTTTGATCTGGGACTCCACTTGTACCTGAGAAAACAATCTTCCAATCATATTCACCAAGGTGTTGTGAAAAATATTATTTCACCATCATGTATTTCTTGGAATTCTCTTTTTGAAGATGTTTTGTTTTACTTCCAACTCCATCCGGAGCTCGTGGAATCTTTATTTGAAGCTCAACAGTTGTTTTAGGCCTATTTACTGCTTAGGCTTGTGAACCCTGTTTTCACTTAGACTGCTCCAAGTCTTTCAGAACTTCCCAAAGCCTTCAAAAATCATTTCCATGATGTTATAAGGTCTTCCATTCACCTCCGTGTTGAATTTTTCCCTTCTCTCTGCTCCAGGGGGTTGATCCAATCCCAAGAAGGCCAACGATAGCCCTTCCCTATATTGCCAAAAGATAACATTTTCAATGAACTCCTAAAATCACCTAGGGGGAATGAATGGAATTTCTTAAATCAACTAGGATAATATCATGACATTGGTTGGGAATTCATTTGCACCGACCGAACAGTCGGGGTTTCTAAGGAATGATAAAACATGAAAATTTTGGCATAGGGGTATAGTTGTCTTGCTCGAAATTGTCAATTTCCTGTTGCACATTCTCACGACAACATGACGCCACTCTCAGTTGAAGTAGTGTAGAGAGGAAATCCATTGTGTCCTCTAACCTTTAATTGCTCCCTAGAATGCTAAGGAAAACCATGTCATGTAAAAGCCGATGTGTATAGGGTTTGTAGATTGATTTGAACCCACTCATTGTATAACCCACAATGTCAAGGGTGGAAACTGAACTTAACTGAGCTGGTGTAGAAGTGTTGTGTAGTATGTAAAATCCCAAATTATGCCCCCATCTTTGGGGGCGCATGTGACATTGTTGATAGGATTATGCGACCCCAAAAGAGGACTGACCGTATGAACTCTATAACTTTGCCCTGTAGGGGGAAAGGAATGCACTTGGTAGAGACCAAGGCGTACACAAATAGGAGGCTAGCCAAAGATAAGTGTTAGTACAAACAAGAATGCATGTATAAGAAAATATGTAAGCTAGGCAAAGAGTGTATACACTACCTGACAATATGGTAATGTAAACACGCAAGAAGACAAAATAAGCTACACAATTGGGTTGTAAACATGCGACATCACTCACAATGTCACAAGACATGTCGAGCCATCACGACCACATACAACAAATAAGTGTGCACACAAAAAAATGGCAAGGCCCACATACAATAGAAAACAATATACAAACAAGTACAAACAATGATAACCATGAAAGCAAGTAATCCCTGCGAATAAATGTTATACAAAAATCACCCAGTTAGCATGTTAGAAAGATAAAAAAATATGTAAAAATCATGTATAACCATCTAATATAGTCTGTTAAGTAAAAAATGAAACAATATCACCTAGAAGAGATGAATGTGGATGCCCCCAACGACCAATGTAGGGTGGGTAGAAGGTGAGCATCTATACTGCATGTAAAATACTTGTATTTGCTATCATAACTAAGAAAAGGTGTGAACGTGCATGTGTGTATGGTATAGATAAATGACATACAAGAGATATAACTAGCATGTGTAATAAGATGACCATATACAAGCAAATGTAAACAAGAATAAAAGCAACCAAGATATGCAACATGTTGTGGATGGGTGGAATGGAATGTAAGATGGAATGATAGGATCCATGTGCCCCCAAATGAATGCGGTTGTACAGATGGGTTAATTTAGTATGCCCCCTCAACAAAGTCAACAAAGTGAACTGTAAATGAGTGTGCATCATCGGGAAATAGTCGAAGTGTGTGTTGTATCTATAGCGATGTGATTAATGTGTATGTGTATTGATGATATGTTTCCTAGAGATAATGTGTGTGACCCTTATAGCTAAAGCGTATATCATGACAAGATGATAGAAAGAGTGATGATGTAGCACGAAGCATATATCACTACAAGATGAATAAGGAGAGTAGTGATGTAGCCTATAGCGTATATCACTAACCTATTAATGTCACATGATAGAAGGAAATATGATGGACGTGTAAGTATGATAAGGTCCATTTGGTTTGTAAACCCTCTGCAATCGAGTATGGACCAAGGAACTAAATTACTTCTTAGGGTAGTGAGTGCAGCATGTGTGAGTAGATATAGTATATGTGATGATAAGAGATGATCATGCGATGTGTAGAATGTGTAATATATGATGTATAAGATGTAATGCAAGATGTGTAGATACATGTATGATGATGACTAATATGATGTGTGGATGCACAAATGTCAAATTCATATAGACTAAATGTAGAGTATATGATGTAATATGTAAGACATATGACATGATATGTATGAAGAGTCACAATGTGTAGTATCTATTATGTAGTGTGTGGGGTTCATGTGTAGTATTCCCTCAAGATAAGTGTGAACCAAAGCACAAGAGTGTGTCATTGGGTAATGGTCGCAAAGTGTGTAGATGAATGTGCCTATGTTATGAGAGTGATGTATGATAATGCAAAGATGAGAAATATGCTAATGCTAATGTGATGGGGGCTATGTGAGATGCCATGCCCCCAAGTGTGGAAGATGAAGGATCGATCATGTAATGTCATCTAATAGATCGTCAGTTTCAGGGTCAAAGTCATATGGATAAGCATTAGAGACCTGATAAGCAATAGTTTCTGGTTGATCATGTAATGAACCATTGAGGCGTAAATTGTACATACCCATGGCATATTCCTCATCAATGAATGGAGGAAGTGGACAACCATGCACATACCAATGAGTGATATTTTACGTATAGCCAAGAAAGGAACTATTACAAATAAAAACACGACCAAAGGGCATGGGAAAAGATATGTCCGTATGATCAGGATCTAGAGTGCCTCCAATGTAATCAAGCCATGATTGTCCTAATGTGAGTGGAGAAGAGTGAGGAATGTGTGATAGATAAACTGTGAGATGGAAGACACACAAGCCATAAGCAGCAATAATAATGATGAAGCCATAGTATAGATGAGGAGCATGAGTAGGAGGATAGAGGTCCTCAAAAGAAAAATCAATTCGAGCTAGACCATCGTGTGAGAAAATGGTATCATCATAAGTAGGATCAAATGGAATATGTTCCCAATATGAATCATTCATGAAAAGTGTGCAAGTAAATGGTGAGCGTGCTAGCGAGAGGTGGTACACGTGAAGGTGTAGGTGATAGAGCGATATCCATGGATTGGATAGGCCCCTGATAAGGAATCATATTAGTAGTAGTAGGTGGCGTAGAAGAAACTACATCTATCACACAAATGGCACCTTCGAGTGGTGGTAAGTGAGGTTGTTCATTCATAGGTTGAGGATCGTCTATAGTATCAATATGTGGAATAGGAAGACTAGTATTAGGAGTGTGGTCACAATATTGGAATGGGTCATAGTCACAAAGAATAATATACTCAATGCCTTCATGGAGGAATTTAACACAATGGTGTATAGTAGAAGCAACAACTTGCATAACATGAAGCCATGGTCTACCAAAAACAGTTGTAAGAGATTGGGAAATCAATGACAAAGAACATTGTGTTGACAATTTTGGGTCCTATAGTAATAGGTAATGCAATGTGACCAACACATGGATGAATGGAACCATCATATGCACGAAGTGAGAGGGATGATGGACTAACATCACAAGCAGAGAGACCTAACCTTTCAAGGAATGACATAGGACACATATTACGTTCAAATCCATTATCAATTCAAGTGCGCTTAATACCCATATTGAGAATGAAAATCATAATATGTAAGGGTGGGTCATTATCAAAAGTGTTTAAATCAAAGTGGGAAGATTAGACTTGAATGATAAGTGTTGAGAAAATATGTCTACAAAAGTTTGATATACTGAGTTAGGGTGCATATCAACACGAATGTGGGTAGTAGCTAAAAGATGTTGGACTCTATACCTTACATTAGGATGCGCAAGAAAATAATCAATGATCGAGATATTCATGATGAATAGACTCAAAGAATGAGGATCCTATAGGCGTGAAGATGGAGGTCGGGTTCACCAAAATGATTAAATAAAATGTGGAAGAATGGTAGTTAATCTAAACTAGGAACATCAAGTAAATAACAGTAAATAAAAGAAGTAAATAAATATAGAAAATGACCCAAGCAACTAAGAAAGTAGATATGTAAAACCCTAAAGTGTAAAGAGAGTTAGAAAGAACTCAACTGATTTGGAGGTTGATTTGGATTGTGTCATAAAATAAACTAAATATTCTAGAATCAGGAATGAACATGTAGAGGTCCTGAAAAGGAAAAATTATAGTTGTTTGAGTGGACTGGGGCACTTGGATAGGTGTAAGGGTGCCTTTGGGCACCCTATTCTAAGAAATGGGCACCCTAGTCTATGAAAAATATCTGTAACCTTCCTCCAAGATGTTGCTCTATGGTTTCCTAGCTTTGCTTCTTGTCACACTAACTTATTTGCACCTTTGTGTCATATGTCGTTGGAAATCATTGATGAATAAAATACTGCCAAAACCCAAGACAAACATCAAACCCTAAAAAAATAAAGGTACATATGAAGGGGTTGGTTTGTCCTTAGTTGCCACAATAGTGGACTTACTAACTGAGTGTTGCACTACATCTCAAACCCGATGTAGTTTTATGTGTGTGTGTGCAATCATGCCCTAGGTGCTCTTGTGTTAGTCACACTTTGTGAAAGTAGCGAGCAATAACTATGTGTAGAAAATGTAATAGAATGGTGGATGGAATAGAATAAACTTCCCTCCTATGCAGTGTGATGTAGATGAACCAGCCTTGTGCCTTATGATGGAGCTAGATGGATGCAAATGGAGCCTTTTAACGATGCAAACTTAGATTATGATAGTAGTTCTTAGTTCTTGATCTCTCATTATGGTCTAATAACTTTATATTTATATAGTTCTCTTGCTCTAATTTCATAATTAACCATGAAGAGATCGACTACCAAAAAGATATAATGTTTAAATGGCTAGAAAGTGCCCGAAAAGTGGCGGGAAAGTGTAAAAGGATTAGGGTGCCCGAGTGGGACCAAGGCACCTATTGATGCCCTAGTACTAACCGGGCACCCGGTGAAATGAAAAATAACATTGAATGATGGAAACAAACTAGGCAAAGTATTTGGTGAAGGTCGGGACTGATGGCGAGATAACATAATAAAATGGCCGAAGGCGGGGTAAATTACTACTTTCTTCACTCAAAAATCATATGAATAGTAGTATGAGATTGGGACTAAATAATACCCAAAGTGTGTGATTTAGTGTCTATAGTATGTCATATTTTACCGATTGATTTGATTTGATTCGAATAGTAAAATATTTCTTTGAGATTGGATGTATGTGATAGATTACTTATGGAGATATTTTAATTTTTCCCCAGATTAGGTCCTTAGGGGGAATAGATTTGAAATAGTAGAAGATGTTGAATGTTACATGAGAAAATTTGTACCTTTTCTTTAAAAATGTCAAGGAAAAATTTGTGATAATGAGTTATTAGGTGTATTGATTGATCGTATAGTATCCTGAGAGGGATCGTAGGGTGATACCAATCGTATGCCCCCTTTTGGCGAAAGGTTGAGGGGTGGAGATAATGAGCATTGAGCCAAAAGTAGAGGTAATGCAATAGTGAACAAGATGTAATATAGAATATGTTGTAAAATTGTGCATATGGTGAGTAGTAAATGTTCCATATTAGAATATAGCATTTTGGGATGTGTACAGTATGGCGGTAAAAATTTTGAACCTGAATGGCGCAAACAGGGAAGAAAATGGAGTAATGAAGCTCAAGATATGAGTGAAACTGTGTGTCGTGTATTAGTTGGAAGAATGAATGTAAATGGTAACTATAGTAAATGAAAAATGGAAAATTGTTATATATAGTAATAATAAAAAAGTGAATAGTAAGTTCACTCTTACCGTGAGTGAGTGAGAATTAGAGCTATGATCTTGTGAGGATGTCGTAGGTTAGAGAAGTGATTTTGACAAGATTTGAGAGAGTAAGAACAACCGTAGCCTCAAAAACAACCAATGAGTTGGTGAGTATGATTATTTTTGAAAAATGTGGTGAAATTTTCTTTATTTTTTCAGTTTTTGCAAAATTTAAACTTTTGTATTTTTGTGTGTTTCTTACCTGGGTAGGAGCAGCCAGGGTGTTGACATATTTTGGGACACCAACACCCAATTCCAAGCGCTAGTGCCCTGTTTCTAGGCTCCCACAACCTGCTCATGGGAGCTGGCGACCTAGGAGAGGGATTTTATAGTGTAGTGTGAAATAGTAGTATTTTGAGTAATTTGTCAACTATTATTAACTGGTATTGAATATGTATGAGGAACTAATGGAAGATTTTTCTTTGTGTTTGTGTTGCATAGAGAGATATACACTTGAGAGAGTTTCATGGGGGTCATCATTTGAGAACATTATTGAGGTTAGGGTTATCTAATGCTATGTGGGACATACTAGATGTGTTGACTGTGGCACATAGTAAGGGGGGAGATTCCCCATAATATGCCTATGATGACTATATTGTGTGAGATATGGTGTGCCGATACATGTACATTTTGGTTTCTACTGGGGAGATGACAGTGACCCTAGAGGATGTATATCATATATTGTGACTACTAGTTATGGGCGAGAGATTACATGTGATGGTTGTAGTGGATGCTTGAGGCGAGATGATGACAAACTAGACAATACCTTGCTGGCACATGGGTATAGAAAAAGACCCATATTAGTTTAGATTTCATGTTAATATCAAGTGTTATGCGGTTGTATAAGTTTATCGCAGTGGTTATTGCTTCATGAGCGGCGGTAGATGGTGACATAGTGGGTATATTGTATAAGATGCATGATATTTGATAAAGGAGCATGGGATGAGATTTACATGGGTGTGATGTATGTTAACTTATTTATGAAGGGATTTATATAGATTCACACAAGAGGACCATGGGGATGGACTAAGAGCCAAAGCACATTGTTACATGTGTGGGCTTATGAGCACATTGTTACATGTGTGGGCTTATGAGCACATTGTTATAGTGAGGCCACTTAATGGTCCACATGTTGATTGGGCGAGACCTCATATAGTTGCATGCGAGGTGGATATGCACCCAAAGCAGGAGACTAAACACGACCACTTATAGATCGATGTTTGATCATATGGGACCAAGGACCATCATATGGGGGCCATATAGAGATTATGGTGGTTATTTAGAGGATGGAGTTGAGTAACAGTGCATTCGGCGACTGCACAATGTGGTGGAGGACCGATTTGTAAGAGTTACTGAGAGATATTCCAAGTGGAGTGTGTATCGAGGAAGTTTGGTATGGCCTAGGATGTGCCCCCAAAGCCATATGTATGGGTGAGAGCTACTAGAGCATTGGGTGGCCAGAACGAGGCCAAGTCCTACAGGAGTGCAACTAGTGCCTCTAGTCTAGATGAGGTTGATGTGGTGGGCAACATATATATGGGTGTTATTGTTTTCATTGGTCATAGATGTGGTGAATGGACCGCGAGTTGGAGGAGTAAAGGGGCAAGAACCTTTCCTCGATAGAGATAGACTAGCATGATGGCATTAGCGAGCATAAGCATTGTTCGTTGGTATTTGTTGATTGCTAATTAGTTATTGTAAAGCATCTAGTTCTAGAGCTCCCGTGGTTGTATATAGCGATAGTGAGGATGACATATGATGTATATAGTTGTATTAATAGATGAGGGTGTGCCCCAATGATTGTATTTTGAAACTATGATTTTTGACGAGCTATATATATATGTATATATATATATATATATATATATATATATATATATATGGATTATTAGTATCATTGTGTTGTGTTAATGTGTATCGATGTATGATGTGATGATTGTATTTTGATTTGTAAAATTTGATATGCAATGCATAAATATTTGTATTTATTTAAAATGGATAGGTAAGTAATGTGTGAAATTTAAATGATAAGGAAGTGTAGAATATATTATTAATAGGATGTAATGAATAATGTGGGATAACCATGTGAGTAGTATGATATGCAATAGTAGAAGAGTAATTCCTTGCTAGTTGTAGGATGAAAATGATGTATGTAATCACATGTAAGTATGATGAAGAGAGGGGGAAAGAATAGTGATGCCCCTCAATGTATGTGTAGGAAAATGAGGTTCATTTATATAAGACCCCTCAACAATCAAGAATGAACCATAGAACAAGAGTGCATCATTAGGAAGTGGTTTGAAAGTGTATTGCTAGAAATATAGAGTGTGGAGCATACAACATGAAGAATGAGTAAGGCAAGGTTTATTTTTCAACATATCCATCAAATTTCATATAAGAACCTTATAAAACAAAAGTTTGTCATCGGGTAATGAGATGATCATATAGAAATCACCTACCAAAGATGGAGATCTTGGCGAGGGATGGTGGAAGCATGTGAAGTGGTGGCAACATGAGTGTAAGAGAAAAATTGAATGTTAGATGAAATGGTGCCAATGATGGGAGATGTAGTGGTAGGAAGCACATATGTCGATGGCTTAAGAAGCCAATGTGAAGTAGTAAAGACTTTGTCGGGTGGGTGATAATATGTCATGATGGATGAGCTAGGTGGAGTATGCGGATGGATAATGATCTTAGGAGGTGGACAAATGACAACCTTAGAGGTAGGTGGAGGAGACAAGTGAACGGAAATAGAAGTGAACTTATGCGGAATTGGAGAAAGAGACCACTCACGAGAGCAAGAGCCAAAGATGATAACACCCTTGTCTTGTAATTGTTGTAACTTGTCATAAAGGGAACAAAAACCATTGTGTATTTTGGATCAAAATAATTTTGATCAAATAGTTGACCCATATAGGAGTGATATAGGAAAGGCACTCTTGCCCCTAGTCCATGTGTGTCGTCCTGCAATGTGATAGCTTCCAAGTTAGGTCATATGGAAGCGTGAAATGTATGATGGCTTCCAAGTTAGGTCATCTGGAAGTAAGCGCAAAATGTAGAATAACTTCCCAAGTTAGGTCATCTGGGAAAGTAACACATGTAACTCCCAAGTTATGTCATCTGGGAGGCCAATTGTGTTGTATTGAATGATTGAGTAATAATTATTTCGATTTAAATGTGTTGATGGATTGATTGATTGATTGTTTTTCTTGGTTACTCGTAGAGAGATTTTACGTAAGTTGCCCCGGGTTAGGTCATTAGGGGGTATCTATATAAAGTGGTGAATAATCGTATGAAATTTTTTTAATTGCTTATTTCCCGTGTTAGGTCATTAGGGGAAGTGATGAAGTATCGTATAGAAATGTTTTCCATTTATTGCCCCCAAGTTAGGTTGTTAGGGGAATTAATGGTGAGATGTCACGTGGTGAATTAGTAAATGTTTGAAAATGATGAGTTATTAGTATTGATCAATTGCATGGTAATGTAAGGTGGATTATAAGATTACCCACATGGTATGCCCCCTTTTCGGTGAAAGGGGAAGTGACAAGAAGAACAAATGCTAAGCTAAAAGTAATCACGAAATAGATAAAAAGTTATAGAAAACACCAAAGTGTATATGTATTGGATGGAAGAAAATTTTGAGAAGGGATAATGCATGTGTAATGTGTGTAGTATGATGGTAGGTGGGATTTTGAAAAGAATGCCATGGATGGGGTGCAAATCGAGTAGATACGCTCAAGATATGATGAAAATTGTGTGGTGTGTATTAATTAAGAATAAGCATAAAATAATGAGCATAGTAAGGTGATTGGTGAAAAGTAACTATAAATAGTAGCATGAAAAATTGATTAGTTACTTCTTTTGTCTTTTGTGTGATTGTAAAATTGAGCTCGAATTAGTAAGGATTCCGCAAGTAAGAGCAGCACATCCTAGCCGGTTTGAGATGGTGGAGACTATGATAACGTCATGTACGACAGTGGATTTGGTATGTGTGTTGATTTTCAAAAAATGTAAGATGTAGTAGTCATTTCTATTGAATTTTTATAAATTTGAGATTTTTAATTTTCTCAGTGTTTAAGACCTGGAAAAAACTGGTGAGGGCTTTAGTGACCCATGGGACAGAGCGCCCATATTCGGGCACTAGTGTCCCGCTCCCGAGCACCATGGTCTAGGATGTATGTATTTGGTCTAGAATGGTTAAAGTCATATTTCCAAAGTGTAAAATATGGTGATAAGTTAGCTTATTTTGTACGTGTACAGATTCTAACATGGTGTTTGTTGTCATTTTGTGGTGTGTAGAGGGATATTCATTCAAGGAAGTTCCGCGGTGGGTGTCACATAAGTACTTTCCTTAGATTGGGCCTATCAGATGATGATTGGGATATTATGGACCGTGCCGGCTTGCGGCACATAACACGAGATGGGGATGTGACCCATATTATGCCTATGTTGACTGCATTATGCAAGAGGTGGTGTGTGGATATGTGTACATTTTGGTTGCCTACAAGGGAGATGAGTGTTACTTTGGAGGATGTATATCATATAATACGTCTCGCTAGTTGTTGGAGAGAGAGTACAGGTTATGCCATTAGAGGATATAAAGAGGAAGATAAAAAATTTTAGACAATATTCTATAGGGACTTGAGTACCTACTGAGGTTCATATCAGTCTAGATGTTATCTTATGGTCTGGGGTTCCACGTTTGCAGAATTTCATAACAATTTTGATTGCTTCATCTATAGCAGTGGAGGGAGGTGACATAGGCATCTTGTATAAGATGCATGATATATACCGGTGGATAGAGGAGGTGGTTACAAGATACCTATGGGCACGATGTGTTTTGGCCCACCTATACAAAGATCTATACTGATTGACTCATGATGAGTATGGTGGTGGGATAGGAGCTACTACACATTTACATGTATGGGCTTATGAATACATAAGCGTGTTGACACCGAGTGGGAGGTGCACAAAGAGAGTGGGCTAGGCTAGAGATATATGTGAGGAGGTGGATTAATATTCATGGGCATAGGATGGACATAGATACCTACATGGCACTAATAGATAGGATGGGGCCCAAGGTCCGAGGATTTTGTAGAGTTGGGGTGTATTCGGAGGACTATGTGGTTGAAGGATCAATTTCCAGGATTGGTCGAGCTATTTCAGGTAGAGAGAGTATCGTGATAGTTCAGTATGGCTCAGGACATGCCCCAAGAGCCATATATATGGTTGAGAGCTATCTAAACACCTAGGAGGGACAGAGTTATGCAGTGCCCATAGTAGAGCAGCTAGTATCGATAGGTCCAAATGAGGTGGATGCGGCGATGGAGACGATAGACTCGCATACAATATGGGTTGACGAAGGAGTACCGCGCGTGGTGGGCGTCACACCTTGGTGGGTATTGTTGTTCCCATTATTTGCAGGACTATGGGGGTTCTTGCATGGAGGAGGAGGAGAGGGGGAAGCCAATTCCCTTGACAATGTAGTAGAGAATAAGTATCTATATATAGTTATATGTTGTGTATTTTGTTGTTGTCCTATGTGATAGCAATAGTTGTCTAACACGTTGTATTTTTTTGTTATAGGAAACGTGTATTGGTCTTTGATAGTGGACATATCCATCCGCACATTGGCGTGAAACATTCGACCGATGTACTTAGTGGAGGTATACTTGAGCAATTGGATGATATAACAGGTGATCATGCCCATTTATTTGAGTCAGTGGCCATAGTAGTGACGACATGCATGTTGTTCTTATGCGAGAGGGACGAGGCATGTGAGGAGACTCTAGGAGATCAATAGGTGGTAGGTGGTGGTCCCTTTGCACAGGATGTGTTTGCACAATACATGGATGTCCAACGTCAACTTTTTGAACAGTCTACGGAGATTACCTTCATTGCGGAGGTAGGTGGAGAGGTATTAAGGCCACGAATAGTGGCGTCACGTTAGTGGTGAGGCATCTAGTTCAAGATCTCTCGTAGTACTCGAGAGCAATAGTGATGATGAGATTTGACTTATACTAGTGTATATGATGTGGGGGCATTTCCCCAATGATGAGACATTTTTGTAATGATGACTTGTATTCGATATATATATGTATGGTCACATGTTATTTTGATATGAGGATTTTATTTTGGTGTGATTAATAATGTATGATTTTATGTTTATCGTCAGTAGTGCACGTAATGTGTTATATATTATTTGTGTTTGATTGATGTATACTCAAAGTATAATATTGGTAATGGAAGACAAAGTGTGTAATGTGAATGATGATATATAACAAATGTAAGGTGATGGAATGTGTAATGTGAAATTAATGTAACGTTGATTAGTAAGATAGACGCAAAAAAACATATAATTGCAAAACGAACGGGTTGGGATGAATTATACCGTGACATAATCATAAAATGTAAGCATGATGAACCGAGGGGGAAGATTAGCAATGCCCCCAACGTGTAGATGAATAGGCTCATTTAGTTAAGACCCCTCAAAGTCAAGGATGAGTCGTGTAAGCAAGAGTGCGTCATCGGGAAATGATTGAGTGCACTAGATGAAACAACAGAGCATGTGATGAGAGGTTCTTAGAATAAATCCCTCAACATTCATGTAAGAACCATAAGAACACAAGTGTGTCATCGGGGGTAAGGTGATAGTAATCACCTACCAGAGACTAAGGTGTTGGAAGCATGTGGCATGGAAGCAGTGTGAGTATATGAACTAAACTAAATATCATACGGATCATTAGTGGGATGGGCAAATGTAGATGGTCATGGAATCCAATGTGAAGTAGTAGCATGATGCGTGGATGAGGTGGATGAAATAGATGTGATGGATTTGATGATGCAGTGGTGTATGAACACGGTGGAGAGCATGCATGAGTAATAAAGCGTGGTGGTGGAATACCCATGGCGACGCGAGTACAAGATGGAGGAGATGGCCCAAATATAGTAGAAAATCATTGACGAGGTAAATGAGAGATAGATCGCTCACACGAGTGAGAGCCAAAGGAGGTGATTCCCTTATCCTCTAATTGTAGCAATCTATTGTGAAGGGAAATGCAGTCATTGATGCGATGATAATTACAATAAGGTTGATCACGTTGACTTTGTAATCGATGTTGTGGATTATACTATTTGGATGGTAAGTGAATGAGACACTTTTCAAGTAAGGAAAACAACACATCATGATGTCAGCACGATGAGAGAAATGTAAATTCTCATGTGACATAGGTGGATAAAAATGATGAGTAGCTTGTCACGGAGGTGGAGAAGAAGTATGATGTGGCAGTGAAGTACATTGAGCATGTTAGCTTTGCTTGTGAGGCAAAGGTGGAGACGTGTGGGGACGCTCAACCAAATTTGATGGAGGATAACTAGATGATATAATAGAAGTAGATGTATGTGGAGGATCAATGACATTTTTGAAAGAAGAGCTCTCCCTAGGTGGAGGAATTTATAACATAGAAGAATAAAGGACTCACATGTATCATATTGTAATCTTTGTTTGAGTGCATGAATCAAACCACGATAGAAAATGAATTACTTCTCAAGGTCTATAGGTTGGAATACTAGTTGGTGCATACAAGCATTAAATCATAAGATATAATCCTAAATAGATTTCGATGAGCCCTGATGTAAAGTAGGTATGCGGTCATAAGTAACCTTAGGTCCATTGTTAAGGATGAAACGATAGAGGAAAGTGTCCTCCATGTCATAGTAAGTACTAATGGACCCAAAGGGAAGATGAGTGTACCATTGCAACACCTCATTAGTAAGATTGTATCGGAAAGCCTTAAGTAATAGCCTATCATTAGAATAAGAGGTCATAGCCATGCAAAGTAGTGTAGAAGATGAGCATGAGGATCACTAGTACCATCAAAGAAAGTGAATGTAGGCATGATAAAGTCCTTAGGGAATGTAGAATTATGAATCCTCTCAGGGACATGGTTACCATGCAATGATTTTTATGAATAGAAGCATAGTAAGCCCTACTTTCTAGAGTAAGAGACTGAACCTGAGATTGTAATTTTCCTACGGCATGCATGAGAGAGATGATATCCTGTGAAGGAATAGTGGAAGATGGCAATAATGTATTAATAGGTTGTAATTTTCCATTGTGAGTGATCATAGGAATATCTAAAGATGAAAAAGGAGGTTCTGATGCTAAAGGCACACTAGTAGTAGGTGTCGAAGAAGCTATAGTAGATGATGTAGATGGAATATCCATAGTAGTGGTAGGAATAGCATCAGAAACATCCCTAATAGGTGAGGTGACTGATGGAGATACATCTATAGGAGAAGACAAATGAATGGGTGTAGATGATGTAATAAGAGGAGATGAAATGGTAGGAGGAGAAGAAGTGATAGATGGAGGTGACTCATGCATAGTGCTAGATGCAATCTCAGGAGAAGGCAAAGTGATGGAATAGGAGATTCACACTTGGTAGTATGAAAAGAAGGATAACCATGGCTATCAACCACCTCATCAGTATCAGATAGAGACTCAGAAATGAGAATGTCACTAAGGATGTTATCAATAGGATCATCAACATAATATGAAGGAGTATGCAAGCTAGTATGAGATGTATCATGAGAAGAAATATCAGAAGTAGGAGAATCATGAGAAGGAACTATAGTAGTGGCATGACTAGGAGAAGAATCAATATGCACATGTGAGCGATTGTTAATACCAAACAAGTAATCGATAAGAGAATCATCTAAAATTTCCTTAGAAATATCAGAAGGAGGATCACAAGTAGCTGTATAACATGGTGTACAATGAGTGAAGGCTATTAGATCCTCAACAATACTAATGCCAATGGGAGAATCTTCAAAATGAGTAGGCACATATTGTTGACCATCTAGAAGTTGTTGTTGGATATGGCACGACACGGGATTAGGATTACCATAGAGAGTCATGAGCTTAACAATGGCAACCTCATCATAGATAGGGTTGACTACGAAATGAGGCATGATGGGAATAGAGGATGAACTATTCTTAGCCATTAGGTTTTGAAACGAATCTTAGGGAAAACTGTTCTAAAGTACGGGTTCACCAAAATGATTAACTAAAATATGAAAGAATATCTCTATCTAAGTTAATCTAAATAATCACACTAATGTAATGACTAATTTGAAATGAAATATAAATGATAAATATTTTAATTTTATATTTAAATGAAATGAAATAATTGAAATAAGAAGGACAAGGTAATAACCTGAAAATGACTTACCTTGTTATGTGCCTGGACTAAACAAGATGATGTGTTGACAAAGCAGAGTGTGATGGCACAACCCAGGAAATTACAGTAGATGAAGATTTACCCACATTGGGGTGTCCGGAGGAGGACGCGGCACCTACGGGTTCCCTAGTATGCATTATGGGCACTCGGTCTTTAGGACAACTCGGGACCTAAATTTGGAAGTGTTGCTAGATCTTCGCAATTTATCAATCGTTGTCACGTGAAATTCGCAGTATCTTGATGATGGAACCATAAACTGTAATTAATATTCACCTGCAAAACCCCATACAAATCATCAAACCCCTAAAAAAGAAAGATGCATATGAAGGGGTCGGACTGACCTTAGCTACCACGATGGTGGACTTATGACTAAGTGTTGCACTACATTCTAGACCCAATGTAGTTTTGTCTACTTGTGTGTGTAATTATGTTCCTAAGATGCCCTAACACCGATGACGCAGAGATAGGGGGCAATAACTAGATGTAAAATGAAAATGGTGGATGGAATATAATGAATACAACCCTTCCTATGTAGTGTGTTTGATGTAATGATGCCCAAATGTAGTCCCTTGCCTTAGTAGATAGCTAGCCCTTGGTGGTAGATAGTCGCCCATAAAATAGTAAGTATGTTATGTTTATATAGGGATCTCTTACTCAAATTTTGACACTAATGACCCAACATGTTGACTAGTACTTAGGGAATGAGAGGGAAAATTACAAAGACCGACCTCGAAACTCTAAATTAGACGCAAGTGCTACCGAGACTAGGGAACCTAAAATAAGGATCGGGGCACCCACGGGTGCCCCAATTCTACCCTAGGTGCCCTAGTCAAATACTAGAGATGACAAATGACCAAATAACGACACTTGAGACTCCTTGAGAGACGACCAGAACTATGCAAACAACTGACAACTATGTAAGACAAATTACAATGATGACCAACTAACTAACAATAGGACTAGGAGATAGGTCATTAGTGAATACTTTTCTTACGTGAGATCCATATATAAAACAACATATTTGGTGGTATAAATGTAATAGTAAGTACGTGATTTTGTGACTATAGGGGAAGACTTATCTTGAAAGTGATGCGGTGGAGGAGATGGAGGATGCTTATGCGGTGGAGGATAGAACACACTTACGAGGTGGAGGAGATGGAGACCTTTAGAGGATGCTTAATAGATGAAAGAGGAGAAGAAGTAGAAGATGATGAAGTAGTAGAAGGAATAGAAGGGGGTTCTATAACATGTGTAACAATTAAATATTGTTCTAGATCAATGAATTTATAACATAAAAGTGTAAACGATTCACATGTATCATATTGTAATCTTTCTTTCAATGCAGGAATCAAGCCACGACAAAATATAAATTGCTTTTCTAGATCAATAGGCTGAAATAATAATTGATGCATGCAAGAATTGAAGTGTAAAATGTAATCTAGAATGGGTTCTTTCTTTCCTTGATGCAAGCTAGGTAAGTGATCATGTGTAACTCTAGGACCATTGTTAAGTATAAAGCATCTAAGAAAAACATCTTCCATTTCACAATATGTACTAATAGATCCATAAGGAAAATGAGTATACCATTGAAGAGCATCATCAAAAAGACTATGATGAAAAGCTTTTAGTAACAATCGATCATTAGAATAAGAAGCCATAGCTAAATGATAATGCTTAAGATGCAAATAAGGATTGCCAGTGCCATTAAAACATGAAAAGGTAGGCATGATAAAATCCTTAGGAAAAGTTGAATTGTGAATTTTCTTGGGAATAGGATTGCCATGAAGAGATTTATTGTCAATGGAAGCATAGTAGGCTTTGATTTTGAGAGTAAGAGATTGAACTTGAGATTTCAAATGACCAATAGCATGTATGAGTGATAAATTTTCATGTGAAGGAATTATAGAAGAAGTAGCGAGAACATGAAGTGGTTGAAGTTTTCCATTATGAGTGATCATGGGAATGTGAGAAGAAGAAGTGGAAGATGAAGGCTCTATGGGGATGCTAGATGTAGATGCAAAATAAATAAGAGGAGGTGTACTAGTAGGAATGGTAGAATCAACATGAATAACATCTAGAGAAGAAGAATAAGAAATAGGTGGAAGAGGAGGAGAGGAACATGGAATATCAATAGAAATGCTAGAAGTAGAATCAGAAGAAATGATAAGAGGTGAACTAGTAGAAGTGGTAGAATCATCATGAATGACATCTAGAGAAGAAGAAGAAAGAGGTGGAAGAGGAGGAGAGGAACATGGAATATTGATATAAATTCTAGAAGTAGAATCAAAAGAAATGATAAGAGATGAACTAGTAGGAGTGGTAGAATCATCATGAATGCTATTGGAAACAACCTCAGAAGTGGTAGAAAGTGGAGTGGAAAATTCACATTCAACAATCTTAAGAGAAGTAACATCCTCACTAACATGTTCATGATTAGAAATATAATCAGCATCACTATCAGATATATTTTCACATGCAAGTATTTCATCAAGAGAGTCATCAACATATAGAGAAGTAGTAGGAGAACTATCATAAGATGTATCTTTGCAATCATTGGAAATATTTTCAGAAGTAGAAGAAACATGAGATACAACTTTACATTCATCTTGAATAGTATTAGAAACATCATCATGCACATGTACATTTTCAACATTGGAAGTAACATTATTTGTATCTATAATGGCACAATCAAGACCAAGCATGTAATCTATAAGAGCATCATCATGTGATATAATAGGAGTAGAAGAAGGTGGAGTAGCATGGGTGGCCCTGGAAGAAGAAGGAAAACATGAAGTAAAGTTTTGGTCATGCAAAACAATGCTCACACTAGAGCTGCAAAAACTAGTGGGCATAGTGTTTTCATGAGAAAAAAGTTGTCTTTGAAATTTGTCATAAAATCATGCATTGCGATAAAGGGAATTAAGTTCAACCTCAACAACATCATCAAGGATAGGATTCACACTAACATGATGCATATATTTCCTAGGAGAGGAGGATCTATTTTTATCTATGAGGGTTTTGTGGATCTTAGGGCAAGGATTTTGACTAAGGATGGGGAATCTCGTCCTCTTCTTCAGTTGTTACGAAAATATTCATCCTCCTACTATTTTTGTACAAAATGTTCAGCTCTTTGGATTTCCTTATTTTTGTGCACCGTGTACCTCATCTTCTTTTCTGGAAGAAATTTTTCCATGTCTCCCTTAGCCGGGATGGTTGTGAAACACCAATTAATTTGGATCTTTCCCACCAACTATTGACTGAAACTTCCACTTAGCAACATTCCAAATAAAGTCTAAATATCTGCTACCAAAATCATCACTAAAACCTTCTTGTCTAGAAATTTGGTGAGATCCACTGTGCATCTTTGACCTTTCCGACAAGTGGGACTTCTTTGGATTCCATGGAGTAACAAGAGCCACCAGGTGGAGTCATGGTGAGTTTGAGAGCCTTGGCGACCTTTACATGCATTACATTGTCGAGAGGTGCCAAAATATATGATGCAATTGTTCAATACATATTCTCCAACGAGAAGGGAGACATAGAAAGGATCAACCTTATCGGTCTTTGATGCACTCAAAGCAAGAATGTTCGTGATGGAGGTGCAAGTGGGTTTGGTAGTATTCCTTTAGAACTAGGAGTTACAACATTGGGTGTTAAACTACCAATCCTAATATATCAAACAAATCTCTTGAATTGTTTGGGGTGAGTCCACAAATATTCGATTTCAATAATATGTACCTTGGCTCTGTTCACATAGTCTATGAAGTCAAAGGGAGTAGATGTGGGAAAGGGGGATGAAGGGACTGATTTTGGAGTTGGAATAGATTTGGAAGAAGGGGTAGATGTTTGGGGAACAATGGCTATTTTAAAAGGTACATTAGGAACCTTTGAAGCACTAGATTTTACAAGAGTAGATTTATATTTAGAACTGGAAGAAACATTGGAAGACTTACTTGGAATAGCGGGTGACCTCGTGCTTGTTTTGATGTCGAGGTTTCTCCAATGCGGACTCTATACAAGACAGAAGAGGAGACCCTCGAATGATTATTTTGTTTTTCGGAGTCACCACAGGAGGATCTTTGGTCTTCTTTTTCTTTGTAGCAGTAGTGGAAGAGGCTACCTTTTCAGACTAAGAATGAGTGAATACTAAGCATGAGCAAGCTGGGTGCATCTTCTTCATCATCTTTATCATGTCCGAGAATACTCATAGAATTTGATTTGTGTATCGTTATCAAGTTCATCAGCTTCTAGGAAATCACTACCTTCACTTTCTTGTTTAAGCTTGTCTTCATTTTCTTGAATCCTACAACTTGCATTGACGGGTGGGGCCTCCAAGGAAAGCCTTCGGGGTGATCCTGAAATCTGATTTTGTTGTTGCTTTAAGGAGGTACTCTTTCAAAAATCTCCCTCTTTATTGATGACATTTTTTTGCCATCTTTTGCAAAAATGGATCAGTTCTCTCGTCTCCAAGATGTTGGGACTTGCCCTTTGAGGGATTCTTGATCTTTCTAGATAGGATGAGATCATCATCAAGTTCAATGGCCATTCTTTGCGCTTCTGTTAGATTCCTTGGTTGAAACCTTCATAGGAAGAATCCTACCTCCGATGATTGAGCATTGATGAAGAATATCTTGACATTATTTTTAGATGGTGAATCCTCTTCCAGTATCCTACGGAGCAACCAATCGAAACGAGCCATGAAGTCTCTCATAGTTTCATTTTCTCCTTTCTTCATTTGTGCCAATTGAACAAGGAGATCTTGACAATCCTTAGTAGATTTGAATCTCTCCTCAAACTTGCTTTTGATGTCATTCCAACAAGTGATGGATCGGGCAGGAAGGAGGTAGAACCATTATGTTGCTTTTTCCTAGAGAGATTCCATGAACAATCTTACAGCGACATCTTCATGTTGGACACCAAGAATCCCACATGATGTGGTGAAGGCTGATATGTGCTCTTGGTGAGTTGTGTGCCATCACCTTTGAACTTGGGAAAGTTCTTACGGGAATATATTAGTAGATTGTGGAGAAGGGTTTCAAGAGTAAGTGGGCATGTATTTCTTCCCATGGAACAATGGGTTGAGGTATATCTTCTTTTACGCCATTGTTTCTCCTGCTTCAACTTCTACTTCAGAAAATTCTTCTTAAAATTCTTCTTCTAGTCTTTCTTCTTCCTTTGGGAACTCAATGCTCAACGGTGGTTGAAAAATGGGAGAATTTTAAGGGGGTATCAATAGGAGTTTGGATGGGATTTTCAAGTGAACTTCTTGAAGACCCGGATGGGGATGAGGCTTGAGAAAAATAGTAGGGATTATCTCGGATTTGTTCTTGCTGATTTTGCAAAGCCTTAAAATTGGAATCAACAACACCTCTCGACCTGATCAACTTGGTATATCTTCCTTCAGCCATCTTTGAGAAATATTACAATGGGAATATGAAAGGACACTGCGGAATGTGAAAAGCCACGTGCGAAGTCAAGCAATGTGTATTTTAGCAATGGATTTTCGTCAACTCCTTTTTCTTGATTTTTTAATTTTTTTTTGTTTTTGGATATTTTATTATTTTTGTATTTTCTTGATCTTGTGGTTGTATTTTGGGTGCAAATTGTTGCCAATTCTACCCCACAGTGGGCGCCAAAAATGTTTTGCAAGAAAATTTGTCAGGGGAATTTTTTTGATTTCTTGCCAACGTCTCCGGGACTCTAGGTCCCTCTACTTGGGTGGTGCAGCTCCACTTATTATGCATGCATGAAATTGAAATTGTTGGTGGCTTGGCAATCGGGGATCCAACAGGGGCACTCCACTTACCATGTGGAAAAATATTGTGGTTACTTGCAAGAGAGGAATTTTCTAGGAGAGTGGGAAAGGGAGTGAAAAAGAGAGGGGGATTAACGTTGTAGGTAGAAAATCATATTCCTACAACCGTTAACTAGAAAATTCCAACACACATATACTTAGAAGAAAATAATTTTGCAAGTGGCAACAAGATGAGTTAAGATTGAGAACTCAAAGTTTCTAAAACCTCCTCATCAAAAAAGGCATGAAACTCCTTCTTTCTTTATTGATGCTTTGACAAAATTGTGCATAGTTAGAAGTAGAAGAACATAGAGAAAGGAACTAGAAGAAATAACTATCTCCTTTGTTTCTTCACAAGTAGTGATCTCTCATGAGTATACAAAATTGAAAACCCTTAAGCAAGAGTATGCCATTACATTATATAGAATTTTAGAAGACTCCTCATCTACCCCCATGTGACTTTTCATATGTCCTACACAACATATGACCTTTCAAGTTCCTAGGAAAGAACATTAAGTTCCCTTTTATCAATTAAGGGAAACTTATTACAATATTTGCTAAAGCCACATTTAAATGAATAAGATGAACATTATGATTGCTCACAATGAAGGATCAGAAGGGAGTAGAGAAGAGGATGAAGAATGGAGAGAGAATGGAAGCATGCTCCGAAGCATGAGTGCATATACCTCTGCCTTCAATGAAGATTTTTCCAATGATGATCACAACCTCTGCATGATGCACGGACACCCTAGACCAAAGAATGAGTGTTTAGAAACATTATTTTGAGATCTACTAATGCAAGCTTGGGATGAAAACATACAATTCTCACAATGAGCCTCCTTGAAACTTGATTGATGAACTCTTTGATTGGTTGAACTCAATTTGACCAACTCACTTTGAATCACCTAGCTCCCAGAGTGACAAAGATAAATTCACATGTTGCATCTTGTGATGCCCTATTTTGGCTTTGTATACCATTGCACTCATAATGATGCTTCCAAGACCTCTGTGAAGTTCTCATTCCTCCATTTGACCCACGAAACCATTTCGTTATCCGAAGGAGATTTTAAAAATTAGTAAGGTGAGTGAAAACAAATCCATCTGCCACTTTCTGCTCCTAAAATGAAAACTTTCTATTTTTAGAATATGAGACCATGACCTACTATTTTAGGACATATCACCAGTCTTTCTCTAGTTTCACCTTACGAACCTTCTTCCATATTTCATCCTCCTCTATTCCTGAGATATTGTTATTTTTAGCATATTTCTATTTTTAACAAGTTGCTTTTTGGGGACTTGTTATTTTGGGAAAAAATCATTTTGTCTTACTTTCCATTTTACACCTTTTCTGATTGTCCCAAGTGATCGAACTTGCAATTTGGGGAATTTCCATTTATAGCATGTGGGGAAGCATAGAATATGCTATTTTTAGTAAGTGGTTAAAAGCAGACTCGGTTTGTGATGGGAATTATTTTTTTATTCGGCTCTTCGTCATGAACATGTGCTCCAATGTAGTCATTTATTTACCCTTAATACTATTTTCTAACCCCAAGCGTGCTGACCTATCGCCCGGCGCGCTGGGAGCTCACCCAAGGCATGCGCGGGCTCCAGACCCCCTTCTTTATGTGAGCTTTGTGAGAAGGTTCGCCATTAATGGAGGATGATTTACAGAAGTAGAAGTACATTCACTTATTTAAAAAGGTAGAAGGTGCAACTAATAGATCCACACATTAATGCATTACAAAAGCTAAATAACATTTGTAAGAAGCATAATAAACTAGATATGGGCCATGATAAGTCATATAACACGAGGGTTTACACCCATAAACAAGTTATACATAACAAACCCATATATATATATATACATATATATATACATATATTGATTTAAAATAGTTATGGTAGCCACATTACAGTCAAAAGGGTCATCTCAGACCATATATATTAAATGACAAAGACTTGTCTCCTGCAAATCTTCTTGATATGAGACCCTAACTATACTTTTTCCTGCTCTAACCCTTGTTACAGATCCCAGTACCCATGTATATTCTTATGGAATCCCTTACAACCCTTGACACTAAGTGCTCTAAACCCTAGCATTACTGTAACACTTCGTTACTCTCCTTCTCTTTCTCTGCATTCTCTATGCATTCTCTTTATGTCTATCTTTATCTTCTCTCTATCTCCCATATATATTTCTCTGGCCCGAGCATTACTTTATATAAGATTAGCACCCACTGTCATGCCTTTTCTTAGCATAGATCATGTGCCAAGTGTCGATGTGGTCCTCCATTGGTGATTGTATCCCTTTGCAAACCCTCCACTCTCTGTAATGATGTCTTTTGGGAATATTCCTTATGGGGAATATCCTTTTCTTAACCTCCAATTTTCCATGCTGGCACCTTATCCACTCATCACGCCTAGTCGAATCATCACACTTTTCCTCAAGTGCCTATAGAACACCAAATATGGCTAATTCATTTAAACCCATGTTCTACCTCCCGCGCGCGTGCCCTAGTTTCACTTAAACCCTTCTTAAACCCCTTTATCCTACCCACTTTCCCCTGAGTTCTCTTCTTCTCACTGGTCCTGTGCACACGTGCCCTTTGGTACTTAGCCAATATTTCAGGGCCCAACATCAACCCACACTACATTTGTTCTTCGTCCTCGAAAACATCCTACTACTTCAAATAATAAAGAATAGTGGAACAGGGAAAATTTGAATAAAGAATGAAACAATAGAAGAATTTTCTATTGCTATATGAGGAGTGGTAATTCCTTCTTCACGGTTGCCTCAATATTTTCCCTGGTATCTACCTCACCCTGCACTTGCTGAACTAGGTCACCTACTAGATCACTGACCTCATTAAAACTCAATTTGTTGCTCTTAGCATTCAGTGTATCTACAATGCCTTCTAGTTGCTTGCTAAGATCGTCTAGCACGTCCATTTTGCGAGTGACTTGGGGATATAGCTCCTTAAGCTGATTCTTAATTGAACCCCGCAAGGTTTCAATTGCTTCCAACTTTTTCTCAACCTTTCTAGGATCTTATTGGGCTCCACCCTATTTCCCTTGTTCTTTTCTTGAAATTCCTTCAAATCCACCTCATGCGTAGCAACTAATGTATGCTAAATTCTGTTTGTCTCTCTGTCGTAATTATCATATACAACCTCAGCCATTTGTGTGGTGGTCTTTACAATGACAATGAGATCGAGAATATTGAGTAACTATTTCCCCAATCTTCAGTTTTTTTTCTTCCTTCTGGCACACTATCACCTCTTCTGCCAACTCCAATGTGAGTGGTCACCTTTCCATGGTGAGGATGTGGATCAAGTCTTCCAAGCATTGCATGGTTGACTCGTATTTTTCTCAAGCGGGGCTAGGTCTATGTGCTTCAATATTATGGCATATGAAATAATCTCTATATTCTTATGAATCTCGCACACCTTTTCCTTTTCATCCCTTAACTCGCGCCTTAATTTTGCATTGATAAGATCCTCCTGCTTTAATTCCCTATCTTTTTAATGATCTCTTCATTTTCCTCTTCCTCTGACTCATGTACATCGTACACAGGATGGTTCTAAGCCTCACCATGCTCTTCATCATCCTCGTCACCCTTATCAGCCTCCATGCTCTTTGTTTCTTCTGAGTCCACCTTTTCATGTTACTCTTTGCTTCTTCCTAACTAGTGATTCCAATATAGGAGACTCTTCTTTTTCTTCTTCCCTAGGCGACTCCTTTCTTGTCAGTGATTCTTCTTTCGCATGGGACTTCTCTTTCTCTGGTGCCTCTTCCTTACGTGTCTTCTCTTTCTCTTCTATGGGGACTTCTTCCTCCGTGCATAGGTGCTTGGTTTTACGCCCGACTCCTGTGTGCCTACAAATTGCGTTGTATGTGTACTTGGTGCCTTTTTCTCAGGGGCCTCCTCTCTCTCCCTTTTCCTTGGCATGGCCTTCTTCCTTACAATGGGGTATTCGGGATAGAGACATCATTTTCAATGTAAGCACCCTTCTCATACTTAGGCCTTATACGCAGGTATACCCTTGTTGCGGTCCTCCTAGCAACAGGAAATGTCACTAGTTTCAACATATGTATGTCATGGGAGACATACTTCTCCACATAGGCATGCTTCTTTAGATATATCAATGTTTTACACAACTCACGGTAATCTTGGTCTACCTGTTGAGGTCAAACCTTAGCTTCTTTTCCTCTTTGAATCGATTGACCCTAGCCTGGAAGTATTGTGTTGTGAAGGAGAATGAAAATTTACACCAGGGACCCTTGGCACCATCTACCAAAGTAAACCTACCAATACAAAAATGTTGGTACATGGAAAATTCAGCCTCACCTTGCAATAAAATAGGTAATTATTCGAGTATTCTCCACTCAGTGCTGAATGCGTCACACATCCACTTATACCATTTTTCTAGGCGTGCCTTGTGGGCGGCCGTCATGGTGTCACAAGTGTATTTCTCAAATATTTTGGCGGGGAAGGTTTCTCATCTGGGTACTCCCACACAAATTTATCTAGCCCATCAGGCACTCTAATCTTTGAAAAGACAATGGTAAGGAGGACATTACCAAACATGATCTTTTCTCCATCACGCATGACATTGATGATTTCTTCTACTATGAAAGTTGAGAGGTTATAGATGGTCCCCTCTAAGATCTTATAGCAAACGTTCAACCAAGCCTTGTTGATATGTGTCCATCTCTCCTACCCATTCAGCTTTGTGACCAAGCACGCGGCCATCCTCATTACCGGGTTAGAAATCACAAAAATTTTGAAGTATCATGAACCCTTCTTATAGTCATAAGCTTCAACAGTCTTCTTGATGGCCTCCTTATCGTCCAAGTCATCATTGAAATATTTTGTTTCACATACAAGAATGGTAAACTTAGAAATTATTTGGGTAGTTATTCGCATCCTTTGTCCTACGAAGTAGAAGTGGTCTTCATGTACACGCGACATTAACCACTGGTATAGTCGCTCAGGTTTTCCGAAATAGGGAAACTCATAGAGTTGCAATAACCTAGCCTTCTCCATCTTCACCTTTACCTCATCATCGTAGATAGGCATTCCATCTAGTGTCCTCTTATCTGTAGGGTGAACCAGTTCTAATGCCATCTCATTCTCTGTGGTGCTCATTCAATGGTTATAGTCACTCACGACCATCTTTCTAACATGAGACACCCATTCTTTTCCAAGCAATATGTCATCTGGATATTACATCTCTACGTACCATTCTTCATTGAAACTGGTGGAAACGACTTATTTCTCATTTCCCTTATTTGGTGAAACATTTTTAGTTTTCATTGGTGCCATTTCTCCATCGGGTCACTAACATTTCTTCCTTTCCCCTGATCATGGCTCTACTCAACACGGTGGCTCCACTCCTTTTCGAAAATCCATTCAAACCATGTTCCCTAGCTTACGAAACCCTAACCTAGAAAACCCTTTTTCCACAAGATGGTGTAATCACCCACGAGATTCTTCCACATAACCTTCTCTGCTTATGCCCGTGTACTTCTTTTTCCACTCTGGTTCGTTGATCGAACTGGCTATGCACACAAATCTTCATAACCCTTTTTTACACAACTTTTCTTCAAGGATGCCCTAGTTCGCGAGAGCTCTTCGATAACACAAATGCAAGGTAAACAATAATGCACCCCAACCTTCTACTTATAGCTTTTTTTTTCACCACAATAAATGTCATGCCACCTACTAATGTACTCTTGCAATAAAGGAATATTTTTCCTACTGCCAACCTTCAACGCTTTTACCCCACACACAATCCTACACAAAAACTTCTACAACCTTTTGGCGCGTGAAAATCCACACTAACCGAAGATCCTTACTCGTGTGCTTTCATCGCCGAAGGCACTTCTTCTATCTTTATCCTAATTTTTGACATCGCCTACCTCATGTTCTTCCTGTGATAATCACCCTTGTACATGGTTTTTGTAAATCCTTCCTGACACCAAATTCCTCATGTTCACCTTTTCCACACGCACTCTTCCAAACTATACACTTTTGATCCTTTGACATGGGCCATCGAAACACATCTTCCAATACCAGTTTCTAGTGTTTGTCACATCACTTCACCCCACACAAAAATAGATGTGTGGTTCTCTACACATAGAAATATTTTGAAAATAGTAAGTGGCTACCGGTGCACAATGCGCACACTAAAAATAAAAATAAATGGAGTAAGCAACGAGAAAGGGAAACATAAGGAAAGGAAATACAATAAAGCAAAACCTAGGCTAACTAGCAATACTACCTTATTTAGAAACACAAGGAAGACTTATTTATATTAGGGCTTCAGCCTACTCCCATTGAAATGGCCTGGTAACTGTGTTCCATCTAGCACTTGTAACTGGACAAGTGCTTGAATCAAGTATATAGGATACAATGTATGGGCCCATCTAATGGAATTTGAATTTCCCAGGATGGCGCAAAAACTTGGAATCATATAATAGAACCATCTGCCCAACCTTAAATTGTTTTTTCTTGATGTGTTTATCATGTCATGCCTTCTTCTTGGATTTTTCTATTTTCTGACTCCAGTGAGCAATAGCCCACCTCTCATCTAACTACATTAACTTATCAATCCTCTCCTCAAGCGCTTGTTCATTAGCTAATCCTCTTGTGTGTGTTATACGGTGATGGTAACATGAATTCAATAGGTAACACCGCTTCTACACCAAACACCAATTAAAAAGGTGTGGCCTTATTCAATCTTTTATAAGTAGTCTGGTATGACCATAACACAATGAAACTTTATCATCCCAATCCCTTCTTCCTACATCACAAATTTTGGTCAGCATGTGACTCAGTATCTTGTTAAATGCCTCAAATTGTTCCATTAGCTTGGGGGTGATAAGGGGTAGTCTTGTGGTGGGCTACCATGAATTCTGCAAAAAAATCCTAACTGTCGCATTCAAGAAATGAGTACCACTATCACTTGTTAAACTCAGCGAACATCCATATCATTGATTATATTTTCCCGTAGCAACCTAGTTGTTTTTGTCATTATGCAATCCCTTGTAGACACCGCCTCCGCCCACCTTGTAAGATAATATGTGCATGTAATGATATAACATGAACTTGTCCTTCACGCGGTTGGGGAAACAAGTCCTACAAAGTCAATTGCCCATTTCTCGAATGGTTATGCACTAGAAATTGGTCTTAATGGCATTTCATTTATTTTCATTAGTTTACCATGGTGCTAACAATGGTCATATGCCTTGCAAATACTTGATACAATCCTTGTAAATCATTTTCCACTAATAACTCGCTAAAAGGATCTTGCACGTGGTTTCATTCCTGTATAGTTTCCTCCCGTAACTCCACCATGCACTTCCTCCATGATTGCAACGCATTCATACTCTAACATGCACGGCACAAAACCTTATAATGGCCTAGCTTGTATAAGTCTCCATTAATTAACATGTAGGGTGTAACGCGTATGGCTAATTGCTTCCTTTCCAAAGTCTACATTCCCTCCGATGCCACACCCGTTTTGAGAAACACAAAAATATTTTCCAAGTTAGAGGGTGCGTGTCGTAATCCAAACAGTGATTGTGTATTTGGCATTGTATCCTCGATGCTTTGTGCATCCTCCCTTGATTCAATCCTCAATAAATTGTTAGGTCCCAAGTCACTCTTACTCGGTTTCATAACAACGTAAACTCAAATTCTTGAAACAACATGACCTACCGACATATGTGCCCTTGTGAAATATGCTTGTTTACTAGGTACTTCAATTCCATGTGGTATGTGTAGAAAATGAAAGGTGTTGCCAATAGATACCGCCTAAATTTATAGTGCATAGATCATTGACAATGCTTCGCGCTTAGAAGTAGTATAGTTTTGTTCTACCGGGTTTAGCTTTCTACTAGAAAAACACAAGGGGTGGTCAGTAACTCCCTCTCCAGGTTTTTCTAAGATTTCCTAATCTCCATCCCTAAAGCATCAACATGTACATGGAATGGCTTATCCCAAGAAGGAAAGCATAATATGGGCGCAGTGATAAGCTTATTCTTCAATGTATCAAACGCCATTTGTTGTGCCTCTCCCAGTGAAATGCACTTTTGTGTTTCAGTAACTCTTCCAATGGCATGGTGATCTTGGCATACCCCTTAATAAATTTCTGGTAATACCCCGTATGCCCAAGGAATCCACGCACTACGCTCTAGCTGGTAGGTTCCCCCAATCCACAATAATGAAACTTTGGCAGGATCCACCAACAAGCCTTCCTTACATATGATATGCCCCAAAAGGGTTCCAAATGGAGTAGAAAAAACACATTTCTTAATGTTGAGGGATATCCTCAACTACCGACATATTTCAAACATCAACCTTAGATTGTCACAATGATCCCTTACTAATCCATATATCGTCCAATCATCAAGGTAGACTTGAAGAAACTTATGGATGAAGTCTTGAAATGCCTGCACCACAATGCGCAAAAACACAAGCGCGTTCTTCAGTCTAAAAGGCATGACTATGTAGGCAAAGCTTCCCCATTCAATAGTGAAAGTTGTCTTTTCTTGTTCCTCCTTTGCAATTCCAACCTCATGATATCCTGATAATCCATCCATGAATGAATAGATCTCACACCCAGCTACTCCTTCCAGGATCTCCTTGGTGAAAGGGGTTAGAAAGGGATCAATGACACATACTACATTCAAATCCTTATAATCAACACAGATCCTTATCCTCCCATCCTTTTTAATGTTTATGCTCATCAAATTTATCCATTCTGACTCCTCAACGGCCTCAATGATGCCTGATGAGACCATTTTTTTCAATCTCCTCCTTAAATTTTAAATGAAGATTAAGATTCATTTGATAAGGTCTCTTCTGCATTGGGCACACAGCTTCCTTTAAATTGATTTTCATTTCCCCCAAGGAGTGGTGAACTCCTTTAAGCTCTTGGTACCCATGCGGAAATAAATCTTGAAATTTGTGCAACAAATCAATGATCTTTGAAACCTCCTTTTCTGTCTAGTAATATCCAATAGTAGCCTCTTTAGGTTTGGCCTCTGAATGAATGTTAACCTTCTTGGTTTTCAGGGGTTCATGGTAGGTGCATTCTTACTCATCATCACTATCCATAACTTCACACATACCCACAGTATGGTTAGCATAGATATTTTTGCCTCTTCACCATCGATCACATAGACCAATTTTCCTTTCTCTTTTTCCATGCATGTGTGCTCAAGTTGTATCTCCTCTTATTCTTCCTCATCAAAGTGCACTTATAAACTAGGTTCACCTAATAATTTCATTATCCTATCCTCCTCCATGGCACTATCTCTCATAGTTAGGCACTTAAGAACATACAATGCCTCATCCACCGATGGCTTAGTACTCGATATTTGAAAGCTTAAAGGAGGTCAGCCATCAACTCCTATCGTTTCTTTTCGATGGAGCATCTCGAGTGAATGTACCATGCACGCGTGTAACCTTGTAAGGTTGAGTACAACTTATGCACCCATAAAGAAGGTGACAAGGCTTCCACACCTTCCATCCAGGCCTTCTCACATACTTAGACATGAAACGAGGTGGGTTCCTTCCCATGATAATCTTATATGATAGTAGGTGTATTACTCGGACAAACCTAACAGAGAACGTGATTCTCACTTCGCACCACTCTAGAAGGTTATCGCAATGGGTCACCCACCAATGTGTTGTGGTCCTGAGAAAGGTATAGCTAATCAACATTCTCCTTTCGATCTCACATCTCCATTAGCTCTTCATTTATCATACGAAAACATCAAGGTTGGCTCCCACAGAATAATTTGGTAACTTCTTTCCTCCTATACGCTTGGTGGCGTGCCTTTGTTACTCTCATCACAGATCCTCTTAACACTCCTCCGACTAATTCATATGTCATGTGTGCCCAATTGTCACATGCCACACTAGTTGTATCACTTATAGATTGAGCGTCTTCCCACTAAATAACACCCTCCTTTGTTGGTTGCACAACTTCAGGGTCCTAGATAGTGCACACGTAAATTCTATCTAGGTCTTCTTCTCCTAAAGGTTCAATATAGGGCGTTGAATTCCCATCCGTAAAAGGAATGATAACATGTTCCTCTTTTTCTCAAAACTTATATACCACTTATTGAAACGCAATTCAACATTGTTCTTATAGCACCGGGCGCCCAAGTAACACGGAAATTTGTCCGCCTCAGCAAACAAAGTAAGAATTTGAAGTCTCTAGTGAATTTCACCCCTTGGATAGTGATAAGCAGCATCCTTTAAAACACTAATGGGCATTACCTTTATCTTATTGGCCATATACAACACATTTGAAGATGGTTGTAATGGGGCCTTCCCATTTGATTCCAAATGTCCAGGTGAAGAACATTGACTTTTGCGCCGTGTCAATCATAATATTGCTTAGGATCCTTCCATCCATAATTGCTTTCAAGGTAATCTCCTTATCATAGTCGAGACTGTGGGAGGAAGGTTAGCATGTAAAACCTACCTCTCATGCTCTACTCCAGTGCTTCATATATTATCCCTCAACCATCCTCCTAACAAAGGAATGATATTCTCTTGGTGCAACATCTTACATACCTCTTTGATATTATCTATATCCGACCGAGGGACCCGAACGTTTTTCCTCGCCCCAACTTCTTGAATTTCTCCTTTAGACATTGAATTTCCCCTTGAAGACTCATGATTACGTCCATGGTCTCTTGATAGAATTCCTTCTAATGGGTAGGGTCCACATACTTCCCATACATGACCTCTTATCTTGTAATCAAAGGTATGTGCTTTGGTATTTCCCTGGCACATGCAGCCTCATCTCTCGTCATCACCACTACAGGTTCTAATTCTAACTCACATGCCACCCTATGCATCCACTACAAGTTTGTTTTCTTCATGCTTACCATTCCGGTGCCCTTGTCTTTTTGTTGTTGTTGGCTCATGTGTTCAAATAGCTTCAAGCACTCCTCATACTTTTGCTTCTTCCCACACCATGAGCATTGTAGCAGTCAAGACATTCACGCTTATAGTGCTCCGTAGACCCATAGTTATAACAAGTTCCATAGGGAACTCACTTCTTCTACCTTTGCGGTTGCCTCGACCTCGAAATATTCCATGAAAGCTTCTTCCACGAGTTCCTCCATTTACGCGTCCTTCATAGTGATAACCATTATCCTTGGATTTATTTTGCAATGTTGGTCTGGCATACACCAATATCAATGGCATCATGTATCTAGTCAATCAATCTACAATCCTTAGTGTCATGAGTAGTAGAGGTGTATATCTTATAATAGCAAGAAAAATTGTTACGGATCGCGTGCTATAATAGCAGGACACCTACTTGCATCATGATCTCCATGGAAAATCTCACTAGTCTACCATCATGGCGCGTACCGATCTCTCGAGGAAAATTTTCCTTCGTATGCCCCTCTACCTCACAATCCATGCACCATAGGCCATTGTGAGTCTCATGGGCTGAGTTCACAGATAGCTTCTCTAGTTGCTTTGTCATTGCAACAATCTGAGCTTTAAGAAAAGGACTAACACTGGTATCCATGCTTCCTATGGCCTCAGTGCACAGGGTAACCTCCAAGGCCTCATGCAGGTTTGTGAAAGTCTTATGTGAAAGTGCTCTCCTAAAATTCGTTATTAATCCTCTAACAAACCATTGAGCATGTTGAGAAGGATGAATATCATAAGACAACTTTGATAAGAGAGTTTTAAAATGCACATCATACTCCTGTACGCTCTCTGTCATACCTTTTTTAATCTCCTTTAGCAAGTTAATGTTCTTATGTTCAAATTCAGGAATATGGAATTCAGCTAAAAAGGCATTACGCAGTGTGATATAATTTACTCTTTGTCTAGTGGAGGTCATACTTACTGGTATCAACTATGTGTGTACTCTGAAACATTGTTGCAAACTGACTTGCCTTTTGTTTTGGGGTAGTGATCCCCTTCACGCGCCATAGCACTCACATTTATGTACATGCTCTGCAACATCCTCAACACCTTTTTAATCTAGTAGATGTAAAGACATTTTAAAAATACTTATTGAGGTGGTTGAGGCCCTTGTCTGCCTGATCCAGAACCTTGATTCCCTCCAATGTTGCCTCCACCACTAGATCCACTAGATCCACCAGTGCTGTCCCTCCTAACCCACTAGATCCTACAGATCCACCAGGTCCACTAGGTCCACTAGTTCTTATTCCACCTGATCCACTAGATCTACCTCCCGTAGTTGGTAAAGGCCCTAAAGTGGTCACGCCTTATGTCCCCACTTGCACTAAATTGTGCGCTAATAGTCTGTGATATTTCACCGCTACCAGATGTGTGTCTCATGCCACTTCCGAATGCAATACCCAATATTTGTGTACACATACTTTTCCCAAATGTTGCTCCACATAATATACCTCAAACACGGGAAATGATTATGCAGCCATAGATGTGCCAAATGAAAATTTATACCTCCTAGGTGTTGATCGGTTACTTCCACCAATACCAATTGGGTTAGTAATACTTATCTCTAGATTTGGAAAACTAAGCGCCAAGGGTTGGTCACCAGGTGGATTCAGATGCATGTTGACGACTCTTCTTTCTCCAAGTGATGAGCCCTCATCGAAGGCCGAAGCGATCTCTCTCCCACACTTTCCAAGAGGGGGTAGCAAGGACGCTTAGGCTCCAAGTCCTCCACGTGAACCTTAATTCCTTCCCGCAACGTTTACCTCTAGAAATCCATCTCTCCTATAACTTCACGTTTTCTATCTAACTCACTCTCATGAGATTCATTATACTTGATTCATATCTCTTCCCTCTCCTCATTTGTAAGGTCTCTGTCATCTTCCTCCACCCTAGCTTCCTCTCCCAGTGCTCAGAAGAAGCTTAGTCATCCATATGAAATGCTTCCAAACTCAACGTAATGATCAAGATCTTTATATCTAAAGGGATAGACGCAAGAACAATCCTCTTGGATCCCTCAAAAACTCAAACTCAACAATCTTTGGACAGAATACATATAAATCATGTACTCCAAGGTGTAACTCATCAACACTCTACTCCACCAATGATCAAAAACATGTGTCCAAGTCAAATCAACATCATGCAGCCTCTGATACTCATCTTGGGTCCATACGTGAGGTCTATAGTACCAGCTTGATCTAGATGCATACACCGAGAGCCATTCGTACAACTCTACTAGGAAACAACAAAAGAAGGTCTCATATAGCTCATGATACAAATGTTCTTCTACCCATTTACATGCATCAAACTCAAGTCCAATACTAAATCTCTGAGCAAACTCATCCTCCGTGCTTTTAAGCCATGCTTCGACACTGTCCAAGGTCAAGCGCTTTGTCATCACACACCATTCTCACAACAACTTTGAAAAGAGGTCCCGACAATGAAACCAAGATGTAGTCATTTATTTACCCTTAATACCTTTTTCTAACCCCAAGCGCATCGGCATATCACCTAGTGACCATTGGGGCATTGAGTCCCTCCTTTATTTGAGCTTTGTGAGAAGGTTCCGCCATTAATGGAGGATGATTTACAGAAGTAGAATTACATTCACTTATTTAAAAAGGTAGAATGTGCAACTAATAGATCCACACATTAATGCATTACAAAAGCTAAATAACATTTGTAAGAAGCATAATAAACTATATCTGGGCCATGATAAGTCATATAACATGAGTGTTTACACCCATAAACAAAATATACATAACAAGTTAAATGAGTGTTAGTGTAGGTTATTATTTATTTATTAGGATAATTCTTACACTTGTGGCAGCCATACACTTGTTGGGTTAGCTTGTTTAGGTGTACTAGTTGTGTGGAGTTAGCTTACTAGTTGTGTTGAGTTAGCTTCTCAGTTATGTGGAGTTAACTTACTAGTCTTCTAGAGTTAACTTAACTACCAGTATCACTTAGTGGGAGTTTTTCACCACTTATTTAGGTAGTAGTTGCACTTCCCTCCTCCTATATGCACATCTTTCTTATTGAGTGATTCAAGTCATTGTATTGTAATGTATTGAGCATTATAGATTATGATGAATTTCCATATATAGTATTTTAGCTCTTTTGTTTTACAAATCTAATGTGGTGTGTTATTATCATCAAAGATCACATGACTTGGAATAATATTCTTATTATTCCTTTCATGGTATCAGAGTGATATATGATGTAGACATCCATCTCGTAATTTTTTTGTAAACAATGGTTTATTATTTTCATGTATTCGGAATTTGTTAGCACTTTTCTGCAGCATGCATTTTTATGCAAAACGGAGTGCGCCATTGGATTTGGAAGGTGCCAAAACCCTAGAATTGATTCTAAACTTGACCATGTTTTGGATGCATTCTTTTATCCACTAGACTTGCAGATCTGTGCACCCTCTCGGTGCATTCTTTTATCCATTGGATATAAGTGTGTACCTTTCAGATGCATTCTTTTACCCTCTAGATATAAGTGTGTGCCTTCGAATGCATTCTTTTACCCTCTGGATGTTTTTTTTTTTGGATGCGAGTCTTTTATCCATTGGATGCATATTTGTACCATCTTGGTGCATTCTTTTATCCATTGGATATAAGCGTGTACCTTCCGGATGCATTCTTTTACCCTTTGGATATTTTTATTTTGGATGTAGTCTTTTATCCACTAGATATAGATCTGTACCCTCTAGGTGCATTCTTTTATCCATTGGATATAGACGTGTACCCTCTGGATGCAATGATTTACCCTCTAAACATTTAGGTTTTGGGCACAAGCTTTTATCCTTTGGTCTCAAGCCTATATCATGTGGATGCACTCTTTTAACCTTTGGACATTTTGGTGTCACACGTACCTTTTAAAAAATATCAGCATTAAAATATTATTTTAATAGCAAAACCTTCTAGAGCTCATAAATTTTGATCCGTAGCTCAGATTAAGGTGATCTTTTTTTTTAAATTGTGTATTTTTTTGAGATATACGTATTTGTGAAATTTGTATACACATATTTCAAATATAAAAGGTAATTTTACTCATTGTAATATTTACATGCACTCGATTATAAAGTGCCAAATTTGGGAGGGTGTTGTAATCACTTGTGGACGCAATTTCAATTGAGCCCGACATCCTAAACTTTTCGGTGTTGAATTCTTGTATATGGGTGTATACATTTATATCTCTCTTGTTTGTTGAGATACTTTGGATCTGTATTTTTGACACTTTTTTTGGCATTGACAATCTCTCTTGTGGGGAGCTATTCGGTGAAGCCCAAAGTGTTAGTTTGTCGTTGTTCAAGTAGTTAATTTTGGCAACTCATACAAATATGTGGTGTCACTCTACCCATTCAATAGTATGGGAGGGTGTGATGTTGATACTAATTCTTTGGGTTTTGTGTCCTTGCCTTGTTACATGTTGATACTACTTCTTTGGGTTTCATGTCCTTGTCTTATTACCTTGGCTTTTATTGGATGGTGGCACTCCTATTTATTTGGATTTCATATCCTTGCCTTGTTGCCTTAGTTATTGTTCTTAGATCGTGACACACCTATTTGTAGCAATTGATATTGCTTCTTCAAATTTTGTGTCCTTGCCTTATTACCTTGGCTTTTCTTGGATCGTGGCACTCCTATTTATTTGGATCTTGTGTCCGTTCCTTATTATCTTGGTTGTTCTTGGATGATGGCACACCTATTTGTAGCAGTTGAACAAATTATGTTTGGTGTTTTTTTTGCACTTTCGACATCACTCCATTGACAGCCTCCTTGCATGGAGCTATTCTAGTGAAACCCGGTATCAATTATTTTTGAGATCTATGATCGAGTAGTCGATTCGAGACCATAGTGCGCACCAAACTTCTTCAACATTATACGAGTTTTTGGAGCCAAGATTCTTAGGATATCTTGCAATGGGATTTTTCTCTCTACTTTGTTATTACTGGTTTTGGGTACCTTGTGGTGTTCAATTTTCCCAGTTATTGTACGTGAGTACCTCATCAAGCCTTGTTGTCAAGACCCACCTTCTTTTTGCCTAGCTAAGTTATGCTTACGAGAGGGTGTTATTTTAGGTTATAATTTATCCTTTTAATTATTTATTAGGATAATTCTTACACTTGTGTTAGCCCTACACTTGTTGGGTTAGCTTGCTTAGGTGTACTAGTTGTGTGGAGTTAGCTTACTAGTTGTGTTGAGTTAGCTTTTCAATTATGTGGAGTTAGCTTACTAGTCTTTTGGAGTTAACTTAACTACTAGTATCGCCTAGTGAGAGTTCTTCACCACCGATTTAGGTAGTAGTTTCACTTCCTCCTCCTATATGTACATATTTCTTATTGAGTAATTCAAGTCATTGTATTGTAATGTATTGAACATTATGGATTATGATGGATTTCCATATATGGTATTTTGACTCTTCTACTTTGAAAATCTAATGTGGTGTGTTATTATCATCTCGAGATCGTGGCTTGGAACAATATTCTTATAGTTCCTTTCAGAACATATATATATATATATATATATATATATATATATATATATATTTAAAATAGTTCTCGTAGTCACATTACGAGTCAAAAGGGTCATCTCACCATATATATTAAATGATAGAGACTTGTCTCCTACAAATCTTCCTGATATGAGACCCTAACTATAATTTTTCATGTTCTAACCCTTGTTATAGATCCCAATACCCATACATATGCTTATGGCATCCCTTATAACCCTTGGCACTAAGTACTCTAAATACTAGCATTATCAGTAAAGTAGCACTTCGTTACTCTCCTTCTCTTTCTCTGCATTCTCTATGCATTCTCTTTATTTATGTCTCAATCTCCCATATATTTGTCTTTGGCCCAAACATTAATTTATATAAGATCATCACCCACCACCATGCCTTCTCTAAGCACAAATCGCGTGCCAAGTGTCGATGTGGTCCTCCATTGGTGAATGTTTATCCCTTTGCAAACCCTCTACTCTCTATAATGATGTCTTCTGGGAATATTCCTATGGAGAATATAATTTTCTTGACCTCCAAGGTTCCAGGCTAGCACCTTATCCACTCATCATGCCTAGTCGGGTCATCACGCTTTTCCTCAAGTTCCTCTAGAACGCCAAATATGGCTAATTCCTTTAAACTTGTGTTCTACCTCCCGAGAAAACCCTAGTTTCACTTAAACCTCTTTGTCTTGTGCGCTTTCCCGAGTGCTCTTCTTCTCATAGGTCATGCGTGTGCACACCCTTTGGTTCTAGCCAATATTTCAGGCCCAACATCCAATTTTCATCATGATTCGCTCACTGGAAAGCTCATAAATAAATAAATGAAAACTTATATCCGGTAAGAGCTTTAAGCACGAGCTACCGGGGCAGCCATTAATGGAGTTACAAATATTTTTTGAAGGTTTTCTTCTTCACCTGTAATTGATGAAAAATAAACTTCTTTGTGATGGGTTTTTTCTTTGGATGTTTCATAAAAATTTACAACTCTACCCGCTTATCGGATCAACGTCAAAATAGGGAAAAGGGAGTTAGGGCACAAAATTTAATTTCATTGCCATTAATGTCCGATGCTGATGCACCTTTGAAATTTTTATTTTTTGCATCATGGAGGAGTTTGGGAGAAGATAATTTTCCCAAATTTTTATGAATATTCGACCACCGGTTTGCAAGTTATGAGTGATTCTTTGTTTTTCCACATAAGAGTTTATCGCAAAGCATATGATCATGGTTTTTTCTCAGAAATCTTGGTTTTTTTTTCATTTCTGAAGCGAGGAACGATGGAAAGATGATGATGATGAAGATTCTTGAGGTGTTTTGGAAGGTTTTTAGCATCAGTAATGGAGGATTGGAGGGAGAATCCTACGGTTGGAGAAATCATGTGCGTGCATGAAAAAGCAATTAAGTAACAACCTTTGTGACAGCTTAGAATTTTTGCATAATTTTCATGTTTTGGAATGGGTTACACTTTCTTTCACCTATTTCACTAAATATTTGGTGCACTTGGTGCAAAAATTTCACCCTAACCCTATTGGGCCACTTGGCAGAGCGGGATTGGCAGTTGGGGATGAGAGAGGGGGCTGAAATTTACACCTTAAGCAGTTGTCGGGGGCACATGGGTGACCAAGAAACTACATGGGAGGGCTGGGGAGTTTTTTGAACCAAGTGCACCAAGGATTTGGTGCACATGGGACACAAAAATTTGCCCTCACCCTGGCTTGACAAGTGGCGGCACACGATTGCATGGAGCGAGGGCTGGGAAATGAAGCCTGAGGGCTTAACTTGCAAGAAAGAGCTAAAACTTGGTCATGTGGAGGGTCCATGGGTCCAAATGAGGTAGGGGAACATTTTATTGCACCTCTTGCACCAAATATTTGGTGAAATTGGTGAAAAAATTGTGTCACTCTCCCATTGGTTGGATTTCCAACCCAAAATTTGGCTAACTGTTGGAGCTTGTGCCTTGGAGAGCAACTTGTCGGGATCATATATGGAGCTTCTGGTGGAGTTTTTTGATAAAATTTTATATGATATTTACTTAAAATTTCCTTATGAATCCAATGGTGGGTTTTTAGAGATTTATTCCATCATTTACCCCCTAAAATTCATGCTTTTGTTCTGGCTCCAAGGCTATGCGTGAGGAAACCGGATGGAGACATAGTGCGCCAAGGTGTTGTGAAGAATATTATTCCACCATCTTGTATATATTTTAATTAAGTTTCCCAAAATATATTTTTTGACTCCTAACACATTCAAGAGCTCCCATAATTGCTTCTCGAAGCTCAAGGGTTGTTTTTGCATTGTGCACTACCCAGCCTCCAAGACTCACTTTTGTTGAACTTGCTCCAAAACTTGTGAAACCTTCCAAAACTGATTGTAACATGTTTCTAGATATCTTATATGCCTCCATGATGGATTTGGTATTTTTATTATACTTCGCATGAGGTGCATCAACTTCGAGAAGATAAAAAATGATCTTTCCTAAGCTTGCCAAAAAGCCCGTTTTGATGGATCTCGCTTGGGAAGCTCTTGAAATGACTGGGTATCCCTAGATCACCTATGAATACACCGACACAATGCTTGAGAATAATTCAGAGAGAAGGGATAGGACTAACTCGGGATTAGGGTGATAGGAAGGAGGGCTCAAAATGACCTTTGGGCAAAATTTTCGGGTAGGGTATGGTTGTCATGCTTAAAATTGTGAATTTTCTTGTTGCACATTTGCATGACAACACAGATCAAGTGTCAATCAACTAAGTCATTCTTTCTATGTCTCATGCTTAGGGTTTCATACGTGATTGCTTATTTTCTTGTGTCATATTGTACTTAGCAGTTGTAAATCATAGTTTACATCAGTTACTCTACAATAGGGTTTAATAAAAACTATTTTTGTTAAATCATTTTGTGAACCCGTCAACGAAATCCCACCTTATCTCTAGGATTTTCTTTTTATGCTTGTCACTCATAGTGGTTTTTTTGGTTCCTTTGAGTACATGAGTCTCCTCTATTTATTCGTAACTCTTCTAGGTTAATGGTTGAATGTGATAACCCCTTTGTTAACTCACAAAATGTTCCTCTAAAAGACATTGAAACCTCTCGATAGCAAAAATTTGTGTCAATCCTTTCGCATGTTCTCAATGCTTTTACTTTGCTAAAAATCTTGAGATATTGCTTCCATTCCTATTTCCACCACTCCCATCCTCCACACCAATGCTTCTAATGCACACCCCAGCTCCTCTTCTAGCAACCATGATTTGGATTCTCTATATCATGATCTACAAGTTCAAATCCATCAACTTCAGCAGGTTACTTCACGCTCCTCTCCATCTCTTAACTCATTACTTCTTCACACTCCTTTTGCACCCGCCATTTCTACTTACTCACTTCCTCTCAATTTCATCACCCCTAAGCTGCCCACTTTCAATGGCCATGGTGACCCTCAAGATCATCTCCGATATTTTCATGTGGCATGTCTAGATTATGTGGATGATCATACATTACTAGCTAAGTTATTTCCTCACGAGTCTTCAAGATTATGCCATGTGTTGGTTTTATGATCTACTTGTTCATTCGGTAACTTCTTTCACACATTTAGTCGATGCTTTTCTTTCTCATTTTTCAATCAATATTGACACTAAGATATCTTATGCACAACTGGATCAAATTAAACAATGATCTAATGAGCATCTAGCAGATTATGTGTTATGTTACAAGAACAACCTAGCTAAGATGACCAATGTGCTTACTGATTCGGACTTACAAGACGTATTTGTTTAAATCCTCTCACCACTACAACATGAGAGTGATATCTTTGAGACCTCTCCTTCATTTGATCAATTATACCATATGCTTAAAATGCACAAATTCAAACTTCTATCTATGGGTAAACTCAAGTATCACGATGCTTCACCATCTTCTTCTAATGAATTTAAAGCTAAATCAACATTCAAGCCATCTCCTAAGCCCACTAAAGTAAAGGTAATTTTCAATGTCATCTCTCCTCCTGAAAATCTTCAATGGTAACCCCCAAAGCGTACTTTCACCAAATTTCCATATGCCCCTCGATTTTAATTGTCTCAACTTGTCGAAAGTAATCTAATCACTCTTCCACTACCACTCAATCTTGATCCATCTTTCCCATGTGTCTGTAATTATGATGGAAACACTAAATGTGACTATCATCAATGCATTGGGCATTCCACGATCCGATCCGTTTCAAACTCAGGCATCTAATTCAAGATCTTATTAACAATAATTCACTTGATCTCCCTAAGCCATCTTCTTCTAAACCGTTTAATGATAACAAAAATCTAAAAATATTTAATGACCCTTGCCTAAGTAAGACACATAAGATTATGAATTTTCTACTAATCATACATATCATGTTGTGCCCCCTCCTTCATCGGGGCCCCTTGATTTTCTTGTCGCTTTTCTAATGCATCACCACCAACCATTACATTTTTAGATCACGATTATCATGCAACATTCTCTTATGATTCATTACACATCAATGCTTCTATTGTTTCATATATTGTCAATAACAATATGATCTATCCAGCAGCTCCTATGAGTGTGAGCTCTATTACGCTTCTTATGGCTATAAAATGTCAAATTTTTGCTATCACATAGCCAGTCCCTAATTATTTTGGCTACATTAGGCTACTCATTACATTTGGGCCTCTTACTATGCTTGTGGCATTCGCTATGACATCTTTAATTGAAGGTTGTGACATGTTATTAGGTCTCCCTTAGCTCCACGTTGCTCAAGTTATTCCCTCCATGAATCATTTTTTTCTTAAGTTCATTCACAACAAACGAGTTTTTGTTATAAAAGGCATTCCACCGTGCACACCATTTCCCAAACCTAGTCTCGATGATATATTTCCACTAGCTACAAAAGTATCCGGCCTCTAGGGCCTCTCAAATCTAAAGCACATTCAACACCTAGTTCTCCTATCTCGCACACATCCTACTTCACGATGCTCTTGTCCTCATAGGTCCACTAGTCCATCTCATCAACATAAGTCCCCTACTTGGGAAATCCCTTCACATAGGTGTTCACCACCTCCTTTACCACATAGGTCTCCTTCACATGCACATCATTATTCTCATACTCTAGTGATCTTAGAGCATGGACACATGCCTTTATCTCCTCGGACATCAAGTGGAGGGCCCTTTCCCTTCATTGTCATTGGATAGCCTTCTATCCTTCTCACACTTGGGAGGCATCACGCTTTATCCCCCTTCAATCATTACCAATTCTTTCTAATCTCTACGCATACACATTACACTCCGTGCTTCACATCTAATCTTTCTCATCTCTCTTATGCGCATTGATACGCACTTTTATCACCACTACCTTATGACACACTCTAGTTCCATGGTTCATACTCAATTGTTAAGGGTCTAAATCTTAAATGAAACTCATTGTATTCACTTTTCACGCTTTACGCTTCATGATCTATCCTTCTAGCATATTGTTCAAACCATTACCCTATGATGCACTCTATTTCCATGGTTCATACTCAACTGTTGAGGGTCTAAATATGAAATGAACCTCACCACATTCACTCTTTACACTCTATGCTTCATGATCTATCTTTCTAGCACACATTTTCAAACCATTTCGATGATGCACTCTTGTTTTATGGTTCATTCTTGATTTTTGAGGGTATTTTATAAATGAAACTCATCTCATACTCATACACATTCGTTGGGGGAATGTTATTCCTATCACTTTCACATTGTGTACCATTCCATCTCACTCACTCACAACATTTACATATCTTGGTTGCATCTACTCTTCTTATCTTATTCTACTTACATGTACACTTTGTTTTCCATGCTAGATGTATACTTAGTATGTCAATATCTTTATATATACACATGCGCATTCACTTGGTCTTTTGAGTGAATGCAAATATCTTACAGGTATTTACATGTTGCAATGATGTTTGGAACTATACCTCTTACCAGTCCCATCGAGGCTCCTGGGGGCATCTACTTTCTCACACATTACAAGTGTTATCATTTCATCATATACTACTTCCTATTCTTACTAGCACACTACTTATTCCATTGATACATACATGACTTGACATACTTTTATCTTTCTAACATGCTAACGGGTGCTTCATGTGCAGCATTTTCCTTGTAGGACTATATGCCACCATGGTTGTTTGATACATTTTTGCTTTTCATTTCTTTCTACTTGTATGCTATTGTTTGTGGGCTATGCCCTATGCCTTGTTTTATCACTACTTGTATTAATTTTAGCTTCAACCCCGATTCTCTTATGACATCGTGGGTGATGTCCCATGTTTGAAACCCACTTTTTGTGGTCCACTTTGTTTACACACTTTCTTGTTACATTTTTTTCTATTACATGCTTACTAATTTTATACTAACACATGTTAATATCTACCTTGTATGCATGTGTCGTGGTTTCTAGCATGCACATTCCCTCCCCCTACAAGGACACAATTTAGATCAGCATCAGGGCCTCTCTTTTGGGCCGCACACTCTTTTGGCGTCTTATGCACCCCAAATGAAGGGGGCATATATTGGGTGAAAAAATCACCCCATACATCAACTCATATATGAAGTTCGGGACACACATTACATGAACAAATAAGGAACACAATCACAAAATGGCATAGAATCAAGATTGGGTCAAAATCACAACATAGACACCAACGCCTAGGCCAGCATGTACAGGGGTGTGCCCGTGTCCTCCCCAGGCGTTAATGTCGAGGGGCGGACATAGTCGGCTTATCATATCAACACACTTCACATAATCCTTTAGAGCATTTTTACAAGATCGGCACGGCCTCGTAATAAATAATGCATGAAATCTCCTATAGTCTCCTTTAATCAAAACAATCACTAAAATTAGAACTAATTTGGGACAGCAAGAAAGAAAAAAGTGACACACCATCTCTGGCGGTGGTGTTTATCGAGCAGAGTCAGATGGAGAGTAACACTAGACCTCTCTCCCCAACACTTGCTCTTTGGCATGAGATCGCCCAAAACTCACACTTAGCGTGACAACGCCCAAAACTCACTCTTGGCGTGATATTGCCCAAAAACTCATTCTACACAACATTTTTAGGACACTTTTCTATCCTTTTACACTCTTCTACATCAGTGCACACTTTCCTTTTACACACTTTTACATACTTATGCACATTTTTCTCTGATTTATCATATACATGACTTTGACTACATTCTTTCTCTTCTTTTTGTAGGTCCATCCTTACAAGAAGCAACAATCACAAGCTATAACAACAACAGGTACAAAACCACACATACATATACACCCCTAAGGTCACTTTTCTTTCCTAGTTTCCACACTTCATCTTTGCACTCATTCCACGCTTCACTTATTCAATTGGTATGCATTTTTCGCATTCTCTACATGGTTATCAGGTACACATATCTTATCTACTTTATTTTATCGAGTATTCACTCAACAACATAAAGTGGGGGAAAATGTAGACACAAAATCACGCACTTGGGTAAATTTCTAGGTCATAAACACATACTAGCATTCATATGATTCCTAAGCAAGAAAACTAGTAATTGAAAACTATCTTTGGAATTTTGTCTTTGTTTTTTGTTTTCTATTTGGTCGCACACACCCTAAATCCTAGTCAATATTTTACTTATTTATCTTTTATGGCTTCAGACACCAATGCCCAACAATGACAAGGACACCCAGGCGCCCTGTCCCCCTCGGGCACCCCTGATCCTTTCTTATCTTACTCGCTCCTTTTGGGTATTTTTTATCTTTTGCATTTTTTTTTTTACTTATTACGAAATTCAAACAAGGGAATCATATAAATATATAGTTATGTGTTCAAAATTAGAAACCAAGCACTAAGCATTACTAGCATCACCTAAGCTCGCATCCAAAAGGCACTTAAAGCACTCCAAAGGCATCCATCTAGAAATCCACTCAAGGGAAAAGGGTTGCAACTCTACATACACATCATAGGAAGGGTAAGTTCATTTTTCCATCCACACATTCTATTACATTGTTACATCTAGCTACAACTCGTTATCAACTAACAACTTGCACAAGGGCATCCTAGGGCGCAGTTCTTACACACACACCATAACTACATGGAGTCTAAGATGTAGTGCAACGCTTGGTTATAAGTTCACTCTCGGGTGACCGCCGTGAAGTCACCCACACTAGTGGAAATTGTGAATCTAAGGCAAAGAAGGCCCCTAACTAGCAGGCTGGTGTGATAGATCGATCAGCGAGGATGACTGCTCGAAGGCTCAATCATATCGAGCTGGCGTGATTCGGTCTATAGGTTGTGGAATACGTGGAAAATGTCCTGGGATAGTTTCGTGTATATCTCCAGATAAGGTCATAGGGCGGATGGTAAATATAATTGACTCTATGGGTGATTCTCTGGCCTAGTCCAGAACTCCTTAGCTTTGTTAGCTGCTATGTCTAATAAGGATAACTGTTCGATGATGATAGGTGGAAGTGGAGTAGATCTAAATACTAGTGTACGTAGGCCAGCATCTATGTCTGATTCACCTATGGATTCGTTGGGCTGTGGGATTTGTGGGTCACAACCGTAGATTCGTGGTTGTTGTGGACTCGTTATGGTCATGTATGGAATCAGTCCCTAATCCCTAGTATCCAGTAATCGTATGCTTTCTCAGCTTCTATATTCGAGAATCAATAATTGTTGTGATCTTCTCGGAGAATATCTTCAGGGCGTTCGTCTGACACTGAATTCTTAAGTGGTATACATATACGTGAGAGTGTCTCTGTGCATCGGTTGTGTGGAACCAAAGGATCACAATCAAATGTTGCTCTCTCTTTGAACCCTCTACGAGTCATGTAGATATGAATCTAAGGTAATCTGTAGTTTGGTTGATTCGACCAAAATGTGTGTGCTTGGTCGTCTTCTATGTTTAACCCGTGCAGTTGGAAACTGATTTGTTGCAAGTTTACCGTTGTTCGGAAGACTTGGATCCTGAGATTTTGATCTATATCAGTTATTGTTGTGATGATTGGGTTGGGGCACGATTGGCTCGAATACGTATTCTCTGGGCTCCCTAGGTCCCGTGATTGTCATACAAAAGCAACAATGTAAATTAACTGTAGCAAAGTGAAATTTAACTACTTTAAGTATATCTATAGCATATATGATTTCTCTATTTTTGTATTTTCTGATGAACTATTCGAATGAATTTAAAAGAGTAACTATTTAATATATCTAGAATTGTGAGCTAAAATAACAAATTAAAACAAACAAGATAACCAAGTATAGCTATTTGTCTATGCAACTGTGAATCTATTCTAAATAATGAAATACTTGATCTAGTCTATTTGCAAGACTCTCGATCCTACCTCAGAAGTGAGGAATGAATCATAGTCTCTCAGAAACTATCAATCCCCATAACTTCCCTGGCAATATCGAAAGTAAAATTGATTGAAATAAAGTGATTGGCTACTCTATTTGATATGTTTCTAATTAGAACTTTGAAAGCTAGAACCTGGATTCTGCATAGAACAGTGGCGAATCCGATGGTGTGTGTGATCTTGTCCCCTCAGTGTGATCTCCTCGTTCCTTCGTGTTCACGTGGATCCAAGAAAAGCGTGTAATGCTAGCATCAACGAAGTAGATATTGGGACAAAGGCAGCTTAGGATACAGAATGAATACAATGCGAGTAGGAGAGAGATAGCGCGAGAGTACGAGCTTGGCTTATGTAATTCTAGCGGGATTTATTGCGAGTCATGCAACATAAAACGTCCAGAACCTGAAACTATCCTGTTTGAAGAACAAAACCTGCAACTTTAATGGCTTCCTATTGAAAACAAACTATTTTACTCAATGGATTGGATAAAATATCAACAACACTTGCACAAGATGGATATGTGGCTTACTAACAATGACAAAACAAACTATACTAAGCATGCGATGAGAAAGAAACTAAGAATTCTAAGCAAAATGAAAGACTAATCTATTGCAATGAGAAATTCAGAGGCAAATTTGAGGGGCCATTTGCTTGAGCACAAGCCAACTATTTATAGCATTTGCATTTACCCAAGGTAAAAACCAAATAGAACTCTTAAACTATAAACAATGGCAAAACACTATTCAGGGAACCAGAATCATTAATGCAAGCTTATGGCGGTGAAAAAAGCTGGTGAATCGTTGAAATTTACGTGAGTCGTGTTAAAAGAGCTTTTGGAAAACACGTAAAGGACCGCCGCCCTGAGCAGGGTGGCGGTTACAGGACCGCCGCCCTATTCAGGGCGGCGGTCACGAGACCGCCGCCCAGGCAGGGCGGCGGTTTCATCACTGAAGAGCAAAAGGCCAAGAAAAGAGGGGAAAAAGAAAAACAAAGCACATGGGGGCTAAGCGGGGCATGCGGGATGTTAATGCACACTTGGAGAGCTTTTCCGGATCCCGAACACCTTGCGAGGAGACCTGTATCATCATTGGGGCATGTGTTACGTTGTTCCGGTGGTGCAGTACCCTACAATTTTGGGTACGTACATATTGCCCCCTCGGAGAAGCGTTTTAGCCATGAAGAGGCGTAAAACGGTGGGTCTGAGTATGGCGGTCCCGAAATGGGAAGTTAGAAGTTATACCTGATATGTCGTGTGTTGAAATGCCGTCAAAATTCCTGCCACCTGCAAAATGAAAAGAGAACTCAAGTGCAGATAGACACAATAATTTGGAAAATAAATGCTAAAATAATAGGAAATGAGAACGTACCATTCGTGCGGGGATAAGAACTTACCTCCGTCGGTGCTCCAAACCTGCAAAAAAAGGCATTTTAAAACAAGTCAGGTTTGCTATATATATGAAAGTGGGCCCATTTTCCTATTCATTTGCGTGAGTTGATTTGATTGATTCTGAGCTCTGGAACCCACGGTGATGGTTTCTTGTGTGAGTAGAGTCAAAACGTTCGTGACGGGATAGTGATCATGCCTCCGTGAGTGGAACATCGACCCGCGAGATCACAGGTTAGTTTTCTTCAATTTATCCTTTTTACCCCCTTAATTTTAAAATGCTAAAATCTTTGTTGTGGGGGGGTTATTTTTGAAAATGCTAGGTTTAAAAGGTCCATCTAGGGGGGGCGCCTACTGGGTAGGCTTTGTTTTTAGCTAAAACGGTCCTTTTTAGCATTTTTAGGCTTTTTAAATTATAAAACCGCGTGGGTTTTCGGCACATGACCGCCGCCCTGCCGGGGGGCGGTTTACACCGCCCCTGTTCGAAGGTGGTTTACTGACCGCCGCCCTTAAGGCGGCGGTTACAAAACCACCTCCCTGCTCAGGGCGGCGGTTTTGCACAGAATGCCAAAAGTACATCTGTTTGAGATTGTTTTTGCATTTTTAGCATTTCTACGTGTTTTCATGATTTTTCTAATATCACTCGGATGCTAACTTGCTTTGTTTTGTGTGTTTTTGGGTGTATGCAGGTGAGAGAGGAGTATATTCGGTGGAGCCGAGAGAGGGAGTGTGACTGGCTCCCAGGAGTACTAGATGCACTTTCACAGGATGAGGAGGACACTCTTCAGAGGGCCGGGATACTACGTATCTCACGCGTTCCACATGTTGCACCATCCAGTCACATTCTTTGTGACTTATTCTCCTATTGGGATGTTGATCGGAACACCTTCCGATTACCAGGGGTCCGCGGTGAGTGGACCATCACTTTGGAGGATGTTTATCGCATTCTGGGGGTCCCGATCATTGGGAGACGTCTGACCCTTGAGACAGCAGGTTCGCGGGCCCAGATAGCATAGTGGGCCACTTATATGGGAGATGCAGTCATCTCCACGGGTTCGAAAGAAGGGGGTCAGAGTTCGATCCATTCCTAGTTTTCCCATCCCCTTGCTTCGCCAGGCCATTATGGGGATCCTTGCCTCGAGATTGATCGGGGACAAGGGAGGAGACACACTTGCTTTTTATACTGTTGGTCCCCCATCATTGCACAGATAGAGGGACATGGCCGGATATATGCAGGGAGCGAGATATACTTGGGACTACCTACCATGATTTATATAGGGTAGTAGTCCGTTTACGAGGCGATCCTTGAGCCACCCGACCCTGGTCATGAGTTGGGTTTACGAGCACTTCATTCCTTATGGTAGAGGTGTAGAGGTGACAGATCCCAGAGCTGTGAGGGTAGCTAGATGGACGAGATATGTCGGTGCTCGAGAGCACCTCATCGGCCGGTTGCTTCTCGACCACTGCTGCTTGACATGGAGGCCACACCGTATCGAGACTATGGCGAGGTATATGGGGCGGAGGCTCTTACTTTGATCTCCTGCTCCACCACAGGGCAGCTTATTGATAGAGTGGGGCGAGTGGAGATACACCCCTTTGGCCGAGTTCCTCAGCAGTTTGGCCTACCCTACATGGGCATGCTTCCCCAGTAGCGCCAGTATACAGGTCAGTTCGAGAGGCCAGAGGGGGTCCTAGAGGCCGGGGTTGGACAGTTGTTACTCCTGGCGTTCCTATTGCGGCCGGGAGGGTAGTACGTGCGAGAGGAGAGCCGGTGCGCCTCAGGCACCCTTGCTTCAGATTGTCATGGGTCCTGCCCATAGCAGTGATGACCCCATTGACATAGACTCCGAGTCGAGGAGTTTACGGGGGAGAGAGGAGGAGGAGGCGGTGATCTGAGTGGCATGATACTCGGGATATCATGCGAGAGAGAGGGCGAGCGAGTGAGAGAGGGTGACTCTGGTTTCAGAGGAGCCACTCTCCCAGGGCCATGGTGGGGAGGATGAGTCCATTGCGGGGTGCTACGTTGCTCCAGTCACAGGAGCACCTCGGTCGGCGGCGGCATCATGGGGTGTTGACCCCAGAGATCCATCTGGAGGCCTGGTGATCGAGTAAGTTACCATCCTTCCTTTTAATGTTTGTTTTTATTTAGGATTGCTTTAGTTGCTATCTCTCCTTTTGTTTTATCTTGTATTTCTAATCTCTTGTTTTGTTTCTAATTTGTTTTCTCCTTTGTTTGCAGAGACCGCCGATGAGTGGCGAGACTTGATTCGTAGGGTATGCACCGATACCCTGATGATCCCCATGGAGAGGACCCGTGTAGAGTTGTCTGTGGATGCTGGGGAGCCCTCGGTGCTGGTAGACACACTGATGTCTTTGCCCCAGTCTGGCATGTGGCCAGGATGGTATCGACTCTCCGCACGGAGCTAGCGGGGTATAGGACAGCCGAGCGCTGATGAGGAGTCATTCTCGTGGCGAGACTGCATGGCTGCCCCTCGGGATCCTGAGCCCTCCGTGCACTCAGAGCGCCGGCGTAGCCGGAGTCCTAGGCGTGGGCGTGTGCCTTCAGAGGGGTCTCATAGGGATTGAGAAGCCACTTGGCTCTCCTAGATTTTGTATGATATATTCTTTTGTATATCCCGGGCTCTTTGAGCGTTTTGACCATGCTTGGCGCATGATGGCATTGTACAGAAACTTTATATATATATATATATATATATATATATATATATATTCTTTTTGGATCAGACTTTTGGCATTCATGGCTTTGTTTCCTTTCCAGTTTCCTCATGTAGATTATGATGTTATGCTTGTATGCTCTTTAGAATGTATGCAATGGAGAACAAATGATGCAAGTGTTTTACTTTCTTTTTGTATTTCATGATGCTGATATATGATAATGTAGATATAATGTGATTTTGAATCTTAGTTTCTGTAAGCAATTTTGGATGCCTCATATTTGTTTTGGCAAAGTGGTGAAGACAAAACCGGTATGATGAGCAGATAGACTTGCCCCTCTCCTAACTCCACACAACTAGTAAGATGTGAGGGCTCATCACCGAGAGCTAGAAAGGGCACAAGTTGTGAAATGTGTTGAAATGGTAGTGATGAGAGATAGACAAAGCTTTGGTGGAACCAAATTAGGATGCTACAAGCTTACTCCACTCGAGTGACTTCATAGTTTTGGGATGTAACTTGCTTTGCGGTTTATCTAGACTTAGATCCGTAGATGGCCACATAGTAGACAAAATCTGGGTTATTAGGCTTTTAACTCTTTTGGAATTTTGAACATCTGATTCATTTGTTTTTGACTCAAAGCTTCAAGGTTTGAATTGTTTGCTTATGACCTTTTACGTTTGTTTGTCAAGAGGACCCCCTACACTTTGCCCCATGCTACTAGTAAGAAGCGTGGGTTTATCACCGTGGGCAAGGCATAGGCGAGTAAGGGCATTTCCATCCTTTCCCAACCCTACGTCACTAGTAAGAGATGCAAGCTCATCACCGAAGGTTGGTGGGGCAAGGAAATGTGTAAATTTAAAATTTTCTATTTGATTCTATATTTGACTTGTTTATTTGAGCAAAATGTCAGTGTGTTCTTATTTCCAAAGAGATATATATACGGGATAGATGTGACACCATGAAGCTTCTAGAACAGACCATAGGCAAGACACCTATCCTAAGAAGAAACCAAAAGTGAGAATAAACCCATGAGATCTTGGCATGGTTACCGTTAAGACCTTGTCATATCTAGCTTTATTTGATGAAATGATTCGAAATAGTTTGATGATATCATGGAAATGGAGAAGTATGATTAGAGTGTTTATGCCAACAACATCATGAGTTTGTAATGAATTGCTTTGAGAACAAATTCCTTGATCACATTTTTGTACAAAACAAGCGGACAAAATGATCCTAATCTATATGAAGATGTAATGTAGATATAATTATAAGTAGTGCTAGTTGCTTACGCGTAGAATCGTTTGAGGTGTAGGGAATTGATTGTTTCACCAAATTCCTCACCTTAGCGTACATAAGAGGTATGCACCATTTCCATAGTCCTTCATGACTCGGTATGGGCCCAACCATTTGGGCCGGAACTTCCTTCCTTCACCGGTCTTTTTGTCGATCCATTTATCAGCCTTAGAACTAGATCACCTTCATATATGTCGCGTTCATAGACTTTCTTGTTATCTTTGGCACATCGGTCAGCATAGACTCTGTGCCTTTATTCACATCTAACCTAGCTTCATCTAGGACTTTCTAGTTGGGAAAGACGTGCTTCTCTATAAGCGTCTTCATCTAGAATCCCTTGTAATGAAATGCGGAGAGTAGGTATTTCAACCTCAAAGGAGAGAAGCCCTTACGCCCCGAATACTAGCGAGAAAGGAGTCGCTCCTGTTGGTGTTCTTATTGAGGTTCGGTGGGCCCATAAGGCGGATATAACTTCAAGTGCCAATCTCGTTTGTTTTCTTTCACCGTTTTAAGGAGAATGGCTTTTAATGTTTTGTTTGTCGCCTCAGCCTGTCCATTGGCTTGAGGGTAATATAATGAAGCCGTATGATGGCTTATTTTAAATTTATTACACAATTCGAACTTCGTCATTCTTAAAAGAAGTTCCATTATCTGAGATAATGATTTGCGGGATACCATACCTGCAAATGATTTGGTTCAAAATGAACTTGGCGATTACAGAACGGTACAGTAGTAAGAGGCATAGCCTCTACCCACTTGGTAAAATATTCGGTGGCCGTGATTATAAAATTATGGCCATCTGTAGATGAGGGAGAGAATTTCCCTATTAAATCTAGGCCCCACGTAGAAAAGGGCCATGGAGTAGCGATCGGTTGTAGAGCTTGTGCTGGCATGTGAATCTCGTGGGAGAATTCTTGACACTTATGACATCTGCGTACAAACTCTACTGCGTCGTGTTCTAGAGTGGGCCAGAAATAGCCCATTCGATGTATTTTATGAGTGGTGGCATGGCCACCGAAGTGGCCTCCACACATTCCACTGTGAGATTCATGGAGAATCTTCTTGGATTCTTCTGTGTCGACACATCTTAGAAGCATTCCATCGAACGCTTTTCGATAGAGCACTTGCTCTATAATGACGTATTTTGCTACGATAATGCGTAACCGCCTTCTTTGTTGTGGAGTAGCACTTTCTGGATACGTATGGTCCATGATATAATTAATGATATCAGTGTACCAAGGACACTCAGAGATAGGAGGTCTGGTTTCGATGTAGTATACGCACTCATCTGGAAAGTCCAGATCTACTAGATCACCTCCATCTAATGGGTTATCAGCTAACCAATCCACGATGATTTGTCCCTTAACGGACTTCTGATTTACAAATGTTAATTCGAATTCTCCCATTAAGGTTATAAAACGTCCAACCTTTTTAGACAAGGACCCTTGCGTGAGGAAAGTTCGTAAATGGTCGTTTTTACCATGACCCTTGTTTCTTGATTTAGCATATAATGTCTTAAGCGTTTGGTTGCAAAGACTATGGCGAGGCATTCTCGTTTTGCTTGTGTATAACGTGTTTCATAGTCGAGCAATGTTTGACTAATGAAATAAATCACACGTTCTCTCTTGTCATCATCTTCTTGAGCCAGCATACAGGCTAGCGAGACATTGGTAGCTCGCAGAATATAAAATTAACGGGTGATCTGGCTTAGGTGGCATTAGCGTAGGTGGTGATAACAAGAAATGCTTAACTGCGTTGAAAGCTTCATTGCCAGTCTTCGGTCAATCAATGCTATAATCTTTCTTGAGTAGATTGTTGATTGGATGAATGGTGAAACTTAAGTCAGGATGAATCTCGGATTGCACCAAGCTTTCGAGAAATGACCTGATTCAGATTCATCCGAAGGTGGGACCATTTCGAGGACAGCCCAAATTTTGGTTGGGTCAACATCGATCCCGCGTGATGATATAATGTAACCTAGGAGCTTCCCTCCTGTTACACCAAAGACACATTTTTCTGGATTTAGCGTGACTCGTATTCTATCAGACGTGAAAGAATGATGCGAAGTACTTCGGATGGTCACAACACTTCTTGGCCTTAGCCAACAAGTCGTCTACATAGGATTCCATGATTTGATGAATTAGATCGTGAAATATATATGTCATAGCCCGCTGGTATGTAGCGCCAGCGTTCTTGAGACCGAATGGCATAACAACATAGCAATAGGTTCCCCAAGGAGTTATAAATGTGGTTTTAGCTTGATCTTGTTCAGATATTCTGATTTGATTGTATCGAGAATCCATCCATGAGAGACAAAAGTTCAAATCCAGTTGTTGCATCAACAATGACATCAATGGATGGCAACGGGAAGTCATCTTTAGGACACGCTTTGTTAATGTCTCGGAAATCTATGCAGATGCGTATCTTCCCATTTTTTAGAACGGGAACGATATTAGATACCCATTGAGAGTAATCGACTGGTTTGATGAATCCTACTTGGAGGAGCTTTATCACCTCCTCTTTCACCATGAGAGCTACCTTAGGTTTCATTGGTCTCGATTTTTGTTTAATCGGCTTTGCATCTGATTTAGTGACGAGGTTATGTACCGCAATGTGCGGTGTAACTCCTGTCATTTCTTTATAACTAAATGTGAAAGCCTTCTGATGTTCCTTGAGGATTCGAGTGTGTATTTCTACTTCTTATGGGGTTAACGAGGATCCTAGTTTTAAGATCTTTGGTTCATCCTCTGTTCGATGTTAACATCAATTGTTTCTTGATTCAAAAAGCGTTACCTTCTTGAACTCGGGCGGGGGGTGGAGGTAGTTCTAAATCGTCTCCATTCTCATTGAGTATATCTTTAGGGTTTTTTGTGGGGAAGCTCCATCATGGGATTTCCGAAGTAGGAAGATGAATGTGGGATTAAGGACAAATCTATCACGTGATGGGAGAGATGTAATGCCGCATAGGTGTTTAAGTAATTCAGAGTTGCCATATCACTACCAACGTGGTCTAGGATAGTAAATTTGTTCTCATCCTTGCTATTTAAAGAGAGAATTTGACAACAATTTTTTTACCAATGGTTCGGTACGAAGGGACACCATGAAATGGGTATCTTGGAATTCATTGTTTGGAGTGAAGCGTGATGCTTTGAGGTTCTTTATAGAATCGGTGAGAAGATTTTGTTCTCGTGGGATTGCTTCGATTGATATGAAGTCAAACTCCTTGCTTAAATCTAATACAGTTGTTTTGTAAAGTTGTAAGTGCTCAGCTTTGGTTTCATATATCTCAGAGACTTGGTTTGCTACCAATTGTGAGTCTCCTAACACTCTGATGTTATCAACACCGATTCTCTTAGCTAAGATGAGGCCAAGGAGGAGGGCTTCGTACTCAGCGCCGTTGTTTGTGCATTCGAATTTTAGTTTAAAGGCAAATGGTAGGACTTTTCCCTTGGGAGAAGTAAGGATTACACTGCCCCAGCTCCGTAATGACATCTAGCTCCATCGAAATGGAGAGTCAATATTTAATTTGGGAATATGGGCGTTGGACACTTGTTGTGTTAACGTCTTCTACTTCTATCATGCGAGATCCTCTCACCTCTTTGGAAGAGAACCAACACCTAGGGATGCACCCCATGCCTACAGAATCAAATGGTAGGAACATTGGTAGATCTGTTCTAATAATTCAACAATTTTTGTAGTAGTTCCTAATGATATTGTTTCTATAGTGTTAGCCTCATCTTTGAAATTTGGGGTTGCCTTGGCTAGGCTCATAGTTTCAAGATTGTCGTAGGTACCAACTTTTCTCTTCGGTTTTGCATCGGTAGGTTTATTAAGTTGGTTTGTTGGGAGTTCAAACTCGAGTGCATGCCTGGTCTTTTCTTTAAGTCAGCTAGGTGTACATCGAATGGTTTTGGATCACCTTTGGCTATGAATATCTTTCCTAAGTGTAAAAACCTTACTTCTTGAAATAGCGTAGAAGGGATTGCCTTCATGCGGTGTATCCATGGTCGGCCGAGGATCATATTATAGTTAGTTTCCCGATCTATAATATAAAACTCAGTCAGGATGGTTTTGGGTCCTAAGGTGACTGGTAATATTATAGTTCCAATCGAGGTGGCTTTAAGGCTATCATAGCCTCTTAGTGTATTTCGGGTTGTGGAACAATTTGTTTCTCCATACCCTAGCTTTTGAAGGAAAGAAAAAGGGACTATGTTAACTGCTGCCCCATCGTCTACCATTGCACGCTTTACATAGTTGTTATAAACCCATACTTGCAAATGTAAGGCTGGATCACCTCGGCGTGCAATCTCAGCATCTGTTGGCATTTTGTTTATTTCGAATATGAATTCGACATCCCTATCCGCCTGCCCCGGAGGATGAACATCAAAGTCTATATGATTTACCTGTGTTTGGGAGGTGGAGTGATGTTAATTAAATGACCTAAACCTAATGCCTCTAAAAGAGCAGCCCTGTGGGTAGGAGAGTTCTTTAGTAAGTCCAAAAATGAAATGTGCGAGAAGGTTTTTGTTAGGTCATTAATTAAATCATAGGCACCCACAGGTTTTACTACTATTTGTTGGATGTTATCTATCTCTGGCAGGTGGCTTGGACTTGGCTGAGAGGAATACTCTCGTGTCCTTGTTACAGCTTCTACGGGTAATTCGGCATCTAACTCCACTAATCCGACTATCTTAGGTCGTGGCTGACTTCCTAGTTGTGGCGCAACTAATGGATTTAGCGAAGTTGAAGCCTCATGATCATTGTTTCCTGTCATTACACTCTTGTTTGTCCCAGTTAGATTTAGCCTATTATTGTTGTGATTTGGGAGCGGATCATTAAAGATCTTGAGGGGTGCATTTTGAGGGGAAACTGACCCCTGTAAAAGTATTTGGTGCTGGTGACGTAGGATCTGCCAAGAACATATCTATGAAAAGTTGTCTTTGTTCTTCTGGAAAGCGTTGCATGAATTTATTGTAGTCACGGCACGTTCTAGTGTCATGGCCCTGAATTTTGTGGAAACCACAATACGAATTAGGATTGTAATTCCTAGTTTGTTGGTTTGGTGCATATTGTGGCCCAAAACTTTGATCAAACCGTTGCCTATTAAAGTTTTGTTTGTTGTTTTTTATTTTGATTTTGATTTTGATAACCAGTTGAGCTTTGGCTTGAATCCCATGTAGGACTTCGCCATCGTTGTTGTTGTTGTTGTTGTGGATGATTAAAATCCACTGCATTGATTGTCGGGGTAAAGTTGTTGTTTCGTTGATTGTTTATTTGTGGTGGAGTATTCACAACGTTTGTCTTTCTAGCCTGATCAGTTACTCCATCCGTTGTCACTCCGTGATTTTTGTTAAGAATTTTAGGTCCTTGATTGACATTCGTGATAGTAGGATAAGTTGTAGTGTTTTGGTTGGAGGTGATTAACCTCCCGTTTGCTCCATATGTCTTGCGACCACTATCAATTGCCGCTTGATCTATTCGGAGAGCACTCTCAAGTACTTCATCATAAGTTCTTAGTGGGAACTTCTGGACCTCTTCCTTTACCTCTCTACTGAGAGAATGAAGGAATAGATCACATAGTTCCATCTGATCCATGTTTGGAGCACTTGCTGAAGAATAGAGAACTGTGCGCCACCTTTGGATGAAATGGGTGACAGATTCATTGTGTTCTTGCTTAATGTGTAAGAATTCCCTGATTCCTGTCCTTAATAGTTTGTTCATGTCAAAGGCTTTGATGAACTCTGACACGAGCTGCTTGAATGAATGGATGGAAGCCTCAGGTATTCTATAATACCAATCGAGAGCGATGCCTTCCAAAGTTTTGGGGAATATTTTAGCAACAACCCCATCCCAAGGAGTAGTTCTCGGATGGCTATTGCGTAAGCCTTGATATGGGCATTTGGATCTCCCTCACCTTTGTATTTGGGAAAATCGGGAAGAGGTCTTGGAAGCATGACGCTTCGTATGGTGAAATCTAGGGGCTCTTTCAAATATTCTGAGTAAGTCCCTATCGCATAGGTTTCGACCATTGATGGTGCCTGCTGAGGGAGCGGAGGTGGAATGGGTTGTTGATATGGCGTTGCATATGCATTGGTAGGAGCATAAGGGAACCCCTGTGGTTGAGTAAAAATACGGGAGAGGAGAACATATCCCCTTGTGGTGATTTGGAGTACATGTTTAAGTATGAAGGGGTATTGTCCAAGAATGGATTACTTTGTACTAGACCAGGGAGGAGCGGTGTTAGGGATGGTGGCTCTTGTTGGGGTTTGTTGTGAATACTGAGGAGTCATGCCTAATGTGCCTACTCCTGTGAGGAGGTCTACTTGGCTAGGATGGTGTGGAGGATTGGAACTTCCTGCCTGCATGAATTGAGAATTTTGACTTGCTTGGGCAAGTTCTAACCCCTAACCTTTTCTACTAGAGTTGAAATGACTTCATTTGGTGAAGTCACGATATTTTGCCTTGGTGGCATTTGTTGTATATCATGGTGTTGTATAGGCATGTGATATCCTGCTATGAACTGATCATTGCCCTGCCAAGTTTCTCGAGGGCATTTTCTATATGCAGTGGCATAGAGGTATTTTCTCGAAAAAAGACCTCGGGTTGTGTTTGTAAACCTCCTATAGGTGGGTACATACTCGAGAACGTTGTTCATTCCTGGCATAATGTACCGAATGTTCATCATCTAAACCCAGGTATGAGTCTGATTGTCTACTAATTTGTGGTCTAAGTAGTACCTGAGGAGACGAACTTGATTCTCCTGTGAGCGTCATATTGTTCGAGCCTGAAGGCTCTGTTTGCCATGTTTGAGTGAACTGATCCAACTCCTCTGTTCGGAGGGATGAGGTATATCTGATCCTCGAGTTTGTGTTGACAACTGGTTAGTTGAGTAGTTATCACCCCATACTGAGAGCGAGGGTGATGATTGTCTATTCTGTTGGGCGTAGTATGCCTCAAGACCCAAGAGGGGTCTGCCATATGCATCGAATCCGACATATTTGGGGGGTATATGAATACCCATAGAATAATGGGAAGGAGCGAAGGTGATGGTGAAAGCTAATGAGGTAGTAAAGATGAAAGAGTCATTTTTAATTTGAAAGAACAGTAGAAATCTGACTCAGACTAGAAAGTAGAAAGTTTCACGTCGGGTTCACCAATTTTGTATGACGGAAAAGTGACAAGCGAGCTTGGGAATCTACAAGTAACTCTTCCTCGCACCCGACCTCCCGAGGTCGTGCCGAGACAGCCGGTGGGGATGAAATATGTGTGGGATGTAGACAAACTAGTTAGGCAATCTAATGTCTTCGACACGCACTAGTGGAAATTGTGAATCTAAGGCAAAGAAGGCCCTCCTAACTTGAACTGGTGTGATAGATCGATCAGCAAGGATGACTGCTCGAAGGCTCCAATCAATATCGAGCTCTGGCGTGATTCGGTCTATAGGTTGTGGAATACGTGGAAAATGTCTGGGATAGTTTCGTGTATATCTCCAGATAAGGTCATAGGGTGGATGGTAAATATAATTGACTCTATGGGTGATTCTCTGGCCTAGTCCAGAACTCCTTAGCTTTGTTAGCTGCTATGTCTAATAAGGATAACTGTTCGATGATGATAGGTGGAAGTGGAGTAGATCTAAATACTAGTGTACGTAGGCCAGCATCTATGTCTGATTCACCTATGGATTCGTTGGGCTGTGGGATTTGTGGGTCACAACCGTAGATTCGTGGTTGTTGTGCGGACCTGCTATGGTCATGTATGGAATCAGTCCCTAATCCCTAGTATCCAGTAATCGTATGCTTTCTCAGCTTCTATATTTAGAATCAATAACTGTGTGATCTTCTCAGAATATCTTACAGGCGTTCGTGCAACCTGAATTCTTAAGCTAGTATCTATATCTGTGAGAGTGTCTCTGCGTCTTGTGGAACCAAAGGATCACAATCAAATGTCGCTCTCTTTCAAACCCTTCTACAGTCATGTAGATATGAATCTAAGGTAATCTGTAGTTTGGTTGATTCGACCAAAATGTGTGTGCTTGGTCGTCTTCTATGTTTAACCCGTGCAGTTGGAAACTGATTTGTTGCAAGTTTACCATTGTTTGGAAGACTTGGATCCTGAGATTTTGATCTATATCAGTTATTGCTGTGATGAGATTGGGTTGGGGCACGATTGGCTCGAATACGTATTCTCTGGGCTCCCTAGGTCCCGTGATTGTCATACAAAAGCAACAATGTAAATTAACTATAGCAAAGTGAAATTTAACTACTTTAAGTATATCTATAGCATATATGATTTCTCTATTTTTGTATTTTTTGATGAACTATTCGAATGAATTTAAAAGAGTAACTATTTAACATATCTAGAATTGACAGCTAAAATAACAAATTAAAACAAACAAGATAACCGAGTATAGCTATTTGTCTGTGCAACTGTGAATCTATTCTAAATAATGAAATACTTGATCTAGTCTATTTGCAAGACTCTCGATCCTACCTCAGAAGTGAGGAATGAATCATAGTCTCTCAGAAACTATCAATCCCCACAACTTCCCTGGCAATATCGAAAGTAAAATTGATTGAAATAAAGTGATTGGCTACTCTATTTGATATGTTTCTAATTAGAACTTTGAAAGCTAGAACCTGGATTCTGCAGAACAGTGGCGAATCCGATGGTGTGTGTGATCTTGTCCCCTCAGTGTGATCTCCTCGTTCCTTCGTGTTCACGTGGATCCAGAAAAGCGTGTAATGCTAGCATCAACAGAAGTAGATATTGGGACAAAGGCAGCTTAGGATACAGACTGAATACAATGTGAGTAGGAGAGAGATAGCGCAAGAGTACAGAGCTTGGCTTATGTAATTCCTAGCGGGATTTATTGCGAGTCATGCAACATAAAACGTCCAGAACCTGAAACTATCCTGTTTGAAGAACAAAACCTGCTGACTTTAATGGCTTCCTATTGAAAACAAGCTATTTTACTCAATGGATTGGATAAAATATCAACAACACTTGCACAAGATGGATATGTGGCTTCTAACAGCAAAAACAAACACTAACTAAGCATGCGATGAAAGAAACTAAGAATTCTAAGCAAAATGAAAGACTAATCTATTACTGATGAGAAATTCGGAGAGGCAAATTTGAGGGCCATTTGCTTGAGCACAAGCCAACTATTTATAGCATTTGCATTTACCCAAGGTAAAAACCAAATAGAACTCTTAAACTATAAACAATGGCAAAACACTATTCAGGGAACCAAAATCATTAATGCAAGCTTATGGCGGTGAAAAAAGTTGGTGAATCATTGAAATTTCGTGAGTCGTGAAATTTACGTGAAAGTCGTGTTAAAAGAGTGGTGGTTTTGGAAAACTGCGTAAAGTCATGGCCGCCGCCCGAGGCGGGTAGGGCGGCGGTTTCATCCTTTGAAGAGCAAAAGGCCAAGAAAAGAGGGAAAAGAGAAAAACAAAGCACGTGGGGGCTAGGAAATTAATGTTTACATTATAGGTTTGGGTGGTTAGTCGTATAATATTAAATAGTAATTGGTTAGTTAATATTTGATAGTAATATTGTTATAAACAATATTACGATAGATGTTAGAATATATAGTTGTTGAGATATATTGTTATAACAATATATCATATTTAGTGGTTTGCTTAATTATAGGATTTTGGGTGTGAGAAAATAGTGGAGAGATAATAGGAATCATATTCCTATATATGTGTATTGTATCCTCGAATGATTTATGGTGAGAATATAGAAGAAGTATTATATTGTGTGTAAAGGTATTTGTATTTATTGATTTTTTATGTAAAAACTCTGAACAAGCTCTAGATTTGGTATCAGAGGAGCGTTAATGGAATTCTAATGATTTTATAGGGGAAATCAAATTATTCATTGTCCTTGTGAATGGCAATCCTATGGATGATAGGTTTCCTATTGGAGAAGGTAGGAGTTGTTTCAATTAGAAGAGTTATCAAAGGAAGAATACTTACAATCAAAGGCGCTCTCATTTTGCATCCCTCCTTGTTCCTGGTCATTGCCATTGTGTTGATAAAATATATGAAAGTTGTTGAAGAGATATTTGGATCTACTTTGGTTGCATCTTTCTCTGCATGGTGGTCTGCGAAGAAATCTACATTATTTTAGTCTTGCATGAATAAGAACAGTTGTGTTTTTCTGCGATTTATGGTTTATCCTCGGTTGAAGTTCAGTGCAAATCAAATACATTGCTCCGACTAATCGAGTAAGTTACAGGTTTTTGTGGAATTTCTACCTCCAAATCATCATGCAAGCCTCCAAAATTGTGCATTGATATACCTGTTCGCTCATTTTACGATGCCTTATTGTCTCTATACATCAACAAATATTCTGCATCCATTCTTCTCAGCTTCCATGCCATGATTCAGGTCTGATCCACCAACAACACTACATGTCAAGATTTTAAAGCTCTTCTCTAGATTTACACGACACTCATTTCAATGATCCGCGTAGACAAGGACATAAATTCTACATTGAGGAGCCAACGATTTGAAATGCATTGAAAGAGGATCCAATATTTAAATAATACAATTCAAGGTGGATTCAATAGACAGACCAGTGAACTAGCGCTATTTTTTTAAAGAAAAGTTTGTGGATCTGTCATCTCTTGTGTAGTTCAAGTCGTTGAAGGAAAGGAAATCCATTTTGCATTAAAAACAACATAAACTCAAAATTTTTCCATATTGGGATGAAATTGATTTGAAAGAGAGATTCCAGCTTCAATCTATATTGCCAAAAATTGATCATTGTTGATTGGACGTTTTCAGCAAAAGTGGACGTGTCACAACTAGTTAATGATGCGTAGATCTATCTATACTAGCATTCCATCCATTCACGTAAAGCCTTACTTGCGGGCATTTCCAAATAACTCTTACATAATGCGACCACATGAAAATTTCAGTGTTCATTTTTTCTCACCGCCACATTGAACTCAGACCTCCACGTGTAATATGTGAGTGCTCAAATAGTATCTTGGTATGTTAGAGTCTTATTGGTAATATGCACCAGTTGTTTATTTGTTGTAACTTTAAGTCCGTTATAAAAGAAGTTGTGTAGATTATTTAAAAAGTAATTTTCCCTTATTACTCTTTAAATATAAGTCGTGTCAAAATATTGCATCAATGTAAGGTCAAATTCATTATCATCAAAAATTGTAAGAGTCGTGTATTTGTTTAATAGTCTGTCATTTATGTATTGTCAAAGTATCCTTCGAATGTCATTGTATTGTAAAGTTAATCAAATAGGTGATTTTAGGATGTTTCTTTATTGTATAGTAAAAAGTTCGTAAAATTTAAAAAAATCCTTACGGATGTATTTTCAGTGTTACCTAACATCCGAAAAATAATGTGTTTCACATTGTGGGGGAGATAAAATAAACCTAATGTGGAAACTATTGAGCGTCAAGTCAAATACAACCTGAGCTAGCAACATGTTGACGCACTGGAGGACGAAGGCATCGAGAGGAAGGAGGTCAACCAACGACCTCCGTCGATGCCGCCAATGCATGTGAGTCGGACTTTTGGTATGGTGACTTGTGTTTTCAGTTGTGTGGTGTGGATTTTAGTTTTTCAGCTTGTTAGTGTGGTGTGGATAATAAGAGCAGAGGTCCATTCTTGTTCATGTATATGTGGTTATTCCTGCATATTTCTCCAATGTAATAACATAGTGAAGAACAAATAACATAGTAAAATGTAGCATCATGAGTCTTGAAGAGGTTGAGCAGTCAAATGTGTTCAAATTCATACCTAGGTTTATGGTTAGCCTATGGAAAACCATTAAAGGTTGTTCTGATGTGTTCATGCTTGAGTTCCCACACCTTTGGAAGGTCAGATGTGTTCCCTAGAGTGACTAGTTGATAAGTAGATGATTCTGAGCATATTCTCATTCTCATCGGTTAGATGTGTTCCCAATAGTGCATGGTTGATAAGAAGTTGATGTGTTCCTTCTTCTACCTTCGGGCCCAAGTTGTTCTACCAAGATCATGAGCAAGCACAAGCGGTAAGTTGCAAAAGATATGTGACAATTGTTTGCTACCATGTAAACATTAAGGGGGAATGTTAGGAAATTAATGTTTACATTATAGGTTTGGGTGGTTAGTTAGTATAATATTAAATAATAATTGGTTATATAATAATATTGTTATAAACAATATTACGATAGATGTTAGAATATATAGTTGTTGAGATATATTGTTTATATTGTTATAAAAATATATTGTATTTAGTGGTTTGCTTAATTATAGGATTTCGGGTGTGAGAAAATAGTGGAGAGATAATAGGAATCATATTACTATGTATGTGTTTCACCACATAGGAGTACCATATGACAAAACGATTTAAAAGGTAAAGGTAAGGTACGTGAGGAATACCTGGAGGTTGTGAAGAGGTTGTGCACCGTTGTTGAAGACCAAGCCGATTGTAGAGCACTCCTTTTTGTCTTGGAAGGACTACCTGAGAAGAAAAGCAAGACCACAAAATAGATTTAATAGCATAGGTCAGTGGATTTCCTAGCGTGAGCTAGATCCGGGAAGCGGGGTGCTTCCTTGAAGGTTGTCAATCCACATCTTAATACAAATTAATGCTAATAAATATCATGAAATGGAAAGTCCTATTATAGTTATATGATTTGGGTATCTCACACAACACAATAGTCTAAATCTAATCTAAATGACGAATATAAGATTAAATCTAGGAGAATGGCTGTCATTGTCAGGGTCTATAGGTATGACAAAGGGTAGAAAGAAGGTCTGAGTGAAGTCTTGGGAGGTTTTAGAGAGTTCTGGGTGGAGGAATGAGCTTGTTGGTCTAAGGGGAAAATGTTAGACACGAGACCGATGTCGATTGGAGAGCTGCTGCCGGTGGGGAACCGATGTCAATCACTGGTTATAGCTAGGATCGGTTGGGTAACCAATCATGGTAGGGGAAATTGAGTTTCAAAGGTAGAAAGGAGGTTTATTTTGGATCTTTGTGATTGCACAGAGTATTGGGAGGTTTTAGGTAGGATGTAGAAATTTAGGTGAAGACTCAATAGGGATAAAAAGGGGGTTAAAAGGGCGAGTGGTTTTGGTTGGCATCGAGATGAATGGGCTATGGAAAGGTATCCAGAGAGAGGAAGGGAGTGATTAGAAAAATATAAAGGATCTAAAACCAAAGTTAATGAAATCAATAACCTGGTTAAGAATAATTATCAGAGATCTAGAGATTGGTATAAGGTGGTGGTTGGTGTGTGTGTGTAGGATAGACGAATCGAGATCGAGTTCTGCGGTGGAAAAGGTTCGGTGTTTCTCCATGCAAATGGTTCAAGCCTATGAAGCCGTAGATTGGTTCTGGTGGAGATTTTTATGCTTTAGTGCTTAGTTGATCGTCAGGGTGTCGATTGAATGCCAAAGATGCAAGATCAAAGAATTCACAACAAAAAGAAGAACCCAGAAAAGAGTTGAAAATGCTTATTTAAAGGAACCGATGGCAGTTCCTTCGACCGGCGTCGATTAGGGAGAAATAGTCTTATTTGCTAAAAATAATATTTTCTCTCCTTTTTGGCATGAGTCAAGAATGGTTCTAGGTCAGGAGTCTTGATTCTCGTTAAATTACACAGAAAGCGTGTGTGAGAGGTAGTTTGAAATTAATATTAGGTTTATAAGAATTCTCACCTGTTGGTTAGGGAGGGTGATGACTCAGTCTTAGTTATTAAATAGGCTTGGAATGGGTCTAAGGTGAGGTGGAGAGGTGAGGTGGAGGGGTGTGGTGGAGGGGTGAGGTAATAATTAATCTAATATAGGTAATTAGATTAGTAAAAATATGTGAAAAGGGTCATGGCAATGGGGTATGTAATAAAAGGGGACCTAGAGGGGGTTATACAAATTTTGGTGTCTACATTTTCCCCTTTTTGTGGCGTAGCTTGCACTAATAAGTAACGATGACAAAAACAATAAGTGGATGCCCCAGATATGGGTGGAGGTTATCCCCCTCAAACTAGGAACTGATGTAGTGGAAGGCAGAATCGGTGATGGGTTTGATAAGGTGGTAGGTGATGAAAAATGGGGTTATGTGAAGGTATAGGCAATGGTGATGATAGGGTGATTGAAAGGTGGAGGCAAGTCAAACGCACGCACACGCTTAGAATGCAACAAGGCACAAGGTTAAAGAGCACACAAACCCTAATTCATTAATGGTCGATAGTTTATCCGACACAAGGGTGATGTGGTCCAGGTATCCAAGGTATATGATGTGATCATGGAAACACAATGAGGCAGGTGCAAGAATGGGTATAGGTGTGTTCTGAAACACCAAAAGGTTTTTTCTAGTCGAGATAAATGTCATGAAATAAGGTGAGGTAAGTTCAGTAGGCTAAACAACATGGGTATCATTATCACACGGTAGAGCGAGTAAGCGAGTTTGATTGTCATATAAGCAAGGTCGGGTTGGCGAAGGTATATAAGTAAGGTCATGGGTTAGGCCTAGGTGAAGGCAAATGTGCCCCTAAGTATCCGTAGGGCGTTGGTGAGGTTGTTAGGTGATCTTGTAGGGAGGTTTTAGGTTTGTGTCAACTAAAAAAGGCAAGTGAGAGAAAATATTAAGGTAAATGAAGCATATTGGGTTATATGTAGGGCGACCGATATCGGTTCGAGAGAGAATCGATACCGGTAGGGTGACCAATGTCGGTCACCTATGGAAAGACCCGACCAACATCGGTCACCAAAATGATGAGCTAAAAATGGAATCCCACCTAAAATGTGCTCATTTGAGCATTGGTTGAGTTGGAAAATGAGTAGTGGAGAGGTTATTTATGAGGAAGATGACAAATAGTGCTAGGAGACTGAGTTGGTGAGAGATAAGTGGGTGGAGGAGGTGATTTCGTGGCCCCACATGCAGCTATCTGATTGGTTGGAGAGTTGGGAGCTATTTGACATGGCAGAGGTAGGGGAAGGATTAGGGGTGCTCATTTTTAGGCTCTAACCATCCCAACACGGAGGCACCGGTGAGTAGAGGTAGGATTTGGCCTTTAAGCTTTATTTTGTAGAATTATAATTCATGGAAATGTAAATTTTATTGTTTTTTTTTTTTATAGTTAAGTACAACATGTGGCTAGTTTTTATAGTTGTCCTTCGAGGGAGCAGTCTACTTATAGCAACAATAGAGAGACATAGATGTTCATTTGAGGGAATCATCTATTTGCAAGAAGTTTGAATCAAGGAGTAGAATTTTTATTATCCCAAAAATTGCATTATTTTGGACTTGAAGTCATGGACAAGACTATAAAGGAGTATAGGCCTCTTTTATGAAGGCAAAACCATAACACGAAAAAGGTTAGCTATGAAAGAGGGGTTTCAAGTGACGAACGACCATGGGATTCCATCCTGAAAAGGATGAAAATTATCTATGAGAATCATGCCATGAGTAGAGCCATGGTACTCATATTCAAGATAAGGTTGAATGGTGGGACAGATAATCACACAATTCTGTTTAAGTCATTGGTCCTTAAAAGAGGTAGGTGGAATGAGAGGTTCACTCGGGACGAGCATATATGAGATAAAAGTGATGTAGTACTTTATTTAACAATAGAACGGTCAAAGATGTAAGGCATTAAGGGGATCAGGTTGAGTTTACCCTCAAGAGAAGATAAACGATAAGTTCTTGATCCATAGGTATGGGTGACAATATAAGGTCCAAGCCAATTAGGAGCAAACTTGCCTTGTTTACTTTTCTCCATTTTGGTTACATGTTGATTTTCCTTCAGGACAAGATTGTTGATCTTGAATGTTTTCTTGAACGCGTTTTTCATAGGCATGCTTAATGCACTTTTGGTAGATTTGGAGGTGGTCTAGAGTGTTTAAACGGTGTTCGTCCAAAGAGCTCAAGTTGTGTCAAACGTTCTTGGTGAAAATCATCATCAGATAGGATATCTTTAAGAGATATATGGAGAGATGGAATTTGGACTTCGAGAGGTAGGATGCCCTATGTATCATAGACCAAAGAGAAAGGTGTGGCAAAGTAGAGGTGTGAATGCTAGTATGATAATCCCATTAGGAGAAAGGAAAGTACTTGTGCCAATATTTACCAGAGTCGTCTACCACTTTCATAAGAAATTTGGTGAGAGTTTTGTTAGAAGATTTGGCTTGACAATTTTCTTGTAAGTAATATGGTGAAGAGAAATTGAGTTAAATACCAAAGTTTTCACATAGTTGACGTAGGGTTTTGTTTTTGAATTGTTTTCCATTGTCAGCGATGAGGATGAGGAACACCAAAGCAACAAATGATATGGTGGTTAATAAATTCTACTATTTTCTCAGCTTTGGTAGAAATGAGAGGGATGGCTTCCACCCATTTAGTGTAATATGCAACACCGTGATGATCCAAAAAATGACTTTCGGGGAATTAGGGTTAAGCTCCCAATGAGATCTAAAACCCCAGAGAAAATGGCCAAAATTCTCGACAAACCGTAAGGTGTGACTAGAGTATGATGAAGGTTAGCATGTTGTTGACACTTCACACAACGTTTAATATAGTCACAGCAATCTTGGTTAAGGGTTAGATTGTAATCAAGTCGAAGGATACGCTTTGCAATAGTGAGGCCACTAAAATGTCCCCTACAAATCCTATCATGAATTTCTTTGATGGTGTATGGGATTTCAAAACTTGTGAGGCATCGCAAGAGGATACCGTCTGTAGACACTGTAGTTTGATCAAATCACTATTATCTCCAATAATGCACTAACTATTCTCTTCCTCGCAAATGACAACACATTGTCGGTTAGATCTCGTCTAACTCCCCTTTTACAACACTCTTCTGGTCTTATTCCTCTTATAAGTCAATTAAAAAGGCTATTATAGCCTCTTCTTGGCTAAAATCCTCTTTTTTACCGCTTCTATTAACTTCTTGGACTATCAATCCATTTCATTGGATTTATTAGGCCTTTCAGAACCCTCACAAAACACTAATTTCTCTCTAAACAAGATTAATTAGTCTAACCTAGGTTAATTACCCTAAATCATGATCAACCTCTTCTAAACCTAGTCAAATCTTACTTTGACTTGCTAATTAACTTGTTGACTCCCTTTTAGTCCCACATGCACCAAAAATCCTCCCATTTCCCAAATGGAAAACTATAAATAGCCCACTACCCCCCTCTCATTTACAAGAACACTTCTTCCCTCTAACATAAATTATAGTATTATTTGCTAGAGTAAATGGGAGGAACCATTGGCCTTGAAGCCATTAATGGTGAGCTCCCATTCTCTTGAAGAATAAACTGATTGCTTGGATCCTTATTAGGCTCATTTACTTAAGCTTTCAAGAATAGAGGGTAATTATATTTGTTAAGTTTTCTTGTTTGCTTCAAAATAATGCATGTAAATTAGGAATCCTTGTTTACTTCTTAACTAATGCTCCAATGATTGGTTTTCCACAAAGCTTTAGCGTTCTTGAGTGTTCTAACACCAATCCATAGCTTTTTTGCAACCTTTCTTTGAACACACTATCAAAGCTGCATATGTAGAGAAGACCTCCCATGATGACATCGTGAGAGACACTTTTTAGGAAGGCTCATCATCCATTGCGAGTGAGATCCGAAGGAAGGATTAAAAGCAAGAGGTAGTCAGGAATTACTTATACCACATGTCTTATGTGTCAATATTGATGATACCCAAAAATTAAGGTCGGGGATAATATAAGAAGGTGACTACTACCGTTGTATTGTGACAAAAAAATTGAGTCCAAAGGTGAGGCAGGTATTTGAGAAGCAAGACAAGCCATGGTATCTACGAATTTGTTAGTGGATCGCAGAGTGGCTTGAATGAGGTAGTGATCAAACGTGGTCAAAAGTAAGTCAACATGTTGTTTATACTTTGAAGCTTATTCTTACAACACTGGTACAAACCATTGGTTTGGTTCACAACTAGTTGAGAGTTACTAAAGATGTTAATGGATTTAACATCTAGGGCAATGGCAGTTTGAAGACCTAACACAAGAGCTTCATACTTGGCTATGTTATTTGTGTAGTCAAAGTCTAGTTTAAAGGATAGTGGCATAGGCTCACCATCAAGAGGAATGAGGATGACCCCACACCTCCCCATGGTGACATTTGGATCCGTCAAATAATAATGTCATTTGATAAACAATATCATCAATGGAGAGGGTGGCGATAGATTCATCGGGAAAATAAAAATTTGAGGATTGATTCCCAGGAAGAGGAGCATCTACAAGTTGATCCACGATGGTTTGTCCTTTGACAAAATTTTGATGAATGAACTCCAACTCCACTGGAGAATCATAAGCCAACGAGCGGTGCATTGGTGTTGGTAAGGTTTGGCGCATACATGTAATGAAGAGGGTCGGTGTTGGTAATGACAAACGTTTTGTGATTAAGAAGGTAGTGGCAAAGTTTGGTGGCCATGAAGACTAAGGCTAAGCAAAGCTTTTAGCGTCAATGTATCGAGTTTTGTAGTCTAGAAGAGTACAACTTATGTAATAAACTGCTTGTTCCATGTGCTACTCATTGATGAGCGAGCATGGCACCCAAGGAATGGTCAATAGCAGAAATGTTAAGGTGAAAAGGTTGATCATCTTTAGGTGGAATGATCTGCAGGAGGCCTAAGAAGGTAGTATTTCAATTCTTTGAAGTATTTGTGACACTCATCATTCCAATGGAAAGAAATGTCATCGGTCTAAAAGTTGAGAGATGAAGCATTGGATGAATTGCAATTTTCCTTGCAAGCTATGAAGCCGAAGATTGGTAGGTGGAGGAATGTCATGAATTTCCTTGATATTGACGGGATCAACTTCAATACCCTGTAAAGAGACAATGAAACCAAGGATTACCTAAGAGAGCGCAAAAACTCACTTCTTTTGTTGAAGGTGAACACAATATTAGATAAGGCGGTCAAAGATAATTTTAAGAATGGCCAGGTGTTTGGTGTGATGCTTGGACTTACCAAGAAGGTCGTCAACATAGTCTTCCAATATGTTATGCATGATGTCATGGAATATGTAATTCATAACGCGCTAATAGGTAAAAATGGTGTTTTTCAAGCCAAAGGGCATGACACAATAGTAGAAGGTCCCCCAAGGGGTGATGAAGGTGGTTTTGTGTTGATCTTCTAGAGCGAGTAATATTTGATTATAACTTGAAAACCCATCCATAAGAGATAGCATCTCATGGTCAGTTGTAAGATCAACTAGTTTGTTAATGCTTGATAGAGGAAAATCATCTTTTGGACAGGAAAGGTTAAGGTTGTGAAATTCAGTGTAGATAAGAAGTCCCCCAGTCACTTTTGTGATAGGAACAATGTTTGAGACCTATTGTGGATAGTCAATAGGTAGGATGAAGGAAACAAAGATAAGGTGTTAAAGTTCTTCTTTCACAAGAAGAGAAATGCAAGGATAAATTTTACACTTCTATTTCACGGGTTTGGTGTCAAGGTTAGTTACGATATTATGAAGCATGATATTAGGGTCATACACGGAATATCGCTATAAGACCAAGCAAATGTGTTGTTATGATCATGAAGAAAAGAGGTGAAATATTCTTATTCTACAGAGTCCAAAGATTGACCTATATTTGGAATTCTTGGGTCATTTTGAGTGTGAATGTTGATTTCGTGGTAGATTCATTCACATGATTTGTGTGTCAAAGGGTAATGACCTTTGAATATAAAAATCCCCCGAACCTAAATAGGTCAATATAGAATCATCATACTAGCATTAAACGACATTTATAGAAGGTGTATCATCATCCAACATGTCAAGATAAAGAAGAAGAAGGGAAGAGGGAACCTTGTCATCATGTTGATAGGTCGAGGTACAAAAGTTAGGTGAAATGGATTTCGGATCCATAGACTCTATGGTAGAAGGCGGCGTGATAGGTTATGAAGGTGGGGAATGCTTTTCGTCTTCTATGAGGGTGATTCGAGCCTTCTTAGGAGGAGGATTCTTAGGAAATCCAAGACCACAATGGTCGTTGTGTTTCCTAGTGGTGCACGGTACAACGATGTGACGACCTTATTCGTAACAACCAAAGCCGAAGCATTTCTAGACACAAGGTTGAAGAAAAGTAATTGTGAAGCTTTGTTTGGTGAGGTAAGATAAGTTGCATGAAAAAGGTCTGGTTTGGAAGGGAGGTTCAATAGAATAAGAGGAAGTGTCAAGCCCCCATAGGTTAGGTTGGTGCGAAGGTGGGGAGGGTCGTATGGTATGACCTCTCCTATATGATGATCGTAACATGGGTGTTGGTGTAGTTTTCCATACTCCTAAGGAGTAAGGAATGTGTCAATGTTGAGGAGGTGGTATTCTCGAGTGAAAGGCATTGAAAAATGCCTACCAAGGGGTATGTGGTTGGTACTTGGGTAGTAGGTATAGATGAGCTATCTGAAGCTTGAGAAGATGGGGCATTAGTAGAGGGTGGAATAGGAGGGTCGGTAGGTGGGCTAGATGAGGAAGGTGAAGCGATAGAAGTGGTAGATGTGGTAGATGCCTTAATTAGGATTAGGACATCATTTAGATGGTAAGTCATATTACAGGTGTTTTGTAGGGGGTTCTTCCCGAATGGTGTAACATTCCCTTCATATTCAAATTTGAGGCAACGGTGAAGGGTGGAAGGTACACAATCTATGGCGTGAATCTAGGGACGATCTAAAGCAACATGTTGGTGGGGTTAGCATAAGGTTATGAGATAATATATCGATCTAAGCATACATGTAATTAAAGTGGATATTCTACCAGAAGAAATATACAAAACAAGAGATATAAATCAACACCATATTTAACGTGGTTCACCCAGTGTGGGCTACATCCACCAAGAAACAAGTCAATCTATTATCCAAAGCTTTCAAAAGATATACAATTAAAGATCTACAATCTTCCACACCTCTTAGATGTACAATATTTTCTCTCTCAAGCTTTTCCTTCTCCAAGAAATCTCTCTCACACAATTATTCTCACAATAATCATTAACTTTCTCAATCCTTTTCTTTTAAACCCTAGATTTTATGATTTTATAGGCATATACAAACTTAGGTCACTTAGCCATGCAATTACAATCAATAGATCTCGCTTTAATACTAAAAATAGATATAATTTCCAAGAGTTAAATAAACCACTCCCTGCACAGTAACAGAGATCTTTGGTTAGCCCTAACGATTTCAGTTCATACTTGCCTCACCGATGTCATCATAGGTGACCGATGTCGGTCCCTCCATAATCGATGTCGATTCTTATGTGTTTTCTCGCAAGTTTAATAAAGCATGTTAATCTTAAGTAATTGAGCTCCATAACTCAACAATCTCCCACTTGGAGCTAAATTATTACATTATACATGTATAGTGTCATTCTTGGATCCTTTCATTAGCTTTGTTTCTTCCTCTTCAAGTATCGAATCGAAGACCAATAGAAGTGGAGTGTAGCTCTAACTTCTCTTTTGCTAATGGCTTCGTTAGCATATCCGCAAGGTTTTCACTCATATGAATCTTCTCCAGTTTTAGCTGCCCATCCTCCAATACCTATCATATGAAGTGATACCTCAACTAAATGTGTTTCGTTCTAGAATGAAACGTTGAGTTCTTTTCCAAATGAATTACACTCTAACTGTCACTGAACAATTTGCAATCATCTTTCTCCTTTCCCAACTCTTCCATGAACCTACTCATCCATATCATCTCTTTGCTAGCCTCTGTAGCTACAACATACTCTACCTCTGTAGTAGACAAAGCCACCACCTTCTGCAATCTCAAAATCTAACTAACTGTTGTCCCACCTACTGTGAAAATATATCCAGTAGTGCTCCTTCTACCATCCAGATCTCCAGTCATATCCGAATCAACATATCCACGTAAATAAATATTTAAACCTCCATAGCATAATTGCATGCTACATGTCCCTCTCAAATACTTGAGAATCCATTGAACTGATTTCCAATGCTTTTTACCTGGATTGGCCATAAATCTACTCACAACTCCCATTGCCTGTGCAATGTCTGGTCTGGTACAAACCATAGCATACATGAAACTCCCAACTACTTGAAGCATATGGTACTCGTCTCATGTATTTGACCTCCTCATGTGATGAAGGACACTGATCTTTGTTCAATTTGAAGTTTCTAGCCATAGGTGTACTCACCGGTTTTAAATCTTGTATGTTAAACCTTTCCAACACCTTATTGATATAAGCCTCCTAAGACAAATACAATTTCTTGTTCTTCATGTCTCTGTGTATTTACATGCCAAGGATTCTTTTTGCAGCTCCTAAATCCTTCATAGCAAATGTGTGAGCTAGCTTTCCCTTAAGCTCACCAATATCCCGCATATTAGATCCCGAAATAAGCATATCATCCACATACAAGAACAAAATAATATAGCTCTCATTTTCAATCTTCTTGAAACAAACACAATGATCGATTCACATCTTAAGTAACCATACCCATGCATGAAAATATCAAACCTCATGTACCATTGCTTGGAGCTTGTTTGAGACCATATAAACTTTTTTCAACCCGCACACTAATTTCTCCTTACCCTTGACTTCATACCCAAGCAGCTATTGTATATAAATCTCTTCATCCAAATCACCATGAAGGAAAGTCATCTTCACATCTAGTTACTCTAAATGTGAATCATGTCGCAACTAAACACAATACAGTACGTATGGGATTCATTTTAACAACAGGAGACAATATTTCACCAAATTCAATACCTACTTTCTATGCAAATCCCTTTGCTACAAGCCTTACCTTGTATCTTTTTTGTCTACCCTATTCTTCCTTAAACCTGTAAACCCACTTGTTCTGTAATGTCCTTTTACCTGCTGGCAACTTAACCAAATCCCAAGTTTGGTTTTGTTCCAAGGAGTCCATCTCCTCATCCATGTCATGCTCCCACTACATGTGGGTCTTATCCTACATTACTTCTTCAAAACTTTCTAGTTCACCATTATCAATCAATAATAAATAAGATAGAGAAGGTGTAAATCTTTCTGGAGGTTTACTTACCCTTTGTGACCTTCTCATAGAATTTTGGGGTATCGGAGGCTCATTCTAGACCTCCTGGACATTTGTTTCCAATTCTAATAGTGATTGACGTCAGACATTTGTAACTAACGTCGATTCTGCTAACTGATGTCAGTTTGGATCTTCTTTAACCAATATCAGTTGAGCTGATCGATGTCGGTCAGTGGGTCAACTAACACCATTTATTGTGCAACCATATCGGTATTATTTTTAAATCCGAGAGTTCATTTTCATTCACAAAATTCTCAACTGGTTCATCCTTGGGTGCCAAAATTTCATCCATGTACATTCTCTTTTCATTCCATCCAATGTCATGACTCCTAATTATTTTAGAATTCTCTAAATCACAAAAATGGAATCCGAAATCACCAGATCCATAACCAATAAAAGTGCATCTCTTGGATTTCACATCTAACTTTTTTCTATTTTCCTTATCAATATGCACAAAAGTTTTTGAACCAAAAACTTTAAGAAAAGAAATATCTACCTCTTTTTTTGGTCTAAGCTTCCTCTAGGATTCCTCCATATAGTGAACTTGAGGCCCACAAGATTATCAAATAAACTGTTGTATCAACCGCTTCGCCCAAAATCGTAAGGGAAATATAACGTGTATCATCATACTTCTAAAGACGTTCCATGATTTTCATGTTCATTCTTTCTCGCAACACCATTCTCTTGTGGTGTTCTTGGAATCCATCCTTTCTCTACATATTTCATTCATTGAACAATAATCATTGAAATCCTTGCTACAATATTCACCACCATTGTCAAATCTAAGGCACTTTAACTTTGAATTTGATTCATTCTCAACAAGGGATTTCCATCTTTTAAAAGTATCAAAAACATAATATTTATGTTTAATATAATAAACTGATACCTTTTTGTAGCATCATCAATGAAAGTAACATAATATTGGGATCCTCCATGAGAAGCTACATGGGCTGATCCCCACACATCTAAGTGTACAAGCTCCAATTTTTGCTTCTTCTTAATTTCCCTAACTTTGAGAAATCTCACTCTCTCTTACTTTCCAAAGATACGATGCTCACAAAAATTAATATCTAAATCTTTCAAATCTAATAACTTTCCCTTAGCCTTTAAGATATGTGTTCCTTTTTTACTCATATGGCCCAACCAATTATGCCACATGCATGCATCTGAATCTGAAGTAGATAATACATAAAAGGAATCAATAACAAAGGTAGATAAATATAACGTTCCTACCTTCTTACCTATTGCCATAACAAAAGAACCCTTGGTGACTTTCCAAGAGTCTATTGTGAATGTAACCATACAACCAAATTCACCTAGTTGACCTGCAGAAATAAGATTCCTCTTGAGGCTTGACACATGCCTCACATCTTTCAATACCCATGTATTTTCATTCTGTAATTTTAGATGAACTTCCCCTTTACTAGTAATACTGCAAGGTTCATCATCACCCAAATAAACATGCCCAAAATTACCCTGGACATAATTTTTGAAATAACCCTTATTAGGGGTTGCATGGAAAGAAGCTCCTAAATCTAAAACCCATGATTCTATTTTATTATCCAAAGAAAGAATAAGATCATCTTGCATTACCTCTGCTGCAATATTTGCCTCTTTATTTGACTCTTTACCTTTGTCTGGGTGTTGGTTCTCTTTATCCTTTGACCAACAATCTTTCTTTGCATGTCCTTTCTTTCCACATTTCCAACAAGGTAATTCCCTTACCTCTGGATTTAGATTTTTCATCCCTTGACTTTAATTTCCTATTATTCTTACTCTTAGATCTCTCTTTGTGTTTGCCTCTACTTTCTACATTCAAAGCATTCCCAGATGATGATTCCTATGTACTTTTCCTACAAATTTTTTCATTCAAGATTATACTGACCACATCATCAAAATTCAAAATATTATTAGCGAGATGTTGTGTTCGTAATATGATCATTACCAAGTTATCCCAACTATCGTGCAAAGAACATAAGAATAAAAGGGCTTTCACTTCATCATCAAATAAAATATCAACCAATTTTAACTACTTTAAAATAGATCGAAATCATTCAAATGACTAAATACATATCCACCTTCATGTATCTTAGAATTAAATAGTTTCTTCATCAAATAAACTTTATTTGAAGCACTAGGTTTTATATAAATTAGCAAGAGATTTCATTAACTCTACAGTAGAAGTCACTTCTATAATATTGGAAACCAGATGTCGTCAAGCTCAATCTTATAGATCCCAAATCCTTTCTCACAAAAATCTTCTATTCTTCATTTGGTCATCTTCATAGGTCTAGAATTTTCATCCAACGATAAGTATGAATCTCTTTGATACAGATAATCCTCAATCTGCATCTTCCATAATTCATAATTTCAATCATCAAACTTCTCTACCTTGTATTTATTTTCTGTCATTGTTGTTGCTCTCACTCAACCGGAAAACCCTCTGTGAGTAAATTTTTCAACACATAAAACCCTCTAACAAAGCTTTGATACCAGTTGTTGGGGTTAGCACAAGGTTGTATAGATAATATATCAGATCTAAGCATACATGCAATAAAAGTGGAAATTCTATGAGAAGAAATATATAAAACAAGAGATATAAATCAACACCAAATTTAACATGGTTCACCCAGTGTGGGCTACATCCACTAAGAAACAAGTCAATCTATTATCCAAAGCTTTCAGAAGGTATATAATTGAAGATCTACAATCTTCCACACCTCTCAGATGTACAATATTTTCTTTCTCTCAAGATCTTCCTTCTTCTCTAAAAATCTCTCTCACTCAATTATTCTCACAATAATCATCAAATTTCTCAATCCCTTTCTTCTAAACCCTAGATTTTATGTTTATATAGGCATATACAAACTTAGGGCACTTAGCCATGCAATCACAATCAATAGATATGCTTTAATACTTAAAATAGATCTATTTCCGAGAGATTAATAAAAACTCCCACACAAGTAACCGACGTCGATTAGCCTTAACCCATGTTAGTTCGGTCCCTCCATAACCGATGTCGATTAATGTGCTTTCATGTAAGTTTAATATAGCATGCTAATGAAGTAAATGAGCTCCACAACTCAACACATGTTATACTGGAACTCTCCTTTGAGAATGTAGAAGAGTTTGGGAATAGTTCGGGGACCCACGTGGATGTGGAGGACAATAGTGCCAAGGGTAGTGGTCATGACATCGTTAAAATATTGAAGCATGATGGGGTTGTCGACAAACAATTATCCGATATGCCTATTTTTTCATAGGCATGAGAATAAATGATGTTGATGCTAGTGCCCCCATCAATCATAATGTGTTTAACACGAATATCATTAATGTAAGCGGAGATGAAAAGAGCGAGATCAGGATCATCAGGTTGTAAAGGGAAATATCTTATTTGGAGAAATTAATGGAAGCAATCTAATGAGGGGTAATGAGGGTGGCGATAGGTGAAGTGTCATTGGGTGGAACCTTGATGGATGCATGACCTCGATGAGGGTCTAACGATGAGAATCAAAAGTTTGAATCAATTCATATAAAGACATCTTCAATAAGGATTGGTGAAGTTGTTTGTTCATTGAATGATGTGTAACCCCATAAAAGTAGGTGTTGCTAACCCAAGGATGGTTATCTTAGGGGAGGTGCAAGTGTAATGGTAGGTGAAGGTGAACTAGAAGGGTTACCAACTTTTTCCTTTCCTTTGTCTTTCACGTGTTGTGACCGAGTGGTTACACGCACCATGTTAATTTCAAAGATAGGAGGAGGAAAAGAGGGTTGTTTATCCTTACCTTTATCCCTAGGTGGATGTGAAGGAAAAGGTTTTAGAATGGGTTTGGGGCTAGGTTGTGTGGTGATGGGTGAAGAAATAATGGAATCCTCCTCCAACAGATCATATTCTTCAAAGATATCTGTTAGAATCGCAAAGTCAAGGAGAGTGGTTTTAAGAGCCATACTGACTCTCGACATCATGCCCTAAAGCAAGTGATGATAAGCACAAATTTTTGTGTTGTCAAACCCTATTGGTTTAGGTTTGAGAGGATCATAAGGCTTGATAGGCAGAAGTGATATAACATATGTCTCTAACAATCGAGTGAGGATGTTAGAGTAGGATCCTGCCAAAGGATCACAATGAGAGGTCAAGGTTGTCTTGGGCGAAGGGGTAGGTGACCTTCGTGAGGGAGGTGAGGTGAGAGATTGTGTTGGTGTAACTACTTTTTGGTAGGTAGTGAAGGTTTGGGTTTAGGTTGTGCCTTCTTGGGTAAAGGCAGAGGAATAAAGCACGCGAGGGCGAAGGAGACTCAAAAGGTGTAGGTATCCGAGTAAGCCAAGGTGAAAGTGTGGGTGTTGGCAAGAGTGAGGGTAAAGGTAGTGAAGAAGGTGTGGGAAAAATGGGAGGTGAAGGCAAGGGTATAGGTTGTCGCACTTTGGGTTTTCCTTGGTAAAGGGGTAGGTTAACCAAGGTTGAAGGATGTGGGCCCAATATTGACGGCATAGGTAAAGGTGAGTGAGAAGGTGTGGGGGATACCGAGGTTTGAGCCCTAAGAGGTTGGGTCTTCCTTTTAGGTGTTGGAGTAGATTTTTTGATTGGTGGTGAAGAATTTAACAAGTCTAGCTTCACATGGGGGTGTAACAAACTTGTACTGGTAAAACTCCTAAGGTGGTAGTAGACTTTTCAGCATATGGAGGCCTGAGTGGAGGGGGTGTTGATTAAGAAAGGGATAATACCATTGGTTCAGGCATAATAGCCTTAGTCACTTTGAAGATCTTTGGATATATGGTCAAGGTATCAGGGGAGGACATCTACATTTGTGTGGAAATGGGGATTCTAAGGCGTCCCCAGAGGGTAGTGTAATCGATGTACTCCAAGTGGTCAACCAAACGAGAGAAGGGTTTTGGAGTAGATGAAGAGGAGTATGACTTAATGTTAAATCCTGTGAATAACTCAGAGGCCCGTGAGACAGGGAAGGTCTTAGCCTCTGCCTCAATGGGTAAGAGTGAGGTAAGAAGAGTGATGGGATCTTTGAAGACCTTCAGAGAGGTATCACCAATAGGAAGAGTAGATAAAATTGGCTCCTTTATGGGTTGAGGAGAAGGAAAAGTGGGTAATGTAGACTCCTCTATGGGTAGAGAGGATGATAAGGTGGGTTCCTCTATGGGTAAAGGAATAGGTAAGGTGGGTTCCTCTATGGGTAAAGGAACAAGTAAGGTGGGTTCCTCTATGGGTAGAGGAATAGGTGAGGCGGGCTCCCTCTAGAGGTAAAGGAACATGTAAGGTGGATTCCCCTGTGGGTGCAAGAGTAGGTGAGGTGGGTTCCTTTATAGGTGGGGAGTAGGTAAGGTGGGTTCTTCTATGGGTAAAGGAGTTCATACAAAGATTTTATCAATAGATGCTATATGAGGATATTGGATAGAAGGATCAGATGTTATATTGAAGACTACATGAACCACATGTACATTGGTTTCTTCTTTAGATGTCTCGCCAACGTGAGTTGATGAAGGGGCATGGTTAGGAAAAGGTTTTATGAAAACGTCCAAGTTTGCAATAAGAGTACATTAGGGTTGTCAAGGACGAGATCACCACTATTTAACATTCCTTGCACAATGTTTTTAAAGGTTTTGTAATTTACGTCACTATGTCCTTTTACGCGGTAGTAATTACATAATTCATTTTTCTTATACCAAGCTAGTCTAGGGCGAAAATGATCAAAACCAGTATGTGGTTCAATAGAAGGAAGGGTGATGGCTCTAGCTTTCAACATCTCTTCCAATACGGAAGAATAAGGCTCCCCAATGGGAGTGTAACTCTTTTGTTCATACCGATATTGAAAATTTTGCACCAGCGAGAGATTGGAAGGAGGTTTAGGTTGATTGGTTGGATGAGAAGGGATGGATTTTAGAACTACCACATTAGTGGATCCTTTTGGCTTGGGATGGTTGTTGGGTGGTTTAGAAGAAGACTCGTTTGATTTGAAGGCAACATTTTTGTTACGCAATTTTAGTTTTTCTTCTTCAAGGGCACAGATCTCAAGATTCCTAGCCATGGTAAAAGCCTCGTCAAATGTTTGAACCTAAAGAGTTGAGGAAATGTGTCTAGCACACACCCTCATAAACAACTCTATGAGCTCAGGTTGTAGGAGAGAGAAGGAAATTTGATTGATTAGGCTTCGCCACCGTGCGATGAAATCAACGATAGACTCGTCATCATATTGATGAATAGAATATAAATCTGTGATAGAGACCTTTTTAGAAATTTTTATCAAAAAGGTTTTCACCAATTGATTAAAGGAAAATATCGAGTTCTTAGGAAAAGCATTGTACCAGTCTAAGGCGGGTCCTGACAGGGACATGGGAAAGGTACGAAGGAGAAAGGCATCATCATGGCCTATTAGGTAACAAACGTGTCTAAATGAACGCAAGTGTTATTGTGAATCCTCCTTACTATCAAGCGGTTAAATTTAGGTAGCTCCCATCATGCAGACATGGATGAATAGGTATAGATGGATGGATGGGTTCGTTACAAATCTCATCATATGTTAAGACATTACAGAACCCAGAAACTGAGGTCTCAAGCATCTACATTTTATCCATCATCATTTTAATGAGATCCGATGTTAGGTTTGATTAAGAGATGCCATGTGAGGTATAAGGGGCTCGATACGATGAATGGGTTGTAAAAGGCACACCAGTATGTGGTGGTGTCGAGTATGTGAATTGAGACATAGGTATGTAGGAAGTAGTGGATGAGGAGGGCATATACCCGAATATGCAATTGAGGCGATGGGTTATGTTTGAGGTAAGGTGGAAGTAAGAGGGGCTTTTGGAAAATCCTCATGGCGATGGGTGGAAGAGTTTGGGGAATAGAGATCACCAAATTCTGAAATGGAGTAGAAGAGGTCAATGTAACCAAAGTGGTTGTGTAGGAATAGGTACATAAGATATTGATGATGATATAATAGGGCAGTGGATATGGGTAATGTAGATGTCGGTGGGAGAGAAGATGTCAAGGATGCAAAGGTTACGTGAGAAGTAGGTGGTTGCGAAACGGGATTAGGAAACGCTAGAGTAGTTTGGGTGGCCACATTAGCATTCCCTGATATGGTAAAGATGGTAGAAATGGTGGGCATGGAAGTGGGCATTCCATAAAGGGGTTGACCTGATGAGTCATGCGGGTGGAATAAGTAACAAGGTAATGTTGCAAGGCCTTGGTGTTATGATCAAGGAATCTAGTGAATTCCTCATCACCTACAGTACAATAACAAAAGAATTAGGATCCATTGGAGACGAAATGGAAGATGGTGAAGGGCTAGAAGGAAAAGGTATACAACTTGCATGGAAAGCAAGAGCTCGTGTCTATTGGCGAATCTAAACCATATGGAAGGATGAAAAACATGTACTTTGGGATCTATAAAAATGACATAAACTCAGGAAACAAACTTATGGAAAATGTATGCAAGGTAAAATTAGCTCACTGTTTTTGAAACAAAATCGAAACACAGTAGACTGATACCGGTTGTTAAACCTGATGCGCAGCATGGGTAGAATAACCGATGTCAGTTGTTGAACCAATGCTGGTAGGGAATATTAGATATAAACTTAAGAAATTTGAAATTTCTAAGCAATATTTTGGTCAAAATAAGATGAGAACTGGGCTATGTATATCAATTCTAATCTAACACACTCAGAGAACCAAAATTAATTGATTGTGATGGTCAAGTGTGAAAAATAAAGAAAAGTGATGAAATACGATCTCACACCTCAAATAATAGAAGACAAGAAAGAAAGTCACAAATCCAACAAGAAAAATATAACAAACACATTATCCTAGGAATAAGATTTTAGTGTTTTGATGGCTTAAGCCTTAGGACTGACTATGAATATATAGAAAGGAGTGGATACAAGGTACCTAGAAGCCAACTATGGATGGTTTCAAGAATTTTTTGGTGGGGGCATCCTCGATATACCTTTCGGTACATGAGGTCCAAGATCTGATATGAAAATCCGGCCAGAACACCGGTTCGGGGCCCACTATCAATGGGTGTTTAAATCCTTGATAGCTTCTTCCTAGGATTTGGGAATGTTTAAGAAATGTGTTGTTTATTTGAGTGATTTGGAAAAGTGTGTGCAAAAGTGGACTACGCTTAATTACCCAATCATCAACCGGTCATGACCTCCGTTATATTTTATTGTTAATTAGACTATGTGAGCTAAATGTAAGAATACACAGGATGCAATGCAAAAATTTTAAACCCAAATCGAAAGATTGAGATTGGATGAAAGCAATAGTGAATAGGAATAGAGTATGACTTTCACTAATGCAAGAAAGAAAGAAGAAAGAATGATTCGTTTTAATTTGCACCAAATGAAATGTGACTTTTAGAGCAAATAGAAGAAAGAATGTTACCAAGGAGAGATTTAGTGAAGATTTTAGAAAGGAAACAATCAGAAATACAATCCTAAATGAATATAAGGAACCCAAAAATGATGAGGGTCCCACTGGGCATGACAAAAATTTCACCACATAGGAGTATCGTATGACAAAACAATTTAAAAGGTAAAGGTAAGGTATGTGAGGAATACTTGGAGGTCGTGAAGAGGTTGTGCATCGTTGTTGAAGACCAATCTGATTGTAGAACACTCCTTTTTGTCTTGGAAGGACTACCTGAGAAGCAAAGCAAGACCACAAAATAGATATAATACAATAGGTTAGTGGAATGCCTAGCGTGAGCTAGAGATCGGGAAGCGGGGTACTTCCTGAGGGTTGTTAATCCACGTCTTAATACACATTAATGCTGATAAGAATCATGAAATGGAAATTCTACTATAGTTATATGATTTGGGTATCTCACACAACACAATAGTATAAATCTAATCTAAATGACAAATATAAGATTAAATCTAGGAGAATGGTCGGTTGTCATGGTCTATAGGTATGACAAAGGGCAGAAAGAAGGTCTGAGTGAAGTCTTGGGAGGTTTTGGAGAGTTTTGGGTGGAGGAATGAGCTCGCTAGTCTGAGGGGAAAATGCTAGACACAAAGACCGATGTCAGTTAGGGAACCGATCCTGGTCACTAGTTATAGCCGGGATCGATTGGGTAACCGATCACAGTATGGGCAATTGAGTTTCAAAGGTAGAAAGGAGGTTGATTTGGGCTCTTTGTGATTGCAAAGAGTATTGGGAAGTCTTAGGTAGGGTGTAGAAATTTAGGTGAAGACTCAATAGGGATAAAAAGGGGGTTGAAAGGGCAGAGTGGTTACGGTTGGCGTCGGATGAATGGGCTACAAAAAGGTATCCAGGGAGAGGAAGGGGTGATTAGAAAAAGATAAAGGATCTAAAACCAAAGCTAATGAAATCAATAACCTGGTTAAGAATACTTATCAGAGATCCAAAGATTGGTAGAAAGTGGTGGTTTGTGGGTGTGCATAGGAGAGAGGAGCCGAGATCGAGTGTCGTGGCGGTGAAGGTTGAGTGCTACTTTGTGCGAATGTTTCAAGCCTATGAAGTCATAGATTGGTTGTTGGTGGAGAGTTTGATGCTTTGATGTTCAATTGATTGTCAGGGTGTCAATTGAATGTCAAGATGCGAGATCAAAGAAATCCAACCAAAAAGAAGAACCCAGGAAAAGAGTTTAACATAATTATTTAAAGGAAATAATGACGGTTCCTTGATCGGTGTCATTCAAGGAATAACCAAAGTGTCGATTAGGGAGAAGTAGTCTTATTTGCTAAAAATAACCTTTTTATTTCCCTTTTTGTCGTGAGTAAAGAATGGTTTTGGGTTAGGAGTATTGAATCTCGTTAAATCACAAGGTAAATTGGTGGGAGAGGTAGTTGGTAATTAATATTAGGTTTAGAAGAATTCCCACTGTTTAGGGGGAGTGATGACTCGGTCTTAGTTATTAAATGCGCTTGGAATGGGTCTAAGGTGAGGTAGAGAGGTGAGGTGGAGGGTGAGGCAATAATTAATCTAATATAGGTAATTAGATTAATAAAAATATGTGAAAGGGATCATGGTAATGAGGTATGTAATAAAAGGGGACCTAGAGGGTGTCATCCCAATTTTGGGTGTCTACAATATGTGTATTGTATCCCGAATGATTTATGGTGAGAATATAGAATACCTATTATATTGTGTGTAAATGGATTTGTATTCATTGATTTTTATGTAAAAACTTAGAACAAGATCTAGATCATATTGTACTTAGTAGTAGTTGTACATCATAGTTTACATCGGATACTCTGCAATAAGGTTTAATAAAAACTATTTTTGTTAAATTAGTGTGTTTTTCAGAGGCCCCTTCTTGGAATTTTTGCTAATGTTCCTTTGGATAATTTTTTTCGAGGTGTGTAGTGATTTTTTGGGAGGTTTGTTCACGGGAGGTCCCCCGACTCATTCAAGTCATTTTTCATTGTAGAGCTCTTACTATTGCTTACGGGCTAGTGAGCATGTATACCACAACCTTGCCTGCAAGGAGCCCCCTTTACGACATGAAATGATTTTTCTCACATAAAGCTTTGTATTTCCCCTTTTACTTGCTTTCAACCTTATTTTTGCTTTTTCTTGTGTTGTTTCGCTACTTTCGAAAGAAACCTATGTGGCCTCCACTCTTGTGTGATTTTTACATATTACAAAGTGAGTGGTCAATTGTTTCATGCCACACAAACACACCTTAATGTAACCAACACATTTTTTTTAAAGTGCCGTAAACATGGGGGTTTAATATTGTTTTAGGGTGTTGTAATCACATACAGACGCATTCTCGGCTAAGTCTAACATCTTATAACCTTGTGTGTGTTCTCGAACCCTTCTTTTCTTGCATTTCGAGACGTATTTTCGGCTAAGTCGACATCTATCTAAGCATGTATTTATCTCTCATGAATTTTTGCACCGATTGTTCTTTTTGTGGATGCACCATAGAGGATGTTCTTCCTAGACTTATGCTTCATAGAACCGATCTTCGCATCACAACCACCTCCTCTTCTTTTTGAGTACGGCTAATTTTTCACTATGACATTCAAGCATGGAAATTTTTCTCATTCATGATGACCTCTATCCATTCTTGTATGGATAAGTACCTTCCCCAGTGATCTTGATCAGCTTGAAGACTAGCTTGACACTTGTAGCATGGTTGTTGGTCATTTGTTGACATACATTTATAGGCCTCTCCACCTTCATGTGGTGCACACAGAGTGTCCTCACACAATTTGGAGCATTCTTCATTCCTTATTTAGAGACCCTTCAAAGATTTCTATTATTTCTCCTTCTTTTGATATTGTTGTTTCCTCACCCACTTCATGTGATGATAGTTCTAGTGACACAAATTTACCTGTTCATATTCCTGATGATGAGGTTTTTTCTTCTAGTTCTAATGATGAGAATATTGATGAGGATACATCTCCTTCCTCTCGCAATCACCCCGCAAAGAATGTCAAACGTTCTATTTACCCATCAAACATTAGGCATACATGTTCCCAACTTCATACCTTCATTACATCTACCTCTATTCCATAGCCAAAGTGTATGAAGCTTCTTCCACTCCTCCTACTTCTTGTGTTGATGATTCATACACTGTCAGAAATTTCTCATCTCTTTGTTGAGAAACCATTTTGGGATGAGTTTATGTCGAGACATTATATGTTTTTGTAGGGTCCACTTGTGTTGTAAAGTATAAGGAGTTTCTCTTTCTTATACAGAGCCTTCACATATGTTTACTTCATAGGATAAAGTCATCTCTTTTGATGGGAGTACCCCTTTTGGAATTTTCATCACTTCTATTGTTTCGGAGATCATCATTAATCCACCTTTGCTTATGGATCCTCTTTTTACCGTTGTGGGGGTTATGTCTTCACTTCATATGGACACTCTCTTGGTGAATGATCCATATCCATACTCTGATAGTTCTACTTCAATGATAGTATCTTTAATTTTTAGCACCTATTTACCAGACTTATGTCATGCTTCAGTTATGGACCAGCTTCAGAGTTATTTGTAATGCTGCCTTTGGTTTTCTTGATGGAGTGGGCGGAATTTCAGTACACCATTTTTGTTCTTTCTAAGGGGAGAAAGATTGTTTCGTGAAAATGGACCTTCTTTAGTCTATAGGAATAATACCACATCATCGACACTCTTCTTGGGGACTTCATAGAGTTACGGACATCGACCATGATACAAACTTCTTTACCGAACCCTTCGTTGAAGCCAAGTATCCTCACTTGTGATCTCTTCTTTGGGTGAGGCCCACTACAGCCTATACATATTCTTGATCTCTCCGGTCTCCTTCTACTTCTCCTCTTCTTCTTCTTGTAGAAATATTGTACTTTTTACATGGGTACCTCATTAGGCCTCTAATTTCTAGGACTCGTATGACGCTTCTTTCTTAGGTTGTTTAGGGGAGTTTTTATCTCTTGTAAGTGGGCGTTTTTACCATTAAGTTTTCTTCCATTACTTGATATCCTTATTGTACATGGGTACCTCATTAGGCATAGTTTCTGGGACCCATTTCTCTTTCTGACTTACCATGCCTCATCCTAAGTTATGATGAAGGGGGTTGTTGGTGTGAGGGATTTCATTTACCTCTTATTAGGTTTTTCCCTCACACATGGTGAGTCATCTCACCTTAGGTGAGGTCATATGTCTTAAGGTTGTCATTAGGATTTTATGACGCATGAAAGATTTCGTCATGTAATATGTCATTCACATCAGTGTGCATTAGTGCATCATACAAGAGTTAGATTTCATTTTTCGGATTACAACTCATTTCTCCTGTAGAGGTCTAATGGGTCTTGCATGGGAGTTACATAACACTCCTATTTGTATTTATTTTTTGATCTATGAGAATGAGCAGACCTTTTTCTTGCATGCACAATTTTCATGGTGGTTATTGCTAGCTCACTACTTGGAGCTACGCTATGGTTTCGTTCAAACTTGGTTGATGTGCGTGTATTCCAGCTTGATCCTCATGATCACATTCTTTGACAAATATTTTTGGTAGTATACACAAATCTCATTTAAGAGGTTGAATTGCTTATGTTAAGGGAAATAATGCTCAATGTAAGAAAAAAATCTTGATATTCAATATATTACACTAGCTTATATATCTTTGAAATTAGTACATAAATTTCATAGACACAAATATTTCTCCAAGACAATTTCCCTTACATGATATACATGGACATGAATATGAAGGCATTTGGAGTAGCTATATTTAGTAATTGTGAACGATATGGAAATTAAGGGAAGTGAAATAAGTATATGGTGTTGTATGGCAAAAAAATTGATGAGTATTTCAAATTTTGGAAAATATTCACTCTTTTCAAGGAGATTGACAATGATTATCCTTTTGAAGATGATGAGTGAGAGAAATGAGTCTTTTAAAATTATATATTGTTTCCATTTTTTTATTAATATTTTATTTGGATCAATTTAAACTATATACTTTAAAGCGATATTTGTAGATTTTTTGTACTTGATTTAATTTAATTTGAATTAAATCTGATTGTAGAGTAACTATTGTAATAAATGATATATGAATGCTAAAATATAGTAATGACACAAGCAAACAAGCATACATAATGTGAAACCCTAAGAAAGAAGGAGAGATAGTAAGACTTAGCCGATTTTCGAGAAGAGCACAAACAACATTGTTAATGCACACTGTAAATTCTGGAACTCAAGAATGGTGTAGGATAGGGGCACCCATGCGAAGGTAGGGGCACCTGTGGCTGCCGGTGGCCATGCAAATGCTCAGGAACTGATTTCTTCTCTCGTCGTAAGGGTTTTATTACTACTTTGTTTTTCACTGATACTCACTACTTGATCGTTGAAAGTACATGTAACCTGCAAAATAGAATAACTACTTGCACATGTCCACAAACCACATAAAATCTAATAAAAAATATGCAGAATGTGGAGTCAAATTGACCCCGATGGTCACCCAAAGAGTGAACTTACTACCAAGCATTGCACTACATCTCAAACCCCATGTAGTTCTTGTGTTTGTGTGTGTGTGGAAATGATGCCCTAGGATACCCTTGTGAAATTTACACAGTGATAGCGGGATAGACCTAGAATGTAGCAATGTATAGTATGTGTATATGGAATATAATAGAATTCCCCTCTATACAAAGTGTATGTAGAAGTGATGCATCCCTTTTCCTTGTATGGATGCTAGCTTTAGTGCCTTTGGATGCAAGCTTAGGTGGTAATAGTAATGTTTAGTGTTTGGTCCTTATTTTTGAAGTAACTAAATATATATATATATATATATGATTCCCTTGTTTGAATTTTGTAATTGACAACTAGAAGGTGACCCATAAGTGAAAATATGCCCAAAAGATAAAAGAGACCCAAAAAGAGCGAGTGAAGGTAAGAAAGGGTCAGGAGCACCTAGTATGGTTAGAAGTGCCTCAAGCGCTGGTGTCCTAATCGGGCGCCAAGAACCGAGGCCATAAATGATAAATCACCAGTTCCGTCGTGGTTGTAGGGTGTGTAAGATTAAAGAGAAAGCAAGATACAAAGAAAAGAGGCCAAAGATAGTCACAACCACTAGTTTTCTTGCTTAGGAATCACATATACATTAGTATACTTTTAGACATAAATTTACCCAATCTGCGTAACTTTGTGTCTACAAGACTTGTAATTGTTACCCAAAAATTGTGTGACAGCATAGGGAGCTGTCAAATTTGACCCCTAGGTAGGGGTGCCCCCACCTTGTCTTATCTTATAGTTTTAGATAAGGCCCCTGGAGAATATATCGGGGTTAGAGTTGAGACCCTCGTATTGAAAAAACATGTAATGGTTATGCTTTGGTAGTAAAATATGTGAAGTGTTTTTACCATAAAGTTTGGAATTATAATACCAATCGGTTAAATAACATTTAAAGTACATCATCTATGTTTGATTCTTTCCCGTTATCTCTAATTACGTTGAAGTCGTACTCCAAATCATATAAAGGGGAGGGCATGCACATGGTTTTGACACGGCAAGATAAAGTCATATCATCATAAAATTAGACAGTCCAGGTGCTTCAAATAATAAGATCCGACGTCCATAACTACATTTTAATTTTTTATGTAGTGGACACATTTGAATTGTTCGACATTGATTAAGAAAATATTTGAATAAATAGATGCCTAAATCTGATCTGAATGTAGCGATAAGTAAATAAGCAATTAAGTACAAAATAAACCCAAGCAAATTAAGCTAATTAATATGAAACCCTAGTTGCAAAGAGGAGATAGAAATACTTAGTTGGTTCGTAATTAAATATGGATTATGTCGAAGTGACGAATTAATGAACAGAGAGGGAGAAGTGTCTCATAGGAACTCAGAAAATTGTGTGACTGCACGATCCTCCTGGACCGGGGCACCTAGAATGGGTTAGGGGCACCTGCGGGCACCGTAGACCAGCTTTGGGCACCTGTGACTGCCAAAAACCTCATAAAACCATCTTTGAATGGTCGCAAGGTGTCCATTGTCCTTCGCTTCTTGTTTCTAGTATGTCGCACAATAATCACTGATGTCATTGATAAACTGTAACAAATATTTCACCTGAGAAGCCCTCAAAAGTGCATTAAATCCCAAAAAGAAAATAATGAAAATGAGGGGTCGGACTATCCTCGATGTCAAACAAGTGATCTTACGATTGAGTGTTGCACTACATTTCAGACCCAATGTAGTTTTGTGTGTGTGTGTGTGTGTGAAGAATTTTTCCCTAGGTGGCTCTTGTGCATGTCACACTTGATAGCGAGCAATAGTTAGATGTAGAAGATGTAAGTAGATGTGTACATGGAATAGAATGAAATTCCCCTCCTATGAAGTGTATGTAGAAGAATGCAATCCCTTGCCCTTGAATGGATGCTAGAATGGATGCTTGAATGCTCTAGAATAGCCTTTGGATGCAACCTTAGGTGGTGATAACTAATGCTTAGTGTTTGGTCCTTTATTATGATCACATAACTTTATATTTATATGATTCCTTTGCTTGAATTTCATAATTAACCCCGAAAAGGCCAACTACCAAAAATATAAGATGCCCAAACAACTAGAAAGGACCCAAAAGATGTGAGCAAAGTACAAATAATCCAAGGGCACCTAAAGGGGATGAGGGCGCCTCGCTAGCATTCTAAGTGGGCGCTAGTGTCAGGATGAGAAATGTTAGAGTGTAAGAAGTCGACTAGGTGAGTAAGAATGTAAGACCAAAAGTGGTAACAAAAAGAAAAGAAAGATGGCCAAAGACATGGGTTAATTAGTACTTTTCTTACTTAGGAATCATATGAATAGTAGTGTGTGATCACGATTAGAAATATACCCAAAGTACATGATTTTGTGTGTATGAGACATTGGAATGAAAATAAACCTGAACCAAGGCATCCTTAAACTTCAGGTGCTTCTCAAAAAGAGCCTTCATGTCGTGCATGGATGCCTCAAACACCTTAATTCAAACACCCCCGTCATTATAATCCCGGAAATAGCTCAAAGCACCTTATCTTTAAAAAAGGAGGACAAAGATTACCGCATAAGTTCTCTTTGTTTATGCATGTTTTTATTAAAGCGCAATTGATGTTGAACTGGTGGCCTCTTCCCAAAAAAATAGGTGGAATTTTTTAGAGATGCTCGTGTAAATTTGGAAGGAGTTTGAGTGCAAAGCTACATGCAAGGGCACATTTTTCTTAGTGTCAATTTCTGTCATGATACATAGAGAGGTCACATGAAGTTATTCATGGAAAATACCACATACATTATGTGCAAGGCCAGGTTTTATCAAGTGACTAACTTGGCTCTGTGGTAACCAATCTTGAACACTCCACACAAAAACTTTTAAATAAAAAATAACCAAATAACTTTCATTTCCATGTTGTCGGGAACTAATTAGGTCTCCGACGTGGCAAGGTGGACCGAAGTAGTTTACATGGAGAAACCTGACGGAAAAATATTTCAAGTCATAATATTCCAAACGTGAGATTGTTTGAGGGAAAAAAAGGCCAAAGCTTTTCTTCTGTGTTGGGTGGAAAATATAAATCCATCCAATAATGAAGACTGAGTTTGGTATACTTCTCATCACCTCCTGTCCACTTATGTTTTTGGGTGTCCTCACCATTCTCCTCCTCCCTTTATTTTTTTCATTTAATAAATAGGAAATTGAGATTAGTCCGGAGCTACGCATGATTGGGAGTTACCAAGTGGTCAGAGCTTCCCTATAAATTTCTAAACACTATGTGGAGGGCCCAGGTAAATCTTAAGATGCCCCTAAAAAACCATAGATAGTACTTGGCAAATTTCAAAAAATGACTTTTGAAATATTAACGAATGTCACGAATTAAAAGGAAATGTTCTCGATCGTAACAATTATTCTACAAGTTGATAGCATAATGTTGTCGTTTGGTAGAAAATTTATCTTTTTTACATACATGCGGTAAAGGCAATTTGAATATAAAATTTTGGCTATTACTATAAATGTTACGTGAATCAACTCAAAAAATTAACTTGTACCCAAAAATTTAGGTGAAATAGCAAGCGACCTAACACCTCAAGATTAACCAAATCCAAATTTCATTAACCCCAATATTCATGAATTAATGAAGATTAACCACTAATATTTACACTGGGAGGGCCCTCATCATACACTCGTTGATAAAGTCATGAAATATAAATGACGTTAGTGTCATCGCTCTCTTTTTCATTTACTAAATATTAAAAGAGTGGAGGTGTTTATAGTGTTCCCGCGTTATTTTTCATTTACTTTACTAGAAAATATTTTAGGTTATTCATAATAAATATTCATTAATGCTTAATTGTTCCTTAGTTAGGCGGTAAAGGACTATATTTAAAAAGTACCATCAAGATTTAATGTTTACGATCTCCATAATAGGAAAGCAAGGAAGAGATTTAGCCATATTTGAAATTTATTAGCAATTGCATAGTAGCGGTACAATGGAGATGTCGATAGAGATGCATTGAATAACCCAAACTTGGAGGAGTGAAACATTGGACAAGGAAGAGGGGCGGTGAAGAAGGGGATTGACGGAGGAGAAGTTTAGGGGTGGGGAAAATGTCGAAAGGAACATATGTGAAACTTTTCTTTCTTTTGAGAAGACACATGAACCACATGCAAATATTCCTCGAATACAACATTACCATTTCTTGCATCTCCCATATTCATTGCAAATATGAGCAATGTCAATGCCAATGCCGCCAACATTGCAATAAAACCCATGATTCACTTTGTTAATCAACCCGTTAACTTTGCATACATTGTGTGTAAGGCCAGGTTTCATCGAGTAAAAATAAGGACTACAAAGTGCTCCAAGAAACAAGCATTATGGTTGGGTTTTGAACCAATAACCTTTTGGAATTCCCCATTTTTTATTTTGGGCCCTTCAAGCTCACGTAATTAGTCCAAGAGAGATCTCAACTATAAAGTTGAGCTCATACACCGCATATTTCTTAGGGAGGAATAATCTCAACCATGAAAAAGGTGTGGGTCATGCAGGTTGTTACTTTCCCCTCCAATCGAAATCCTCAACAACCCACACTTGTCCCTTTTTTGTCGATGATTTTTGAATGACAATGCCATCATGATTTTTGATGAGGAGAACTATGCATGACATCACCACCTTTGGATACTACTTCCACTCCACATCTTCCTATCTCTAAATGCAAAGGCTAAAACTACAAACAAAATTTCACTTCGATAATCTTTTTCTACCACTCCTAACGTTCACAAATATGTCTATAAGTCATTTCGCATCGTCTTAAACAACACCCCTTGCCTCCTTTAAATGATTGACATAATTTTCATTGGGTTGTTATATGGTTGAGTTTCACATTGTTTCCCCCTTCCAATTTTTCTAGCCTCACACTTCTCCTCTAACCCCTTCTTCTCCATCCCTCTTCCTTTACCATTATTCCTCTTCCTCTAATTCGACTCCTTCAAAAGATCCCCTTTAGCATTTACATCATAAATTTCACATAAGATTGCTAGTTATTTTTTAAATTACTTTTTATATATGCCTATCGACCCTTAACAAACACCATTGTGGTGATGTTGCTAGTTCTATAACCCGACAATAATTACAGATTTGGTGTAGAGCCTTATATGCTTCGCCATACCAACCCAAGTTTGAAGTTCTACACGGTCACCGTTATAACTTGCTAAAATTAGTATTGTTCTACCTCTAATTAAGAGGGCTACCTTTAAATTTACTTGGGAAATGCCATTACCATATTATAGTGGTAATTATGTCAAGGCGTTCCCCTATGGGAAAGGCCCTTCCAGACGTTTTTGAGACTGCTTTTAAAGTTGACGGTTATTGTCTAGATGTTTTTTACACAAGATTAAATTTGACGGGTATTTGCCTGTTTTTCCTATTTTTAGAGGAAACAACTGTAGTTGCATGTGATTTCTTATCTCAATCCTTCGACTCAAATCATTAAAAATACAAACTAAATACGGTTTCCACCTTTTTATAAATAACAGACCATCTCTCGAACACACAATGAAAAATTCTCCGTCAATCCTCTACATCAGTTTCTATAAAAGCTTCACATTCCAAGCTACCACCAATGCTTAGTAACTCTGTCACATGAAAGACTGTAGAAAGAAAATGTTTTTATATAAATCATCCGGCACATCAAAACATTCTTTCAATTACCAAAGTGAGTGCCATAAGTAAGGGCGCCGAAAAGTCCAGAGAAAAATGTCGCAGCACTCGGATGCCAAAGTGGAAAGTCGGGTCCGAGAGGAAGACTATTTGGCCACTTCGATAACAAATCAAATTGTGTAGGAATTCCAAGGGTTTGCTCATCGAGTCTTTGTTTTTCCGGTTTAAAACCCCAGTGTGAAGATGGGCAAGGTTAGGTAAACAATGTTAGCACAAAGGGAAAACATGGGAATGTTTATGATGAACTCCTTGTTTTTGGAAAACATTCAGAAAGAATAATGGTCTATGTCAGGGTGAGGCCACTCTCAAAGAAAGAAGAGGAAGCTGGTGCCCGCAATTGTGTTTTTGTTTGAACAACAGGACCTCTACTTAAATGATTCTATAAATGAAAATGGCTATTTATTGTAAATGAAAATAACTATTTAAGATTGAAGAGGGATTGTGGCCGCCATTACACATTTGATGTAGTTTTCCCTGACTCAGTAGGGCAACAAGAGGTCTACAATACAAGGTATTCAACTTCTTTTTCCTTCTTTTTGAGACCTAGGTATTTTACATGTGTAGAACCAAAGAGAATACAAAACAGGGCTCATAGTATTATTGTTTTGGATCACCTTATCTATCCTACCAGAAGATCAAAAAGATGAATTACATACCCCATGCTTCTCTTGTAGATTGACTGAAATATTTTAGTTCACATCAACAAGCATTTCAAAGGCATTTGTGCAAAGTGATTCTTTGCATGTAATTTTCTTAAGTGGTCATTGGGATAAAGGATTTGTTTGCAAAGCTTGAAGAGTTGAGCTTTAATGGTGAACATGTTGTTTGGATTTCTTATTGTTGAAGTGTACAATGAAGCTGTGAAGGATCTTCTATCACCTGGCAAGGATCTTATTCTTAGAGAGGTTAAACAGGTGTGTTATATGCCCCTCCCAAGCTTTTTGTGTGAACACTTTCATTTCCTTTGTTGACCTAAATGAACTGATCTTGGGCCTTTTTGTTCCAGGGTAATGTGTCTGTAGGGCTCACTCAACATAATACTTATTCAGCTAAAGAGGTATGATTTTCTCATCGAATTCCAAGCTCATTTTACTTTTATACACAATAATGAAGGCTTGTCAATGAAAAACTTCAATGATTGGGAATTTGGGTCTTCCAGGTAATGACCTCGCTCCATAGAGGCAACCAAAATAGAGCGACTGAGGCAACCATAATGAATGAGACCTCATCTCGATCTCATGCTATTCTGCAGGTTTGCACTTCACAATCCTAATGAGTCTGCTAATTTTACAAAATTGCAATTATCTGTTAGGCATGCTTTTCACTTACTGAGTTCATGCAGGATGAACTTAGGATGGTTTTTTAAACTATCTATTATTGTTGTAGGTTGTGCTGGAATACAAAATAAAGGAGGGGCCAACATATTTAATGGTCACGACTCATGACGAATTTCTTTCAGTTACTTTGTTTTTAAAAGTTAAACTTTGGACCTGAGTTGTGCAATTTCTGAGTCTAGCTATGGTTTGTTTGTAATTTTGTGTGGCATAGGCATACGTAATTTTCCACACTGTTGCTTTTTACTCCTGTAGTAAGGGTTCCTCTTCCCTTAGTCAATTAAAAAAACACATCCTGATTGTTGCACCACATTGCATGGACATCCTGATTTTGTTTGTTTCACATAGCATCCTGTTGCTATCTCTGGTTTAGCATGCTAAATTTTTTCTAAAAAAGGCAAAAATGATATTATTATAAAAAGGAAGTGCAAAGCAATCTTGTTAGAAAAAGTTAGAAGAGAGATACATCACTTGTAATGGGGATCAGGAAATGACTGCAGATTGAATTTTCAGTCCTAATAGCCTATGGAACACTTACAATATATTATCAAAATACAACTAAGATAAACATAACTGGTTTTTCAGACGAGAGCAATAAGAGAGAGAGAGAGAGAAGGCCCGCACAAACACATAAACAAAATTGTGAACAATGATCTACATATGGAAATGAGAGAGACATCAAACCATAGTGTTGTTAGGCCCTTCACCACGTGAGCTATTTTGTTTAAAGCTACTTCGAATGATAAAGGAGAGACTGTTTAGCTTGTGTATTGTGGATAGGAACCTGATTTCCATGGAAACGAGCTCTAATGTTGACATATTTGTAGGCTTGATGCTGAGGTGGAGACTAAAGATAATGTTGTATGGCCCGTGCTTCTTTCCTGTCTCTGTTATTTCCTGACAAGATAGCTTTAAATTATAGAGGGAGGGATTGATCGATCAACTTGTATATTGTGGATATGAAATTGATTTCCATGGAAATGAGGTCCAATGTTGACAATGTCTGTAGGCTTGATGCTTAGGTGGAGTCTCAAGATAATGTTGTATGGCTTATTATTCCTCCTGTCTCATTTGTTGTTGCCTGGTAAGATCTCCATACACAATCCTTTCAATTACCATAATCCTAATGCTTTGTTGTTCTTTGTATATTGGACAAAAGAGTGACGCATTTGTCCATGTTAGTGATTATCGATCCAACATACGGTTTTGAATCCTTTACACTCAAATTTTGTCGCGAAGAATTATCAAACTCTCGCTCATGAACAAATTTGACTTATTGATACATTCTTAAAAATGATAATTTTATTTTAAGAAAGACAAATTATTGAAACTATGATATCTCGCGACATATTTTTTTATTATTTCAACTAAAAATAATTTGGTGCAATAAAATCTCCAGGTACAAATCTTATGAGATACCAAGTAATAAGGGGTGAGGATGGGATTGAGTCCTGTAAATTTTGCAGAGTGGAATCCCCTCGGTCCTGGCAAACTAAGTTTAAGAATTTTGTTTACCTAACCTCTCCAAACTTCATATTCAATAAAAAAGAATTTGAACTAAGCAAGATAGACTCTTAGTTTGGAAAGAGGAAATTTTCAAAGACATATATAACTAAGGAAGAGATTTGTATAGAATATGAAGATAGTTTTCAAGTATTGGTTCTTCATACATTATTTTAATAATGGTATACTTAAGCATAAGTTGCTAAAGTTATCTTCTTCATGTGTAAATTTTTACACAATTTTAAAGTGTAAAGTCCCCACTTTTTTACAAGTATGGAATGTTTTACACAATTTTGGAGTGAAAGAACCCACCTTCGCTTCAAGCATAGAAATTTTTATATATAACCATGTGTAATGATAATATTTTATTTACTCATTATGATTTAATGAAACAAAAATGGTACGTAATGAGCACGTATTATTTTAATTTGGAGGATGATATTGATGGTTAATGTATACCTATTGTATATTTTCATGCTTAAAACATTTGTATGTGAGAGGACATAATAAATGAGTACATATATCATAAATATATTTATCTCGAAAAATGTCGATAGATATCAATCTTGAGGTTTATATCTTAAATTTGTCACTTAGTTTCGGATTTTGAAGGGTTCCATTTTGATAAACTAATCCTTCACTCTCTACTAAGATTTTGTTGATTGGTGATAGGTATTTCTAGGAAAAGGGGGCTCCAAAATCCACTGCATGCCCAAGATATTATGTTTTTTTATCGCCTTCAATAAGCACAAGAAAAAATTGCTTTTCGTGGTCACTAAACACTTTTCTTGGTTGACAAGCTCTAAGTTTTCTCTAATGTCCTTGTTGTAACCCATGTTTACTCTTCTTGTTAGGCTCCATCTAACACGCATATGCCAAGTTGGAACATTTCCTTAGAGATTTCCTATGGATTGAATTTGAAGGATCTAAGGGGTTCCATAGGGTTGGATCACATACTTGTTGCAGACCTAAGGAAGTGGGCGACATCGTCTTCTTGGTTATTAATCTTCAAGGTGTTGCTCTCTTTGTCATATGGATTATTTGTACCCTTAAAAGAGAGGAATCTTGGAAGATTTTGCTTTACCATTGCATTTCTTAATGCACTCCTTTTGACAGAAAGACATGGAAAGGTTCAAGTCTTCAATCTCTTTTACTAAGTCAGTCCTTGTCGAAATTGTTTATTCTTTTATAGTTCATAGTATTTGGAAAGCTTGGGAGTTGATTAAGCCTTAATTAAATTGGAATGGAGATGGTTTAAATCAAATATCCCTATAAATTCTCACTCAATATGGTGATCTCTTATTTTTTTACCATGATCTTGTTTGGAGTTGTCTTTGACATTAGCATGTGAACACAAATTCTATCAAAAGCACACAACAATACAATCATGAAAATGTTGATACAAAAGTTCAGCAACAACCTACGAGTGGATCCTGTACGTACCCAAAATTGTAAGGTACTGTACTGCGGAACGGTGTAACAAGTTCCCCAATGATGATACAGGTCTCCTCGCAAGGTGTTTGGGATCCGGAAAAGCCCTCGGAGTATGCGTTAACATCCCACATGCCCCACTTAGCCCCCGCGCCCTTTGTTTTCCCCTTTTTCCTTCTTTCCTTGGCCTCTTGATCTTCGGATGACAAAACCGTCGCCCCGCTCGGAGCGGCGGTCTGTGTGCGTTTTCGGAGTAACGTTCTTTGACGCGACCCGCGTGAAATATCACATTTCACCACTTTCTTTGCCGACTTGAGCATGCATTTATGTTTTTGGTCCCCTGGAATACTGTTTTTCCTTTGTTTATTGTTTAGGAGTTCCATTTGGTTTTGGTTTTTGGGTGATTGAATTCCTATAAATGCATGGCTTGTGCTCAAGCAAATGGCCACCATTTTTTACTCTAATCTTCTCACTTTCAAGGTCTTTGTGGTATGTTAGTTTACTTAGGATTGATAGTGTAGTTCATTTCATGTTTGGTTAAGCATTGTATTGCAGCTGGTAAGCCACATACTCATCTTGTGCAAGTGCTATCATTGCTTCACCCCAGAGTCGCCTCTCATTCAATTTCATGCTCTGATTCTCATATTTCAGTCTTTTGTTCTTTTTAGAAGCCATAGTGTTAATTCCTTGCATGTTTAGATAGTATTGTTCAGCTGTTAGTAAGCCACAGACCCATCTTGTGCAGGCAGTGTTGTTATCTCATCCAAATCCAGTTAGAAGCTTGCCTCTGAGTTTATCTTTGCTGTAGATTTGCTTTCATCATATCTTGGTGTTCTTAGTTCAATTCATTATATGCCTGGTTAGCTTTATTCAGCTGTTGGTAAGCCACATATCCAACTTGTGCAAGCAGTGTCTTTATTTTATCCAATCTATTGGAACCGAATAGCTTAGGAAGCCATTAAAGTTGCAGGTTTTGCTCTTCGTATAGGATAGTTACAGGTTCTGGTCGCTTCATGTTGCATGGCTCGCAGTAAAATCCCGCTAGGAATCGCATAAGCCAAGCTCTGTACTCTTGCGCTATCCCTCTCCTACTCGCATTTTCTCGCATTCTAATTTGTCCTTGTCCCAAAATCTACTCCTATCGGTGCTTTAGCATTACACGCTTTTCGGATCCACGTGAACACGAAAGAACGAGGAGATCATACCGAGGGGACAAGATCACGCACACCATCGGATTCGCCACTGCATTCTGCGGAATCCAAGTTTTAAATTTCAAAGTTTTAGTTAGAATCGTATCAAATAAAGTAGTTAATCACTTTATTTCAGTTAATTCTATTCTCGATATTGCGGGAAGCTATGGGGATTGATAGTTTATGAGAAACTATGATTCACTCCTCACTTCTGAGGTAGGATCGAGAATCTTGCTAATAGATTAGTTATTTCATTGTTTAGAATAGATATACAAAATTGCACAGACAAATAGCTACACTCGGCTATTTTGTTTGTTTTATGTTATTAATTTAGTTGTCAATTCTAAATATTTTAAATAGTTGCTCTCTTAGATTCATATAAATCATCAGAAAATACAAAAAGAAGTCATATATGCTAGAAATATACTTAGATTTTACTTTATAGTTTGTTTTATTACTGCTTTTGCATGACAATTACGGGACCTAGGGAGCCCAGGGAATACATTTTCGAGCCAATCGTGCCTCAGCCCAATCTCATAGCAGCAATAACTGACATTGACCAGAACCTTAGGATACAAGTCTTCCAAACAACAACAGATTTCCAGCAAGTCAGATCTCAGTTAAGAGGATTAAACATAGAAGACGACCAAGCACATACATTTTGGTCAAATCAGCCAAACTACAGATTACCCTAGGAAAACATCCACATGACTGTAGAAAGGTTTGAAAGAGAACAAACATTCGGGTGTGATCCCTTAGTTCCACAACCAGATGCAGGAGACACCCACACAGACATAGATACCGGCCTAAGAATCCAAGTTGCAAGAACGCCTGTGAGGTATTCCGAGAAGATCGCACAGCTGTTGATTCTAAACATAGAGGCTGAAAAAGCGTATGATTATTGGATACTAGGGGTTAGGACTTGATTCCACGCATGACCATAGCTGGTCCACAACAACCACGAGTCTACGGTTGTGACCCACAAATCCCGCAGCCCAACGAATCTATAAGAGGGTTAGATATAGACACTGGCCTACGCACACTAGTATTCCAGTCTACTCCACTTCCACCTATTATCATCGAACAATTATCCCTACTGGATGTAACAGCTAACAAAGCTAGAGAATTCTGGACTAGGCCAGAGAATCGTCCATAGAGTCGATTATATTCATCATCCACCATATGACCCTGTCAGGAGAAATACACGAAACTATCCCAGGTCATTTCCCACGTATTCCACAACCCATAGATCGAATCACGCTAGAGCTCGATATTGATTGGAGCCTTGAGTTACTCATCCTCGCCGATCGATCTATAACACCGACCAAGTTAGAAGGGCCTTCTTTGCCTTAGATTCGCAAATTCCACTAGTGCGTGTCGAAGACATTAGATTGCCTAACTAGTTTGTCTGCATATTCTACCCCCCATCCGGCCTCTCGGCACGGCCTCGGGAGGTCAGTGCGCGGAAGAGTCACTTGTAGATTCCCACGCTCACTTGTCGCTTTTCGGCGTACAGGATCTTGGGATTGTAAGAAAATCTTCCAGTTGGCCTTGTTTTGCACCAAGAATCGACCCTCTAATCAACCCAACATGTATGAAGTTTCCAAACTTCTAAAGTCGATGTTGTCGATGCCTGCTCATAAACAAGTTCCTAGTATATGAATGAACCAACTGACCTCTAGTAATAATTATAGGAGGTATTTGGATGAATATGCAGATGGTAAGCATAGAGATGTTACTGGGGAACACAAGCAAAGACACTTTTGATGGGTATTTGATTGTGTGACTTGGTGAGGTGATTTCAAAAGCATTGTTTGACTCGAATGAGACTACGACGGTGTTGTGATTTAATTTTGGCACAATACATGATTGGCATTGGAAAGGATTTTAACTTCTTAAATTTTTGATTTAAATGCCAATTCCTTATTCCTTATGATTTAGTTGTAGCCCTTTCCTTCTTCACAGAGCCATTGTTCCTTCTATGACATCTTTACAAATGACATGAGATACATATGAGAATGCATATAATTTTCCATCCGAGGGGGATGAATGAGCCTCTATTTAAGTCGTATAAATATCATAATATGGAAAAAAAATCAAGACAATATGAGGTCATCATCACCATCATCATTTGTACCACTCAAATATGTGGGTTCTATCTTGAGCGTCTTTTACCTCATCTTTTGAAGATGCAGTGCCTCTTATTGAATTTCAGAATTGCAGAGATAAAACCAAAATGTCTGAAATAACGTTGTAACATTTGAGCTGCAAATGCATATGTTTGTGTCCCCATGATAACAAAAAGAAGAATTGGGTAATCCTCAGAATGAATGGCTCCTAACAGATCTGTCAAATGACATATTGGGTCATATTCTCTCGAGGACTTCGTCAATGATGCTATAAGAAGTACTTCTGTCTGTAAGGATTGGGAGTTGTACATCAACTCCAAAGCTTTCATGGAAGTATGGAGACAATCATGTGGGTTTTAGGGGCCGCCCTAGTTATTTGCATTATCTCCATACAATTGCAGGGATTTTTTCTCTGCTTACAATCCGATTATGAACAAATGGTATTCCCTTTCTCTGGTTTTCCTACCTCAATCATTGTGTATTATGGTACCAAAAATTGGGGGTTTCCTCCTTGTACAAGGAATTTCAACTATATCTCATCATCTTGTAGTCTGCAATCCAATCTCAAAGTAGTGGAGAAGCCTTCCTCCATTGCACATGCCTAGATCAAACTTTTTCGTGTATGTCATGAAAGCGATTTAATTCTAATTGTAGTGGTTTCAAGTAATTATAGCTGGAAGGAGATCTCACAATGGAAATGGATATGAAGCATCAATTGAATTATATGATTCATTCACAGATTCATGGAATGTGATTGGGGAGGTTCCATGTGAATATGTTGTGAGGTTGGCTTTGTAGACACCCAATGACATAGTTTATTGTAATGGGATCATGTATTGCCTCACCTATGTTAGGCCTTATAGTATTATCTCATTCTATTTTGTACATGGCATTTGGAGTGAGGTGATGGTGCCCAGCGAACATCTCTTGTGTTCCTTCCTTGTTCGGAGGAGTGATAGGCTTACACTTGTTGGAGGAGTGGATTCTCTTAAGGACTGTAAAAGCTTGAATATTTGGGAGCAGCACAAGGAAGGGTGGTTAGATATCGAGTCAATGCCTCGGTGAATTTTTCAATACTTTTTTTAGAGGAATGATAGATTTTGATTACAAGTTTTATGACATTGGGGATTTCTTGTATTTTCTCAAGGATTCTCATTCTCATATGCTAGTGTGTGATCTCTCCTCTCACAATCACAAAATATCTTGGAGATGGATTCTGGCTGCTCTTCTGTTACATCACAGTTCTCTAAATGCTCCATTCGTGGCATGTTCATACAACCAAGGTTGGATGTTGCAGATATTTTCTAAGAATTAGAGATTCAATAGTAAAATTAGTTATAGGAAATTGATCATTACTATCTTAGAGGAATAGGCATATAGCCCTCTCCTCCATGCTTCAGCTTGTTTAACAATGGAAAACACAATTTATTTTCCTCGCTTAAACACACATATGGGCACCCAACCTTTGTCACACAGAATAGACTGAGCGGGGCAATTTAGATTACTACAATTTAACACATTATACTGTTGCAAACATAATGTACATAGAAATTTGTCCAACCATTGTATCCTATACATCAGTAGAGTGAAAATTCGGTTACATTATCTTCATGCAAAGGGGTAAAAAGAGAGACATTTATGTTAGATTGGAAACCAGGTATGTCAACTGGAATTGAATTATGTCAATTCTTTCCTATAATTTGCAACTAAATTTTTAATTAGGTATGACACCTATAATAACACTTAATGGGGAACAAGTATTATTGTCTATTGATATTGCAACACTGAGAAAGGAGGTGTAGGTGTTTGTGCTTGTGTATTTTGGTAAACAATGACCAATTTTTCCTTTAACAACCCAATTTTTTTCATATTAATTCAGTGCACTAAGAACCCTTAAAACAAATAAAAGTGTGCCTGAATTTCTTGTTGAAAAAGAGCAAAGCGGCTTTTGGGCATTTTGTTCCTTTTCCACTTGCCCAGGTTTTTGCTGAGAGTGGGATAATGGAATGTATGCATTTTTCATAGAATATTTACCTTTAGTAGATTTGATGTGAAAGTTTGGTTAGACCATTATGAAAAGGTCAACAATCATCTATCTTTGGTTGACGTAAGATGAGAGCAACCCTTTTTGAGCTATGCAAAATATTGTTGTAGTAAAATTAGAGTGGGAGAGTGTTGTGTTGGAATAATATGTTTATTGTGTTTGTGTTCTCTTTAAATTTCATTTAAGGGGCATCAAATGTATTCATGTTTAGTGCAAATAAAATTGGCCATAAAAGGTTACCACTCATGATATAAAATCTGCAAATGTACAGAAGTCTTCATGTATTCATGTTTAGTTCAAATAAAATAGTCCGCAAAAGGCTACCACTCATGATATAAGATTTGCAAATGTATATGTATGAATTTGTAACAAATTTGAAATGTACAAATATAACCTTTCAATGTAATGTTTCATCTATATTCCTACACTTACACTATCAATCACACCACTTATCGACATCAACTACAAAATTAATTAACTATCCCTCTAAACCAAATAACATTTAAGCATTCACATTACATTGTACACATGTGAATGCTAATATTAAATTTAATTACGTATATAAATGAATTGAATGAATCAACATAAAGGAAAACCACCAACAAAAATAATGAAACATGGGCTATTAAAAGCAAGGAGAGATTCTCGGCGGCCACATGCTCCTTGTCTATTTTTATTAGGAAGACTTTCTTGGAAGGATTTTAATATCCAATGCCTAGAATTTGATAGTTTCTTTTGGCTAATTTCAATTGCATTTACAACTTCAAAAAAAGTTATACTATATATTTAGACTGTTTAAATTTTATCCAAAAATGTAAATTTGATAATTTATATTATTAATAAATTATATATATTTATTATAGTCAAATATAATATGTTACACTAATTTTTGTAATTTTAAATATTTATAGAATGAATGTTAAGTAATTCTTTGAAATTATTAATAAAATATATTTGAGAATTTCTTAATTATTTTTAGATGTTAAAAATAAAAGACAATTTAATTTTATATTTTTAGTTTTTAGATATTAAATAAAAAATATTATAATATAATTTTTAAAACAAAAAAGTAACTTTCTATTAAAAACAAGTTGTAAATAAGTAAAATTTAAATGTTTGTTTCTATATAATTTTTAAAATCTAACTATTTTTTCATTGGGAATAATTTATTCCACTTTTTTGGATTTTTGTTTCATTTTTTTGAAGTTTTAATTAAAAAATTTCTCCTTGTATTAATATTATTATTTTGTAGTTTTTAGTATTTAATTAAAAAAATTCTACCAGCCTTATTTTTATTTATAAATATAAAACTACAATGAATACAATCGTAAATAGATAGATCTAGTGAATTATTTGAAAAAGGGTGTATTTTTCTATCAAAACTGAAGGTTTTTTTAACATCAATTCATATTTTATCTCTTCATTAATTTATTTGTATGATTCACATGTTCAAAATGTAATTATTAGTGAATAAAACTTTAGAAATTTTGTTGGTTGATTTTTTAATGTAGTTCAAAAGAGAAAATTGATTATTTTGAAGTCTTTAACAAATACAAATATCTTTTTTGACAATTTATAACATTTCTTAAAACTTAAATTGAAAGTTTTTCTATTGACAGGCAGCCATGTTTGTCAAATTTCAAACCTGATTCTAAAATACAAAACAACAATATTTATATAGCAATTATTCTATATTTATTTAATTATATTAAAGATATATTTTTATAATTGACGATAAAATTTTGATTATGCAAGTCATTTAGACAGTTATTATAAATATTTGCAGTTACAATTGCAAGTATTTACCTTTGATGGCGAGGAAGCTATTTTTAAGAGTAATACAACAAGACATACTTGTTTTCAAGGAGATCGTTGTTTTTGTATGCACTTCGTAACCGATCAGCCTAACTGTCACACACGTTAGCAGCTGACGTTAAATATTTATTTTTCCAAAAATTGCTAAAACAATGTGTGGCGCAGTGGTTGGTGGGTGTACTGGGGTCGCAGAGGTCCTGAGTTCAAATTTTGGTGTGGGCTGTGCTAACGTACGTGATCGTTAGGCTCAGCCCTTGATAACAACTCCAATAAATAACATCCACACGTTTCGGATCTATTAAAATTTCTGCAACAAAGGTCCAACGTCCACTCATCCATTTAAGCATACGAAAAAACGGGAGGTGCCCACACTATGAAACGCCTACGGCGTAATTAAATGAAATAGTGCTAAGTTGTGATGTTTCTTGCTCATCTGTTCCAATGGAAATTAATCCTCCTGGAATAGTCCATATTCACAGATTGGGTTACATTCCTAACCATGCCGGCGTTAGTGAATCAACAGGAAAAATTTCAGTTTCTTTGATTTGTATTTCAACTTATAACATCATTCAAATGTCTAAAATTATTTCTTGACCACTCAAATGACAAGGATGTCTATATTTTTTCGTTTCAGTGCAATCTGAGTGACAATAAGGTCCTTCTCCATTCTTAAACATATTCGCTTTGATCGACAGAAAAACGTTGTTTTAAATGCCCACAATTTTATTAAGATTAATTCTATATATAACAGAGCCTCATATAAATGTTGTTGTCTCTCCTTACTGAAATACAATTGGAACAAACTGTTTCTAAGATCACATCCAGGCATTTATTGTAGCATGTGGTATTTTAAGAGTTGTTCCAGAAGATGTCTGAATAAGAGACATTCAAGTTCCCTGAAGAAGGTGGAAAATAAGGAAATTCCAGAGGAAAAGGTTAGCAATGATCCTAATCTTGAAACTTCTTTATTTTGAAGACTTCATTATGCTAGTTTCATTACAACCTCCTGTCGCAGTCACGTTTTTCGTCCCTGATAGAAAGTGGTTTGTTGATTTTCTCTGCTTTCATCTTCATGTCATGGTATTTTTATTTGTCATTCTCCTTCTTGAGAAAGTTTTGTCATATTGCGGTCTATAGCATTCATACCAGGTCGTCTCTGTTTTCTAAAGGGATATACTTTTCTGAATCTATCAATGGGTTCGTTAGTCCTTTACCTCTTCCTATGAAATATCTGAATCTGATGCAAAGGAAATGTGTATGTGATTCTTGACCAAAACAGGACATTCCAATAAGTCGAAATATCAAGACAGTGAGATTCATGGATTATACTGGTTTTTATCAGTAGAAGAATGGGTTTTGGTGTTCATGTGGTAACAAGGAAAATAGTTGATAACCCTGGGGAACCTCCTACAGTTGTACTTAGGTGTTGCTACCTCAGTTTGGCTTTCAATTTCTTTTGAAAGCTTCTTTGAATTTCTGAGGAACGAGAAATTCAGAAATGAGTGGGCTATACTGTTAAATGAAGGGCTAGTGCAAGGAATGCGAATATATATATAGCAACAGGACAAGATCTTAGAAAAAGTCTCTCTATTGAAAACGAGTGTGCAAAGTAATACATTAATATTAAAAGAGAGTCGTAAATATTCATCATGCTTCCTTGTAATTTATTCTTTGTATCATACCTCAGCGATGAACGACTTTGTGAATGGAGAAGACTCGGTCTATGTTTCATTACTTCCTTCCAGCTTACAACTCAATATGCGTTACTCAAGGTGGTTCAAGCAAGTTTTGACCACATTTCTCTCAGCCATTTTGTCAAACAGTTAGCATGCAACCTTGGCACAATGGCAATTCCATCAACTTTCACTCGGCGACAAGGAATTTCAATATTACATAGAGAGAAATAGTTGAGTTCCAATGTTGTGTGTGCTCACTATGTAGACCACGCTGTAAGGGAAATGCTTGCAAAACACGGAATAAGAAATTCTCTGTTACTTGCTCCCAAACCAGTAGCCTATGGGGAATTTTATTTGGAGTCACCATTACCACTGCTAGTCCACTGTCCGCCAAATTGCCATTTGCCAGTGCATCAAATACAATGCCAATTCATTCATAATTCACATATCTATTGCCTAGTCACAATGAATCTTAATTCAATTTTATTAAATTTAAAAATACATTATTTGATCGGTTCATGATGTATTAAAAGTTATATACTATATTGTCATTAAATTTCTTTACGGTATAGAGATTTCTCCAACGCCCGGAAGATTTGATACATTTATTTCACATCTCGCATTTTATTCGAAATCTTTCCAAATTATGTGCATTGTGCACAATACAAAACAACCCACTACACGCCAACATATTTATTAGAATTTGGGTGGGTTAGAACTAAATTTTTGGTGTTGGGGTTAGCACATCGGTTGTATAGACAATATATCAAATCTAAATACATGCAAATAAAAATGGATATTCTACTAAGAGAAAAATATAAAACAAAAGACATAAATTAACACCCATTTAACGTGGTTCACCCAAAGTGTGGGTTACGTCCACCAAGAAACAAGTCAATCTATTATGCAAAGCTTTAACAAGATATACAATGAAGATTTACAATCTTCCACACCTCTCAGATGTACACTACTTTCTTTCCTCAAGCTTTTACTTCATCACAAAGAATTCTCTTTCTCACCAACTTTTTGCAAGTTCTTTATAATTCTTGTTAATCTCTTACTTCTATGCCCTAGCTTTATGCTTATATAATCATTTATAGACTTATGGCACTTAATCATGCAATTACAATCAATAGATATACTTTAATGCTAAAAATAGATCTAATTCCCAAGAGTTAATTAAAACATCCTCGCATAGGTAACCGATGTCAGTTAGCCCTAACATATGTCAATTCCTTCCTTGCCTGACCGATGTTGGTCTTGGGTGACCGCCATTGCTAAGTTACCCCTAACCGATGTGGATCTTGTATTTTCCAAACAAGTTTTCATTGTATGTTAAACTGAAGTAATTGAGCTCCATAATTCAAAAATCTCCCACTTGGAGATTAATTACTGCACCATACCTGTACAACATCATTCTTGGATCCTTCTTAGCTTTGTTTCTTCCTCTTCAAGTCTCAAACTTGAAGACCAGACCAACAAGTGGAGTGTAGCTCCATCTTCTCCTTTGTTAATGGCTTCGTTAGCATATTCGCAGGGTTTTTGCTCGTATGAATATTTTCCAGATTCAACTGTCCATCCTCCAATACCTATCGTATGAAGTGAAACCTCAACTAAACGTGTTTCGTTCTCGAATGAAAAACCGAGTTCTTTGCCAAATGAATTGCACTTTGATTGTCACTAAATAGTTTACAATCACCTTGCTTATTTCCCAACTCTTCCACGAACCTACTCATCCATATCATCTCATCATAGTCTCAGAGCTGCAACATACTCGCCTCAGTAGTAGAAAAAGCCACAACCTTCTGCAATCTTGAAATCCAACTAACTTTCGTACCACCCATTGTGAAAATATAACCAGTAATGCTCCTTCTACCATCTAGATCTGCATGCCATATCTCGAATCAACATAGCCATGTAAAGAAATATATGAGCCTCCATAGCATAATTGCATGTTAGATGTCCCTTTCAAATACACGAGTATCCATTGGACTGATTTCCAATGCTCTTTACTGGATTGGCCATATAGCCTACTCACAACTCCCACTTCTGCAATGCAATGTCCAGTGCTCGGTACAAACCATAGCATACATGAGACTCCCAATTGCTAAAGCATATGATACTTATGTCATGTATTTGACCTCCTCGTGTGATGATAGACACTAATTTTTACTCAATTTGAAGTGTCTAGTCATAGGTGTACTAACAGTTTAGCATTTTACATGTTGAACCTTTCTAAAACCTTGTAGATATAATCCTTCCGAGACAAATACAATTTCTTGTTTTTCACGTCTCTGTATTTGCATGCCAATGATTCTTTTTGTAACTCTTAAATCCTTCATAAGAAATGTGTAAGCTAGCTTTCTCTTAAGCTCACCAATGTCCAAAGATACTAGATCCTGCAATAAGCATATTATCGACATACAGTAACAAAATAATATAGCTCCCATTTTCAAGCTTCTTGAAATAAACACAATGGTCATATTCACATCTCAAGTAACCATGCTCTTGAATAAAACTATCAAACCTCATGTACCATTGTCTTGTAGCTTGTTTGAGCCCATATAAACTCTTTTTCAACCTACACACTAATTTATCCTTACCGTTGACTTCATACCCAAGCGGTTGTTGCATATAAATCTCTTCATCAAAATCAGCATGAAGAAAAGTCGTCTTTACATCTAGTTGCTCTAAATGTAAATCATCTACTGCAACTAAGCTCAATACAATACAAATAGAATTTGTCTTAACAACAGGAGAAAATATTTCACCAAAGTCAATATCTTATTTCGTGCAAATCCCTTTACTACAAGTCTTGCCTTGTATCTTTTTTGTCCACCCTCTTATTCATTGATCGTGTAAACCCACTTGTTTCGCAATGTTATCTTACTGCACGACAACTTAACCAAATCCCAAGTCTGGTTCTGTTCCAGGAGTCCATCTCCTCATCCATGCCATGCTCCCACTGGACGTGGGTCTTATCTTGCATTGCTTCTTCAAAGCTCTCTAGTTCACCATTATCAGTCAATAATAAATAAAATAGAGGTGTAAATCTTTCTAGAGGTTTACTTACCCTTTGTGACCTTCTCACAGGAGTTTGGGGTACCAAAGGCTCAATCTGGACCTCTTGGACATTCGTATCCAAATCTGATAGTGACCGACGCCGGTCACCTCTAACCGACGTCGGTTCTGATAACCGATGTCGGTTTGGATCTTCTATAACCGATACCGATTCTTCTGACCGATGTCGATCAGGGGTAAACTAACACCGGTTACTGTGTAACCCTATAGGTAATACTTTTAAATCTGAGAGTTCATTTTCATTCACAAACTTCTCAACCGGTTCATCCTTGGGTACCAAAATTTGATCCCTGTACATTCTCTTTTCATTCCATTCAACATCATGACTCCTAATAATTTTAGAATTCTATAAATCCCAAAAACAAAACCGAAATCACCAGATCCATAACTAATGAAAGTGCATCTCTTAGATTTTGCATCCAACTTTTTCTATTTTCCTTATCAACATGCACAAAAGCTTCTAAACCAAAAATTTTAAGAAAAGAAAGATCTACCTCTTTTTCAGTCCAAGCTTCCTTTGGTATTCTTCCATCTAGTGAACTTGAAGGCCCATGGTTAATCAAATAAACTGTTGTATCAACTGCTTCCACCCAAAATTGTAAGGCAAATCCGAATGTATTCTCATACTTCTAAGATGTTCCATGATTGTCCTACTCATTATTTTTGCAACACCATTCTCATGTGGTGTTCTTAGAACCATTATTTCTCTACGTATCTCATTCATCGAACAATAATCATTAAAAGCCTTCTACATGTATTCACCACCATCATTGAGATCTAATACACTTTAACTTAGAATTTGATTCATTCTCAACAAGAGCTTTCTATCTTTTAAAAGTCTCAAAAACATCAGATTTACGTTTAATATAATAAACATATACCTTTCTTATAGCATCATCAATGAAAGTAACATAATATTGGGATCTTCCATGAGAAACTACCTGAGCTGGTCCCCACACATCTGAGTGTACAAGCTCCAATTTTTGCTCCTTCTTAGTTGCCCCAACTTTGAGAAATCTCACTCTCTTTTACTTTTCAAAGATACAATGCTCACAGAAATCAAGATCTAAATCTTTCAAATCTGATAACTTACCCTTAGCCTTTAAGATCTGCATTTATTTTTGACTCATATGACCCAACCAATTATGCCACATGCATGCATCCGAATCAAGTAGATATCTGCAGAAAAATAAACAAGTAATACATGTAGATAAATATAATGTTCCTACCTTCTTACCTCTTGCCACAACAAAAACACCCTTTTGACTTTCCAAGAGTCTCTTATAAAACTAACCATACAACCAAATTCACCTAGTTGCCCTACGAAATAAGATTCCTCCCGAGGCTTGACACATGCCTCACATCTTTCAATACCCATGTATTTTCATTCTACAATTTTAGATGAACTTTCCCTTTACCAGTAATATTGCAAGGTTCATCATCGCCCAAATAAACATGCCCAAAATTTCCCTAGACATAATTTCTAAAATAACTCTTATTAGGGGTCGTATGGAAAGAAGCTTCGAATCTAAAACCCATGATTCGATTCTATTATCTAAAAAAAGAATAAGATAATCTTGCATTACCTCTGATGAAGCAAGATTTACATCTTTACCTTTGTCTGGTTGTTGGTTCTCTTTATCCTTTGACCGATAATCTTTCTTTGCATGTCTTTTCTTTCCACATTTCTAACAAGTAATTCCCTTACTGGATTTAGATTTGTTATCCATTGACTTTGATTTTCTATTACTCTTACTCTTTGATCTCTCCTTCTGCCTGCCCCTGCTTTCTACATTCAAAACATTTCCAGATGATGATTCCTCTGTACTCTTCCTACGAATTTCTTCATTCAAGATTATACTAACCACATCATCAAACTTCAAAACATTATTAGCAGATGTTGTATTACTAACAATCATTACCAAGTTATCCCAACTATCAAGCAAAGAACATAAGAATAAGAGTGCTTTTACTTCATCATCAAATGGTATTTCAACCGATTTTAATTGATTTACAATAGATTAGAAATCATTCAAATGACTAGATGCAGATCCACCTTCATGCATCTTAGAACTAAATAGTTTCTTCATCAAATAAACTTTATTTGAAGCACTAGGTTTTTCATATAAATTAGCAAGAGATTTCATTAACTCTACCGTAGAAGTCACTTCTATAATATTGGAAGCCACGAGATGCTGTCAGACTCAATCTTATAGATCCCAAAGTCTTTCTGTCAAAAATCTTCCATTCTTCATCAGTCATCTTCATAGGTATAGACTTCTCATCTAATGGTAAATACAAATATCTTTGATACAGATAATCCTCAATCTGCATCTTCCATAATTGATAATTACGACCATCAAATTTCTCTACCTTATATTTGTTTTCTTCTGTCATTGTTGTAGCTCCCACTCAATCGAGAAAACCCTCTCGTGAGTAAATATGTCAACACACAAAACCCTCAAACAAAGCTCGGATATCATCAGTTGTTGGGGTTAGCACACTAGTTATGCATAATAATATATCGATCTAAGCATACATGCAAATAAAAATGGATATTCTACCGAAGAAATATACAAAACAAAAGACATAAATCAGCTCACCTAGTGTGGGCTACGTCCACCAAGAAACAAACAAATCTATTATCCAAAGCTTTGATAAGGTATACAATGAAGATTTACAATCTTCCACGCCTCTCAGATGTACAGTACTTTTTTCCTCAAGTTTTTGCTTCATCACCAAGAATTCTCTTTCTCACCAACTTTTTGCAAGTTCTTTCTAATTCTTGTTAATCTCTTACTTCTATGCCCTAACTTTATGTTTATATAGTCATTTATAGACTTAGGGCACTTAGTCATGTAATTACAATCAATAGATATATTTTAATGTTAAAAATAGATCTAATTCCCGAGAGTTAATTAAAACATCCTCGTACAAGTAACAAATGTCGGTTAGCCCTAACCGATGTCGGTTACCCCTAACAGATGACAATTTCATTGTATTTTCCTGCAAGTTTCCATTACATGTTAAACTCAAGTAATTGAGCTCCACAACTCAACATTTGGATCATCCCAAAAGTTAGAACAAAAACATTTTCTTTTGCATTTGCTCACATTTCTTAGTTTGTGACTCCATAGAAAACACAAAGCAATTAGAATAAGCTACTATTTTCACTCTCTTGCATAATGCATGCAACATTATCATAGCCTATTGAGTCCCCACTCCCACGTCCTTTGTCACCAATTAACAATTGACATCAACAATAGCTAATGCCCACTTTGTCTAGTTACATATTCGTTGACTTAATCCTCCATACAAGTGATGACTTCATGTATGATAGATGTGTTGGAGTCAAAATTGTGAATGTTGGGGGCTCAGTCCAGGGAATAACAAAATATGACTAATGGAAGTGATATGTAAAACTCAATAATCCAACCATTGTTATCTTCTTCCGATCCATATGCATGTCATCCTTCACTTTACACTTGTGCCCACCTCCATAACTCACGGAATAGTCAATCACAACATCATATGTTGGGCAACAAAGATGAGATCATATGTTGGAAATCAATTATAGGAATTTTTAAATTAGTAAATATGAATTAGATCAAGTCTGGATGCCCATTGAGTTCATTGTGTCATATGTATGAGTGCATTCTTAATCTTGAAAAAACAACCCATTAGTAGCATTTTTCTTACAAAATAGTGGTAAATGAGCCCATTTCGGAGCAGAGAATACATATTTTTCTATCAAAGTGAGTCTTTGTGCATTAAAATAACCCCCTTTGCCATGGTTGAGCAAACAAAACAACTTAGTGAGACGAGTGAGCAATGTATGAATTTTGCCTTAAAAGGAAGCATTAGGCCTATTAGTGTGCTTCATTATAATGTAAGAGAAAAAGTCTAAGGTGTTGTTTTGACTTGTGTTATGATCAACTAAAGAGGATGAATAGGCATTGGATGAAGTATGTTTTGGCATGCAAGCTTGTGATTGTGAATCTGTGACCCTAGAAAGGCATCCTAGGATTTGGTGCCTTATTTGGGTCAGTTTCAAAAGTGCAAGTATCCTACAACAAGAATAATAGCAACACGACAAGGACAACAACAAAAACAACCTAACATGGATGGAGATTGTAGTCACAAAATCATGCACTTTAAACATTTATTTATCTCGGTCTCATACTACTATTTAGAAGGTTCTCAAAGGAAGAAAGTATTAATTAACCCCTGTCCTTTTGTCCATCTTATTTATTTTATTTCATATTTTGCGACCTATTGCACCTATTTACCCAGTCATTTTGAAGATCCCGCATTGTCTTAACCCTAATTGGGGTGCCCTGGTCCAACTTGGGGGCACCCCTGGTCTATTTTCCACTTTCCCGCCATTTTTTGGGTCTTTTCTAGGTCATTTTTATTCTTATCTTTTATGTGGTCGGCCTTTTTGGGGTTAATTACGAAATTAGACCAAGAGAACCCTATAAATATAAAGTTATGAGACCATAATGAGGGACCTAACATCATTATCTACTATCACTCCATCTAGAGTTACATCCATCTATTGCATTTGCATCCACATAGCTCCATCATCAAGGCACAAGCTAGGACATCTGCATCACACTTCATAGGGGAAGGGATTCTATTCTATTCCATACACACATTCTACTACATTTTATACATTTAGCTATTGCTCGCTATTTCACAAAGTGCGACTGGCACAAGAGCACCTAGGGCACGACATGCACACACACCAGAACTACATTCGGGTTTGAAATGTAGTGCAACGCTCAGATTAGTAAGCCCATTGTTATGGCGGCAAATGAGGTCATCTAACCCATTCATTTTACATATTTTTTTAGGGTTTTGATACTTCCTCTTGGTCCTTTGCAGGTTACTTCTTCCTCTTGGAATACTCGAAGCATTCAATGTAATACAAAGAAATTAATGCGACATGTAGTGAAGGTTAAAGCCCGTCTTCCGACCTTGTAAGAACCAATTTCCGGGCTTTTTCACATACCAGGGCACCTAGATTGTAGACCAGAGCATGCGTGGGTGCTCTACTCTTGTTACTGAGTGCACCCCAATCCACTTAGATCTTTAAGATCCACCCTTTTTGGGACTTGTGTATCCATTCTTGCTCTCGATTTTCAGCAAATGGACCTACAACAATCATCTATTACCAGCTAAGTCATTTATCTTTCTCTTTTTCACATTAGGGTTTAGTATTTCCTTTCATACATTGTTCTAGATCATTTACATCTTTGTTTACTGCATTTACTTAGTTATTTACAACGTATATGTCCTCCTAGATTAGATTAACTATCTTGCACTACCTTAGTCTAGTTCAATTTTAGTTAATCGAGATCTAGCAAGTAGATGGGACTATAAACAAGTATAAAGTGAGACTAGTACCAAAGGGGTATGCACAAAATGAAGGCATAGATTATGAGGAGACATTTACTCCCACATCTAAGATCAAAACAATCAAGATGATCTTTGCTCTAACTACATAGTTTGGTTGGAAATTCCATCAGATGGACGTAAAAAGTGTCTTTCTAAATTGATATCTATAGGAGGAAGTTTACATGACTCAACTTGAGGGTTTTGTCATACCCGGAGAAGAAACAAAGGTATGTAGACTCATAAAATCTGTATATGGCCTTAAACAAACACCCCAGGCATAGTACATCAAGATTAATGAGCATCTCCTTTAACATGGATCCGTTAGAAATCCATATGATCCCAATTTATACCTCAAGAGGCAAGGAAGAGAGATTATGATAGTTGTTGTATATGTCGATGATCTACTCATCACTGGTAGCACGATGAAGATGATTGATGCTATAAAGAAAGATCTTAATCTATCGTTTAACATGACAGATCTTGGGCTCATGCACTACTGTCTTGGATTGGAAGGATGATAGAAGGAGAATCACATCTTTGTTTCTTAGTTGAAGTATATCAAGACAATAGCGCTCAAGAATTTTAGGATAATGGATTGCACACCTATTACTACACCCATGTAGATGAGATTGCAATTACCTCGTTCGATCCATCTCCTCTATTAAATACAATTCTATCGACATTTGATTGGGATTCACATTTACCTCACATATATTAGACCGGATATCAACTTTGTAGTTAGCTATCTTTCCAAGTTCATACAGGAACCCATAGTTTTTCATTGGAAAGTAGTAAGGCGGATCTTAAGATACCTCAAGGGTACTACGGATCTTGGTCAGAATACAAGAAGAATGATAATTTCTTCTTGATTGGATATTCATATTCAGTTCATGCAGTAATATTGATGACAAGAAATCCACTTATGGATTTGTATTATTTTTGGGATCTGGACTGATATCATGGGGAAGCAAGAAACAAAATTTTGTTTCTCACTCTTCTACAGAGGCCGAATATCATGTTGTAGGTGGAGTTTTCGCAAAGTGATATGGCTACGTCACATACTTGAGGGACTTGGAGTATCACAGGAGAAATCCACCACCTTGTATGTTGACAATGAAGGTATTCTTAAACTCGTTCGCAATCCAGTTTTTCATGAGAGAACCAAACATATTGAGGTATAGATTCATTTCATACATGAGCATGACTGAAACACAATATACAACTTTAGTTTTACTCAATAGCTGAACATCGAGCAGATATTTTCACGAAGTCACTTGCACATGACAAGTTTGAGTTGTTCAAAGAGTTCCTCTCCTCCTCCTCGAGGCAATGCAAAATTAGGGGGTGCTAGATAAAACATAGTTTACCATAATAATTTATGCATTTACTATTTACCATAGGTAATAGTTTGTTACATTTAGTATTGGTAAATAGTTAGTAATTCTTGTAGACACCTAAATCTAGCTACACAGTTTTAACACTAAAATTGCACTTCTTATCCTATTTTCTATCATTTGATTATAATTAGTGTATTTCTCACTAATTAGATAACACTCCTCTTCACCTCGGTCAATTAACGACACTTCGTTAATTAACTAGTCTCCCCTTCATTCTGGATGCAAATTAACACTACTTTGTTAGTTATAATCCTATTCTAATTAATTAATTAATTGACTAATATTGATTAATTAATCCTCTAAACGAGAATTTACCCTCTTATTGGGTCATTCCCCCTCTCGATCCTTCAGAATCCATCAAACTTCTCTCCAATTGGCTTTTACAAGCCTAACTTGGTCTATTAATCAATCTAATTGATTAATTTAAATCACACCCAACTCACTTAAGTTAGAATTGTCTTATTAATCTTCCATAATCATGTTTAATCATTCCTAAGCATGATTATCCCTTTCTAATCCAAAAATTTCTTTTATCCCACATTCATGAGGATGAAAATTTCTCCAAACTGGAAAACTATATAAATAACCTTCCCCCTCCCTTCTAAGTTTACACCTTGACACCATGTCCTTGTAAGACATTTGCATAAGATAAGAGCATTTCTAAAACCTTGGAAAGCTTATTGATCTAACAACCCTTTTCCATTTTCTACTTGGTAAGAGTAGTAAGAGAAGAACCAAAATGAAAATTAAGCCATATTAGTGAGATCTCTTCCTCTTCCTTGGAGAAATCCTTTGATCGCACGTGGTTACATATGGCTCACTAAAGGAAGTATCTACAATCCAAAGCCCATCAAAAACATCAAAGGATTGACTTGCATTTCATGTTTTTAATATTAGATGCATTAGTTTAAGATTTCCTTTTAATGGCTTTATTTTGATGTTTATGTTGAACTAGCTTAGTTTAAGATTTCTATCTTGGACCTTCTCAAGATATCTATTGTTCATAAGGATATCCTCTATAAGGCCCTCCAGGAGTCAAGAGTTCCTTCGACATTGACGCTTCACACTTCCAAGCCTTGGTTGCACAAATCACTCCATCCAAACATATCGTTTTTAGCCAAAATAAGATTCCATTGGATAATCATACACACAACTTGCCCCTATATATAGAAGTGATCATTACTCGTAAGAAGATCAAAAGGGTGCTTGTGGACAATGGATCGATCTTAATATTTGCACAGTAAAACTTGTGAAACAAATGGGACATACTAAATATGAGTTAGAGATCGATGTGATCACTATCAAAGCATTCGACAATGCAGAGGGACAATCGTATTGAACCATTACATTGCCCATGGAAGTTGGGCATATCATGCAAGATATAAGATTCCATGTCATTGACTTGGATCTTCCTTATAACATTCTCCTCGGTTGCCCATGGATCCATGCCATGTAGGTCGTCCCTTCCACTTTTCATCAGTGCATCAAGATCCATTTCAAGAACAAGAACTTACCATTCCTGGTGACCCACAACCATTTTCTCATTACAGAACATTACCGGTTATTATCAGGTTACCTATGAATTTCCTTCCACTGAGTTAGTCGTTGACTTAAAGTCGAGGCCATTATCTCTCGCGTAGATCCAAATACACTTCAACCACATGAAGGTGGTAATTCCACCTCTATATCCCCATTTTCTTCATGGGAAATGAAAATCCTTCATACATGTTATGGATAATATGACCTTCAACAAGCTCTTCTTATGTCAAATCTTCCATTGTCTCCTAAAACATGTGGTAGGCTTGACTTCGACCACAAAGAGATCAAGTACTGGCACTCTTGACAAATTTACCAATGGTGGTCTCTTAGTTGATGAAATATTGGGAAGTACTTCTACATACCAATCTCTTGATGAAAGGATGGCCTCCTGCTATCAATCCCTTGAATATGTCATCCCTAACAAGATGATGTATGCCATGGGATATCAAGGATATGGATGCAACATCAATGAACAAGGCTTGTGGGAACCTCTTCCAATGCACGAGAATATTAAACGATACGACATCGATATTTGACCCAATGGGTCTCCTCCTACATAATTTGATGCCACCTCTTCTGAACGTGAGGATAATTCTTGTTATGATAGTGAAACAAAGTCCCTTTGTAGTCTTACAAAGACCTTGCTTCCACAAACTTGTTTCCTGATATGAATATTTTAACCCTATCCCCCTCTATCCCTAAAATAAACCTTATACATCCATCCCTCATTAATTGGGACCAACAACGACACATACTAATTGATCTTTTTCAGAATGAGGAAGCTATTGGAGAATTTATGGGGATCCATGATGATATTCTTGTCGGAGATCATAAGAAAGGTTTCTCTATTGACCTTGATACCTACGCCTACTTTGGAGAAGAGGCTGAGTTTTGTGGTCAACAAAGAGAAAAGGAGGTCCAAATACCTTCAAGCAAACCAAAGAATAAGAAATCAAAATCCTATAGTGAAAATCTCTTTGAGGCACTTGTGGATAAACAATATGAAAAATCTACAATGGATAATCTTGATGAGAACCTTCCAGAGACACTAATAGAGGAAGAGCTCAATCTCCCTCCTGATCCTACACGTATGGAAGATGGTTCTAAGCTGCTAGTTAAAAATACTATGACGGCGTCAACCTTGACATGGAAGAAGAGCCTAAAATCATCAAACTCGGGGCTTCTCTTTCAAAGCATAGGAGCATAAAACCTTCACAACATTCCTTAAAGAATTTGTGGACATATTTTCTTGGTCTTATGCAGACATGCAAGGCTTAGATCCTTCTTTGGTTGTGCATGATTTTACCAAGCCTATCAAACAAAATTTGAGAAAAATGCATCCACACATTGCTCTTTTGGTCAAAGAAGAGGTGGAGAAATTTTTAGTTGTTTGGTTCATTAAATCTATCGACTATTCAAATTGGATCTCCAACATCGTCCCTATTAGCAAGAAGTTAGTCAGGATCATAATTTGTACATATTTTTGGGACATCAACAAAGCATGTCCTAAAGATGACTTTCCTCTTCCAAACATTGACATGATCGTCAATTTTACTGCTTGTCATGAAATTCTATCTCTCATGGATGAATTCTTTGGCTATAATTAGATAAAGATTGTGGAAGAGGACCAACACAAAACTACTTTCACTACCCCTTGGGTACATTTTGTTTTCAAGTCATTTTTTGGCCTCAAGAATGTAGGTGCAACGTATCAACGAGCTATGACTATCATCTTCCATGACATGTTACATAATATTATGGAGGATTATGTTGATATCCCGGGAAAATCTAAAACAGAAAGCGAGTAACATCCAGAAATCCTACATCATATCTTTCGATGATTAAGGAATTATAAGGTCAAACTCAATCCAAAGAAGTGTGTCTTTGGTGTGATTTTAGGTAAGCTATTAGGCTACATCGTTTTGAGAAGAGGAATTGAAGTGGATCTAACAAAGGTTGCTGCTTATTACGTGAAATGCCTCCTCCCAAGAACCTCAAGCTAGGTTGTGTAACTTGCAAGGCAAGATCTAAGCTATTTGTAGATTCATCTCCCGGATCACGAGATAAATTCCATTCCTTTACTCATATTCTTAAGAAAGTTGCAGATTTTCACGGTGTGTCCAAAGATGGTTTTTGTGTGTGTCCGTGTGGATGAGGGAAGGGAGTCGTGTGGACGAGGGCGTGGGGGCAAATCTGTCATTGCGAATGTGTCAAAGGTAAGGTAGCCAAGTTTTGCATGTGATGCGGGGAGTTGAAAAGGGTTGGATCGGTCGGGTGGGGTAGTGTTTAAGTCGGGTTCGCGAGCTCAAGAAAATAATGGGCTTGGTGTGTCGGGAGGTAGGAACCAGCGGTGAAGGGAGGGTAGTCGGGGGATGGCTTGACGAGTGGGTGGCCGAGTTAGGGGTGGGGGGATAGGTCAGGCTCAAGTTGGTAGCAAGTTGGGTGTGAGGGAGTTGAGGTAGAATGCAAGGTAGAGTAACTCAGCAAGAATCTCACCGAGCTAGTGGGAAGGGACGAGTCTCGTTAAAAATTAAATAATATTTTTATAAAATTTAATTTAATTTAATTTTTTTGTGTTTATTTTGCGAGTTTATACTGAGAATAGAAGAAGCCCTTAAAAACAAAATAATGAATCTGTTATATAACCCAAAAACAAAAACAAAACCCCTCCCCTAAATCAATATAGACTACAAGATTTTAGTCAGTAACTAAGTAACACACCAAACTTAGAAGAGAAAACACTAAAAAAATTGTTCTTACAATGCAAATATAAAACAAATTTATACTACGAGATAAAAGCAGACCTATACCCCCGCAAACAAGTGTTGGAATAAAAGAAAAATGCTCCAAAAAATATCGAAATGATTAACAACTATTAAGCAAAGCAATATTTTTTTAGTTTGTGTGTTTTTAGGATACCTGAATGATTACAAAAATGAAAACAACAAAACAAAAGTTTTTATGAGTTGTTAGTAGTTGATTCTTGTTTTTGGGTACTCGACACTTACACAAAACTAAATAAAGCAACAAGAACAACAAGAACCAACCGAGAAAAAAATGTGAGACCCACTGAATATGTATGCAAGCGTTAATGAATATTAGACAATTGCATGAAAATATTAGTAAGATGTGAAACAAAAAGGGAGCGACAAATAAATGGTTCTCATCACGGGGTCCACAACAGGATAGGCATTACATTCATTGCTCCTATAATATGCACAGACACCAAAAGACACCATAAAACAAAATCACTTCCCACAAAGTGTAAATGTTAGCCAGAGGATGCCATAAGGTACAAAAATGAAATGATAATAGCATATATCAGTAAGCACAAAATGGATAAAATGACTAGTCATGAAACCAAAGGTAACAAAGCGTGGGTAAGTCCCATCGGGCATGCCAGAATGTGAGCTCTATAAATCACCGATAGTAAGAAAGTATTGAAACTAAAATTATACCTCCTTTCTTGTGTCTCCTTCGTAAACCTCAGAATGGGTGATGACTTGGACAGACCCGGATTGCTTTAAGTGTAGGTGCTTTCTCTAACATGAGCAAGACCTTTGTTGCGATGACGATCGATTCACAAAATTTGCACCAAGGGATGTGAGGATAATGGATTTATGGATTGGAAAAGTAGGCTTATGTGGAAAGGATGCTCAGTGCGGTAATAATGTAAGAGCTTTGACAATATTTTTTCTTTGTTTGTTTTTTTGTGTCCCCGAAAGAGAGGGGGTAAGACTCTATTTATAGCCTGAAAGTGGGATTAATTTAGAGGTTTAGGTTAATCATGATTTGGAAAAGTAAGCATGATTAAGTGAGTGGGGGACATGAAGAATGGACAAGAATTAAACATGAATATTTAATTTGCAAGTGGGGGGACATGGGAATATTTGACGTGTGAGGAAGATTAATTAGGATTTGATAAGGTTTTATTAATTGATTGATGTCAATTAATTTCTCATGGGTTTTTATGGGAAATGGAATGGGAAAATTGATTGATCTAGGAGAGGTATGAAATTGCGGTGTATACACCTCCAATATTGCTTCTATTATATTGTCATGTATTTTTGCAAGGGAAAAATTCAAACTTGAAAGCATGACAACCATACCCTACCGTGAATTTTTTTCTTGAAAGTCATCTCGAGCCCTCCTCCAGGTCATCTCATCCCCATGTCAGCCTACCCTATCCTTCCAATTGGTCTTGTGTGTTGTGTTATCATGTCCATAGGTGATTTAGGTAGAATAAAAAGCATTCAAGTACTTCGAGGTGTTATTTCTCAAGGTGGATTCTCAAGCAGGCCTAGGAATGGCTATTTTAATCCTTTCTAGGACTAGTGCACCCCCCGGAGCTATATCGAAGGCTCAAATTCATCAAAGACGTGTATCGAGAGGTAAGAACATTGTGTAACTATTTTTGGAAGATTATAAGAAGTTTCAGAGGTTTTGGAGCAAGTTTAGCGAAAGCGGGTTTTCAAGGGTGAAGGAGTTTGCCACCTAAAACAACACTTGAGCTTTGGGAAGTGATTCCGGAGCTCTGTAAAGAGTTGGAGGCCAAACAAGACATATTCAGAAAGTTATTTTAGAGATGTAAATGATGGTGGTTTCACATTTTTCCTAAGGCATCATCATTTCCTTCCATAGACCATTTTTACATGTCCAACAAGCAATCCCAAGAAAACAAGCCCATTTTTAGGGGATTCAAGAAGAATTTGAGGTGAGACCCATGTCATTATTCTCAACAAAAAAAATTATAGTGAAAATCATATAATGAAGTGCATGAAAAGACCTTTAGATGCTCAAGTTATGCTTCCGACAAGCTTCTCTCCAAGGTATGCATTTGGGAGTTAGTCAATTTTCTAGGTGGACACATGTCACTCCCAGGTGATGGTGCACTTTTTTACACTAACCATCCCAAAACTTTGGGATAGTTGGGATTAAAAAGTGTTAGGTTGTGGAGCTTATTTTCATGTGAGAAAGTGTTGAAGATCTGTAAACTAAGAGTACCGTACACTTTCCACAGCTTGTCTCGTTGGGGTTCGGGGCGGGACGGGCCCGAAGCTGGGCTCTGGGGCGCAACCCCGAATTTTTTTGGGCCTTAAAATGTGCCTAATATATCGGGAAACGTGGTTTTCTCATATGGGTGGGTTTTTTGACCCATAGGTTTATGGGATGGTTTTGGCCCATGGTTTTGATACCCACGGTTTTGTAAAACTGCTTAAGCAGTTGTCTATTTATATGGTCTTGTGCATATGGTAGATGTATGTAAATATTGCAAATGTGTTTTGAATTCGGCTGTGAATTCTGTAGAGTTTGTTGAGCATAGCTCCAAACGGATCTGGGTATTGTATTGAGAGAGTGGTGGCTTATAATAAAATATGAGCAAGTGATTCTTTGTGGATGTAGCCCAAATTGGGTGAACCACGTTAAATACTGTCTCTTTGTGTTGTGTTATTTTTTCTGCACTTTTATTTGAGATCAGTAATATTTTCTGCATATTAGTTTCTACTGTTGCGATTATGTGAGGGATTATTCCGCATATTTTATCCCTTATTTCCTAACAAAAAGTGCACCCAACCTCATTTTATACCCATGGACCATCATATGACCTCCGTTGAGCCTAACCAAGCCAGTTTAGCCCCCATGCTCTTAGTTATAGCCCTCGCCCTCATCGAATCACGCTCCGCCACTTGTCAAGCCTAGGTGAGGCTGCACTTTTGCACCCACCATCCCAAATATTTGGTAAAATTGGGAAAATTTTCTCCAGAATGCCTATCTCCTTCCCTAGTCACCCACATGACCCAGTTTCAACCTTAGGGTGTTTATTGTTCATTCTCTCTCTCTCTCTCCTCCATCGGCCAATCCCCATCCGCCACTTGTCAAACCCAGATGAGGGCACACATTTTTTCACCAACCATCCCAAATTTTGGTATGGTTGGGACACAAAAAATTTCCCAATCCCATGAAGGATTAAAAATCCAGATTTGAAGAAATTTATAACTATCATGCTTCTTTCATTCGTGTGCGTGTGAGAAAGGTGCTTCTAGAAGAAGGTGTAACAGTCATTGTGACTCATTACCCCTTCATTTTTTATTTATATCTCCATGAAGGCTATTGTATGTCTTCAAAACCTTCAAATTCCTCAGACACCGTGGGAAATCTCTCTCGAGAACATTCATAGTTGTCGAATGAAGATTTCAAAGGAATTGATAGTATCAAGCTTCGAGATGATTTTTCTTCTCCAAAACACCTTTATGAAATCTGAAGCTTGAATAATCCATTAATGTCTGATATGATGCAGCAAAAAAAGGTAGTGAAATACCTCTCCACTTCCCAAGGTTCCAAAGTGGGCGAAATTGAGCGAAAATTGGAGGAAATCATCCGTGGAAAATCTAGTTTCGCGTGAACTAGTTTTGTGCCACAAAGCCCCTATTTTTTAGGGATATGGAATACTATTTTTTCATTGGCATTCTACCATATCACATAAGGAACACACAAACCTACAATTTTCTTTTTCAAATTCACGAAGATCCAGGATAAGAAAAACCCTTAAATATGGTGGAAATGATCCCTAAAAAATCTAGTTTTGCGTTAACTAGTTTTTGTGCCTTGAATTACCTATTTTTTATGGATATGGAGGAGTCATTTTTCATCAGCATTCGACCTTGTCACACGAGGAATTCATAAACCTGCAAGTTTCACCTTCAAATTCGTGAAGATCCGGATGAGAAAAACCCTTGAAATTTGGAGCAGAGCACTGGTGAGAAGTAGAATTTTTCAAGACCTTTTTCATTGCAATCAACACTCCACAAGTATAATTGCTAAAAATAACATATGTTATGACCCTCAACATGCTAAAAATAGTAAGCCACTTGAATTTCAAGTTTGGATCACCTAGAATAGTCAGAAACGATGCAAAATGGAAGGCATGGGAAAAATGGCAATTTTTCCCAAATTAGCAGTCGGGAAAAGTAGCCTACTAAAAATACAAAATTGATAAAAAAATAGCAATACATCAGCAATGAAAGAGGATGAAGTTTTCTAGAAGGTTCATAAGGTAAAATTGGAGCAAAACAGGTGGTATGTCCCAAAATATTAGGTCAAGGTCCTACCTGCTAAAAATAAAAAGTTTTAGTTTTGAGTACGAAAAGTTACAGATGGCCCCATTTTCACTCATCTTTCCACTTTTTAGACTCTTCGTGGGATGATAAGATGATTTCATGGCTCAAACAAAGGAATGATAACTTCACAAGGGTCCTGGAAGCATCATCTTAAAAGGAATGAGCTTAATTATGCTCATCTTAAGCTCAATTATGTCCGAAGCAAGGTAGATGATCGTAAAGCGCAACAGGTGAATCTATTACCATCTCTCGGTGAGATGGGAGTTTTTTTGGTCGAGGTGAGTTCAATGAGTTAAGGAGTTCATTAATCAAGTGTCAAGGAGGATCATCATGAGCATTTCTGTGTTCATCCTAAGCTCACATTGGGAGGTCTTGAAACAATGTTTCTAAACACTCATTTCATGGTCCAGGATGTTCATGCATGATCATCATCAACAAGGTATTCATCAACGACGGAGGTATCTTCATCCTTGGGAGAATTTCTTATTTCCCCTCCTTCATTCTCCCTTTCTCCCTCTTCTTTCTCTCCCTTTTTAATTCTTCATTGGGCATAATCATTGTATTTTGTCTCATTCACTTAAGTGACTTCATAAAGTAACATTGTAAAAGTCCCTTTAATTTATAAAAAGGGAACTTATTTCTCACTTCCTAGGAAGGTGAAAAGTCACGAGTTGAATGAGACAATGAAGAGTCATGTGGGGGTAGGAAAAGAGTCAATTCACATTGTTATAAATTGGGATGGCTTCTCCATTCCAAAATATCTTGAAATATTAGATAGTGATAGTATATATGTTGTAGCAATTATGGATTGTGGTTGTTGGACTTTGTGTCATCAATATACATGAAATAAAGCTACATTTCTTCCATTCTCCTTTTCTTATGTTTCCTCTACTTCTCTCTTTTATGCACTTTGCAAGCATAGTGATCTTGTATGGTGTTGGAGAGGAACTTTGTTTCCTCGATAGATGAATCAAAAAACTTTGTGTTTTAAATTCATTGGTCCCACTAGCTTCATTGTTTCTTTCATCTATATTGAATGATTGAACTACTCTAGTTATTGGGTGTGAACTTTACAATTGGCCTACTCGTGGCAATAACCTTATTTTCTTAATTTCCCTCCTTCTCCGTACATTGTTGTAATTTCCTCTCTTGTACCCCCTTAGAATCATCTTGCCACAAGTTTAATGGAGTGTCCCCATGTGATCCCCGGCCCTTTTGGCCAACCCATAGCAATAGATAGGATTAGAATTATTTTCATTCAATAATGGGAGCTGCACCATTCAATACAGAGGGGTGTAGCCCTGTGAACGTTGGCGGAGACACCTAATTTACCCAACTAACAAATTTTCTCACCAACACATTCCTATTGCAGCTCAACCTCTTTCTTCTATCCTTCCACCTACTTCTATTATTCCCATGTCCATTCCTACTCCTACTAACCATTTCACTCTGCCTCTTATTTCTCACACTCGACAAGTCTCTTCTTACGGAACTCAAGACTTAGCTTCTCTATATTGGGATCCAAAACTTCAAATATATCAGCTACATCAAGTTACTTCACGCTCCTTTCCATATCTTGATTCCTTGTTGTTCCTTAATACCCCTTTACGCCCGCCATTTCTGCTTATTCACTTCCTCCTAACTTTGTCACCCCTAAGCTACCCACTTTCAATGGCCATGGTGACCCTCAAGAGCATCTTTGATATTTTCATGTGGCATGTCTTGATTATGTGGATGATCATATTTTACGAGCTAAGTTATTTTCTTACAAGTCTTTGAGATTACGCAATCCGTTGGTTTCATGATCTATCTGTTAATTCAATAACCTCTTTTATGCATTTAGTTGATGCTTTTCTTGCTCACTTTTCTATCAATATCAACACCAAGATATCTTATGCACAACTAGCTCAAATCAAACAAAGATCTAATGAACATCTAACGGACTATGTATTACGTTATAAGAACAACCTAGCTAAGATGACTAATGTGCTTGTTGATTTTGAATTACAAGATATTTTTGTCCAAAGTCTCTTACCACCACTTCAAGAGAGTGTTATCTTTGAGACCTCTCCTTCTTTTGATCAATTATGTCATACGCTCAAAATGCACGAAGTCAAACTTCTATCTATGGGCAAGCTAAAATACTATGACAATGCTTCATCTTCCTCCTCTAATTGGTTTCAAGGAAAATTTACTTTCAAGCCATTTCCTAAGCCCACTGAAGCCAAAACTACTGTTAACATTGTTTCTACTCTTGACAAACTTCAATTGCAAACTCCTAATTGTACATTTACCAAGTTACCTTATGAACCTCGCTTCTTATTGCCACAACTTATTGAGAGCAATCTTATCACTCTTCCTCCACCACTCAATCTTGATCCTTCTCACCCTTGTGGCCACAATTATGATGAAAATGCTAGATGTGACTATCACTAATGCATTGGGCATGCTCATCTTGGTTATTGTTTATAACTCAAGCATATCATTCAAGATCTTATTGATAGCAATGCACTCGAGCTCCCTGAGCCATCCACTTCTATGTCAGTCAATGATAACAAAAAAATTAAAATCTTTAAAGACCCTTTTCCCAAGCATGACACATGATCTCTCAATTTTTCTCGCTAATCAAACATATCGAGTCATGTGTCCTCCTTCATTGGGGCCCCCTTGATTTCCATGTCACTTCGCAGATGCATCAACACCATTCATTTCATTTTCATATCGTGATTATAATACTTCATTCACATCTGATTCATTACATATCAACACTTCTATCTGCTCATATACTTTCAATAACACCATGATCCATCCAGCATCTCTTATTGGTGTGTGCTCTATTGCACTTCTCGTGGCTATCAAATGTCCATTATCTAATATCACATATCTAGTTCCTAATTCTTTTGGATACATCAAGCTTCCCATTACTGTTGGGCCTCTTACCATGCTTGTGTCATTCGTTGTGGCATCTTCAATCAAAGGTTGTGACATGCTATTAGGTCTTCCTTGGCTCCACATCACTCAAGTTATTCCTTCCATGAATAATTTTGTTACACCCTTAATTATATATCTTACATGGGATGGATATAGCCGACTTGTGGCTATCATAACTTCTTATCATGATGTATCTCTTTCATATATGATCTATTATCATTGGTTGGTCGGCCTTGTTGATGGCCATATCATAGGAATAATATAAATAGGGGTTATATGTAGTGGATGATCATTATGTTGAGTATTTGAGTCTTATTATATGTTTTGGAGGTTTCCCCCTCGAAGTGGCCAAGCTATTCTACTTTCATATTGAGAGAACTTATCTAAAATATTGTGTTATTTGGTGTTCTATTGCTGGTGATAATCATAATTAATCAAGTAATTTCATTACAAGTGGTATCAGAGCTTGATCTCGACCAGACGACGTCAAACCCTAATTCTGAAGGTTTGGCTATATCTCAAGATTGGTAGCGAATTTTTCTGCAATTTTTTTTGGTGGTGTGGCAAAATAAGTCAAGTAAGCTTCTCTCTAAATTTCAATAAGTTTTGACTTGTTTTACAAAAGTTATTACGGTTCTATATTTATTCATAATTTGGCTCCGTAAGGCGTAATTTTTGGAAATTTTTCAAATTTCTTATATTTTCAAAAACCCCTCAAAAACATAGCTAGGGTTTCTTTTTTATAAATTCTTATATTCGGCCAACAAAATTACGAAACCTTAAACCCTAAAATTATGCCCTATTAAGTCTACCCCTAGGCCCAACCCCTTTATAATGGTGGTAGATCTACGAGGCCAAGGAAAAGGACAAGCAACTCCAAGAATGACCCTAAATAAGGAACATATTGCTTCAGAGTCTACTGGTTCAGGAGTATCTGAGATGGTCATCCAACTTCAAGAAAGGGTAAACAATATGGTGAGTAAGGATGACCTTAATGTTGAGCTTCATCAACTGAAAGGTAGCCTTAGGAGTGAGATTCAAAAGGATTTTCATGCAATGCAGCAGGAGTTGTTGCATGTTATTTCAAATACAACTTCTAATGCCAATCATATGGGTTCCACTAGAAATGGTCACACAGATCCAAATCACTCCAATCAAGGAGGATCCTTTAATCATTCAAGTGGATCTTCTCACCAATGGAGGGGCATGATTCCAAAAGTTGAAATGCGTAAATTTGATGGAAAGGATCCACTCAATTGGATTACCCAAATGGAAAATTTCTTTGATCTCCATTAGATCCTAGGAGGACAAAAGGTAACTGTGGCATCCTTATACCTAGAACCTGATCAATTTGTTTGGTATCATTAGTTATGTGCTCAAAGGTAGAAGAATGGCCTAAATGTCACCTGGATAGTTTTATTTGAAGAGCTTCATTTACACTACGTTCTAATGTTTCGAGAATTACTTTAGAAAATTAGCAAAGTTATGCCAAACTAGTTCGGTTAAGGAGTACATCCATCAATTCCAAACTTTGTCCTTGCGTGTGGAGGATATTACAGAAGAGTATTTGAATGGCCTATTTTGGGGGTCTTAAGGACTGAATTGAGCATGAGGTACACATGTTTAACCCACTCAAGGTTGTTGATTCTATTATCATGGCACGTCGAGTAGAGGAAAAATTTCTTTCCAGTAGAAGGTAGTCCTTTTCTAGCATAAAAGATCGTAACACCTTGTCTCCTTCTTACCCTCGGCTGATTCGGTTGAAACCTCAAAAAATTGAAGAAAAAAGAGCCAAAGGGTTATGCTTTAACTGTGATAGCAAATATGGACCAAATCATAAATGTTCTGAGAAAAAATTGTTCTACATTGAAGGATCTGGTGATGAGGAAGAATATGAGGCAACATCAACAGAGGAAGTGGAAAAATTAGAGGAAGAATCTAGAGATCCTCAACCCACTATTTCATGTCATGCTCTATCAGGTATTAGTACTCCACAAACCCTTCAAGTTGTGGGTTATATTAAGAAGCAAAAGGTAACAGTCTTGATTGATTCAGGGAGCACACATAATTTCGTCAATCATAAGTTGGCAGCAAGACTAAATTCTTTCATCTACCCAGCACCTGAATTTCAAGTAATGATTCCAGATGGTGGCACAGTCCAATGTTCAGGTAAATGCCATAAAGTCAAAATCATGATGGGTGATTACACATTGGAATCTACGATGTTTTCTATTCCCATGGGAGGAGCTGATATTGTCTTAGGTGTTCAGTGGCTCACTACTTTGGGCACCATAGAGATAAATTTCCAGGAATTGTTCATGCGCTTTCATTCTGAGGGTAAAAAATTTGAACTTCGAGGTCTACAAGCTAAAGATCCTCTAGTGGTAAGTTCTCACCAAATGCAGAAGATTCTTAAAAAGGGGTCTGAAGGTTTTGTAGCTCGATTATTCTCTATAGAATTCCAACCGCAAATGAAGGTATTGCATCCTGATCTTCAAAAGGTTATTAATCAACATGTAGTTGTCTTTAAGGAACCAAGAGGATTACCACCTAAAAGAGAGCATGATCATGTTATTCAGTTGATTCTAGGAAGCCAACCCCCCAACATCAAGCCTTATAGATATCCATATGTGCAAAAGAGTGAGATCGAGAAGATGGTGGAGGAAATGTTGGAAATGGGTATTATTCATCACAATCAGAGTGCCTATTCTGCTCCCGTGGTGATGGTGCGTTGCAAGGATGGAAGATGGCGCATGTGTCCAAATTATAGAGAGCTTAACAAGTTCACTATCAAAGATAAGTTTCCTATTCCTGTCATTGATGATTTATTAGATGAGTTGCATGGTGCCATTTATTTTACAAAACTAGATCTGCATTCTAGGTATCACCAAATTAGAGTCAAGCAAGAAGATATTCATAAGATAACCTTCAGAACTCATCAAGGCCATTATGAATTCCTAGTGATGCCATTTGGTCTTACCAATGCTCCCTCCACATTCCAAAGCTTGATGAATTTAGTATTTAGACCATTCCTAAGAAATTTTGTCTTAGTATTTTTCGATGATATACTCATCTACAACAAATCGTGGGAGAAACACTTACATCACGTCAATACTATCTTAGAAGTCTTAGAGCAACATCAACTTTATGCCAAGCCTTCGAAGTGTTCTTTTGGGGTACAGGAAGTGGAATACTTGGGCCATATTGTTTCTCATGAAGGTGTTAAGGTGGACCCTCACAAGATCTAGGCCATGGTGGAATGGGAAACCCCAAGAACCCTCAAACAATTACGAGGTTTCTTAGGTCTCACAAGGTATTATCGCAGATTTTTCAAAAACTATGGTAGTATAGCAGCACCACTCACAAAATTATTGAAGAAGGACTCCTTTCAGTGGAATGAGGAAGCATCTAGGGCATTTGAAAAATTGAAGGCAACTATGTGCACCACTCCAGTATTGGCAACCCTAGATTTCTCCAAAACTTTCATAGTTGAGTGCGATGCTTCAAGAAATGGAATCGGAGCAGTACTAATGCAAGAAGGACACCCCATTGCTTTTGAGAGTCGACAACTAAAAGGAAAGAATTTTTAAATCCCACCTATGAAAAGAAAATGATGGCAATACTACATGCAGTCAAACAATGGAAACCATACTTGATGGGTAGACATTTTAAGGTAAAAACTGATCATGATAGTTTGAAATATTTCTTAAAGCAACGTCTATCTTCAAAAGAACAACAAAAATGGGTCACTAAGATGTTGGGATATGACTTTGAGATTGTTTATAAGAAAGGAAAGGAAACTTTGGTCATTGATGCTCTGTCTAGGAGGGATGAGTCCGAAGCATTGTTATGTGCCATATCTATACTAAATGTAGATTGGGTAGATCAAGCACGTGAAGAATGGAAGAAAGTTCTACCACACATACTCTCATTCAAAATCTCCAAGTAGATCCATCCATATCAGCTCAATTTATATGGAAGGGGATCCATTGTGGTACAAAGATCGGTTATATCTATGTAAGAACTCTACACTTAAACACCATGTTCTTTCGAGCTAGATTCTTCTCCAATAGGTGGTCATGTTGTGGTCCCGAAAACATATCATAGAGTTACGAAGGATTTCTTTTGGGAGGGGTTGAAAGGAGATGTTCAAAAAATTTGGTAGAATCTTTGGTTTGCCAAAAAAATAAGGGCGAGACCATTAAGACACCTGGTCTTCTCCAACCTCTCTATATGCTAGTGAGAGATGGGAAGAGGTATCAATGGCTTTCATCACAGGATTACCTAAATCAGAAGGGAAAAGTGTCATCATGGTCATGGTAGACAGACTTACCAAATATGCTCATTTTTGTGTCATGGCTCATCCTTTCACAACTAGTATAGTTGCCATCTCTTTTATGGATACAATTCAAAAGCTCCATGGCACGCCAAAAATTATAGTAAGTGATCATGATCCAATATTTATAAGTAACTTTTGAACTGATTTGTTCTCTTGTCTATGTACCCAACTAGCCCAGAGTTCCTCTTATCATCCCCATTCAGATGGGCAAAGTGAGGTGGTAAATAAATGTTTAGAGGCATATCTTTGATGTTTTACTTCAGATAAACAAGAACGTTGGGTGAAATGGTTGCCACTGGCAAAATTGTGGTATAATGCTTCATTTCATACCTCCTCCAAAATGTCTCCATTTCTGGCACTTTATGGGTACCATCCTCCATCACTCATATCTAGCTTAAAGGTCAAACCAAAGGTGAGAGCAGTCGAAGATCACATTCAAGCATTAGCATGAGGTACTCTCTAGTCTTAGAGAAAATTTGGCACGGGCACAAAACCATATGAAGCAACAGGTTGATCAACATAGAAGTGAGTGACACTTTGAAGAGGGAGACTTTGTTTTTGTAAGGTTACAGCCATATAAGCAATTATCCTTAAAACAAAAGCAAAGGGATAATAAGCTTTCTCCTAAATACTATGGTCCTTACCGAGTTTTGCAAAAAATTGGTAGTGTGGCATATAAGCTAGAGCTCCCTCCAAGAAGTAGAATACATCCAGTCTTCCATGTTTCTTGTTTAAAGAAAGTTATTGGGCATCACATTTCCACCCAATCAGTGCTTCCGAAACTGGATGAGGAAGGAAGGATCATATTGGAACCTGAAGGCATTCTTTAGACACGCACCAAAAGACTAAGGACCAAAGTCATTACCGAGTACCTGATCAAGTGGAAGAATACAAATATTGAGGATGCATCATGGGAAGATGAAGCATTCATGTAGCAACATCTAGGGCTTCCCAACATTGGGGACAATGTTGCTTTGAAGGGGAGGGGCATGTTACACCCTTAATTATATATCTTACATGGGATGGATATAGCTGACTTGTGGCTATCATAACTTCTTATCATGATGTATCTCTTTCATATATGATCTATTATCATTGGTTGGTCGGCCTTGTTAATGGCCATATCATAGAAATAGTATAAATAGGGGTTATAGGTAGTGGATGATCATTATGTATGGTATTTGAGTCTTATTATATGTTTTGGAGGTTTCCCCCTCGAAGTGGCCAAGCTATTCTACTTTGATATTGAGAGAGCTTATATGAAATATTGTGTTATTTGGTGTTCTATCATTTGGTGATAATCATAATTAATCAAGTAATTTCATTACACATTTGTGTCTCAATTTCATTCACGATAAAAAAATTATCACTATTAAAGGCATTCCACCATGTACATTATTTCCTCTCTCTCCTTTTGATGGCATTTTCCATCAATTTCAGCATCTAGGTCTCTTAGGCCTCTCAAATATAAGGCACTTTCTACACCTAGCTCTCATATCGCACACACGACTTACTTCATGACCTTGTCGTCCTCATTGGTCCACTAGTCCATCTCGTCACCTAAGTCCCCTACTCGGGTAACCCCTTCACATAGATGTTCACCACCTCCTTCACCACATAGGCTTATTTCACATACACATCATCACTCTCATACACCATTGATCTTAGAGCATGGTCACATGCCTTTATCTCCTCAGATATCGGGTGGAGGGCCTTTTCCCTTCACTATCATTGGATAGCCTTCTATTCTCCTCACACTTGGGGGCATCGCACTTACTCCCCTCCTAATATCATCAATTATCTATCATCTCTACTAATACGATCTCGTGCTTCATATTTACTATTTCTAAGCACTCTTACACACCTTCATAACCATTGATACACACATATTGTATCATCATTACCCTATGACGTAATCTAGTTCCATGGTTCATACTCATTGTTGAGGGTCTAAATCTGAAATAAACCTCACCACATTCACTTTTCACGCTCTATGCTTCATGATCTATCTTTCTAGCACACATTTTAAAACCATTTCCTGATGATGCACTCTTGTTCTATGGTTCATTCTTTATTTGTTGAGGGTCTTTTATAAATGAACCTCATCTCATACACATCTATTGGGGGCATGTTGCTCCTATCACATTCACACATTACATACCATTCCATCACACTCATTCACTACATTTGCATATCTTGGTTACACTTACTCTTGCTTGCTTATACTACTTACATGTTGCACTTTTCTTTTGATGCTAATCGGATACTCGTATGGCATTATCTTTATCATATACACATGTGCGTTCACTTGGTCTCTAGTTGTGAATACAGATCTCTTACAAATTTTTACACACTACAATGGTGCTTAGCGTTGTACCTTTTACTAGTCTCAACAAGGCTACTAGGGGCATCTACATTTTATACTCTCACACATTACATGTGTTATTTCTTCGTCATTTAATACTTCTAATTTCTAGCACATTACTTTCCATTGATACATGCATGCCTTGACATATTTTTAGCTTTCTAACATGCTCACGGGTGCTTCATGTGTAGCATTTGCTTTGTAGGACTATATGCCATCATGTTTATCTCGCCACACTTTCTTTAACATTGTTTTCTTTTGTATGTTATTGTTTTGCGGGCTCGACCTATGTCTTGTATGCTTATTATATGATTTTGGTTGCTTAGGCCTTGATTATCTTGTGACATTTTGAGTGATGTCCCATGTTTGAAACTCATTTTTCGCAATCCACTTTGTTTGCACTCTTGCTTGATTACATTGTCTTTTATTGCATGTTTGTTACTTTTTCTACGAGTACATGTTACTAGCCACTTTGTTTGCATGTGCCTTGGTTTCTACCATGAACACCCCCTACCCGTATAGGGATACAATATAACACAACATTAGGTGCTCTCTTTTGGGCCGCACACTCCTATAGTCATCACATGCACCCTAAACGAAGGGGGCCATACATTGGATGAAAAAATCACCCCTACGGTAGATAGGAGCTACATGACAAATTTGCATAGTATAGAATCAACATAGGAACACGGTCATAAACCAGCCCAAAATCAAACTTGGGTCAAAATCACAATACATACACCGGTGCAAGACTCGGACAATAGTGATTGGGCGCTTGTGTCGTCCCCCAAAGTCTAATGTCATGGGGGCACATATATTCATCTTCTTAGATCAACACAATTCACATAAGTCTTGAAGAATTTCTACACTTATAAGCACAGTCCTTGATCATAGAATGCATTCTATTGGTATAATAACAACACTTGCAAGAATAATATGAACAAATCGGGACACACCATCTACGGTGGTGCTTATCGAGTAGGGTAATGGATGGAGAGTAACACTAGACCTCTCTCCCTAACACTTGTTCTTTAGCATGAGATCGCCCAAAAAAATCGCACTTGGGTGAGATTGCCCCAAAAATTGCACTTGGCGTGAGATCGCCTAAAAACTCACTCTTAGCATCAAATCACCCAAAAAAACTTACGCTTGGCATGAGATCACACAAAAAGCTTGATCTTAGCGTCGGATCACCCAAAAACTCATGTTTGGCATGAGATCACCAAAAAAATCCTGCTCCTTGCGTGAGATCACCCAAAAATTCACTCTACACAAAGCATGTCGGACACTTTTCTATCCTTTTACACTCTTTTACATCGGTGGACACTTTCCTTTAACATTTTTGCATGATTTTACATATTTATGTACATTTTTCTCGATTTTTCATATACATGACTTTTGACTACTTTGTAACTCTTCTTTTGCAGGTTCATCCTTAATAGGTAACAAGGAGTGGATTTCTTTATCAACAATGGTATAACACAACGGATACACTTCACCCTTGGGGTCACTTTCCTTTCCTAGTCTCCACGCTTCATTTTGCATCATTCCATGCTTCACTTGTCCACTCAGCACGTATTTCACCGCACGCTCTATAGGATCATAAGGTACACATCTCTTATCTACTTTATGTTATCGAGTATTCACTCAACAACATAAAGTGGGGGCAAATGTAGACACAAAATCACACACTTGGGTACATTTCTAGGTCCTAAAGGCATACCAGAATTTACATGATTCCTAAGTAAGAAAAATAGTGAATGACAATTATGTTTGGCCTCTTTCCTTTGTCTCTTACTTTCTATTTGGTCTTACACACCCTACAACCTAGTCAAAAATTTACTTGTTTATCTTTTGTGGCTTCAGACACCAAGACCCATCTAGGACAGTAGTGCTCGGGTGCTCCTGTCCCCCTTTGGGTGCCCCTAACCCTTTTCTATCTTAATCACTCCTTTTGGGTATCTTTTATCTTTTGGGCATTTTTTCACTTATGGGTCAGCCTTCCTATTGTCGATTACAAAATTCAAATAAGGGAATCATATAAATATATCGTCATGTTTTCAAAATGAGGAACCGGACACTAAACATATACTATCATCACCTAAGCTTGCATTAAAAGGCATTAAAGAGTACTAAAGGAATCCATCTAGCATTCATTTAAGGGACAATGGACTACATATTTTGCATATACTACATATGAAGGGGAATTTCATTCAATTCCATCCACACATGTTATACATTTCTATATTATAGATCTAGTCCAATATCAAGTGTAACTTGCACTAGGGCATCCTAGGGCACAATTTACACACACACACACCAGAACTACATGGAGCCTAAGATGTAGTGTAGTACTCAGTTGTAAGTTTACTCTCGGGGTGACCAAGCGAGGTCGGTCTAACTCTCCATATTGAATCTTTATTTTTTATATTTGATGTGTTTTTTGGGCTTATGTGTTGAGCTTCTATTTTATTGGTTACATGTGTCATCAACAATCAAAGTGCGAACAACATGCAATCAATAGAAAGTAATTGTGACAACCTTGTGACACGTCGGAGATAAGATCCTAAGTTCTTGCGTAATCACCAATGCCTAGAAGAGGTCTCTAATGCCTCAAGTGCCCTTTCTCTATCCTGTGCACCCGTGTCCAAAACTTCGTCCTTACAGTAGAATTTATTGTGTGTGGTAATGACAATATTCCCACTTTGTGCATCACTTTTCCTTGTTCATATCAGTATTAGGTCGAGCGTAAATTAGCCAAGTCCTCTTTCTCCATATCTTACTTAGGGTTTCATATTTTCAATCTTAGTTGTTTATGTTATTGTTGTAATTCATCATTTATACATCAATTATTCTCTAATAAGGTTTAATAAAAATCTATTTTTTTAAAATCAATCTACAATTTGCATCGGTATCTAGTAGTCCTCATTAATGGTGTCGAGTATTAAAGGGAAGTGTCAAAAAGTTTTCAAGCTCCATAAACAAGAGTGAAGTGCCAAAATTTGTGAAGCTCGTGAAGATAAGGATGGAATTTGAATACAATATTGTTGGTGTATAAGGTAAGTAGAGGTGTTCACTATTTTTAGCAATTAGTATCAATTGAAGAAGATATGCATGAGTGAGGGGAGCATGTTCTTGTAATGCTTCCATATACATCTGCTAAGGGGATCTATGTTGCTCTAATATTGTAAAAATTCAAAATAGAGATGAAGAGGTCAAATGGACCTTGTTATGTTTGGTTGATGTTTCCAACCAAATGGTGAGCCCTAATGTGATGACAAAAGAAGAGAACTAAGATGTTATAGGTATGACCCTTTGTCATTAATGTCAAAAGGGGGAGAATGAGCTATATGTGTTTTCCATCAATGACAAAGGGGATATTGTTGGCAAGTGGTGTTGTCATTGATGTCAATAAGTGTCATTGATGTCAAAAGGAGAAAGGAACAACATGTGTGAAGGTTGATTGGTAGTGTCATTCATTGATGTCATGACAAGTTGAGTTGTTTGGTCTACCATTGATGAGGTGGCATGGTGTCTTGAGTAGGTGTAGTGGCTTGTAGAAGTATTACAGTGATAGGTGGATGTTGTAGTGATTTCATGAATCTTGTTGAAGGCTCTTATAGGTGGGAAAGAGTGACAAAGTCATGAGGTGGTTAGCATGGAAGGTGCAAGCATGATCAAGAAGCCTAGTTAGGAGGCCTAGTTAACATACATGAAGGAGGATGGTATGTCATGGTGGATCATAGGTATGTAGAAGTTGGTTAAGAACTGTGAGAGCATGGAGAGCATGAGGATGAGGTGTTAAGACACTCACAAGTGTCTTAGAGTGTGTGAAAGGAACGATAACCAAATCGTACCAAGCCAAGAACATAGATGCTAATCAAACACCATGATCAATAAGATGAAAGCAATTCACTAGAATAACTTTACATAAAACCTTTGTAAACAAATGAGAAACAATATCATATATTATTATGGAACTCAATGCAATACATTGAGAATGGGCCTTGCTTAAATAGGCAAGGAATAACAAACTAAGAACCAGTTAAGGTCGTAGATCAAGCCATAAATCAAGGAAATAACTAGTCATCAAAGAACTAGTCAAGACCATAGATTTAGGAGAGAACTAGACATTAAGGATCTAGTCAATACCATAGATCAAGGAAAGAACTATACCTAACAACTAGATAATATCTCCTAATATCTAAATAAGATAAAAGAAATATCCACACACATAAGTGGGTGAGGATAAATACAATAAAGGTAAATAAACTACCTAGGTGAACTTGAGCTAAGGTAAATACCTCCTCTAACAGTATGTATACATAGTTTAGACCTACTTTTAGGTTTGTACCTAAACCTATCTTAAGCCCTAGGTGGCATAATGAAGTAGGATGATATGATTATGAGCTAAGTGTGAAAATTTGAGCATTGCAAAATGTGTAGTAGGTTGTCTTAGAGGTGCGAACAAATTTTCAGTCCTTGGTTTAATGAAAGAAGCATGAAAAGTGGTTTTAGATTCTCTTGAGCTCCTAAAAGTGAGAATCAAAGCTCAAGAAGGACTTTCTTGTGCTCGTTGGCACATGGGAACTATACACGGTAGTCCAAGATCTGTAGGGTAGTTGGATAATGGATCTAATAATTCATTATAGGCATTAGTTCAAGAGATAAGGCCCCAAGCTTTATGAACAATAGTTAAGAAGATAAAGTGGTTTAAAATCCTCCTAAAACCCTACCAAGGTAGCGATAGAGAAGATATTTCTCAAAATGGCCCAAAAATGATTGTTTGACCTTGGTTGATGACAAGAGATGATAAAGGACTCTCTCAGGTATCTCCAAGTGGCATTGAGGTGTCATGACAGTGAGTGGATCCCGTGTAGTAAATTGTAAGTTTATGAAGAAGTTTATATAGCTCTTAAGTTTTACACTAGACATGGTGTGAAAATGGATGGTAGAGGAAGTATGGAATCCATACTACATGTATATGGTGGTTTCTAGACATGGTATACCCCTTATGAGGTCTGTGTAAGTCATTCTTGTAAGATTGGTTTATGGGGTGTAATGGCGATTTTGGTGACCTGGTTGTATAGATGTTCTTGGGCCTCTAAACCCTGAGTTGTGGTGTTTTATGAATTTGGAGGTGTCATTCACAACTTATAAGGCATGTAGGTTCTTTGGAGAAGATCTGTGAGCCAGAAAATGAGGTGATGTGGTGTGCACAAGTTGACTAGTTTTGCTAGTTCCAAACTAGGCAATGTAGTCACAAAATCATGCACTTACTATTACATTAATAACGTTGGGTATGTTATTTTATAAATGGATATCATGTAATAAAAGTATTCACTAGTGACCCATCTTTGGTCTTGTTGTTGGTTAGTCAGGCATCATTGTTGTTTGTCTAGTTTAGTCATCATTTGTCTCTGTAGTTTTGGGCATCTTTTAGGGTGTCTCAAGTGTTGTAATTTGCTTAGTTTTCATCTTTAGGTATATTTTGGGGCACTTAAGGTTACACTAGGGTGCCCTGGGGCACCCTAGTCTGTGATTTTAGGTGTCCATGTCATTGTAATTTGTGGTATTAATTTATTTGTTTGAGGTCAGTCCTAACGGTTACCCCGTGTATTCCCCTAGGTCATAGTCAGCAGTTTTAGGTCACTAGTGTCGAAATTTGAACAAGAGATCTCTATATAAACATATCATAGTCACTACATTATGGGCGGACATCTCACTATCAAGGGCAACTGTCTATTAAGGAAAGGAACTACACTTGGGCATCTTCTACATCTGCATCACACACAAGCATAGGGGGAAAGGGTTGTATTCTTTCCATTCCATCCACCATATGCATTTTACATCTAGTTAGTGCCCCTTATTACTGGGTCATTTGTGCTAGGACACCCTAGGCACAAAATTGCACACACACACAGAACTACATTGGGTTAAAAATGTGGTGCAACGCTCATTCGTAAGGCCACTAGTTTGGTAGTTGAGGTCATTCGACCTATTCATATGCCTTTTTGTTTTTAGGAATTGATGCTCTGGATAGGGTTTTGCAAGTAACATTCACAACGACTAGGTGACATTATTGCGACACCTATGTGATGAGAGTGAATCGATTTGAGAGATATTACAACACTTCGATTCAAATTCTAAGCTTTTATGCGTCTCAATGCCCATATATCAAACCGGGGCACCCGAGGCGCCCAACAGTATCCTCCCAGGTGCCTCAATATAGAAAAATAGTCAGCGTCTGCCCTTTTCGAGGACATTCGATTCTGACTTTCCCGGTGCACGTAGTAGTCTACTACAATCCAACACACAGTGAGGTAAGTTAATTCAAGGTTAGTACCATATCCCTCTTATTTCCATTATTTCAATCCATTCAAATATTAAAGCAAAATATTTAGATCTAGCACTTCAATACAACACTTAGTTTCTATTTAGATTAACTTATAAAATAGCCATCAAATTCTATTTTTAGTTAATCATTTTGGTGAACCCTACGTTTCGAACATTTTTCTTTTGGATCCTCTTTTATACCCTAGTAGTTAGCATAGTTTTTATTTTCTGCATCATGTCTCATTTTAGTGTTAATCTTATTTATGATGAGGTTGTCATAGCTGAACTTAGGGATTTATATAGTGCTCTATGATTTTACCTAACGACATTCAACAAGCTCTTTTAGAAGGCCAATAATGTGTGCTAACCAATCCGTAGATTCTCCTATAGGTATGATGTTGCTTTCACTCATTGCACACCATGCCATCTGATTGCATATGATCCTTCTTATCCTTCTTCTGATATGCCACCCGATGTTTTAGATCCTTCTATCGTTGATTATTTATTAGGCATTGATTCACAATCGGTGTACCTCCTACCTCTCCTCTTACCACCCCTGTCATTACCCCTATGCCTTCTACCACTTTCGATAGCCCTCTTCACACATCTCTTTTGAGCTTGCATTCTCCTTCTTATTACATGGATGATCCTATTGATTTTGGTGATGACCATACCATTCTTTCAGGAACCCCATCTTCTATTGATCAACCTCATAGGTCTCCTTCTTTCCATACTACTTGCATGTGACTCTCCTGCTCCTAAAGTTGTACCTACTATTGCACATGAGTCACCCCCACATTGTTGCTTCTTCTCCTTCTATTCCCATATCCCCTACTATATCTTCACCTATTGAGGTTTCTTCCTTGCTCACTACACCTACTAGAGTTTGTGTTGATCCTAGTCATACTACCACTCCTACATCCACATCTACCACTGCACCTTTAGAATCTAGTTCCACTCTATCACCTCTTGACATTCCCATGATCACTCATAATGGAAAACTTCAACCACTTAATACACTTTTTCCATCTCCTGCCATCCCCTCACAAGATATTTTATCTCTCATGCATGTCGTAGGACAGCTTCAATCACAAGTTCATACTCTTACTTTAGAAAGTAGAGCCTATTATGCCTCCATTGACAACAACTCTTTACATGGAAACCCTGTCCCTAAAAAGATTCATAATTATGCCTTCCCCAAAGACTTTTTCATGCCTACTTTCACATGCTTCGATGGTACCGGTGATCCTCATGCCCATGTTATACATTACCACACTTATGGCTGACTACTCTAATGATCACTTGTTGCTTAAGGCCTTCCATTATAGTCTTACTGATGATGCACTACAATGGTATACCCATCTCCCTTTTGGTTCTATTAGCACTTTATATGACATGGAGGATGCATTCCTTCATCGGTTTATTATCAATAACGGTCCTAGGGTCACATACGATCACATTCCTACTCTGCATCAGGGCTCTTTTGAACCTATTCAGGATTACATCTTACACTTTAATGCATGTATACATCAACTTATCTTTCACCCTAGTGACTTGGAAAAGTAGTTCATCTTTTGTCGTGGTCTTATTCCTCCTCTAAAGCAACACTTACAGTATGATACTTGTGATTCCTTTATACTTTTTGTGTTACAAGGTTATCGATCTAGAACATGACCTTCTTTCTTCTCCTCTAGCAATGCCTCCTCATGTTTCTCGATTACTATGTCATTTGTTGTTCCACCTACACCTCCAGTTGTACATCCTAAGCAACCTCCACCCTTGGCTAAAATTCAAACAAAGCGTGCTCCTCCTACTCCACCTCCTAGAAACAATCGAAAGCAACCTATATCTCAACCCAAAGTGCAAAGGAAACAACCTCGTTCCCCTTCTCCACCTCTGCACATGTTTCTTCGGCTCTCGCCACCAGTTGATACTACCACTCTTTCACCTCAGTACCAGGAACCTCTCTATTTTTCACCTAATGCTCGACCTCATGATGTGTTGTGTGTATTACTTGATGAGCGATTAATTCAACTTCCTTCCAACCAACACCACCCACCACACCATTTACAACGTCAGCATGATCAATATTATTATAATTACCATTGTGTTAGTGGCCATCGTGACAATGATTGTCTTGCTTTACATGAGAGGTTGCAATAACTTGAGGACATTGGTGTCATATCTTTTACATCTCAGGAGCGATCATTGTCTCCTTCACCATGACAACGTAGGCATACACCCCCTAAGTCTTCTCCACTTGGTACTCAGTTTGTCCAGTCATTCACCACCCCCACATACATGTTATCCACCACCTCCATTGCTTCCACCACCATATCATTGCATCCGCCTCATTCGCACTATCCATCACATGCATCCCATGGGTTTCCACTAGTCTTTGCACACCCCATGGTCACTCCATATGACATGCACTTGGTTCATACACTCATGCTCCATCCATTCCATATGCTTCCACCTCCACCCATCGTCTTGGTCGTTGGTAGGTGATCATTATCACCTCACCCCCCGATGACGCACTTGTGTTCTTATGGTTCTTACATGATTGTTGAGGGATTAGTTTTAAGAACCTTTCATCATGCACTCGTCATTCATCTAACACACCTCAATCATTTTCGATGATGCACTCTTGCTTACGTGGCTCATATTTGATTGTTGAGGGTCTTATTACATGAGCCTACTCATCCATACAATGGGGGCATCGTTAATCTCCCCCTCCTATTTTCATCACCTTATCATATTACGATTATATTACATTTTTCACCTATTCATTACGATACACTCATTTATTTCCACATTTATTCTATTATCCCCATTGCATTGCCTACGTGCTACATACTTTATTTGTCTCATCAATCACATTACATTAGTTATCTACATTATCATTTACCATACATACTTTATCTACCATTACAAACATCATCATACAAATTTATATTCATCACATGCAAAACAATACACATGCTAGAACGATAATCATACAACCATAAGATATATATTGCATCACAATGGCAAAACATCTCAACTATCGATCTCGCAATATATCAAAAATAGGTGTCCATACACATATCGGTCATACAACTATCACTGGGGCGCACGACCCCCTAAATCATATACAATCATCACTATCAAACCTCATCATCACTATCACTCTCGTGTACCACAAGAGCCCTATAATTAGATGCCTCACCACTACACGACGCTACATTTCTACGGCCCGAAACTTCTCCACCTACATGCGTAACATCGCAATCTCCATATTTTGTTCGAGAACTTACACTACAAATCTATATATCGTGTGAACACATCCTAGGCCAAGGGACCACCACCTACCACCTCTTGGGCATGACAAGTCTCCTCACGTGCCTTGTCCCTCTTGCTAAGCAACACCATACATGTCGTTGTTGCTATGGCTACTGGCTCAAACAAATGGGCATGCTCACTGTAATATTGTCCACATGCTCTAGTATCCCTCCACATAGCACATCACTAGGCACGTTCTGTGTCAACGTGTGGATCGATGTGTCTACTATCAACGACCAATAGGCATCTCTTGCATACACAACATACAACCTCATGTTAGTCAACCACATACAAACCAACATAGACATTTCATTAACTACAACATTAATATTCATAAATACTTATGATCTACCACCGTTACCACTACAGGGTCAGGGACATCTCCCTCACTTGCTCCTCCTATCGGAAACTCAATGGCACTTACAAACACTGGATATAAAAGCACCCATCGATGCGCTGCCCACCATGCTCGATAATCCTTTGTACACCCGTGTCGACTCCATGTACAATTATTATCGTTGGGTCTACCACATCTGGCCCTGGTGGTATTAATCGCTCTATTGTGGGCCTGACCTAACACCCACCCTCTAGGGGCCATAACAACTCATAATCATATGTATGGCTCAGGGGCATGTCCTGTGCCATACCAAACCGTCGTGATACCCTCTCCACCTAAAACAACTCTGCCACACCTGGAAAGCGGTCCTCTAACCACATGGTCCTCCGAATACATCACAAACTCTATAGCATCCTCAGGCCATCCCCGTAATCCCGATATGGCCTCCATATCACTAAATATGGCCCCATCCTATCTATTAGGGCTCTGAAACTATCTGTGTCCATCTTCATACCATATATTAACCCAACATCAAGAAAATATCTTAGGTTGAGCCCACTCTCCTCGTGGCCCTGCAACTGGTCTCAAGACGACTACATGCTCATATGCCCATACATGTAGCAGTGTGGTGGCCCCTATACCCCCACCATGCTCATCTGTGTAAACCGATACAAATCCCTATATAAATGGGCCAACACACACCACGCCCACACATATCTCATCCCATCCTCCCTCTATCCGTTGACATATGTCGTACATCTTATACAAGATGCTGACACCTCCTCCCTCCACTTCTGATATACAAGACGCTATCACCACTGTGATGAACTTCCCAATCACGAAACCCTAGACTGCAATATCGCATCCAAACTAATATGGGCCTCGGGTACATTACCGGGCCCCTACAAAATATTGTTTAGCGAGAGTGCATCGATGCTTCATATCTACTATTGTCATAACTTGTACTCACTCTCCAACCACTAGAAATCATAGTATGTGATATACATCCTCTAGTGTCATCGTCATCTCCCCTGTGGGAAACCAAAATGTGCACGTATTGGCACACCACCTATCACATAATGCAGTCAACATGGGCATATTATGGGGCACATCCCCCATCCGTGTTATATGCCGCAGGATGACATGGTCCATCACATCCCAATCATCATTTGAAAAACCCAATCCCAATAATGTACTCAAGTGTCGACCGCCACAGAACTCCCTCGAGTGGATATCCCTCTGCACAACACCACAAACAACAACAAAAGCAACATTAGCACACTTCCCACAATCAAATATGACAATTCAACATACTAGAACACATATTCCCTAACATTTCCATCAAATCAAAAATTTATGGACGGAGGGCACCCATATGCGGGGTAGGCGCCCTAGATCAGGACACTAGCACCCGGATCTGGGCGCTCCAGCCCCAAGGGTCACTAGCATCCTCACCGCTCTTGTCCGGGTCCCAAATGCCGAGATAATAAAAAACACTAAATTTTCAAAAAATAAACAAAAATGCATAATATACCCTACATTTTTACAAAAATAACACACTCACCAACTCCGTAGTAGTGTGTGACGCCACCATAGTTACCACTCTCTCAAACTGGCTAGGATGTAATGGTCTCACTTGAGGCATCTTTACTCACTCCGTATACACTCTCACACTCGCATCAAAAACAAATGAAGTGATAAGTTACCTTTTCACTTTACTATTTATAATCACATTACAAATGCCACTGTTTCCATGGTCTATATTTTGTGCTTATACCCACGACTAATACACACTACACCATTTTGCTCATATCTTGAGCGTTTGTACTCTGATTTAGACCTCGTTTGTGGCATTCTTTTCATAATTCTACCTACCACCATATTGTACACATTTCACATACATTATATCCCTTCACCATTGCTTCATGTCCACTACACACACCTTTTAACCTCTTACCGTTACTTTGACTTAGAGTCCATTTTCATTCATCGCTCCCTCTTTCACCGAAAGGGGGCATATTATCGGGGTCCCCTATAATCCCCCTTATGTCACCATGTGTTTCAATATCATGAATTCAACATCTTGAAATTTATACCATGACATTTCACCATTAATCTCCCCTAATAACTTAATATGGGGGCAACAATTGTTTAATATTTCCCAAACGTGATCACACATTATAACCTATCACCCCCTAATAACCTAACTTGGGGGAAATAAGAGACTAAAAATATTTTTACGTGACATCTCATCAATTTCCAAAACTTTCCCTAATGACCTAACCTGGGGGCAATTAGCGAAAAACCTCTCCATGAGTAACCAATCAACCAATCAAAGTCAACACGATCAAATCAAATCATATCATTCAAATCTCTCTGGAGTGGTCTCACTTCTTTCCCGAGATGACCTAATTTGGGATTTTATTCTATTTTACTGTGCGTTCACTTCCAAATGACCCAACTTGGAAGCCATCTCTTCCATTTTACATTTGCTTCCTAATAACCTAACCTTGAAGCTATCTATTTCTATCATGTTCACTTCCAGATGACCTAACTTGGAAGTCCATCTTATTCTCTATCGTGTTTTCTTCTAGATGACCTAACTTGGAAGCCTTCACATTGCGGAGACACCCATGGAGTGGGGGAAAGAGTGCCTTCCCTTTATCACTCCTATATGGGTCAATTGTTTAATCAAAATCATTTGGATCCAAAATCACAACATTTTGATCTAAGTCCATCTGCAGCGGCTAGATGTTGAGGATGTAGTTAAATTTAGGAGAATAACAAAATTTTCTCCATACACTCTTCCTCTCGCAGCAGGATGCCCAAATCCTCCCATTATTCCATTTATATATAAGCGTTCGGGTTGGAGGCCGATCACTCCTACCCACCTATTCGATTATTAAATCGCGTTAAAAAAATCATCTAATCATCATTTTCATTTTACACACTTCATCATGACTTGATTTTTTACGTTGCATGGATCAATCGTTTGATCCATGGATTAACTTGTTGATCCATGGTTCTATGACATGCTTCTACTACACATCTACGCATTCTTCTACAACTTGGGCTTCTCTGAATTTTTCTCAGGTATACATCTATATCTACTTTATGTTTCTTGAGATTTCACTACTAACATAAAGTGGGGGAAAATGTATTCACAAAATCACACACTTATTATTACATTAATACCACTAGGTATGTTATTTTATATATGGATCTTGTGTAATAAAAGTATTCACTAGTGACCCATCCTTTGGTCTTGTTGTCGGTTAGTTAGGCATCATTGTTGTTTGTCTAGTTCAGTCATCATTTGTCTCTATAGTTTTGGGCATATTTTAGGGTGTCTCAGGTGTTGTAATTTTCTTAGTTGTCATCTTTAGGTCTATGTTGGGGCGCCTAGGGTTGCATTGGGGCACCCTAGGGTGCCCCAGTTTGTGATTTTAGGCACTTGTGTCATCATAATTTGTGGTCTTAATTTCTTTGTTCGAGGTCGGTCCTAATGGTTACCCCATGTATTCCCCTAGGTCATAGTCGGCAATTTTGGGTCACTAGTGTTGAAATTTGAACAAGAGATCCCTATATAAACATAACATACTCACTACATTATGGGCGGACATCTCACTATCAAGGAAGCTATCTACTAAGGCAAGGGATTGCATTTGGGCATCTTCTACATCTGCATCACACACATGCATAGGGGAAAGGGTTGTATTCTTTCCATTACATCCACCATTTGCATTTTACATCTAGTTATTGCCCCTTATTACCGCGTCATTGGCGCTAGGGCATCCTAGGCACAAAATTGCACACACACGCACACAAAACTACATTGGGTCCGAAATGTAGTGCAATGCTCATTCGTAAGGCCATTAGTTTTGGTAGTTGAGGTTAGTCTAACCTATTCATATGCATTTTTATTTTTAGGAATTGATGCTTTGGATAGGGTTTTGCATGTAACATTCACAACGACATAGGTGACATTATCGCAACACCTTTGCGGTAGGAGCGAAGCTATTTCAGAGATATTGTGACACTACCATATTCAAGTTCTAAGCTTTTCTACAGTCTACAATGCCCAGATATCAGACCAAGCTTCCTTAGGGCACCCCAGTATCCTCCTAGGCACCTCAATACAGACAAACAATTAGTTTTTGCCCTTCTCGAGGCCATTCAGTCACAACTTGCCTAGTCCGCATACCAGTCTACTATAGTCCGGCACATAGTGAGGTAAATTAATTCAAGGTTAGTACCATATCCCTCTTATTTCCATTATTTCAATCCATTGAAATATTAAAGAAAAATATTTAGATCTAGCACTTCAATACAACACTTAGTTTCTATTTAGATTAACTTATAAAATAGCCATCAAATTCAATTTTTAGTTAATCAGGTAGTTATGGTGAAGAGACTGGTTTGCAAGACCAATATTGGCCATTTGACCATGTTGTTTATCCTTACGAGGATGATCAGGGATGTTCTATGGACCATTTGCAAGCATTAAGACTTTGAATGGGTTAGTATAGGTGTTGGAAGGTCAAGCTTATTTGACTGGTTTTCATGGTTTAAAGACAGTTCTTGGAGTGCGAGTTAGTAAGTGGCTCTTGGGAACTTACATTATAAGTAAGGATGTCTGATGGAGTTGATGATGACCCTAAGGTCATGAGGTTTCTATTCATGTGACATACATACATGGTTAAGGTGGTTTGATGACGTTTTTGCTTCGATATGCGAAGACTAGTTTTGTAGGTCACAGACCTAATGAGGACAGTTGATCCTAATGGTGGCTTCATAACATGATATGGTGGTACAGAGTTGAAAAAGCATGTTGGAGGCTGGTAGAAGACTTAGAAAACATGTCTAAGTGGTTCCTAATGTTTGGTGAAGGCCATGTGGGCCAAGAAGACCAAGACTTGGTGAAGGAGTTGTTTTAGGCATTTAGGCCTAATTGAGTCCTAATGAAGGATTTGAGATTTCATATGCTATTTTTGACCTAATGTGGCTATTGTATGATGTTTTCATGATGTGTTCATGTTTTTATGATGTTTTATGCTCTATGAGGTGGCGAGATGTGTGGTGTGCATAAGTCTTGTATATATGCAAGTAAAGAAGGCCTATTGTGTTGTTGAGGGTGTAAGAGGCGCAAGCGAGCAAAAAGGAATTACACAAGAGGGAAGAAGGTCGTAGCGACCATCACGGAAGAGAAGAGTATAGTTCATGATGTTCTAGAGAGTATTTTTTGTTCAAGAGTTAGGTCACTTGACCTAATTGGCGCTAGTTAAGAAGAGAGTGTGTAGAGAAGCCTAAAAGGCAAATTTGAAGAATATAAATGAAAGGGGAGTTACATAAGTGTCATCATCAGTTGATACAATAACACATTCTCAAGGTGACAAACATTTAGGTGGCTGAGTGGGTAGCGAGTCATCAGGGGTTGGTGCTTCCATGCAAGTTGGTGCTTGCTAAATTTAGGGGTTGGTGCTCATTGTAGGCTTGGTGCTCTACAAAACTGTTAGGGGTTGGTGCTCAACTAAATTTGATTCATTGATGTATAAGAAAAGCTGTCCAAGTTTTGTTTGAGTGGGTTTTCCAAAGGTTTCCCACTTATATCTGGTGTACCTGTGTTCTCATTGTTTATGTGTGGTTATGATTCTTGGTGTATGCATGTTTAATGGTTAAGTTGAAATGATAATTGATGAATGATAAAGTGTATGTGAAAGAAAGTTTTAGGGCACATTGATTCACCCCCCTTATAGTGGTTGTGCTTCCAACACGAAACAATTAGCTGCTTTGCATGACACACTAATGCGAAAAGTTTCATTTTTTTGAATTTGACAATCTAAAATTTGGGGACAAAATGTCCCCATGCCAAAAGTTATATGAAATTAATTAGAGATTCATAATACTTGTTTATATAAGTTATTATACACATTTGAAAGATATGGGTCATGACACTTGCACACCACAAGATTGAATGTTGATTTACATCAAGTGTTGGTTACAATTTTGTCAAATTGCAAAGGGTTTGATAATAATGGAGCGATAACATAGGCCTTGTTTAACATCTCCCCATTTTGATGCGTTTTACAAGGAGATGAACATATAATATGGATTTGGAGGAGGAGATCATTTTCCGGTGATATATGACAAAGCGAGACAAGGTTTTATAGATTAGGGCACGAAGAACATTTTTGTAAAGTGAGATCGATGTAACACATATATTGCCATTTTTGTAGGTTCCTTGCCATTTTGATCTCCATAATGATGGTCAACATGAATTTATAGTTTGTTTTCTCTAAGACTTGTTCATCTTGACTTTTGGATTTGTTTTCCATAGACTATCATTATCGATATCTAGATTCGCAATATTCATCGTATTTATGTTTGTAATCTTAATTTTTCAATTTCTTTAATTGTTTTACAATTTCTATTATCTGAAACAACCACTTTTATACTGATTGGATATGTGTTTATCGATTAAATTTAAATCATGTTTTATTGCAACTTGATTTGGTTAGTTTAGTGCATTTGCCAATGCAAAACCACTTTTCACCTCTACAATATGCTACAACTTCTTTTGTAGTAAATCATTCAAAAAATATTTTTCTCAGAATAGTAATATGACAACACATTGATCTCATTCGATAACTTTTTCCATAAAATATTGAAAGGTCACAATGTACATACTAAACCCTAGTGGTTGTGAATTCGACAATTTTATAGTGTCATGTATTTTAGAGACAATTGTATATATTTCTTTTTTGTAAAATCATGTCATATTGCAACCGATCAACCATTATGTTAGTAAGAGAGTCACTTTCACGTGACGTCACTCCTATAATAATAATAATTCGCGGAGGCGTTTACTTTGAAGAAGGCATTGCTGGAAAGTGTCAAATTCCGGTGGCTTAACTTTACAGGGTGCCGGATTTTAGATATTTTTGTAATTCCTAGATATTTACTATTTTAGATATTCATCTTTGACTCCACATCATGTTCCTATCTGTTTCAACGGCACTAATTACTCTGGACTTGCCATCCAATGATATAGGTTTATTTTTTTCGTTTCCATGAATTCAAAATTTCTGTCAACAATTTTTCACAGTTCTAAATCTGACTGCACATTCTGAGGAGTTGCCAAATCAGTTCTTGTTGTAATTCAGACGGTCTGAGCCTTACTGATATTCTAATAATTTATCAATGGTTGCAGTCTTATTAGTTCTTTACATGCATCTATAAAAATTCTCAACGTGCACATTTAAATCTGGAAATACATTAGCTTCACTTCCTGTCATTCCATCGACTTGTAACTCTTGTTTTTAATTTATTTATTGGTTCACGTGTTATGTAAGTTTTAATTGTCTTGTTTTAACTTTTTAGTGTGTTGTGTCAATAAGTTTTTTTATTTAGTATTTAAATACGTGTGCCTGGAAAATAAATAGTTTGTTCTTATAAAGAGTCAAATTATCTTTTGGAGTCTTTGTTAAAGTTTGTTTTTTAAATGTTAAGTCTTACGTAATTATAATTTTTTTTTAGGAATTTGGTTTAATTTTGAGGTCCTTTAAAAGTGAAATGCGTGGGGATAATTCTTTTGTTTAGTTTTAGTTTTATATTTGTTTAATACGTTTTAGTATTTATTTTTAATTTTGTTTTCATGTGTTTATTTTAAAATAAAGTCATTGTATTAGTCTTATGGTGCATTTTCTCTGGAAGTCAATTAAAGAATCGATGCAGTTCTAAATGAGTTGCAATTTACGTCGGAGAGGATAACAATGTTTAGTTTATTGGAGTTGTAATTTTTCTATTTTAAGTTTGTGTGATGGGGAGAGGACAATGTAGTAACTTCCAAAAAAAAAACATTGCCTACTATGCCTTGATGGATGTCCGTGCATTGCTATAAAGCTCGTATTTTGTTATGGGCCACACGTATGTTGGTATAGGTGAGTTGATCGGGGTGAATATACAGTTGTTTCATTTGATGAAACAATCACAATGTCTCTTGACGATGACCATGTCTTTTGTAAGATACAACTATGATATTCATTTAAAAGATAACATGTTGTATCATTTGGTTGAACACTTGGTGTTTATTTACAAAAGTTCATATTTTGGCATTTAAATGTTCCCAAAGCATAGACAACAATCCCATTTTGTCAGTATCCTTCAATCACTTCATTCCATGAGATGACATATCTCTAGGGAATTTTATGTTTGGTGGGTAGATGAGATTAAGAAACCTGCCAATGATACCCAAGATGTTGTAGCGGAAGAGCATCTCCACGCTTCTTATAAACGAGGCTTCCATCTTTGTGTTCTTATCCATCCGATTCTACTCCCGTTGTACATATTCATCAGCTTTTGCAACCGCTTGCACCACTCAGGCACAAAGAGTGGTTTCCTGTTTACATTTGCCAGCATACTCCTCGCCTTGTTTCACCATATGCAACAAACAGGGCTCCAACCCAATTAGTTTAAATTTGCCAAAGTACTCCCAACCTGTGCCAAAATATAGAGGAATTTTGTTAGATATAGTTGCAAATGTTTTGATAGACATGTATGCAGAATGTGGAACCTTACATAAAGACATGTGAACTGTTTAGCAAAATGTAACTTATGTTCTTCGCTCAAACATCTATCATAGATCATAGAATATATTTTACATCCAAACCATATTATACACATAAAATTCAAGCCCTCTTCGGCGTAACTTGCAACTCATTTGCAATTGCTAGTAATAGTATATTGAGCTTTATATGTTACCACAAACAAACTTGTTGACCAATGTAGAATTTACTTGAATGAATGAGGATTTTAGATTTACACAAACAATTCCAAAGATTGATTGTACAATTTTTTTTTAATGATTGAACTATTTAAAGAAATTATATTAAAAGAAATGAAGTTAATAAAACCAAATGAATAAGGGATTGAACAATAATATTAAAGATATAACCAATCCCACCAATCACGATGGAATTAAGAATCACTTAAGCAAAGTCAAAAGGACCAAGCAACCACCGAAAGTTTTCCCTAGACGAGGACACTCTGATAAAGAAAACAAAATGGGAAAAAACACACACAAAAGGAGTCAAAAAAAAGTCTATGATATGTACGTAAGCCTACCAAAGTGGATGTGAGACCATATCGCAAGGCGACAACGTTATAACATATCTCAAGGTATAATTGAACATACGAATTTCCTCTATCTTTTTCAGCTAGCTAAGTACTCACTTGGTTTGTGGTTAAAAAAGCACCGCGTTATATGGTTAGTTAGACAAACCAATAAATAAATATTCCCCAAATTCCACCTGTACCATTAATAAATTGAAAAGTGTTAAAAAGTTGACGTAAGAAGGAGAAGAAGATATAATTTGTTTTTCAGATAATACGGTGCAGGAAGGGAGGACTGTGCCCCTTCGATTTGGTCTGGTTTGGCTCCACACACGCCCGGGGCTTGAAGAGCCGCGAAACAATATTGCAGAGTCTTAGCTGCCTTTCTGCGAGCAATTGTAGACAAAAATCCGCCTTTCTTGTAGAATTTTCACTGAGGGGGTGTGAGAACCAGGGGCTAAACTTGAATAAAGCTTACGATCGCATGGCTCTGCCTGTGAGTGTTATTTATTTATTTCTTTTGAATCGTTTCTTTTAGGTCTAATCGGTGTTGGTTCTTTTACTTATTAGATCCGATCTAGTTTGGAAATTGAATTGTATTGTTAGGGTTTATAGGGTTTTGATGTTTTTTTATTATTTTGCGTGGGGTTGATCCCATGAATTTGGATTGATATGGTTTATCTTCGTTTCAAAGAGTGGCGCTAAACGCGACCCGATGTTGTGTTTATGCAATTTCTTTGTTGAAGTTTGTTCTTCAATTAGTCGTAGGTATTGATTAGAAGTTTGTAATGGTCGGACGGATGGGGTTCTTTGGTTTCGATGGATTTGTTGGTTGCAGTTACAATTTAATTGAGTGTTCCTTAGAATCAGATATGTTTCGAGGTACACCATATCAAATTATGTGCATAAATGATCTCTTCCAATGGCCCTACACTCATCTATTAGTTACCGTATAAATGACCTCTTTCAGTTGCCTTCCGTTCCTCTACTCCTGGAGCACAAAATGACCTTTTCTTTATCTATATCAATCAATTGTATAAATGACCTCTCCTGTTCGATCTCAATTCAGCTTTATTGGTGGAGGTCACAAATGACGGATCTCATTAGTCCTCCCTTTATCTATATTGTTGGAGTGCATAATCTCTATCACTTGAGCCTGGTGGATTAGTTCCGATCAGATCAATGTTCACTACAATTTTAACATGCATTCAAGATTGTTCCTCTGCCAGCCAGAAAAGTCCTTTCATCCATGGGTAATTAATGTGATTCTATTGAGAGCACTCAACCTTGAATGCCACCTACTCATTACAAGACAGTGTGCTCATTGACTTTACTGAGGTGTCCTGGAGCCTCGTTATTTATGGGAGGAATCACATGCTGGTGGATTCTACATTAGCCAAATACCTTCCCACTCTTTCTTTGACAATACAATAATGGTTATTAGAATTTTTGATGTATGGGGATTCAACACAGGCACTCCAATCTATAGATTGGAGTTATGAAGTTATTGCCAGAATGCTAGTTCTAAGTTTTGTTTGATCTCTTGATTGAAGATTCCATGTTCCTGGCTATGATTGCAAATATCAATATAATTGTGACTAAGATTATCATACTATTATATATTGGACCTAATATCATCTTCTGATATGTTTAAGTCACATGCCTTACAAATTCTTTGTTTCCAAGGTGTCTTTGGGAGGGTCCATTGACCATCCTTGCCATGGACCCCAATTCAATTTTGAATTTCGAGCTAGTGAGGCTTGTGGCTCAAATGCTAACACATGCTTATCGAGACACCCAAGTTTAAAGTCTGGCGGAAGAATTCTTCCAGCAGGGGATATCCCCCTATGCCCGAGGCCGGGTTAATATAGGTTTTTGGGGACTACGCTTAAACGTAGCTATCCTTGCGGGGAAAAAATACCCAAATACCCTCACTTCTATGAGCCTGACAGGAGGGGTTGGCTTACTCAATTGGGTGTCACAACTGCATACTTCAATTCCCACAGTAGACTGTAAAAGGGTAAAATGGTGAAAGTGAGCTTTAGGTCATATCTTAGCCAGCACACCAACTTGCCTTTTGCGATCACTTGTAGAAACAAGGGACCTTATTTTACCTGTTAAACCATTGGATTTCAATCACAGGGTCTATATCAATAGTAAATGAATCCTTGGCAACTTATAATTTTAAGTTGGGGTTTAAACAGTTACTTATATTGTTCTCGTGGAGTTTTGGTGTTCATGTACACATAGCCTATCAATGATAATTACCAAATTGTGGCTGGAAGTTTAATCACTGTATTTGTGAATCTGTATATGCTATAACTTCTAACTCAACTACACTCTTAAATGGTATTAGCCAATAAGTCATAGAAATTTCAATCTCCATGCTCCTATTGTCTTCTATTATCATATTAAGTCACCGTATCCAAAGTTGAGTTGGGCTGTTCCTTAAACAGTTCCTCATAATTTATCTATATGTTCATTTGCTGTGTTCATGTTGAATTCTTGCATGGTCACAATAAAGGTCCAAAGCACTCAATCAATGCTTATGGTGCAAAGTTGTAGGAGTCATAAAACAAAGATTTTCCAGCTTCCTCCATGCAATATCAGATTGTGTCCGGCAGTTGGAAACTGGGCTTCATATCAGCAAGAGAGCTTGGCTGACCTTGTTTTTAATAATTTTTGTAGAGCAATAGTCAACATATTTGAACATACTCCATGAAAGCATAATAAAAGAAACATTATATTTTTGAATTAAGTTTTATAAATATATGTGCACATTTTGTACTCTTCTTGAGTTGATTTTATTTGTACGGATTCAAGTTGAAAAATAATATATTTGCCAGATTTAAAGTAGTACATGATATGGAAAGAACTTTAAATATCCAAAATATACTCATTAAATTTTTGTTAGACACTATTTGGTATCCCTCTTGTTACGAATTTGTTACATATTTTAGCAACCTTAATCTGTTGGATGCAATGTTCTTTTTCTTCTCAAATATTTGAATGCATTCCATGAAAGTATGCCAAAAATGTACTGTTTTGCGTTAGTTTTTAAGCAGTAAGTGCATGGTTTTTACGTTTCTTTAGTTTGTACTTAGTAAAATAGTAAAATGATTTGAGCAAAAAAGAGGAAACATATTTACCAGATTTGTGTCGTGACATAAATGGAAGGGTCGATTATAAATCATCCAAAGTAGTATTTATTTGGTTTTTCAAATGGAAAATGTTCAATTCTTTGCTTGGCATTTGTCACAGGCTTGAATAATCTTAATGTGCTGAAGGAAGTTGTCTTCTTACGACATTTTCAAGTGGGATCTCGTGAGTATAAAGAAAGGCTAAGAATGGCTGTCTCTCTTGTTGAGAGAGCGGCAGTGATATGCTCATTGGTCCTGACTGGGGATTGAACATTGAGATTTGTGACATTCTTAACGGCGATTCTGGGTAGGAAACTTCCTCTTCCATTTTAACTTGAAACAACTCTTTATAATTTGTGCACGGAGTTTATTATATGTAAATTTCACTGTTTTAGAATATATTAAGTGTGTGCTTCTGACTTAATTTCTCACTTGAAAAATGCATGAATAAGTACAACTTCTATATTATCTTTCATATTAATGATTACTCAATGTAACGTGTTTTGGTTTTCCTTGCTCTACTCTTGTTTTTCTGTCTTTGTTTCTTCTGTTTTGAACACGCAAACCTACACATAAATTAGTAACAATCATGAATTCCCAAGATATGATCACCAAAATATCTGCCTGGATTAGTTGTCAAGTGGTATATAAAATAATAGCATGGACTCTGCTTATGATGAAATATACATGCAATTAAGAAACCTTGCTAGGTTTGTTAACATGGATGAATAAATGGAGGTTTCTTCTGTATATAACAAATATCTACTACGCTGCTTGACAGCTTACTTACATCTTTGCATGCTTATTTGCATTTATCATCTATAACATTGTATTGTATATGCCTGACATGATGTATATATTTTATATCATGACTCATGACATTTATTTGCCATGGGCATATGCTTGTGGTGACTTCATTTTATTTACACAATTTCTTGCTTATTGTGATTATTTGCTATTAGTTTTACACTGTGGTGGTTGTTTTGTACAGTCTACTTGTAAAATTCTTAGACGTATATCATGCATGATTGGCTGTGCCTATCTTCATTAATACCAACACAACCAAGATGCATGTCAATAAAATAAACATAGTTACTATTGCTTAGTCTAATGTTTTCCTTGATCTTTCTTAATGTGGTTAATCTTCAGTATAATGCATAACCTGTGCCACTTGTCACCTTACTAAAAGGCTGTGCATCGATCTTAAACTTTTGCCTCTAAAACTCATTAATCTTTTACTCACTTCTTGGGGTGTTTTACAATCATTGATATGCATTTGAATGTGTATCTCACTAAGGGATTTGCATGATTCTATCTCTAGTCCCGCTATCAATAGCCGGGGGGACCAATGCCAGAAAGAAAATGTCCTCCAACTCCATCAAGGAATTATGTTTCCTTTTGTTCGTTCTCTGCCTTATCAATAGGAGTGTCTGTTGAAACTTGAAATTTTTCTTTAAAAAAGTGTTTGTCCAATTACTTTTCTATAGTATTGTAGAAATTAAATGCAGATTGCATATTGTTTGTACTTGAATTAAACTTCAAATGGATGTAATTTGAATGTAGTTTGTGCAATCACTAATGTGAGTAGTTGCTGGAAATGTAACATGAACAAAAAAACAAAATTAAAATAAAAACCAACACATAAAAACAAGGCATTTTAACCTGAAAACCTGTGTTGGGAAAATCAGCTTGGAAGTGTCAATTGATCACTGTCCCTCCTTCCTTCAACCCTGGCAATTACGAAGACCACAATATTGAGTGTGCTTAAAGGAATTAACTACTGTTACACTTTTTTTAACTCTTTGCCACCTCACTTTCCTCAACAAACAAACAACTGAGTCAAGCTAACCATTTCTACTCTTATCTTTTTTTAACAAGTGTTGGAGTTGTCCTTTGATGCACTGAAAAACCCCAATCAATTGGGAATTGGAAGAGATTTATTTCTTTTCCATTATTGGACTTGCTGTTGGATTTGGCCAAAAGTGCCATTTTGCAGGATGAATTTGCTGTTGTCACAAATGCATGTGTCCCTGTCACAAATGGAACTGCTGGTGACATAAGGAAAACCGCCTCCTGTCAAAATTACCACTGTACCATGGAGACTGCCACTGTTACTATGGAAACCACCACTGTTACTAACGCAACTGCCACTGATACAAACTGAACTGCTATTGCGGTTTTGTCACTGTACAGAGAACTTTGCCTTTTACTGAATTTGGTAGGATTCTTAGTTGTTGAGGTATGATGTTTTTCCGATCCTTATGGATCACTGTTATGTTCACAAGAAGACAACAGCAGATAAGTGGAGCATGAATATTTTATTTTTAATATTTATTTATATTTAATAGATTTAAATATTATTTTATAATTTATTTATGTTAGAAGGAGAAACTAAGAAAGAAATGAGAAGGCAAAAACTGCACTGCCTCAAAAGACACAGGCAGAGTATTATTTATATTAGAGATGGTCATTACATTTTTGTTATCGGTTATGGTAGGTATAACTGCTTTAAAACCGAATAGTACACTATATATGTCAACAACCCCTTTTAATGACTAACTTGGAAACAACACCAAGTTTATCTTTAAAAGTTGACAAACAACATTGGATTGAGAGGTTCGGTCATTACGTCAGCAGGCTGATCCGAAGGACAGAAATGAAGAGAGATATCACCCGAGTCAACCAACTGTCAAATATAGTGATGATGAATCTCAATATGTTTAGTGTGGGCATGATAGACAGGATTCTTCACCATCTTTAGAACACCTTGATTATCACAAAAGAGTGAAAGAGGTGTATCGGTAGCCCGGGGAAACTGAAAATTGGTCAGAATCCGATGAAGCCATATTGCTTCGCAACTAGCACTAACAACAACCTTGTATTCTGCTTCAATAGAAGAGATGACAATAGTAGGCTGAAGTTTACTTTGCTAAGAAACAACTCTTGAACCAAAAGAGAAGATATATCCAGTGGTAGATCACCAAGTATCTACAGATCCTCCCCAATCAGTCGGTATAGCCAATCAATTTGAAACCTGCAACTCTTTGACATATCTTGAGCTCGTTTTGTTGCTCCCAGTCAACGAGTTATGGTTTAGACAAAAAAACAGGAAAGATAGCTAACAACAAAACATAGATCCGGTTGTGTAGTTGTGAGATAGATCAAGCTACCCACCAACTGTCTGTATAGTGATTCATCGACCGGTGGTGAATCATCATGAGTTGAGAGTTTTAGCCCGACCTCCATAGGTGTAGAAGAAGAATTACAATCATACATCTGAAATTTCTATAACAGGTTTGTGGCATACTTAACTTGAGAAATGAAAATCAAGTATGTTGCCAAAATTCTACACCAAGACAATAGTGAAGGAGGCCTAAATCAGTCATGTCAAAAGCAACACATAAATATGATTTTACCTTATGAATCGTAACATCTCCATTGCTTGTGATGGCAAGATCATCAACATAAACAATAAGAATCACAATGTCATCATCATACCTTTTGACATAGAGATTCGGATTTGAATGACTCTGTGAAGCCCGAATCTACGAAATGTTGATCTATTTTGATATAATAGGCTTGAGGAGTCTGCTCAAGTCCATACAAGGACTTAATGAATCTGCATACCGGATGTTCACGACCACAAGCTCGAAGATCCTCGGACTATGTCATATACACTTCTTCCTCCAAATCCCCATCTAGAAAAGCACTCTTGACATCCATCGATAAACTTTCCAACCAAACCGAGCTGCAAAGGAAAGAAGTAGCCGAAAAATAACCATCTTCACGTAGTAAGAGCAAAAGTCTCCTCGTAATCTATCCCCTCTTGTTGTGAAAAATCCTTTCACAACAAGCCGAGCCTTGTACTTATTCAAAGTACCATTTGCTTTACACTTGATTTTATGCACCCATTTACAACTAGTGGGGTGTTTCCTTGGAGGCAATGGTACCAACGTGGCATCATCTGCAGTTGCATGGCATTTTCCCATTCGGTATGCCTCGTGCTTCAAAGTATTTATGTGGCTCATGAATATGAAGAAGATCAGAAGCAAGAGCAAACTGAGCGTGCTCGGAATAATCAATCTTCTTACCAGTTTGTCGAGACCTTCCATCTAAGAGAGAAGACAATGCTTTCTTCCTCGGATCCTGAATAGTGGAGTAAAACCACTTAGGCCGCCGCTGAATTGAGGATGTGGTATCTGGTTGTGGTGCATTCGGAGGAGAAACCAACTCAAGTTGATTTCTTGGAGACTTAAAAGTCTCAGCGGGAGAGTGCACATACTGTCCTGGAGTTTGTGGAGGAGTATGAGAAGAACCAATTTCATTATTGGGCAAAGAAAGAGCTCCAAACTCTGTTATTACCTCTGCTGATTGCTGCCCCTTTGCTGGTTCCCTTGCTGATTACATCCAAATAAAGACTTTGTTTCTTTTACATTAACATCCCAACTAACAATGATTTTCTTAGTTAGTAGCAATCAATCTATAGGCTTTAGATTGATCACAATAACTAGCAAAAAAATATTTAGAATATTTGGAATCTAACTTACTCCTCTTACTTGCAGGAACTAAAGTATAAGCGGTTGAACCAAAAACACAAAATGCTGATACCTCTAGTTTGATCTTGGACCAAGGCTCTTCCTGTGTGATGTCCCATGCAAGGCTTTGCAAGGACTCCGATTAAGAATATATACAATTGTGTTAACAGCTTCTCCCCAGTACTTATATGGCACTCCTCGACTGTGCATCATACACCTTGCCATCTCCATGATGGTTCGATCCGCCGCCTTTCTACCACCCCATTCTGTTGTGGGGTATAAGGGGCTGTTAACTGGTGTTGAATCCCTTCTTTACTGCAGAAATCCGCAAACTGTTTAGAGGTGAACTCACCACCATTATTGGATCGCAAAGTCTTGATCTGCCGGCTGGTTTGGTTCTCCACCAAGGCCTTGAACTTGACAAAAGAAGCAAAGCCATCAAACGTCTTAAAAAATTGACCCACATTTTCCGAGAACGATCATCCACCAAGAAGAGAAAATAATGCACACCAAGGACTATGGGAGTCTTCCATGATGGCTCATATAGATTGCATGCACAAGATCCAAGAGCCCCTTTACATGCCAAACACCTTCGAGTGGTAAAGGCTTTCGCTTCTACTCTCCTACAAAACAACCAACACACATATCTTGTTTTTACGGGCCAAATAGGAGAGATGGCCATATCTTTTGTGTCAAAACATTGGTATTGCCTTGCTAACAACTAAGGCATGCAAGTTGACCGTGGTAGGATCAACAAGTCTATATGGATCACCATGCCCAATCCCCAGGGCAACAACCTTATTTTGCTTGATATCAAACACAATCCATTGTTTGCCATAAAAGCTTACAGAGATATTAGGATGATCAGTTAGTTTGATAGATAACAAATTCTTATTCATGTTGGGCACATATCTAACATTTTTGAAAAGCAGTTTGGTATTATTATTTAACATAATACAAACATCCCCAACACCCTACTACAACATGCGATATCCCATTCCTTAAAGTAACTGAATCAAAAGAACAAAAATGAAAATTGACATACCAATCTTTTTGACATGTGAAATCTTTGTGATGCTCGTAAGATTAAAAACCAACACCGAGTAGGGCTGCCATTATCCGTGCAAGATGCCATGAGGGCATACTCATCTTTTGATTCGTGTTCAATTGTTGCCACATGTGCCCCTTCTGCTTCTTCAGGGCATTGAATCGTTTCCAATAGTCCTTCACATGACCAAGTTTGTGACAATAGTAACACTTCACTTGATTTTTAGGAGAGGAAGTGGATGTCTTAGCTTGTCGTTTCCACTTTCCTTTGGATTGAGTAACAAAAGCGCTCTCAGATTGTCCAGAACTGGGTTTTTGGGCCTGTGTCTATCTTCGTTTCTTTTGTAGCAGGTAGGAACTCACCTTGTCAAATGTAAGAGTTTGACTTTCAACAATTAAATGGAGCACCTCCACAAATGACTCATATGAAGAAGGCAAGCTGTTTAGAACCAAAACCACCATATCATCATCATCCACCTGTTTATTGATGGAAGATAATTGGTCTTGGAGGTCTTTCATCCGAATTAGGTGCTCAGACAGCAATCCACCTTCTTGTAACTTCAAAACAAACAATGTCTTTTTTAAGTATAAAAGCCATCCTTTCTTTTAAGTATAAAACCCGTCTGATATTTGTCTTTCAAACTTGTCCACAACGTGCTTGCCACAGTGGCATTCCACACTTCCGGTATCATATCATCCGAAACCAACAATTTCAGAAGTAATAAAGCCTCCTCACGACATCTGTCATAAGCAGCGAAGGTGGCCTTCATTGCTTGTGATTATTTTATCACAATCCCGAAATTTTGCAAGTGTCAGAATCTTATGGCTCCATACATTGAAATTTGTGCTGCTAACTTCTGCGAGGTAGGCAGAATCAAGTTGAAAATATTTGCCATTTATTATTCCAAAATAACGGAAATAATAAATAATGTTTTGTCCCCTCAAACAATAGAAAGAGTTTATTACTTAAATATGTTGCAAGTTGCAAATGTAATGAACAACAAAGACTATATATCAGGACTCAGCAGAGTATCTGTGCCCTAGGCACACACTGTCCATAGAAATTTCGTGCCCTGATGTCGTGACTGCACTGGCGACTGTATTGTATTTTTGCCCTCAAAAACGCGATTCAGTATCCGTGACCGTTTGCCATCAAAAACTAATATTTTGCCCTTGAAAACACTGTCTTCTGCGGAGGGGCTGTCGCAGGTTTTGCCCTCGAAAACACACAGGTTTTGGACCATGAACTGGTCGCTACAGGTCTGCATGACATCCACAGTGGCTTTGCCCTTTGTCTGTACTCTTCCGCCAAGAGCTTCCTCAGACTGAATGGCTTTTATATTCCTCCAACTGTGAACTGAACGCTCTGATACCAATGATAGTAGAAGGAGAAACTAAGAAAGAAATGAGAAGGCAAAAACTGCACTGCCTCAAATGACACAGGCAGAGTATTATTTATATTAGAGATGGCGGTTACATTTCTGTTATCGGTTATGGCAGGTATAACTGCATAACTGCTCTAAAACCGAATAGTACACTATATGCTCAACAATTTATATGTTATTTAACCCTCATCCTTGGTCCTTTGTAAATCTGCCATGAACATTTTTGTTGATCACCATGAAAGTGCCAATACAAGTTTTGATTATGTCGCCAAGGCCTGGGATAACAGAGTGTGACTGAATAATTTCCGGAGAAAGCAAGGTGCTCCTCCCAAACCCTCGCTTGACATCCACTGTTGATGATTCTCCAGATGTGGAGAGAAAATTGGCAATCCACGTCTACCCTTATGGTCTTGACTGTGAATGGTGAAGATTAGTTGACCCTCTATACATGAAGTGAGAATATAAGGTTTGAGGCATGGTTGACATATATTTCAGAGCTGAGTATTTTCTTCCCAAACTGGCTAACTTTTTGCTGCTCAGTTTTGGTGAGTTTTTCTATGTTATTCGCGAGTTTTGCAACAGTGGCGAGCTTTTCCACAGTTGTTAATTTGTATTCAAATCTAATAGAAAACACTTCCCAATGTTTTACAGATTCATTTGATACATTTTGCATAAAATTTATGCTTTTTTAATTAAAAAATAAGTTTTTTTAAGTTTGCCGAGTTTTGCCATGTCAAATTTATTTTGGTCTGCAGAGTCTGAGTCGATTCAGTATGTAAACTATGGTTTGAGGTACCATGGTGAATGCTCATGAAGGGAAATGCTGCTATAAAGGTCTATGACAATCTGCGCTTCTCACTGAAAGAAGAAACTAATTAATCTGTTGGCCCTGGTAGTCTACTAAATAACCCAATCTCCGAAGGCAAGTACTTCCTACATGTAAAAGACACAACCAGGGCGACAGGGGCATTCCACTAAAGACAGAGATCTGTATCTAACTCTTGAGCACTGTTTTAAGCTTTGTGGAATTGAAGCAAAAGATACATTTAGACAGGTTAAGCCTGCCAACCATGGGCTTTTCAACAATAAGCATTATCCAGGCTTTCTTCAAAGCACACCGAGCTTAGAATACTTTTGAAGTCAATAAAAATTGCCGTGGGTTTCAATCGAGGTTTTTACCTAGGTAGCCGGTACGTGGGTACGGTTCGGGTACGGGTACGGGGATCCGGTACGTCGGTACGGCAATTTTTTTGGAGGCCCGGGTACGGCACTTGGGTACGGCAGTACAAAAACTATATAAAAATTAAAAAATATATAAATCTCAACCTTCTAAATAGGAATTTAATTATAAACCACATATTATGTATATGAAAAACAAGATAAAAGACAAGTTATACTATTAACTATAAATTTATAATAATGTACAATATATACAAAACAAATAAAATTAAATTCAGAAGATTCTTTCAGAAGATTGCAAGAAGTTGCTTGGTCCAAAAAGGTGCAAAAATGGATTTTATGAAAATAAGAAAAATATTGCCATCAATGCGTAGAGCTCGAGAAAATATACACTTTTAGAGAAAACGACACCTGAAACGGAGCCACAGAATGAAAGTTATGGCTCATCCAAGTTTTTGCTGCTACATCTTCCCGGACCCTTTCCAAAAATGGCAATTTTTTTTCCATACTTGCGTTTTTTTCACCGAAAATCCAAAAACGGAAAAAATTGCCAAAAAAGGAAAAAAACTAAATCGCAGGCCTGCAGGGAGAACACTGCCCGTACCCGCGCCGAACCGGACCCGAACCTTCTGAATTTAAAAATGCGTTTGACCTTTGTTTGACCAAAAAAAAAAAAAATTAAAAACGCGTCAAAAGGTCCGGTTCGGTGCGGGTTCGGCGTGGTTCTCCCGCAGGCTCAGTACACCCGGCCGGGTACATCCACGCGCACCCGGCCGTACCCGAGGCTGCAGGAGAACCTGGCCGAACCCACGCCGAACCGGACCCGGACCCCGTACCCGCGCCGAACCGGACCCGAACCTGCCGCCCTTAGGGGCCGAACCGGCTACCTAGTTTTTACCTTGTATAGGTTGGGACAAACTTCCTCACCTATCTTGGTGTGATTAATCTCTATTGGACCAGAAGTAGAAACTTCTGCATGTGGTAAGAGGGTTTGGGCCGTTTAAGTGAGCCACCTTCAGTGTGGGAACTGTAGTTGCAATTGGACAAAGAAGTATGATATAGTGAATGCGAGTGTGCAGAAAATTCCACCTTCAGTGTGGCAACTGTAGTTGCAATTGGACAACAAAGTATGACATGGTGTATGTGAGTATGTAGAAAATTACCGTCTTGTCCTCTTGCAGAGTTTTAAGTCCTCCTTAGCAATACTTTGTTTTTTTGGCATTGCTTTCCTACTCTAGAATTTTTCTTTATGCTCATGTTACAGGGCCTTATTGAGCTGATTGACTTTCACTTGTAAGTTTTGTATGCACATTTATCACATGGAATATGATATTTATAATATCTACTCCAATTATTGGGGTTGAAAAGTGAGCATTGAGAAGTATGTGTCGGTTTTTAAGTGATTTTAGGTGATTAGATGGATCAGCCTCATTTATATTTATGTGTGTATGGTACACACGGATGTCTATTCATGTATAGTTGCATGCTATGGTGGGTCTCCTAAGATATCTATAAAAAATGAAGTAGATGGAGGCAGGTAGATGGCCCAAGGTGGTCTTTAATGAGATCTTGTGCAAGCGAAAGAAGTCCTGGATGAATCAAAACAGCAAGTGGATGAGGAAATGACACATTGACTTGAATGCATGTCCCAATAATAGCAAGGAAATAAAGGTGTTTGTTATAGATAAATTCCGCAAGTCTATGTGGGATAAAGTGTTAGGGAGGAAGAAGAAATATTACCTTGATGAATTTAACTCCGACTGTGATCATCAACAAAAGGACTATATAGGGGCTAATATCCCTTGGAGAGCAAAGTTTCTCATAGCTTAGTTAAGGAAAAATTCACATCGGCTTCAGTGTGAAACAGGTAGGTGGAAAAGGCCAAAAGAGGCATGGAAAGAGAGTTTGTGTCTTTTGCACCAATGGGGCAGTAGAATCAGAAAAACACTTTATTTTTAGTGTAATGCTTACAATGACATCCGGACCAAATATGCAAGTGTTTTAACAGCAGCCTCGTTACAGGATATGTTCACAAGGAGGGTGGAGAAAATGGGAGATTTCATTATCAATTTGAACAGCACTCTCAGAAATTCAGAAAGCAAAAATGGCAGGGTTTACTGTCCCATAGGATTTTTTTGGCCTCATGGACATTAAAAGATATCTATCTATACTAGTGCTATCTTATGGCAACTACTGACATGCTAGAGCAATTATATATGTATCAAAAACCGCGGAATGATTTCTAGCCACAGAGCCTTCCATGTTTCTTGAGGCAGTGAAGATTTTTGATGCATGCTAAATACTTGACTTAATGTGTAAGCAATAAATCAAGAAAGTATATGCATTGACAGTGGGTACTGCAACTGTTTTTTTACCATATATATAGGTATAGAGGTGCATACTATCCTTTTTACTAAAAAAATATCCATCAATTTGTTCACCCACCTCCTCACTAGTTTTCTTGCTTACATGTGTGTGCCCTTGCATTAATCCTCATTGACATTATATTGTGCATGTAGTTGATAATTATTTGTTAATTTTCCCAGATTCATCAGTAAGATGAAGCTGTATCACAGCAATAATTGACCTAAGCATGTATACATGTATATTGGTCACCAAAGAAAAATCGAAACTTTACCCTCAGAGGCATTAAGTGGGTGAATCATGCTGCCTACCAATGACCTTAAATGTCTCTTGTAAAATTTGCTCTTTTAATTACATATTAGAGTCTTAGCTATTGTTATAAGTATAGCCATACAGTCCTTGTTTAACATAGGAGAAGTCATCCAGATTATCCCAAAAGCCCTTTGTCTCTATGCTAATCCTCTTATGGGCTTAGCTTTTTTGATTATGCTTTACAAATTTTTAAATGATGTTTGATGTGCCCCAGAGTGAATGTAATCTGACATCATCTGATTGGCGATTGTTCTTTACCATACAATGCTGGGTATCCAGATTCTGTTAATGTAATCCCAGGTCTTTGTTGATCAGGCATTTTTATGTTTGCAAATTTGCATCAGAGGTATTGATATGTTTTTCTCCAGAGTAGGCTGACTGGTATGCATTTCTAATTTTACTTATAAGTTTATATTTGGAGATGGTGGTATTAATGTATGATCTGTGTTGGTGAATTTGACTTTGGTTGAACAGACAAGCAAAGGAAGTGATAAAAGCTATCAAGAAAGCGCGTTGCAAATAAGAATCCTAAGATTCAGATTCTTGCTCTGACGGTTAGTATTAAATGATAAAGTAATTTTCTATTTGCATTTAATTAGAGTAAGCTTTGCCAGGATTAATAGTTTTACGCTTATCTGGTTGAATCCTGAGGATGTACTGTAATAAGAACTCAATCACGACTGGTTTTGATATATAACTTTGACGCTTAATATTTGTCTGGGTAAATTTGCAGCTATTAGAGACGCTCATAAAAAATTGTGGTGACAGTGTTCACCTGCAAGTTGCTGAGAGGGATGTGCTGCATGAAATGGTCAAGATAGTAAAGAAAAAGGTCTGGGAAAATGCTTTTATGTAATAAATGAATGTTTCTATTGGGTTGCACCTCTTATCATCTATGGTGGATGGGCGTGGTTCTTATTTCCAGTGGCATTTTTAAGTGTGCTATTTTTTGTATTTTGCAGCCAGATTTACATGTTAAAGAAAAGATCTTGGTCCTGCTAGATACATGGCAGGAAGCTTTTGGGGGATCAAAGGGAAAATATCCACAATACTATTCTGCATACCATGAGCTACTGGTAAGGATCTAAAACTGAAACTCAGGGATTTTCAGTGAATCTCAAATTTTGCAAGAGGGCTGAACCTTACATTGAGGGTGACGTCAACCCTCATTTTTGTCACGTAAACTGTGCTGTCCAGCCCACATGCTTTGAAAACCACGATGGACTTGGTGATTATTTTAAGGGTAATGCTGAATTCAGATGCATTTGATCAGGATGTTGGCTTTAATTGTATTAATGATTGTCAACTAGATCATTTAGCGAGTTTATTTTGAATATGTATCAATTGTCATTTTAGAGCCTGGTGGCCGTAGGTACTAGACCATGGAAACTCGAGAGCAAGTGCTACTCTCTATATATATGATAGTGTGATGTATCAAAGTTTGGAAGTTGTGAAGATTTGGCATTGAAATATTTCTTTTATATTATTATCATGTTCTATTTCTGTGACTGCATTATTCTGTATGTTTATGCTGAGAGGAATCCTACAGTGGCAGCAGGGTGTGTAATGGCGTGAGTTGTTCATTTTTATGGCTGACTTATAAAAAATAAACATTAAGTTAAAAAATAGTATTAGTATTGCTGATTTATAAAAATTAAACATTAAATAAAAAATGTGTGTATATATAAAAAATTAGTGAGAAGATTTGTCATGGTAAATTGTTTTTTCATCTTAAAATCTTTTGAGCTTATGTTAAGGTAATCTTTCAATTAGAATTTCATGGTAATAATAATAAAATTATTTAAATTAATATTGTATAGACAAAATCTAAACATAAATATACACAGAATTTAGATGTACATATTGATAAGGGAATGATAATCACCTTATGTATAAGTAAACACTCAATATTTATGGCTATTATAAACATATTAACTAATTTAGATAGTATACCTTTGCTTAAATTTGTTAGTGTTTCCAAGGAAAAATAGATTTGATATTTGTTAGGTTTTTTTATTTTCGAAATTAAGTGCTGTAAGTTTTTTTAACTATTTATTATATAGTAATTATATATTTATACCTATTTAATATAATTATATTAAATTATATATATATATATATATTTATATTAAATTATATATATATATATATATACACTATTTTTAAAAAATATTATATATAATTATATACTATATTATTTATATAAATCATAGTTACCTGAGACGGGGACGGCGGGACGGGGGACGGGGTTTCGGGACGGCAAAAAATTTCTAAATTTTGGGGACGGCGGGGGGACGGCTAATTAAAAAATATATAAATATTTAAAATATAAAGATATAGTGACTAAATTATATAAATAAGCTGAAATAAAACCATTTGAGATTTAAATAAGGTGAAACTTGAACTCATAAACATCAAATACATTCCTTAATACTCATGATTCTTTCAGAAGTTTGCAAGAAGTTGCTTGGTCCAAAAAGGTGCAAAAATTGATTTTATGAAAATAAGAAAAATATTGCCATCAATGCATAGAGCTCAAGAAAATATGCACTTTTAGAGAAAACGACACCTGAAACGGAGCCACAAAATGAAAGTTATGGCACATGCAAGTTTTTGCTGCTACATCTTCCCGGACCCTTTCCAAAAATGGCAAATTTTTTTCACCAAAAATGAAAAAAATGCCAAAAAAGGAAATAAAATCATGGGGGACGTCTGGACGTCCCCCCCACGTTTCCACGTCCCCGGGACGTTTTCCAACGTCTTCAGACGTCCCCGGGACGTTTCCTAGAAAAAAAAAAAAAAAAGGAAACGTGGGGGAAACGTTTCCCCCACGTCCCCGCGTCCCCAGGACGTCCGGGACGTCCCGGACGTGTCAAAACAGGGGGGGACGCGTCCCCGCGTAACACTGATATAAATACATAGTATATAATTAAAAAATAACTAGCATACCTATCTTAAATAAATCTATGTAAAATATGCCAAGAGGTATCATTCTCGAGGCACCTATATTAAATTTGACACAAATGAAATAGGTGCCTCGACAATGATACTTCTTGGCATATTTTACATAGATTTATTTAAGATGCTAGTATATAGCTTTGATTAGTTTCCAAGCCTTTTTGAAATTCCAAAATTTGAAGAACCTTTCACCGTATGGAACTGACTGATTTTTTCAAAACTTGTTACCATGGCGACTGTTAGTGCAGGCTGGCTCAAGCATTTTGGATGTTAACGATTAGACAACAAAAAATGCTGATGTTTTGAGATGCTCACATTTAGTACTATGAAAAATAAAACTATACTACAAAAATATGAGCTTGAGTAACCCTTGATTGCAACATTATATTTGGTATATGCTCTTTAGGTAGAATTACTAGCACAGAGTACTGACAAATATAAGTACAATTAAACTGAATTAGAAAAAGTGCAAATGTAAGTCTTTGTGGTTACTGTTGTTAGTTGTTACCTTGCTTGTATACTATTTGGGGACAATTAATGTTTAATGACAAACAAAGTATCGTCTAGAAGTGAAAGTAGTTACAAGAATGTGCCCAACTTAAATGAGGCAGATCATATTGTACAACTTTTTGTGTTGAATGTGCTTTGAAGTTGTGCTTCCCAAACCTCCCTTGGGCTTGAATCTTGCCCTTCGTTTTGGTGTCTCATTGAAAAATGAGGGCGATGCATTTATACCTTTCGTTATTTGTCAATTGTTGGGAAAAGCAGACATACAAGGCCACTAAATGTTGCACTTGTCTAAGGTTCCTCTTAGTGGTACAATTTGGAAATAACAATAGCAGATTGCCTGGCAGTATACACAGAATTTTCATGCGAAAAATAGAAATGATTTTTGATTGTCAGTAGTATTTTAGAAAGGATAGTGCTGGTAGTCTACTATATGTATTTCCGAATTGTTCTCACTAATAAATCATTCCAGCCAATGGTGCAAGGGTTAAGACCATAATTGTTCATTATGTTTCTTTTCTCTTGTGCAGAATGAGATGTAAAACCTTGGAGCATAGACTGCAAGCTGTGATAACTATAAGTAGTATATAATGAGTATATAATTGGTGTTGGGTGCTTTCTACACTTCTATAAGTAGATGCTTTCATTTTAATATACTCATGACAGTCATAGTGCACCATTCCTTGTATTATAAGTTGATGACCTTGCATATTTTGTACCCAATATCACCATTGGTGATACATACCTAGTGGGCAGATATAGACAATACAACACCCTTGTTGTTAGAGCTCTCATGGAGCATGTCACTGGAACTCAGGTATAATGCTTAATACTACCCATAATTAAGCATGCCACTGGGAGTTAGATATGATGCTTAATATGACCTGTAAACTATGTATAATATTGCAGTAACAAAACCATGTAGAAGTCTACACTTTAGTGGATGTTGAGGACTTGCAAATATCACCAAAGGGATTTCTAGCAAGTGTGTTGGTACTGATATCTTGTGTGGACCAAAGCAGGGAAACAACAAAGCCCAAAGTTTGGTACCTGATAGCAGGAAGACTTGCAAATATCACCAAAGGGATTTCTAGCAAGTGTGTAAGTACTGATATCTTGTGTGGACCAAAACAGGAAAACAACAAAGCCCAAATCTTGGTACCTGATAGCAGGAAGACTTGTTTGCTCCTGATTTTGGGATTCTAGAACAACCCTACAAATTTTAGGCTTCAGAAATTAACTAATGTATCAAGAGGGTTTGTCTAGAATATCGTGTTGTGAAGCAATGCTGCTTGATGCAGAAGTATAATTGTGTCTTACTTATGGGGATATATTCAATTTCACTAACTGTTGCTCTGATTTATAAATGTTTTGAAAAATTTGGCAATGAACTTTCCTGTTGAACAATTTTTCCCATTTTTGAAGGATTTTGAAGATCAGAGACAGAATTTACCGTTGTTGACATTTGCCTCCATAATAATGATTCAGATTATCACCTCTAAACTGATCTGTTTGTTAGGGGCATCACAATGTGAATTCCTTCTCACACTTTCCATAATCGTAGAGACTTTTAAGGCCTTCATTTTTACATAATTATGTCTTACTTATGGGATATGTTCAATTTTACTAACCATTGCTCTGATTTATAAATGTTTTGAAGAATTTAGCAGAACTATATTGTGAAACAATTATTCCCTTTTATAAAGCATTTTGAAGATCAGAGACAGAATTTCCCATTGGTGACATTTGCCTACATAATAACTAGGAAGATTATCATTTCCCAATAATAACGAGGCAGAGCTCACCGAACTGTTTGTTAGGGGACATCATAATGTGAATTCCTTTCACACTTTTCCATATTTGCAGAGATTTAAAGGATTTCTTTTTCACAGAATTGGGTTTTTTTCCTGCTGCATTTTTGGAGATGTATGCTTACTGTTATTTATAGTTTTTGCTTTGCTGTGTAGTTTGGAGTTAAATATGTCCAATTTATTGTACTTGGATTCTATAAGACAAGGCTTTCTCTTTTGTTTAACATTGGTTGTGCATCTTGTTGGATGCCAAGTAATTTTCTTGTTCTAGATTTGTGATCTATTGAATTAACAGGAATGTTTCTTGATATCTGTGTCAACCAATCAATCTATGATTTTACATCTTTATTACAGCGTGCAGGGGTAGAATATCCACCACGTCCAGAGAGCTCTGCTCCAATATTCACTCCTCCACAGACACAACCAATAACTCGTATCCGCCTCAAATCCATGGATCTCCAGGATACGAGGATGGAGTTGAGGCATCAATCGCTTCCGATGTTTCTGGTCTAAGGTATGTATTTTGCAATATAATGCATGACCTATGTGTCTACGTAGGTCATAATAGCATCTTTGTTCTTACAATTTCCCTCTTCTTATAATAGCAGGCATCATATTGGTTGGGTTTGTTCGTAGACTTGTTATTCCCTATGTTTCCAGCCAACTTGCATTTATTTTGCATCGTTTCTCATGCTTTCTATTTTATTTTTTCCACTGGCCTTCGTTTTAGCTAATTGTCATTGCTATTTATGACATTGATAAATTCATTAGTTTTATGAACTAGCATCTTATTGCAAAAGCACAGCCAGTTAGATGACTGAAAGACACATACTCATGTTTAGCAAGAATGCAATTAGATAAAGAGACCCATGTAGGGCTCTAATGGCATCTGTACTTAACATTGCGAACATTCTTAAACTGATTCATGCCAGAAATTGTCCCTGCCTGATTGGAGGACTCTAGGTATCATGAAGCCATATGTTTATTTTAGGGACTGAAACTCATGTAGTTATCTTATTGCCTGCATCAGAAGAGAAATTTACCCTTGCTGGGAAGTACTACACTTCTTTGGGATGTGAGATGGCACATCTTTTGTTTTGCAGTTTCTTATGTTTGCTTACATGACAGTGGATTAGATATTTACTTTCTTGCAGCTTGTGCAGTTAAAAGTTTGAGGCCTGAAATAGTAGGTTACTGTTGTGCATTTTGCACAACAAGGTTTTAAGACCTCTTTATTATATGCAATGACCCTTCGATGTTCATCCCTTGCACGGTGAAAATACAGTTCAAGAGTTTGTCTCATTCTATAAAATGTTTCTACAGCTTGACAGAGATTCAGAATGCTCGAGGTATAAGTGATGTATTAATGGAGATGCTGAATGCTCTAGATCCTCATAGCAAGGAGGTAATTTGATACTTCTAGCATATGTAGTTCAACCTTTTCCATTTATCGCTTGATTGTTGTATGTGAATTGTTTTAAACTCGATGTCTTATTAAGGAGCTGATCTTGGATTGTTTCTCTTTGAAGTTGTAGTATTATCTTTTAAATTTGAGATATATGATGATTTGTTACCTGTAACCTTAGGATTTATCTAGAAATGAGTTTTCTACGATTTTTGTTTCACAATGTCCTTAGGATTTGATTAGAAACTAGTTTTGTACAATTTTTGTTTCCCTGTATCCTTAGGATTTGCCCACAAATGAGTTTTGTATGTTTTTTCTTTTTCTGTAGGATAGAGCACATGGTGGGCCTGTTTGGCCCCAAAACTCATGGTAGGGGCCATTGAAGTAAGAAAACAGATTTTGGGTGCTAAGATACACAGCTGAGAAAAACTACAAGTTCCGGTCCTTTACACTGGAACCGAAAGTACAAAAATTCCATGGTTTCAGATTATGGTTTGCAAATTCTTCTTGATTGCTACCTAAGACACGTAGAGCACATGGTGGGCCAGAGTGGCTGGAAAAACTCATAGTAGGGGGCCATTGATTTAAGTAAAACATATTTCGGTTGCTAAGATACAGAGTTGAGAAGAAAATACGAGTTCTAGTCCTTTACACTGCAGCCGAAAGTACAAAATGAAAAATTCCATGGTTCAGATTATAGTTTTGCAGATTCTTCTTGATTGCTACCGAAGAACCACTAAACCAAAGACCTGTACACCAGATGTACAGTGTACATCTTGAGCCATATCCATGTATATACAAAATCCCGTGTTGTTTTTTCTTTTTCCAGAGACAAAGGGCAGATGCAGTGACAGACCAAATTTACTGCTGTGTGCAGATTGACAAAAAGAGCACCATTTAAAAGCTAACACTGCAGATACCCAACAAATCAAAGAGGACAGAACAGGGATAGACACATGACATCGCTGGTCTCCTGCTTTCTTCTTCATCAGCTCCATGCTTCATTGAGGGATCCTTCATTCATGGGACTTTATATACTTGTTTTTAGTTCTCATGGTTTGGGCTATATCTGCTCTAGATTTGCCCTTTTTGTTATGTTTACATTTCTTTGGTAGTTAGTGTTTAGTCACTTTAATAACCTAGGGTCTTCTTATCCTAGTGCTTATCTATTGTAACTAGGGACTGAATGTACTTAGTGAGTTTTATTGGCCTTCATTATTATCATTTCTTTCATTCTTCTTTCATCCATTCATCAAAATTAATTTCTTTCCAACACAACCATGGTTCTTCCCAGAATCTCTCCTCCTGACCAGAGTGGATGTCACATCTCAGGTTGGAACATAGGGTATCTCTGCTTGAAAAAGAACTTCCATGGGGCATAACCCTTTGGGCTACGAGAGGCTGTAAAGATCCTCTCTGGCTCCATAGTGTCAAGATACTCTGGTGTGCTCTTTATAGATCAGCCACATAACCTTGTCTCCCAAAGCCTTGTCCATTAGGTGGATGTTTCTGGTCCATCCTTGTATCAATGTATTAGTTAACTATGCTAAGAGAATTGAAACTAACACCTTAATAGTTCCAAAACAAAGCTAACTACACAAAGATCATCATGCTAAGAGCTTAAAGAGACTAACTACCAACATTATGCATTAGAACTTTGAAGGAAAATCAAACTAATATGTTAAGCATTTAACCTCTACTCTTTAGATTGCAACTACAAATGAACCTAGATAGATCCATGGCAATCAAAGTTGATTGTTTGATCTTCAAGGGTTTGAGAATGGAGGCTCATCAAGACATGGCTACAAGACCATTTTGATTCCCTCCATATGACTCAAAAGCTTGGATGGATGAAATGCAAGATGAAGATACCTAGCTCAACACTAATGGAAGATGCTCAAAGATGAAAATGCCTATAGTTTAAGCTATATGCATGCAAAGGTGTGTCTTTTAGAGGAAGGATGAGGGTTCTATTTATGACCCTATAGTTTGAGAGAGATGTGCAACTTGGTGCATGTGGGATAAGGGGAAAAGTAACTTTAGTTTGGTTGACCAAAGCTAGGTGAGTTAGCATGTGGATAGGGTTGCTTTCGGAGAGTTTAATTTGTCATTAACAATCATGGGAATTGGGGATGTTTTAATTAATCAAGGGTGATTAATTAATAGGTAGGTGCAAGCTTATAGAAGCGTTTTAGAGGAAAGGCTAGCATGATCTGGATTGTGAGAGGAGTTTAATCTAATAAATGACGATTTATTGATCTAATAGGAGCGAGAGTAAGTAATTAATAATGACTAATTAATCTAGTTAGAAATGAACACTAATTAACAGAAGGTTGTTAATCGGCATCTTGAGTGGTAAGAGAGTTAATTAATTAGTGTAAATGTAAGTAATTAACAGTGATCAAAGAGAAATGGTGCATTACTGACGATATGGCGTCAATTTGTGGAAAAGGAGATAATTAGTGCAATTTAAGTATTTAAATTGCTTGGTCCAAATTACAGGTGTCTACAGTCCTCCTTGGCTCAGAAGGCATACATTCTGCCTTCCAACCAGAGGAATCTTGGTCTTTTCTTCTATCCTCAGACACGTGAAGTTCCTTTGAATTGTAGTGACTTTTCTTGGTCGAGGCAGGAATATTGAGAATTGAAATATGGTAGATGGGGAGGGCCTACAGCATAGAGTGTAGATGCTGAAGCTTCCTAGCATTCAAAAAGCCATTTACTATTCTAAAACTCCAACTTCTTCTAGATTGTGTCAATCAGTTAATTCTTTGATAGCTTGGTAACTAATGGAATGCTTTTCATATGTGCATTATTAAAGAAGAAAACATGTTATTTTTTAGCATTGACAGGCTTACCTGCATATCTCTCATTTTAGCATAGTACTGTCTTTTAAACACTAGCTTTGTCTATCTCTAAGATTCCAGCAAGGATTGTATCACTGGCAAATTGCTGACGAGAGTAATATTTTGGGGAAAATAGACAGTCCCTGAATCTCTTGTGTTCTCTTGTAACCACCAAGTCTAAATCGTGAAAATTCCATTTAACATGATGTTGGGAAACTAAATGAAGTTGTTTAACTTACTTTACATGATATATGGAAGGAGAACTCAATTCTGGGCCCATTTTCTGTACCTAACGGTAGTTTTCAATATTTTAAATTTTATGGCGATAAATAGGGGCTCTGCAGAGCGCTCTCCCTATCTCTCTCTAGGTAACGATGGCCTCGAACTAAAATTAGAACTATTGCCTTCCTAACAGTGAGGAGAGATATAAAACGAAACCATCACTTGAGAATGAAACAATCAAGTGAAATTGTCTGGAAATCTCGTGCATTGTTGATTATGGTCTCGAGTTTATTTTCAAAATCAGCTGTACAGAGCATTGAGTTTGGACACCATCAATATAACTTGGCTTCGTTCACTAGTTTAATTGGTTTTGTTAAGCTATTATCAACAAGAATCAATATTGAAATGCTTTGCTGAATGTATTTTTTTGTCTAATTTTAAAATATCAGGGGAGCGTTTTCAATTAAATATCAACTTAGTGATTTTTGTAGACAAATAAACTAAGTGAATTTGCTCTTATGTAAACATAGGAAGTATTGCAAGCTATCAAACAAGACTCACTTTTGTCGGTGGAATCAATACAATATGCAGGGTGTGAAGCAGGAAGTCATAATGGATCTTATTGAACAATGCCGTTCATACAAGCAGCGCGTAATGCATCTTGTGAATACAACTTTGTATGTTCTATTTTCTATTATCATTCATTTTTGCATTGCTGGTTTTAGTTCTGAGATGAATTTGTAAAGTATCATTTTCTATCCAGTGAAAACTCTCCATAGATTGGGGTGTCATCTGGAAATTATTATGTTCGAACAGTGCATTAATTTTAACATTTCATACTCATGCAATCAGGCAGTTTTTATTTGTCCATTTGTACAACTGGTCACTTCCGTGTGAAATTTTATGCAGGGATGAGGAGCTTCTTGGACAGGGTCTTTCATTGAATGATGACCTGGATCGTGTACTAGGCAAACATGACGCAATTATTGCAGGGGCTCCTGTTACTTGGGAAAGAACATCCGTTCCTGCAGCTCCTCTTGTCAATGTCAACCATGAGGAAGATGAGATGGAGGACAATTTAACACAACTAGCTCGCAGGTAGTTTTCTTGTGTATGGCTAGCTCCTATAAAAATGCAACTGTTAACACTTTTCTATGCATTGTAGGTCAAGGTCCAGTACACATGCTCATCAGAAAGTTAGTAACAATGAAAAGAATCAGCCAGTTGGTCAATTGCCATTGATACCCCCACCACCAGGTCTGAAAAAGTCAATACTCCAGCTCAGAAAACTGACCAAACAGTGGATTTTCTCAGTGGGGATACTTACGAGTCGCCAACTGCTGCAACTCAACCAGCAGCTAACACAGTCAATGGGCAACACACACAGTCGTCACCTGTTTCTCTCTCCCAGCAAAATTCTCCATATCCATTTAATACACAATCAAATTCTCCTTATCGAAATGGAAATTACTCTTCAGGGATGTCCTCTACACAACAGAATGAATATCAAAAGTTCCCATCCCATGGGCAGGGGTCATATTTGGATAAATCTGTCCGGGATTTGCAGTGGTCAAGTCCAACAGGGAAATCCCTTAATCTGCAACAGTCACCTCCCATATACGGGCCACAATCACAGAATTTGAATGCGTCGACACAAAAGAGTCCTGGAAGCCTTCCTCCTGCTCCTTGGGATGTGGAACATTCACAGAATACATTACAAGTTCCAGAAAGTCAACAAGGACCTCTTGTATATGGTAGCAATGTTACACCTGTGATTCCCCCTCCTCCAGCAAAATACAATCAGAGGCAACAATTTTTTTCAGCAGCAGCAAGCTTTGGGTTCTGGCCAGTTTATGCATGGTTACAGTGAATCCACACACGATGACTTGATAGGAAGGACACAAAACCTCTCCCTTCGTGATGGAACTTACAACGATACATATGGAACCACTGCATATCCCCAACAACCCTCAACTTCCAGCAAACAAGTTAGACCTGAAGATAAGCTGTTTGAAGACCTGGTTGACTTTGCCAAAGCAAAAAGTAAAACTTCACCCAGGGAAAGTGGAAGTTTGTAAAAATATAGAGTATGTTTTGTGGGATGGTTGGTCTTTATATCTTCAAGTTGCTTGCTACAAGTGATCTTTTAGGCTGGGTGTAGCATCAATTTGAGTAGAGCTACTGTATAGTCTTTTGTTCATTTGAGGTTTAGTACTCATTATGTGCTATAGTTATCTCAACTGCAATTTAATTTAATTTTTGTTATTTTTTATGATTTGAAATACCTGCATCCTTGAGGATTTGTATATTGTATTGAAACATACTATGTTTGTACCCAGAAGGAAAACAATTGTAGTGTAAGTGCTGAAAAACCCCATACATATGTTGCAGTGTATTGCAAAAGCTGGTTGTTCTAATGTACCTCTTTAAGTAGTTCTAGCGTCATGTTTTCTGAGCATAACTTCTTGTGAGAATTTTTAACTTTCGAGAGTTTCACTTATTCTAATGTCAGTTTGGCTTCATTAAATCATAAAAGCTGTATATATATTGCTGTGTTAATTGCAATTTCCCAGCAAAATGTTTCAGTGCCTAAAAATATAAAAACAGTCTTCACGTATCTGGCATTGTACTTGAATCTTGATCAATAGTTTCTATACAGCTAATAATTATTGTCTGCTACATTGAGCTATTTGAAGCATAAAAAAATCTTTTTACCCGTCAATAAATTGAAATATAAGTATCATAATGTAGTCTATACGATGCAAACAAGCTAAGGATTTAGTAGGCACTGGTAGTGATTGTAAGTCATCATTTTGCTTTGTAGATTTTACTCTCGTTATAAAGGTCTGTATCCCATGCTGCCTGCAATAGTATATGAAGTAGCTGTTCCGATTTGAAATTGTTGCCATTTTTTCAACATTTGGGACCTTTTCGGCGGATGTTTTTCAATAAACAATTCTGTGGCCTGGTCCATCGGTTGAGAAATGCTGGGTGTCTCATGGAAGAGACTGACCATTTCTTCACCCTTTCTAACATTTTGGCCCCCTTCCTGAAAGTTAATTCTTGTATTGTGAGAGAACAAAGCTGAAAACATAAAAGCATGTAGGGTTGTTCTGCAGGAAGAATGGAATGCCCAAACCACACTTTGAAGCTTGACAATCACCTATTGGATGCTGAAGTTGTTCGCATAATAGCGACATTGTGGACTAGGGTTTACATTTTCATTGAATGAGACAAACTTATGTTTATTTAACAGGAATTTCTGGTAGATTAGTTTTCAAAGTTTTGCTGAGTGATTGAATCTTAACTTTGGGAAATTTGTCAAGAATTAGCCAATTGATGAAAAATAGCCTCTAAAAGATATCATGTGGTACTTATAGTGCATTCACATTCATCACAATGACAAATGAAGCAACCATGCATCTATAACTATTGCCTTATTACATTAAACTCCAATTTTGTTTCTATTGTGACTTTCAACCATTGATATTTGACATAAAACTATATATTATGTTATGCAAAGTTCACAAATTATATTACAAATATAATTATACGTTTCCAAGATTTATTGTAATTTTGTGTGGACTCCATATGTTAAATTTGTTTTGCTGTTTTAGCGTATGTCCCTGATAGTGTTTGGTATGTGCTCACCTTTTGGAGTATATCGTGTAGAATACACTGCCTACATAGGATGGTTTCATTTTTAGGGTACTAGTGCCTTCTGCAAAAACATTATGCTTAAAAACACAAATGTTTTGATTTTTATAGTTCATTGTCGTGCAGATTACATCCATTGATTGGTAACAAAGCCAATTGATATGTTAAGCATAACTCGGTTTTTACGGCTAAGGAATAAAAACAAAGCCAATAGTGAAAAAAGTCTCCATATCTGTCTTCACAAAAATTTGGTGGTCTATGTTTTTGTTTTTGATAGTCCATTTTCTTGTGCAGGTTACATCCATTGGTTAGGAAGGAAGCTAATTCATGTGTAAAGCATAACTCAGTTTTTTTATGGCAAAGGAATCAGACACGAAGCCAATAGAGGAGAAAGGTTTCCTTATGTCTTTGACAGAACTTTAGACAATTGTAAATATTTTTGTGGTTTTTTCTATTAGTTTGACAAGTTTCTCTTTTACTGTGACATGGCATAAATTAGCAATTGCATATGAGTTGCAAATTACGCCGAAAGAGATGTCAATTTAAAGTCAGTTTGTAATTCCATTTTGATGTATACACATCAACATTATTTTGTTTTTGGTTATATTGGAGATGAATGCAGATTATGGACAAGTTTATCAGAAAGAGTTAAATTTCAAGAAATTGTATGGAAAAAAGACTATTTTTTAAAAACTGTAAACAAAACCTGCTCCCTTCTTTATCACCGAAGGTGTGACATGTTGCACATTGTTATAGTTCCAACCTATAGGTTTTTTTTTTTGATTGATGGTAAAAGGGTTAAGGGGACCCTTCCCAATACATACGGAGACAAAGATATAGCACTTAAAAAACAAGTAGGTCCAGCCTCTTCTAGCGGCCCAACAAGGAAACAAAAACAGCAGTACAAGAAAAACTTAACCAAGAGATCCCTTCCCATGGGATCTTAAGTTCCTTTTAAAGGCATCATTTACAAATTTCCCTTTCTTCTTTTGACCCACTGTAGTCCAGCCCTTTTCTATATTCAGATTTTCATTCTCGTTTCTGTTGGACTGGTATTTCAAAGTCCGCTTGCACTACAGGAACATGGAGCTCGATAAAACTACAGTTGGAGAGTTTCCATCAAGTGATATAGAAGCAACACCCACTGATTGAGGATCCCGAAGGAGGAAGGGAAGAAGCACCGGCGCCGAGAGAAAGAACCTTCTCTATAGGGGTAGGAGAAGGGGATAATTTCTCATGTGCAAAGGCGTCTCCAGTTCCTCATCCTCAGAGCCCCCTCTGACTCGGAATCTGAGTGACTGTTTACAACCAAATGGCTAGAATCAACATTCTTCCACCACGAAGTTCGATTATTTGTATTTTTCTTCCCAAACTTGCAATCCGCCGCTAAATGGCCAAGAGAAAAGAAAATGACATCTGAAGGGAAAGCCTTCATAGTCAATGTTTTGATTCCATATCCTATCCTCAACATGCAGATCAACAGAAGTGGAAATCCTTTGAGGTGTTCATATCGACCAAGTATGCGAGCATACGTAGTATATTCATACATGGTTGTCTTTGTATCAATAGCCAGGGTTTTGCCTAAAGAATTCCCAATAGAAATTAAACATTTCTCCCCCCAAAACTGGAGAGGAAGATATGGAAGCCGAATCCACACAGGTCGGGTTTGGAAAGTTTTAGTAACAGGTTAAAAGAGGGAACCAAGGCTTCATAAGCAAAAATGGTTTTGATAATCCCACAATCTATCAAAAATCAAATCTCTATCAGTTGTGATATCAAAGACGACTATGAAGAAGCCTCTTGTAGTGGGGTAGACTGGGCATATTTTGTTGAATCTACATATGATTCCATTCTCCTTGAAATATTTCTCAGATTTCAAAACATCTGCTCCACAACATACAATGGGAGAAGACATTGCATGTTTCATTGGTTTGGCTGGGACAGAGGATTTAACTGCCTCCAGAAAACTTTTGCAACTACCCAGATTTGAAACTGAGCCACCCCCAACAACCATGGATCCAAAACGACCCTCAGATACAGGGGCATGGCCGGGGAAGCAGAGCTAGGTTTAAGAGAAGCTTCTGCAGCTATCCCACGTTCTCCTGAGAATCGACGTCCAATAGAGCCCGCGAGGATCCCACGAAAGGAGCAAGGATCCTTTTCTGCATTTTTACCAGTCGCAGCAACCTTCTGACATGCACCACGAATGAGACCATCCTCGGCCGACAGAAAACCTCCTTGATCCACCAAGTCTAACATCTTAGAGTCGCCAGAGCCATTGGCTCTTTCAGATCCGCCGTTGCCATTAACACGTTTAGATCCGCCGTTGCCATTAGCACAAGATTCAAATTTAGGGTTTCGCCATTTTTTCGGAGCGCTCTCCATTTTTGAAAAGGTTTTATTATGGTGTATGTTAATAAAACCTTTTCAAACCTATAGTTACAAAATGCCTCACATGTTTTTTTTTTTTTTTTACAAATATCCACTTTGCTTTATGCTTTAATAGATGTCCATACTATGTTCTGAAGCTCTTATTATTGTACATGATGAGAGTATGCCGACGAGGGTTGTGGACTCAAGGTTTGCATTTGTTTGAAAATTACGAATACCTTTTCAACAAACTCATTCATATCTCTTGGGGCATTTTGTTGAAGTTCCCATGCAAGAAATTGAATATTAGGGAAATCCTTTCTACAAGCACATCAAACACATCTACCCACAAGAATATTCATTATCGCTTATGTAGCATGGAATGTGCCATTATTAACATTGGTTTAATCTCAACCTTTGCTCTTGTAAGAAATTTTTAATAGTAAATTTTGGTAACAAATAATTATTAATTACTTAAAAGGACTAAACAATTATTTTAAAAATAGGTATCCCTATTTTTAATATATTATTTTATCCTTTATCCGGTATGGATTGGAATTAACTATTGGTTTAAATTGTAAACATATCAAAAATTTGACAATTCAATTCAGCAACTCAAAACAAAATTCACACGTAACACCAAACAAATTTTAGGGCATTATTAGGACGGCTCATTTTCCTTTCTTGGATAAATTTGGCTCATGTTTCAAAAGAAATATATTGGGTAAGAATAAATAAATTTTCAATGTAATTTCTCTTGTCAATCTTTAATATATATGTTAAACTCCCTAAGGTTCAATTTTCACTCATGTGTTTTAAGTGAATTAGGATGGATATGTTCTTTGCTTCCAATTGATATTACACGTTTAGATGTGCCCATGGTTTGCTCAAGGCCATATCTTTGGCTTCTTCTAACTTTTCAAGATACGTATCCAAATGTAATCGTCTCGACATAGTATAACAATGGATTCATGGCGCTCTTTGCTAGTTTAGTAATACGTAGCATTTATTTCTCTAGCTATAGTGTCGGGTGTAATAGCTATGGTTTTAGCCAAATCATGGCCACCAAAATAGAAAGATTGTTCGGGATCAATGCAATCCATGATGCCGACACATTTGGACAAGTTTGCACATTTGTCGAAATCCTCTTACACTATGTCAAAATGAGACCTTAAGAGTAGGATAAGCGTAAAATCGGTTATGAACTTATCAAATGGATAGGGAAAAGTCATGTTATGTTTGTGGAGCCTATTTTCATGCTAGAGTGTGGTAAACCTTCTATGTGTTACACTCGGGTATTTTACGGCGGTCCCGCTCGCCGGTGAGTGGGTCATGGTTTTTTGGTACCCATTGTTTTGATACCCACGGTTTTTTTTTTTGCCCATGGTTTTGATACCCACGTTTTGTATCACACCTTTGCTTAAACAATTGTCTATTTATATGGTCTTATGCATATGATACATAGACAAGCAAATGTATTGCAGATGTGTTTTGAATTTGGGTGTGAATTCTTTGGAGTTTGTTGAGCATAGCTCCAAACGGATCTGGGTATTGTATTGAGAGAGTGGAGACTTGTAATAAAATACGAGCAAGTGATTCTGGTGGACGTAGCCCAAATTGGGTGAACCACGTTAAATCTTGTCTCTCGTGTTGTATTATTTATTTCGCACTTTTATTTGAGATCTGTAATATTTTTTACGCCTATTAGTTTCTCTTGTTGCGATTCTGTAAGGGATTATTCCGCATATTTTATCTCTTATTTCCTAACAATTGGTATCGAGTGAGGTTTGGTTTCTTTGAAGTGTTGAATCACGGGAAAGTTTTATCTTGAGTGGGAGCTATCGCAGATGATGGAAGATCTAGGGTTGATAAATTCAATGGGTAGAATTTTAGTCTTTGGAAGATGCAGATGGAAGATTACCTTTATTAGAAGGATCTTTATACTTCGTTGTCCTCACGAGAAGGTGAATAAACCTCGAGTATCACGAGATGCGGAATGGGATTTGTTGGATCGGAAGGCACTTGGAACAATCCATTTGTGTCTTACATCTTCGGTATTATTTAATGTTTCAAAGGAAAAGACTACAAAAGAACCGATGGATGCATTAGGAAATTGTATGAAAAACCCTCTCGCCTCTAATAAGATATTTTTAATGAAAAAGTTGTTTAATATGAAGATGTCGAGAATAGTTCAAGAGAGATCATTTAAATGATTTTAATATGGTTGTGAATATGCTAGCTTGATTCTGATAGAATTTGATGAAGAAGTTAGGGCTTTATTAATTTCGTGCTCTTTACGAAAGTTGGAATAACACGGTAATGGCGGTAAGCAACTCGGTTCACTAACTTGAAGTTAAAGTTTGAGGATGTTGTAGGGGTGATTCTAAGCGAGGAAATGTGAAGAAAAGCTCTACGGGAATGTTCTACTTCAGGGAATGCTTTGATAATGGAAACTAGAGGGAGACAAAATAATAGAGGAAACCATGGAAAATCGAAAGATCGAGCAAGGTCAAAATCCAAGAGTAAGATTGTATGTTGGGCTGTGGAAAGTCTGGGCATGCAAAGAAGGATTGTTGGGAGCTTGGGACAAGAAGAAACAACATGAAGAAAACAAAGAGGCAAATGTGGCATCTGGTAATGTATGCCAGGATGCTTTGATTATTTCTTTACATAATATTACTTGAATCTTGGGTTTTAGATTCGAGAGGTTTCTTTTCATGCTACTCCACATAGGCATTATTTTGTTGATTATGTTCAAGGGATTTTGGGCGTATTTTTCTTGGTGATGATGAGCTTTCATAAAGTATAGTTAGAAAATGTTTTGTTTATGTTAAGATACGAGAATGAGAATACATGGCTATTGAAAGATGTCGGACATGTGCTTACATTAAGGGAAAATTTGATATCGGCGGGGCAATTGGGAAGTGATGGTTGTCTTGTGATATTTACAAATTGACTCTTGGAAGGTTACTAAGGGTGCTCTTGTGGTGGCAAGAGGTAAGAAGCTTGGAACCTTGTATTTATCCATGATAGTACTAATGATTGTAATCTTGTGGCTTCGGATGCGGATACAACATTATGGCACTATAGGCTCGGTCATATGAGCCATAAGGGCATGGGCATCATAAAGAAGAATTTTTCTGGATATACAGAAACATGTTTGGAGTTCTGTGAGGACTGCATATATGGGAAACAAAAGCAAGTAAGGTTTCTCAAGGTTAGACCTACAAAGAAAGAGAGTAAGTTAGAGTTGGTGCATTCTGATGTGTGGGGGCCGGCTCAGGTATCATCTCTTGGGGGTTCAAGTTATTATGTTACTTTTATTGATGATGCAACAAGGAAAGTTTGAGTTTATTGTATTAGAAACAAATCTGATGTATTTGACACTTTTGTTAAATGGAAAGCCTTGGTAGAGAATGAAATAGGTCTTAAGCTAAAATGTCTCAAAGACCAGATAATGGAGGGGCGTATTGCAACAATGAATTTGATGATTATTGTTCTAAGAATGGAATCCGTAGGTAAAAGACGGTTCTAGGAACTCCACACAAAGAGAATTGGGTATCGAAAGGATGAACAGAACAATAATAGAACGTCTTAGGAGCATGAGGTTACATGCGGGACTCGCCTCTTTCTTTTTGGGCAGAAGCGGTGAGCATAGTTGTGTACTTGATAAACAGAGGAACCTCAAGTGCCTTGAATGGAGGCATACCCGAGGAGGCTTGGTATGGTAAGAAAGTTGATTATTCATTTTTAGAGTCTCCGGATGTGAGATGTTTGTTCATATAGACAAGGATGATAGGACCAAGCTAGAGGCTAAATCGGAAAAATGTACTTTTATTGGTTATGGTGGTGATGAATTTGGATTTAAATGTTGGAGTATTAAGGACAAGAAAATCATTCGGTTTAGGGATGTGGTCTTTAATGAGAAAGTCATGTATAAGCAACGATTCACGGGAAAACAGGAAGAATCCAAGAAAGAATATGCAGTGGTAGAGGATCTTCCGGATGGGACGGTGACCCATGAATCAGTTTAGGAACCGACTCAACAGGAACCCCAAACTCCTACAGTGAGGAGGTCTTCTAGGGTAAGAAAAGAACTCGAACATTTTCTCCTTCTCTTTATTATTTATTACTCACTGATAGTGGAGAGCTAGAGAGCTTTGATGAAACAATGCGGGTAGATGCCTGTAAGAAGTGGGAACAAGCCATGGATGAGGAGCATAAGTCTTTCATGGAGAACTAGACTTGGGATTTGGTGAAGCTACGGAAGGCAAAAGAGCATTGCGAGAACAAATGGGAGTACATAGTTAAAGATGAAGAAGAAGGAAATAAAAGATATAACGCCCGGTTGGTGGTCGAGGGTTTGCAGAAATAAAGTATAGATTTTGATGAGATTTTTTTCTCCCGTAGTAAAACTGACTTCTATTAGAACTGTTCTTGGAATAGTAGTAGTAGAAGACTTGCACTTAGAAACGATTAGATGTAAAGACTACATTTTTCCATAGTGATTGGGAGGAGGAACTATATATGCAACAACCGAGAGGGCTATGAGGTCAAAGGTAAAGAGGAGATGGTGTGTAAAATGAAGAAGAGCTAGTATGGCTTGAAACAAGCTCCACGTTAATGGTGTAAGAAGTTTGATAGTTTCATGATGGAGCAAGGTTATATTAGATGTCATTTTGACCATTGCATGTATACAAAGAAATTTGAGGATGGAAGTTATATTATCCTGTGTTTGTATGTTGATGATATGTTAGTTGCAGGTAAAAACATGTAGGAAATAAAAGTACTCAAGAAACAACTAAGTGAATCCTTTGATATGAAGGATTTGGGGGCAACCAGAAAAATCCTTGGTATGAGGATAACTCGGGATAGGAAGGAACGGAAGCTGACTTTATCTCAGGAAGAGTACATTAAGAAGGTATTGGGTAGGTTTATCATGTAGGATGCTAAACCGGTTGGGACTCTTTTGGCGAGGCCAATTTAAGTTATCAAAGGAGCAAAGTGTCCCAAGATAGAGCAAGAAAGAAAGTAGATGTCAAGGTACCTTAATCATCGCGGTTGGCGTTTGATGTATGCCATGATGTGCACTAGGCCCGATATTGCCCATGCGGTGGGAGCTATGAGTAGATTTATGAGTGATCCAGGTAAAGAGCATTGCAAGCGTAAAGTGGATCCTTGGGTATTTGAGAGGGACCATGGGGATAGTTTTGTGCTACAGTGGATCAGACACCACTTTACGTGGTTATGTAGATTTAGACATGGTGGAGATGTAGACAGCGGGAGGAGGAGCACAACAGAGTTATATTTACACCTTTGTAGGTGAGACATCGGTGAGCTTGATTTCACGACTACGAAGTTGGTGGCTTTATCAACCACGAAGGCCGAGTATGTTACTATCACAGAGGCAAGCAAAGAGATGATTTGGTTACAACAATTGCTTGAGGAGTTAGGGCATAAGCAAGAGGAATGTAAGATGCATAGTGATAGTTAGAGTGCTATACACCTAGCTAAGAACTCGCTTTCCACTCAGGACAAAGCATATATAGTTGAGATATCACTTCATCGAACAACTTTGGAGGAAGATAAGTTAAAGTTGGAGAAGATTCATATCGGTCGAGAATCCTGCAGGCATGATGACCAAGGTGGTCACATGGGATAAACTAAAGCTATGTTCAGCTTTGGTTAGCCTTTGCGGATGACGGTAAAGGGTTGAGAAGCTTGCTCAGTGGAAATCAGTCTCCAAGTGGGAGATTGTTATGTTTGTGGAGCCTATTTTCATGTTAGAGTGTGGTACACCTTCTATGTGTTACACTCGGGTATTTTTACGGTGGTCCCACTCACCGGTGAGTGGGTCAGGGGGGTTTGGGGCGAAGCCCCAAAGCAAATTTTCATGGGTGGTTTATTAACCCATGGGTAATGGGTAACCGTTATGGGCTATTTTTGGGCCCATGGTTTTTCGGTACCCATTGTTTTGATACCCATGATTTTTTGCCCATGGTTTTGATACCCACAGTTTTGTATCAAACTGCTTAAGCAATTGTCTATTTATATGGTCTTATGCATATGATACATAGACAAACAAATGTATTGTAGATGTGTTTTGAATTCGGGTGTGAATTCTATAGAGTTTGTTGAGCATAGCTCCAAACGGATCTAGGTATTGTATTGAGAGAGTGGAGGCTTGTAATAAAATCTGAGCAAGTGATTCTTGGTGGACGTAGCCCAAATTGGGTGAACCACGTTAAATCTTGTCTCTCTGTGTTGTGTTATTTATTCGCACTTTTATTTGAGATCTCGTAATATTTTACGCATATTAGTTTCGATTTGCATTGCGATTACGTAAGGGATTATTCCACATATTTTATCTCTTATTTCCTAACAAGTCATAAGAATCAAAAGAAGCAAAAGCAAAATAATGATTATCGCATGTGCAATTCTAAATGTAGTTTCTTAGACTCTAATAAATGCAAAATATATTAAACAATCAATTGCACATTATTTATTGTGTTCTCCATATTTATGAATGTTTGATTCAAGATAGGCCTATTTATATACTGAGACATGATATAATATTACATTATACGTTTACAAAAATTAAACAATTAATTATTTTACTTAGAAGAAAATAAGAACAATTTATGGATGGTAATTATTTTTCCGAGTTTTGAAGAATTGTCGAAAAAACACAGGGGAGAGGACCCCATAACGCGTGCACCCTAACGTTAGGGGCACGTACATATATGTAGGGGTCTCGTCAGATAAAAAAATTATATCATCATGTAGCGTATCATAATACCACATCAGCATTTTCATTTTGCATGTTTATTTGGAGGGAAAAGTAGTTTTTGAATTGATTTAAAATGAAAAAGAATAATATAAAATATTTGAAAGAGGTACGATAATGACCGAAAATTTGCACACAGCCAAATTTTCATGGGTGGTTTTTAAAATGTTAGTTGTTTTAAAAACACGGGGTGACCACTCAACGTGGAGCACAACTTTATAGTGTTTTTATAGGTCACCAATGTCTACTTTGGTCTCGGTGGGCCCATACATATTTTTTTATCAAAATAGTTTTCTTATTTTACATTTTAACTCTTCACGTGGGTTTAATTTTAATTCGACGTAGTCAGATTGTTTACTCCAGAGCAAAATCTGATGTGGACGCTGCGAGAGTTGGACATGAAGAATATCTTTGAAAAATAGACGTGCAGTAGAAGTGGCCGGAAATACGATGCTTCCATATCCAACTTCCTTCCCACGGAATGTATTAAAACATGTTAATCTTATTTGGTGTAAGAGTGTCAATGCTACATTAGATCCGCTAGATTGGAATGCCGAGAAATTCACCGCTAGAAAAAATCGCCGAATTTGATTTTCGGTAGGGGCACCTCCATAGAGAACACCTTCGCAATCTATATTTAACATTTATTTATATGTATTTATTTTGTTTTGTACTTGAAATGAATCACACATATTTATTACTAGTAATCGTATGCAAACGATGCAATAGACATCTTTGAAGGGGGATCTACCGAAGAAGTTGAACTTGAGGGAGTGAAATATTGCAAGAAGAAGAGTGGTGAAGAAGGGGAGAAGTTAAGGGACATGTAAAATGTTGGAGGGAACCTATGCGAAATCATTGTTTGTTACAACCAAGCACAAGAGAACCACATGCCAATTTTGTGAATAATTTGAAGGAGAAGCGGGTGCAAGTGCACATGTCGTTGAGGCAACATGTTTTCGAGATACCTTAGATAAAAGCAAGGCACGGTCGATCAATCTTGTCAATGTTAATGGTTGTTTGAAATTGAACCCTTGTGATTTGTGGGTGGTTAGAACACATCAATTTAAGGGTAATTTGATTACACATGTCCCATGACACTTTAGAGATAGGGACATGTGGAGTGAACTCGACATCCCATGTCAAGTCGATGTAGTAGTTAATTTTGATAACTATAAAACATGGTCGATAAGGTGGTTTTGCACGATCTTTGTCGACCATTTTCTTAGGCTATTCTCCACACTTTCCCATGCAACAACAAATATCAGATGCTAGAGTTATCCTCGTGGATTTGTAGTTGAAAATGCCACCTCAACATTCCAAGGTCTTAACACTTAAAATTTGAAGCATTGTCATATGTACCCATATCGTGCAATGTTTTCAAGACCACCACTCTTTCATTGACTTCAAGTTGCTAAAAATGTTATCGTCATGGTTTGAAGCTGGACATAAGACTTCTCTTATAGTGATTACCCGGTGGTTTAGTTAACAAATATAAAATAACACTAGTTAGTCTTTGAGTGACACTTACCGGTGACTTGCGTGGAGAGGTGGGTTAGTTGGTTGTATTGCAGAGTTTCTTTCGCCACCATCCGTAGATAGGGAAACATGCATATGTTTGGATCACAAACTCAACATGTGTTAGATATGAAAACTTTTCTTTTCGATTTCATGGACACTTGCGATTAGGGTTTCTTTTTAACGATTAAAGTGGTGATTAGGGTTTCCTAATATAGACACCTAATTTCATTTGCACAATTTTAACACTAAAATTGAGCTAATTGTTTTCTCCCTATCATCATGCTATAACTAGTGATTTTGTGCTAATTAGTTGATACCCCCATCTTCTTGGTCAATTAACGACATTTCGTTAATTAATTGACATCTTCCTTGTCTTGGATGCTAATTAACATCACTTCTTTAGTCAAACTCTCCTTTTAATTGATTAATTACCCATATTAATTAATTCCCCTTTCACAACCTTGTATTTTTTTAATTGAAAAGCACACTTTTACATTAATAACAAAAAAATGTACAATGCGATCATACACAAAACTTGGGTGGAAAGAGTCACACCCCAAAATGTGAAGGGTCGAATCAAATTGAGCCAAAAAGGGCTCGAGACAGGCCAAGTCACTGCAAAGCACTTACATTAATAACCACAAAGTGTGGACTTCAATAAAAAAAGATAGCATAAACATCAAACAACGAATGCAAACATGGAGGCATGTGGTGGACTATCGGCTTATCGCTGACACCCGAATCAAAGGGGTGAGCTTCATCGAGACAGGCTCCCACCCATCCCAACTAGCGTCACCCTTATTTGTTCACCATGATCTTCATCATACATGCGGGGAGAAATGGCTAAATCTAGTTGAGGGAATTTACCTTGAGACAAGCCAAGCCAACCAGAATCACCAAGCAGAGAGTAAACACAGGTGAAGGCGGCCTCGGCGAGCGGACCTCTGCCCGAGGAGGAGGAATTTGTGGTCAACAACGAGGACCCCCCCATCCTCGAACAAGAGGTGGCGAATGATGGCACAAAGGTGGTGAGTGGCGGCATGGAGGCGCATCTGGGGGCACCCGACTGAAGACACATGGAGCCGAACCCCAATGGTCAAGGAGGCATTGGAGATGCTCCACCTCTAAGTGCACTTTTTTATCTTGGTTTTGAATCTGGAGCATAGCAGTAGAAATCACAACCACTTTATTAGTAATAGAGAAATCATAATCAAGAGGAACATTATTAAATATGGCATTATTTCTGTCTTTTCATAAATGGAACAAAATGTCAATTCTGAAGATGTGCCAAATTTTGTTGTAAACTGCAGTAACATAGCTTGAATCCCCAAGAGAACCACTTTCCAGGTGAAAAATTGGGAGAAAAGGGTTGGAAAAGGGTTGAATCCATCTCCAAGCCATCTGAGCATGAGGGAAAAACCAAAAAATGTGTTTGATAGACTCGACTGATTACAACACAAGCAGATGGGGTTAAGCCCAAAATGCTTGTCGGGAACTAACAGTGGGAAGACCTTGGTGGAGAAGACACCAAAGGAAATGGGCTTTTTAGGCTCAACAATGGCCGACCAAACCCTCTAAAGCAATGGGACCAAACAGATGCTAAGGAGGAAAGAGACCCTGTTTGTTAAGCGTATCATTGTCAACATAATGAGGAGCCAATAAAGAGTAACCAAGGGAAGGTTTGTATCTGCGAAAAGGAGTAACAATAGGCCAATTCCAATCACGCCACCAAGGAACTCTAGAGGTAAGTCCTATCTTGTGTAAATAATCTTTAGGAATGATTATCAGATAGGAGCAACATCTATAGGAAGAAGGTGGAATTTTAAAGCTAGAGTCTCCTAAGAAAGCCAGAGAACGAGAGTTCTTGCAAAATAAATCCCAAAAAATTTAATCCCCTTTTTGAAAAATCGAGAGCTTTAGCCCAAGGAGCCAAATCCAGGGGTGAATCCTGAAAATAAAAGAGAGAGGACCACCACGAGACATGCAAAATTGAGAGAGATGCCATATTTGAAGCCATTTCCAACCCAAATACAAATATTGTTTGAGAAGTTTCCAAGCCTTCCAAATACTCAACAGAATAAAAGTGCCCTTAATCTTAACTGGAACAAGGCAAAGAAGGAGAGATTGAAAGTTAAGACCCTTCCAAGCTAGCCTGCCTAGAGGGACACCTGGAAAATACCATGTCGAAGGAGAATTTTCCATGCTTCATTCCCTTCTAGGCTACACAAGATCCATTTAGCACAAAGAGCCCACCCCTGGTGTTTGACATCAATTAACCCTAGACCACCAACTTCTTTAGGCATACAACAAACTTCCCAAGCAACCCTATGGAACCCCTTGTGCCCTTTAGTGTTGGCCAAAGGAAATCACGAAGAAGATTCTCAAGTTTGGCATAAGCAAGCATTGGAAGGAGCCCAACATGAGGAGTAATACACATGTGTGGCAACAGAACCTTAGAGCATATTTGAAATTTCATTGCTAGAGAAAGTGGTTTGGTGATCCAAAAGAAATTTTCATTCAACATACCGGACCACATAAGATGAAAGATGAGTTGAGGTAGCTTGAAAAGTGAAAGGGATACCAATAAATTTAAACTGCACCCTAGGCTGGATCCAACTCCATTTCATACCAGCCAACCAAGTAGGAATGGGAGACTGAGATTGTTGATAGCATTGAGTTTTCTCCCATTGAATAACAGAACCCGAAGCAAGACAAAAAATGTCAAGACAATCAAGAGCATGATGAACAAATTGCTCTTCCTCCAAGAGTGTGAGAAAAGAATCATCAACAAAATGACCATTAATAAGTTGTTGAGTAGAAGAAGGTAAAGAAATACCTTTCACTAATCCTTGAGAAGCACTATGAGCAAGAAGATAACTAAATCCTTTAACAACCAACACATAAAGGGAAGGGGCTAGGGGAAACCTTGCCTAATAGATATGAACAAACCAAACCTGGAAGACTGGGCACCATTGATAGTAATACATGCACCAACATTTTGAAAGAGCATTTACACAGACCTAACAAAGCGAGGACCAAACCCTAAAGCTTGGAGCATAGCTAAGATGAAAGACCATTCAATTCTATCATATGCTTTAGAAAAATCAATCTTGATAAATAAATCTTGTTGAGAGGAAAGGCAAGCCCATTCCATACCTTCCCAAACTGCCATAATATTATCAAGAATATACTCGTGCTTAATGAAGCCAAATTGCTCACTTATAATTAAGAAAGAAAAAAGATTAGAAATCCCATTAGCTAGAGCCTTATCAATGATCTTGTAAGACATGTTAAGAAAAGTAATGGGTCTCCAATTAGAAATTTTCTCGGGATCTCCTACTTTGGGAATGAATTTGATATTTCCTTGATTGATTAGGTCACCCAAAGAATTAGTCTCTAGAGCTTCCAAGTAGACATTATGGAGATCAGGACCAACAATGTCCCACAGAGCTTGATAAAATTCAGCTAGGAATCCATCAAACCCTGGAGCTTTATCTGAATCCATTTGAAAGGCATCATCTTTAAGATCCAAAAGAGAGAAAGGCCTATTACAAGCCACCTACTGGGTTTGGGAAAATTTGTAGGGCACCACTTGGAGACATTTTAAAGGGCCGCCTCTCGAGCTTGGAGTGGCAGGTTGAGCAATAAATACCCCATGATAATGATGGACAAAAGGTTGGAGAATCTTCGACAAGGTGGTAAGCCTAGCATTTCCCTAATAGACTTTCTTAATGTTGTCTGAATATTTTTGGAGCGCAACATGACAAAGAAATCCTTAGAAGCTCGTTCCCCAATTTTAAGCCAATGTAGGTGAGCACGAAGTTGCGCCCCATGGGCTTGGTAGGCTTCGTGGACTTTAAGAGTGTGACGCCAATAGGAAACTTGGGTTTGCAAAAAATGATTGAAAGGTAAGGCATTAAGTTCTTGTGATATTCTAGAGAACTCACGATATGAAGCCTCATGGGCATGATGTTTGAAGATGGAGGCTTGCTTCTCATATATACGAGAGAAAGGTGGTGGTGCGCTTGATAACATCATTCCACCAAGTGATCTAGCCAGAGCCATCAGAAGGCCGATCAACCAAATTCCATACTCATTGTATGTGTGACACAATTTGAGCATGCTTAAGGTGAGCGGTGTTAAGATAAAATTGAGAAGTAACTTGGTGCTTTTTTATAGGTTCAGACCACGTAATATTGAAAAATATGGGAGAATGGTCTAAAAGCAAAGCAGTGTCAGCGACAACAACAAGATGACCCAAAACATGGGAAAGATAGAAAAATCCTAATTAGTCATGAGGAGTGATCTAGCCACTAAACAATTTGATCTTGTCCTTCTCTAAAATTAGACCAAGTGAACCAGGCAAAAGAGGATTTGTGACAAAAGGGAAGATTGGGATCAAAAATTCCGAGCTTGTGCCTGAAATAAAACCAAGCCTCCCGCTCTCCCACACACCAACACATAGGAAGACACCCAATCTTATCAAACCATGTTAAAGTCGCCACAAATGATCTAGAGAGCCTTTGCAAAGAGTTTGCAAACCAACACCAAAAAAGAGCCCGCTCACCTGCATCATTGAAAGCTTAGATGTTGGCTAACCCAAAATACACCCATCAACATAAATACGAGACCACACCACTCGATGTGTGAGGTCTAAGCCCCATGAAATCACATGCTGAGAAATGTTAGGAGCAATCAAGGTCATGACTCCACCACAACCAGGATCATGATTATAGGTATGAAAAATGGCATGGGGCCAGATAGTACGAGTTGTAGAGTGCAACAAAAGCCGCCTAGCTTGACTTGTAGACACAAAATTTTCATGTGGCGAAAATGAAGACAAGCTGTCCTTTACCAGATATCTCCGGGAATTCGGTTAAGTAAGACCATGCATATTCTAAGAATACAACCTTGTATTTGATTAATAAACCCTCTTATTAAATAAACCCCCTATGATTCTACTAATTTCCCTCCAAATCATCTCCAAATGGCTTCTACAAGCTAAACATGTCCTATTAATTAATCCCAATTGATTAATTAAACCTTCCCTAACTCACATGGGCCATTAATATATAATTAATCTCTTCTAATCATACTTATCCACTCTTAATTCTACATCTCATTTATCCCACATTCACTCGGATGTATGGTTTTCCCAAAGTGGAAAGCTATATATGTAACCTAGTACCTTCCTACACCTTTACTCTAGGTCTTGGTAAGGCATTCATACTCAAGAAAAACATTTCATGCATTAAAATACTTTTAAATTGAGTAATCCCCCTTCTTTGCTTGCCAAGAGTAGTAAGAGAAGAATCAAACATGGCTTTAATGCCATTTTGAAGAGATCTCTTCCTCTTTGCTTGAGGAATATTTGATCGTACGTAGCTTGCATTCGACTCATATAAGGAAGTATCTACATATGGAGCACATCCAAACTTCAAAAGGGAGGTTTGCATTTGGTATTTGAATTATATTTTGTGTAATTTAGTTTAGTTTCCCTTTTCCACTTCATCTTGATGTATTTGATTAAAGAACTTAGTTAGGATTTTTATTGAATGGTGGTAAATCCTTCATGATACTTTAGCATTTCTTTTATCATGCATACATATGGCATGCCTGGTGGGACACCCATTTGTCTCATGTGCATTTCTTTTTGTTAGTTTCGTTTACCACTGTCATACAAGTTCTTTCATTTTTTTTGAAAATTTCATTTTCGTGTAGATGTATGTTGGTATTTGGAAGCGTTGAGTCTTACTTGTAGGTCGAGAATAGGGGAAATGTTGTAAAAATTGGATCTTACCATGAAAAATCCAAGATTTTTCATGATATTTCCTCGTTTTACATGATTTTTCACTTTTAGGGACCTCACTCTGGCTTTCAACGGCCTCGACTTGTGATTTATATGACTTTGTTTTGCAGTTTCGGTGGCCTCGAGTCCTCGACAACATTGGCAATGGTCTTGCCAAATTTCAGTGATCTCGTCGCCCTTAGCAGCCCCCTCATTCTGATTAGTGATCTTGCTTTGTTTTTTAGCGGCATCAACATATTTTGGAAGTCTCGTGTTCTTTATCGGTGGCCTCACTCTTTTAAAAGGGATCGTTCACTTTTATAGCATTTTTGTCTTTTTGAGCTATTTCTGGTTTTCTAAGTGTTATTTCAGCCTGATTTTTCACTATTTTAGCTACACACGTATATACACTTTTTTACATGTTTTCATCAAGATATGAGTGCTTATTATGTGTTTTCGATTTGTAGGTACCCATTATGAACATCTGGTAAACTGGAAATAGTTTATTACAAAATAGAAAAAGCAAAAACTCCACTAGAAAAGACATAGGGAGCGTAAAACTCAGATAAGTAAGCTGAACTACAAGACCATTCTATTTGTACAACGAATATGCTTTGGTTTTTAGCGGCCTTGATTTTTCAGCAACTTTGTCATTGCTAGTGATGGCCTTACATGTAGTGGTGACTTTGCCTTATATCGCAATGACCTTGCTTTTATTTATCGACCTTGTGATATTTTAAAAACCACCCATGAAAATTTGGCTGTGTGCAAATGTTAGTTGTTTTAAAAATCTGGGGTGACCACTCAATGCGGAGCACAACTTTATAGTGTTTTTTTAGGTCACCAATGTCTACTTTGGTCTCAGTGGGCCCGTACATATTTTTTTTTTTATCAAAATAGTTTTCTTATTTTACATTTTAACTCTTCACATGGGTTTAATTTTAATTGACGTACTCGGATTGTTTACTCCAAGCGAAATTTGATGTGGACGCCGCGAGAGCCGGACATGAAGAATACGCTGAAAAATAGACGTGCTAGTAGAAGTGGCCGGAAATACAATGCTTCCGTATCCAACTTCCTTCCATCTGGAATGTATTAAAACATGTTAATCTTATTTGGTGTAAGAGTGTCAATGCTAGAATAGATCCGCTGGATTGGAATGCCGGAAATTCACTGCTAGAAAAAATCACCGAAATTTGATTTTTAGTAGGGGCACCTCCATAGAGGACACCTTCTGCAATCTATATTTAACATTTATTTATATGTATTTATTTTGTTTTGTACTGAAATGAATCACACATATTTATTACTAGTAATCGTATGCAAACGATGCAATAGACATGCTGAAGGGGGATCTGCCGAAGAAGTTGAACTTGAGGGAGTGAAATATTGCAAGAAGAAGAGTGGTGAAGAAGGGGAGAAGTTAAGGGACATGTAAAATGTTGGAGGGAACCTATGCGAAATCCTTGTTTGTTACAACCAAGCACAAGAGAACCGCATGCCAATTTTGTGAATCATTTGAAGGAGAAAGCGAGGTGCGGTGCACATGTCGTTGAGGCAACATGTTTTCGAGATACCTTAGATAAAAGCAAGGCACGGTCGATCAATCTTCATCAATGTTAATGGTTGTTTGCAATTGAACCCTTGTGATTTATGGGTGGTTAGAACACATCAATTTAAGGGTAATTTGATTACACATGTCCCATGACACTTAAGAGATAGGGACATGTGGAGTGAACTCGACATCCCATGTCAAGTCAATGTAGTAGTTAATTTTGATAACTATAAAACATGGTCGATAAGGTGGTTTTGCACGATCTTTATCGACCATTTTCTTAAACTATTCTCCACACTTTCCCATGCTGACAACAAATATCGGATGCTAGATTTATCCTCGTGGATTTGTAGTTGAAAATGCCACCTCAACATTCCAAGGTCTTAACACTTAAAATTTGAAGCATTGTCATATGTACCCATATCGGGAAATGTTTTCAAGACCACCACTCTTTCATTGACTTGAAGTTGCTAAAAATGTTATCGTCATGGTTTGAAGCTGGACATAAGACTTCTCTTATAGTGATTACCCGGTGGTTTAGTTAACAAATATAAAATAACACTAGTTAGTCTTTGAGTGACACTTACCTTGGTGACTTGCGTGGAGAGGTGGGTTGGTTGGTTGTATTGCAGATTTTCTTTTGCCACCATTTGCGAGATAGGGAAACATGCATATGTTTGGATCACAAACTCAATATGTGTTAGATATGAAAACTTTTCTTTTCTATTTCATGGACACTTGCAATTAGGGTTTCTTTTTAACGATTAAAGTGGTGATTAGGGTTTCCCGATATAAACACCTAATTTCAACTGCACAATTTTAACACTAAAATTGCGCTAATTATTTTCTCCCTATCATCATCTATAACTAGTGATTTTGTGCTAATTAGTTGATACCCCCATCTTCTCGGTCAATTAACGACATTTCGTTAATTAATTGACATTTTCCCTTGTCTTGGATGCTAATTAATGTCACTTTGTTAGTCAAACTCTCCTTTTAATTGATTAATTACCCATATTAATTAATTCCCCTTTCACAACCTGTTTTTTTATTGAAAAGCACACTTTTATATTAATAACAAAAAATGTACAATGCTAATCATACACAAAACTTGGGTGGAAAGAGTCACACCCCAAAATGTGAAGGGTCGAATCAAATCGAGCCAAAAAGGCCTTGAAACAGGCCAAGTCACCTCAAAGCACTTACATTAATAACTACAAAGTGTGGACTTCAATAAAAAAGATAACATAAACATTAAACAACGAATGCAAACATGGAGGCATGTGGTGGACTATCGGGCTTATCGCTGACCCGAACCAAAGGGGTGAGCTTCATCGAGACGGGCTCCCACCCATCCCAACCGACTTCTGCTTCGATTGTTTACCATGATCTTCATCATACATGAGGGGAGAAATGGCTAAATCCAGTGAGGGAATTTACCTTGAGATAAGCCAAGCCAACCAGAATCACCAAGCGGAGTAGACACAGGTGGTGGAAGGCCTCGTTCGAGGGGACTCTGCCGAGGAGGAGGAATTTGTGGTCAACAACGAGGACCCCCCCATCCTCGAACAAGAGGTGGCGAACGATGGCACCGAGGTGGTGAGTGGCGGCATGGAGGCACATCTAGGGGCACCCCCGATGAAGACACATGGAGTCGAACCCCGATGGTCGAGGAGGCATTGGAGATGCTCCATCTCTAAGTGCACTTTTTCAGCTTGGTTTTGAATTTGGAGCATAGCGGTAGAAATCACAACCACTTTATTAGTAATCGAGAATTCATAATCAAGAGGAACATTATTAATTATGGCATTATTTCCATCTTTTCATAAATGGAACAAAATGTCGGTTTGAAGATGTGCCAAATTTTGAGGTGATGCTTCGTTCGAGTTAGACCAAGCATGTTTTTGCTAAATTCGAGACTTGGTACATATTTTAGACTACACGTATCAAAACAAAAAAATGCGTGACTCTTTTGATTTCAAAACTTGCATGTACACCAACATTTTGTTTGAGCTAAAACCTTTTTAGTGATAAAACAAGGAAAATCCTGTCAAGTTGAGCCACATGTTTTCATTGGAACCACATTTTCATCCACAGTTTGGCCTAATTTATCAAAGTTGACAACCTAAAACTCTACCAAAATTTGATCAATCATTTTGACACTTACATTTAAACTTGTTTTCAAAACTTGATTGATTGTTAGAATTGTGTTGTTAAGTCATCAATTTTTTCTAGTTTCCTTAGAAAAATTTACACATCAAAACTTAGTAAAAGTGCCATTTGCATCCATTATCTTGCCCAAAATTTCATAGTTTTCCTTAACAACATTTACAACATATAAATCTTAGCAAAAATGCCATTTGTACGTTACGTTGCTGAGAATTTTTGTAGTTTTCCTTCGACAACATATATAACATCTAAATCTCAAAAAGAACCATTTCTGCAACCATCATCTTGCTGAAATTTCTTATATTTCCTTGATAATCCTTGTCAAAACATCTTAAAACTTAGAAAATCTCCAATTTCGGTCGTTATGCCACTCGTTTTCCTAGATTCCTTTCAGAAATTCACATAAACATTCCAAATCTTTACAAAACTTTTTTTATAACCAATTCGTTGTCCAACTCAACTTAGGTAACCTCCACACAACACACATTCAAATCCTTAAGCATCATTCAAATATATTCTTTATGGCACTTGTAACATGGTTAAGACATAAAAGGCACATGTCTAATTCTTTCCTCCGAATCTTATAGAACCACCCTCGATGAGGAGCAGGAAATTTCGACCACAATGGGGAAAAGAAGAAATACCTTGCGATATGCTTAAAGATGATCCCACCCATGTAGATAACTTACTATTTTAGAAAAAAATCAAGTCTTACTATGCCTAGTCGAATTGGGGGCTAAACTACCCTCTAATTTTGATCCATCCTTTCTCACTAGTATGATTTTAGGGGAAGAACACATAGAGTCTACTCCTTTCATAACCGTGGAATAGATATTGAACCTTGAATGTGCCTTTACATTGACACAACCCGAGGTTCATAACGATGAAGCAATGACATCCAAAACTACAACTAGAAACCATATACCTTTTGTTAGAATCAATCATGAAACCAAATAAGAGAACCCCAACCTACACCTTGTAATGAAGACGTAATAGTATAACAAAAATTCAAGCACTTAGTCACCAATTGGAAACTTTATCTTCTCATGTCAATAGGGACACACATAGAGCCTATCAAACAGACAAACCTAAGGTGACATACTAAACATTATCTTGAAAAACATGATGAGAAAAGCCTCCAAACCTAACCGTACTCATATACTTGCCACACCGTCACACAACCAAATATTTGACCAGGAATGAAAATCTATGAAAGACTCACTTGTTGGCTTATATGAATACAACACCGAACACAATAAGAAGTATGAATTGGAAGAAATGTGTCCCTACCCCTTGATCGGGAAATGTTGTGTGCCCTCTTTCCACCTAGCTTTGATTTCCCAAAATTTGATAAATACCATGGAAAAGGTGATTACTGGTAATCACTTGAATGAATTCTTCGTGGCGTGTTATGAACTTTATTATAGAAATAATTATCTTATTCTCTTGTTTCCACTTTGAGTCTTGGGGGCTAAACACTTGAATGGTTTCTTTGTCTCCCGAAAGGTTCTATCTTCACTTTTGCAAACTTATCTGAAAATTTTATTCTCCATTTTTCATTCAATATGGAGAGTGATATCATAATATTAGACCTATGTAATGCCAAACAACGTAATAATGAGAACTTCGCTATTTTACTACAAAAATGGCGAGGGGTGGCTAGCTTCTTTCTTATTCCATCCGTGAGAAACAACTCGTGAGTATATTTGTGTCAAACTTACATCCGAAATCACCTTCCATTTACAAATAAAAGTGTATGCACCTTCGAAAAAGTCATCGAAAAGGAAATCAAATTGAAAAGGCCTTGTTAGCCAAAGGGGTCCGAAAACCATTTGAAATAGATTACGACATGAAACATATGGAAAAACCTAATTTTTTCAACAAAAAAATGTTGTAGGTGATGGGATCACTGATTCCAAACATGTACAAGTGTTCGAGAACACCCCATACTTAAAAATCACGTGCAGAAAAATCAAACCAAAAACTAAATGTTGGGAATACACTTCATTTATTGAGTCCCTGTCATCGATCCTTAAACAAATTGATTCGGCCAATATGGTAAAATTTCCAAACACTAAACCTTTTGAGGATGATTCATCAAACCATCATGGTATAAAAACCATGAATATTTTGAGTATCATCGTGTTAAAGTTCACGGTAAAAATCAATGCATGAAATTAAAAACTTCATTCAAGATCTCCTATATCGAGGAGATATTGATTGATGCATAAGAACCCAAAAAATTATACAATAATCAATTGGGAATCTGAGGAGCCTTTCCCAAAACATAAACAAGTGGAAATGAAGTGAATCGAGGTCAATCCTCTTAGGGTAAAATTACCAACCATGTTGTTTCTCAAACATCCCATCCATTTGATTCTCTTATTGGCTATATTCATCCTATCACCAACCATGTTACTACCATCAGAATCAAATCTCAAGAGTGTGCTATTACAATGTGACACACTCGCCTTGTTGTCCCAAGACCCCCTCTATCTACTCCTTCGAGATAGTCATTATGATCTCCTAGAACAACTTGAGAAGACAACCACCAAGATTTCTATCTTGGATCTTCTTAAGATATCTACTATTCATAAGGACATCCTCTATAAGACCCCCTCCAGGAGTCAAGAGTTCCCACAGGACATTGACGCTTCATGCTTCCAAGCCTTGGTTACGCAGATCACCCCATTCAACCAAATCATTTTTAGCCAAAACAAGATTTCAATAAATAGTTATACACACAATCTCCCCTTATATATAAAAGTGATCATTACTCGTAAAAAGGTTAAAAGGGTGTTTGTGGACAATGGATCGACCTAAACATATGTACTTTAAATCTTGTTAAATAACTGGGACATACAAATGTAGAAGCGGAGTGAATGTGATCACCATTAAGGTCTATGATAATGTGGAATGACAATCGGCACGAATAATCACTTTACCTATGGAAGTTAGGCTTTTCATGTACAAAAAAAGATTCCATGTCATTTCCACGGAACTTCCCTATAATATTCTCCTCGATCACCCATGGATCCATGCCATGTAGGTCGTTCCTCCACATTTCACCAATGTATTAAATTGTATTACTAAGGACAAGAGCTTACAATTCCGGGTGACCCACAACCTTTTTCCCATTGTAGAGCATTGTCTGGTCACTACCAAACAACTTATGAGTGTCCTTCTACAAAATTGGTTGTGGAACTTGAGTCAAAGGCCCTTGCCTCTCGTATCAATCTTGATACACTTCAGCCTCATGAAAGTGGTGCTTATACCTCCACATCCCCTTTTTCTACATGGGAATCCAAATTGAAAATACTTCATACAGGTATGGAGAAAAAGACCTCCAACATGCCCTCCTTGTGTCAATCTTCCTCTGTCACCAAAAACACATGGCATGCCCAACTTTTGGTTACAAAGAACTCGGGTGTCTTGCAGTCTTGAAAAATTAATCCCTGGTGGTCTCTTGGCGGATGAACATTTGGATAACACCTATACATACCTATCACCTAATGATAAGATGACCTCTTGCTATCAATCCCCATGATATGTTTTCCCTAACAATATGATGTATGTCATGGGGTACCGAGGTTATAGGTGCGAGTTACATGAACATGGTGTGTGGGAACCTCTTCTAGTACATGAAAATATGTATAGATACTATAACATCCCAAAATTTCTTGTAAGTTAAATTAACTACGGTTAAGTCTAAACAAGATTAGACGAGATCATCATTGGGTGTAAAATTCATTTGGTTCGTCGTATCATGACCCACAACTTCTGTTGTGGGGCATGACATTGTGGAACAAATAACCCTACACCCACCTTGATGATCCTTCCTAAAACATGATTAGGCCTTAATCATAGGTAAAACGGTTCATAAATGATAGTGAATCTTTCGGTTATTTGTATTCCGGTTACTTTATTTTAATCGGTTTGGTCGTCTTTTGTTTTGTTCGACTTTTGCATGACTGTGATGATAATTGTCTCTGTTTTATTTGACAATGCTATATCAAGCCAACTTTATGAGAATATTCGAATTATTATTTACGGACTTGGTGATTTTCGTATTGGAATGTTTTATATAAACCTGGAAATTCAACTAATTTTTATGGTAATATATTGTTGGAAATATGTGGACTTGTATTATGAAGGTTAATTTTAACTTAACCATTAAGCTGGGTAACAACTAAAGTAAAAAAATGTATGAAATATTAATTAGTATATATATATATATATATATATATTAGAGGGATTTGGCATGTAAGCCAAAAGTTTTATTTAGTTATTGAAATTTATGGGTTTCATAAAGTGAAACACCTTCACATGGCACAAGTGTGCGGCATGCACTAAAACACGTACCAAGCATTGGGAAGCCCAAAATTCTTCAATATGCCCAACTATAGTTCTTTCATTATATTTTTTGTTATTTTTTTCCTTCGTCTATTTTCATTCTCCCCTTCTGGAATACCTGCGTGAGTTTTGGAGGAAAGAAGGATTCAAATTGTTGGAGCGGGAAGAGTAGAAGGTTGCCGATTCTAGGTTTACTTCAGGCATGAATATCTTCTCCTTTCTCTGTTGCATTATTTGTAAAAAAAAGAGGAAATACACATTCTGTTTTTAATGGCAATAAAGGAAATTGAGGATAGTTTTTGATTTAATTATTTGGAGATAAAGAATGAAAAGGAAATTGATGGATTCTATATTCTTTTTAGTTTTCTTTGTGTGG